>JAXDDX010000025.1:3945000-4545000 GCA_034670405.1 Hoplostethus atlanticus
TGCACCAGCCCGTCTTCCCTTTGCCATCCCTACCTTGCCATCCTTTGTACTGTTCCCGAGTAAACCTGTTTTTTGTTCCTAACTTCGTCTCTGTTGTCTGTGGTTTTGCACTTGGGTTCTGTACACGATCGTAACAGGAGGAGCGAAGGCTAGCCCGTCTGGTCCGATCCTACAGAAGAACTACTGTAGAACAAATTTCTGAAAAGGTTAATGCTGGCTATGATAGAAAAGTGTCAGAAACAAGTTGAACATGAAAAAAACCAAACTGAATCTTGCCCTTACCCTGTGGAAACTGAATGCATAGAGACTATCGCAGAGAAACCAAGATAACCCTCAAGAATAGCAAGACCAGTATATGCCTTTGTCAATGTACGGGGTCGACATTGGATTTTAGTTAAAATTTGGATTTGGTCCAGTCAGTGTGGTCCACCTCCCATATGATGGACTATGATATTGTGTGATGGAGTATGTATGCATATGTTGATATTTCATCAACTGGCAATTGGTGCTCAATGGTCAATTCAGTCCACTTGGAGCTTTTGTCTCTTCATGCCAGTAATTCAAATAGGAGTCTTACTCTCTGTCTCTCTCTCTCTCTCTCTCTCTGTGTCTCTCTCTCTTTCATATGAACAGAAACACAGTCAGAGGACTGGGAGCAGTCTGGTTGGGAAAACCCCTACAGTACTAAAACTTCCTCCAGAGCATTCCTCTACACATTCTTGATGTATCAAACCAGGAACCAGGATGTGGTGCTAAAACTAAAAGGCTGCATTTTAAGTCTCTCAATCAAAGTAGAATTATTATTCTGCGCTTGTTGTTACGCCTTCGTACCATGTGACTTTCTCCTGGCTCAGATAACAATGACCACCACAGTCTAAATGTGTGCCCTATATGTATTAAGGCTTCCTTTTCTCAAGGGTATGAATGATAAAGGGAATGATAAAGAACATGCCTACTGGGAGCTCCTGGTCAGAACAATGGAAGGAAATCTAATGTTGGTGAGTCAACCCAGGAGGTCTGTCTATCTATCGATCGATCAATCGATCAATCTATCAGGTATTGGTTGCTACATTCCTAAGGAAAATGAGCAGATCATCCTGAAATATACGACGTGGTGAAGAGTCAGCAGCCCCCTCTACATCTGTATGGGGTCAGACTCAACTGTGTGATGCATTTCACAGATAAAGAATCAAACAAGATGTATTGCTGCTTTTTGTCAAGTGAGAATAACAGTATGAAATGATCTGAAAAGTGATTTGCTGTGATCTGATCCGTGGTGATTTTTTTGAATCACCTGCAACTTCCTGCTTGGCAATCATTACTTTTCTGTTCTTTACTTAGACCAGGTCTGGCCAACCCGCGGCTCATTTGGTCGCTCTTTAATTCACACATCAAAAAGCCATCTTTATCTGTATCCTACTGCTTCAATGAGTGAGCCACACTGTGAACCAACCACTATATTCACAATCCAATCATATACCTTGCAAATGAAAAAAAGCAGGTTCACTTGAAACATGGCAGGGAAATGTAGAAGTAAGTGCAAATATGATTATATAAACTCAGAACGTTTTTAGAAGAGTTTTATATTTTTAACACAATGGCTGATATTATAACAGTGTCATTTATCACCCGGCCACAATAGTTGTGCTTTACTGCTATTTTTTGTTTGAGTTGCCATTTTTATAATTAGTGAGGTCATCAAAATAAAGGCTGGCTTGGGATGCAATAGATGAAATGTTTTATTACGGTTCATTGAATACCGTGACCTGGAAGCAGTGAGGTCACGGGGTCAGGGAGAGTTTCCAAGAAGATGGCATATGTTTGGCTCACTCTTGGCTCACAAGCCCACAACAGACAAATCCTGAGCTCTCAGACCCCCCCACCCCAGCAGCCGAAGCCCTGAAAAGGTGCACACCACGAAATGCGACATTGCTCGAAAACCTTCAGGAAGATTTTGTGGACTGATTCCACGATCTGAAAGCTGAAAAGGCCACAGATTACGTTGCTCATTCATATGAACAGAAACACAGTCAGATGACCTGCAGGGTGGGAGCAGTCTGGTTGGGTAAACTAAAACTTCCTTCAGAGCATTCCTTCACACATTCCTGATTAACCCAAACTAGTTAACCAGGATGCAGTGCTAAAACTAAAACGCTGCATTTCAGTCTCTCAATCAAAGTAGAATTATTAGTCTGGTATTGGTTTCTACATTCCTAAGGAAAATGAGCAGATCATCCTGAAATATACGACGTGGTGAAGAGTCAGCAGCCCCCTCTACATCTATATGGGATCAGAATCGACTGTGTGATGCATTTCACAGATAAAGAATCAAGCAAGATGTATTGCTGCTTCTTGTCAAGTGAGAATAACAGTTGAATAAAAAGTGCCTGTATGAAATGACTTAAATGATCTGAAAAGTGAAACATGCACAAGGAAATAAACAGTTTGCTCGCACTACTGTGATCTGATCTGTGGTGAAAATGTAATAAGAATCCCTCTTCAACTGGAACTTCCTGCTTGGCTTGGCAACCCTATAATGAAACAGCACATTTTCCCACAAGGCTTTCTGATCATTACTTAGATTAATATATAATAGCAAATGTGTGTCAATCTTTTGAATTACAAAAGCCTCCTGTAAGAATATCAAGTAACTTTTTGGTCATATTAGACCTCAAACTTTGTTGGAAACCACATGTGAGAGCAAAGTTGTCTAAGAGCATTGTGGTTCTGAAAAATATCTATCCATCTTATTCTTACTCTCTGTAAATCAATTATAATACTGTATGGATCTTGTTTGCAGGTATTGGTTGCTACATTCCTAAGGCAAATCTATATGGGATCAGAATTGAATGTGTGATGCATTTCACAGATAAAGAATCAAACAAGATGTATTGCTGCTTCTTGTCAAGTGAGAATAACAGTTGAATAAAAAGTGCCTGTACTAACTGACTTAGACTAATATATAATATATAGACTAATATATAATAGCATACATGTGAATCTTTCTGAATTACAAAACAAAAACCTCCTGGAAGAATATCAAAGTTTCTTTCATGTTACTTAAAAAAAGTTTTTCTGCTGGTAAATCAACAGTTTTTCAGAACGATGTAGTGTTACTAGGCATAAGCATAGGCAGAGAATGAGCAGTGAGTTTGACAGCTTAAATAAACCGCGCAATTTGCAGTGGCTATGCGTGTGCTCAGCTGACACGTCAGCTGACTGAGCTGTAGCGCCACTCGAGTATATCTGCCTGAAACAGCTTTGCAGGCTTCACTCCTTAAAGGTGTGACCGGGCACACATCCAGACTAACAACCAGAATGGTGATGCCTGCTCTCCTCTCCGTGGCCCTGCTGCTGTTGGTTCCTGGGATACTTGCTGGACGTAAGCGTCATTATAGAGTTCAGAACAAATCAGCTTTAATACCTGTTTATTTTGAGTAGATATCAAAGAAATGTCCACACCAAAAGTTCCATTTTACTAGTTTCTGCAACATTTTAACCTTGCTTTATGTATTAAGTTTGGCTTCCTTTTCTCCAGAGTATGATCCAGTTCCCATTGGTGTGCTGGTAGCGAACAGCCAACTCAACACCCCCAATGTGACCTACAGCACTGAGGTGGTTTACAGGGGGATCCTTCTGGGTGCACTGAGGAAACTGCAGGACTCCGACGCAGACTTTAAGTAAAATCATAACATTAATTGATAGCTTAACTATTGTTTAAAAAGAGCAGCAGCAGCAACAATACATACAATAACTACTGATATTATTACTACTAGTACAACAATAACAGAAACAGTTCAAGTCGAGTTATGCTGCGATCAGTTTTTTTTGGGGGTTTGTGACAATAGCTGATGGCGTAACATTGAGTCACAGCTGATGAATGACTGTTTACCTGTGCTGTCACATATTTAAGCCACCTCAATAGAACCATTATCCACCAAGACGAAAGACGATTGTGGTCTTGCGACATGATGGAGTGTACTACATTGTTCAAAATTTGGCAGTGTATAAAAAGTATTGCTTAAATGTCACTGTCATTTCAGCACCATTGGAACATATTTTGTTTTATGGAAAATATTGTCAGATTGTTTTTCGTGAAGTTCATTATTCTCCAAAGATCAACAAACTTAAGTCAATTTGTGACAAGCTTCATAATACAATTTTAGCACCCTATGCTAGAGCTGTTGATCTAAATACATAGCTCTTCTCTTCTCTTCTCCTCTCTTCTCTTCAGTATCATTACATTTTACAATTTTCGTGCCAAAATTTCCCCTCCAAATTACAAAAAGGTATTTTTATGTATTTTATTTCCTATTCATTTATTTGTGTTGTATTGGAATCAATTCAGAGTTAGGGTAACCAGTGTAAAATCAAATCATATCCATTATATCAGAGGTGGACGACACTGAGCCAATATCGGCTTGATATATCAGTCTTAATTCCTACTACTCAGTGGCCATCAAATGTTCCTCCATTGTCTGTGCAGGTTCACCTACACAGAGGACTATAACTATGGCCCATACCTGGAGAGTGTGAATGGTGTGGCTGGGAATAATGAAGATCATACCTACTGGGAGCTCCTGGTCAGGACAAAGGAAGGAATCATGAGACCTGATGTTGGTGAGTCTATCTATCTATATATCTATCTCTCTATCTATCTATCTATCTATCTATCTATCTATCTCTCTCTCTCTCTATCTATCTATCTATCTATCTATCTATATCTATCTATCTATATCTCTCTCTCTCTCTCTCTCTCTCTCTCTCTCGCTCTCTCTGTCTCTCTGTAAATCAATTATAATACTGTATGGATCTTGTTTGCAGGTATTGGTTGCTACATTCCTAAGGAAAATGAGCAGATCATCCTGAAATATACGACGTGGTGAAGAGTCAGCAGCCCCCTCTACATCTATATGGGATCAGAATCGACTGTGTGATGCATTTCACAGATAAAGAATCAAGCAAGATGTATTGCTGCTTCTTGTCAAGTGAGAATAACAGTTGAATAAAAAGTGCCTGTATGAAATGACTTAAATGATCTGAAAAGTGGAACATGCACAAGGAAATAAACAGTTTGCTCGCACTACTGTGATCTGATCTGTGGTGAAAATGTAATAAGAATCCCTCTTCAACTGGAACTTCCTGCTTGGCTTGGCAACCCTATAATGAAACAGCACATTTTCCCACAAGGCTTTCTGATCATTACTTAGATTAATATATAATAGCATATGTGTGTCAATCTTCTGAATTACAAAAGCCTCCTGTAAGAATATCAAGTAACTTTTTGGGTGTGATATTAGACCTCAAACTTTGTTTGTTGACACGTCAGCTGACTGAGCTGTAGCGCCACTCGAGTATATCTGCCTGAAACAGCTTTGCAGGCTTCACTCCTTAAAGGTGTGACCGGGCACACATCCAGACTAACAACCAGAATGGTGATGCCTGCTCTCCTCTCCGTGGCCCTGCTGCTGTTGGTTCCTGGGATACTTGCTGGACGTAAGCGTCATTATAGAGTTCAGAACAAATCAGCTTTAATACCTGTTTATTTTGAGTAGATATCAAAGAAATGTCCATACCAAAAGTTCCATTTTAGTAGTTTCTGCAACATTTTAACCTTGCTTTATGTATTAAGTTTGGCTTCCTTTTCTCCAGAGCATGATCCAGTTCCCATTTGTGTGCTGGTAGTAAACGGTGACCAAAATGTGACCTACTGCACTGAGGTGGTTTACAGGGGGATCCTTCTGGGTGCACTGAGGAGACTGGAGGACTCCAACGCAAACTTTAAGTAAAATCATAACATTAATTGATAGCTTAACTGTTGCTGATATTATTACTACTAGTACAACAATAACAGAAACAGTTCAAGTCGAGTTATGCTGCGATCAGTTTATCTTTGGGTTTGTGACAATAGCTGATGGCGTAACATTGAGTCACAGCTGATGAATCACTGTTTACCTGTGCTGTCACATATTTAAGCCACCTCAATAGAACCATTATCCACCAAGACGAAAGACGATTGTGATCTTGCGACATGATGGAGTGTACTACGTTGTTCAAAATTTGGCAGTGTATAAAAGTATTGCTTAAATGTCACTGTCATTTCAGCGCCATTGGAACATATTTTGTTTAATGGAAAATATTATCAGACTGTTTTTCGTGAAGTTCATTATTCTCCAAAGATCAACAAGCTTAAGTCAACAATTATTGCTACTACGATATAAATTTGTGACAATCTTCATAATAAAATGTTTGCACCCTATGCTATAGCTGTTGATCTAAATACGTAGCTCTTCTCTTCTCTTCTCCTTCTCTTCATATCCATTATATCAGAGGTGGACGACACTGAGCCAATATCGGCTTGATATATCAGTCTTAATTCCTACTACTCAGTGGCCATCAAATGTTCCTCCATTGTCTGTGCAGGTTCACCTACACAGAGGACTATAACTATGGCCCATACCTGGAGAGTGTGAATGGTGTGGCTGGGAATAATGAAGATCATACCTACTGGGAGCTCCTGGTCAGGACAAAGGAAGGAAACATCATGAGACCTGATGTTGGTGAGTCTATCTATCTATCTATCTATCTCTCTCTCTATCTATCTCTCTCTCTCTCTCTCTCTCTCTCTCTCTCTCTCTCTCTCTCTCTCTCTCTCTCTCTCTCTCTCTCTGTAAATCAATTATAATACTGTATGGATCTTGTTTGCAGGTATTGGTTGCTACATTCCTAAGGAAAATGAGCAGATCATCCTGAAATATACGACGTGGTGAAGAGTCAGCAGCCCCCTCTACATCTATATGGGATCAGAATCGACTGTGTGATGCATTTCACAGATAAAGAATCAAGCAAGATGTATTGCTGCTTCTTGTCAAGTGAGAATAACAGTTGAATAAAAAGTGCCTGTATGAAATGACTTAAATGATCTGAAAAGTGGAACATGCACAAGGAAATAAACAGTTTGCTCGCACTACTGTGATCTGATCTGTGGTGAAAATGTAATAAGAATCCCTCTTCAACTGGAACTTCTGATCATTAGTTAGATTAATATATATTAGCAAATGTGTGTCAATCTTCTGAATTACAAAAGCCTCCTGTAAGGTGTCACAGGGTGACGTGTGTGTGTGTGCCTGCCTGCTGAGCTGATTGACTGACACACTTCCCTCCGTAATTTCAGCGTGTGGGTAATTAGGCCACAGGTGTTGGTGGTTTGGGTCTTCCCTGCCCTTTCATTTAAGCAGCAGCAGGGGGGCAGGCTGGGAGGACAGTGAGCAAACAACGATCGGGAAACGCTGTTGGAGGAGCACTGGTCGGACGGCTCTCACAGTAGAGAGGGCATCTTGTCCAAAGTTCCCGGGAGCAGCGCGAGAGAAGTGTTCCTGACCGGGGACGTGCACAGCCACTGTCAGAGCCACTGCCGGGACCGAAGGAGCTGCTGCTGCGCAGAGGACCGGGTCGCCATCATGCCAGAGGAGGCTACAGATACGCACGGTGCGCGAGGGGGAAGCCTTTGATGAAGGTGGAGGGGTGGGGACGCGTTCCACCCTTCCTCCAGATAAGTACCCCTCCTGATCTATAGCCGATTCTCATAAAAAATACACTGGAGAAGGCGTCACCTAGTTGGCGTTGTTAATGCTGCTGTTGAATGATTTTTATACAATTATCCTGTTAAATAATTATAACGTTGGCATCCTGCCAGCAGTCATTCTATATGGACAAACTTCAGTAATGTTGGACTGGGCTTTATTATTTCATTTGAGTTGAAGTGGATTCATTTGAATTGATTTGTTTATTTAGTTTGGTGTTCCCTGTGTTGGACTTTTAGTTTGCTGTGTTTATATTTTGATTATATTATATTTTTGATATCTTTTCCATCCAAAACTTATTGTTGTTTTTGTTCTAAAATAAGTTATTACGACTAAAGACTGCTAGGTAGGTCACCCTGACGGATATCTTGTGTCTTCTCAAGCGACTGGCAGCCAGCTGAACTGAGACCTGCTGTCCAAGGACTTACCTGTTCTCACCATTTGGAAACCAGACTGTTGGACTCTTTTAGATTGATCCTCCGGAGTATCCCTTTATCCCTTGTTTTTAGAACTATTGTAATAAAGAAGTATTTTATATATTTAATTCTTGTCTGGTCGTGTTGTTTAGTGTAGCTGCTCCCCAACAGAAAGGAAAAAGTGTGGTTTTACACAGTCACTCCACTCGGTGACAATATCAAGTAACTTTTTGGGTGTGATATTAGACCTCAAACTTTGTTGACCTCAAACTTTGATTTTTTTGAAAAACAGATCAGTTGTCTAAGAGCATTGTGATTCTGAAAAAAAAAAAACAAAGCCCTTACTGGACTAAAAATCTGTATATTCTGTATAGTTCATTTGACCATATCTGAATTACTGTGTGGAGGTGTGGGGTTACACATATAAAACCACCACTCACCCAGTATGCATACTACAGAAAATTACAATATGAAATGTCAGATTTTGTGAACACACACTTTAAAGTGAATGGGTTTAGTGGAATTCATGACTGCTCAAATAATGTAAGGTATATCTATTTATTTATAGATAAGATTTATTTAGATTTGCAATAAAAACAACACTTGAATTAGAGGTCAGAGGACCTGCAGGGTGGGAGCAGTCTGGTTGGGTAAACCCCTACAGTACTAAAACTTCCTTCAGAGCATTCCTTCACACATTCCTGATTAACCCAAACTAGTTAACCAGGATGCTAAAACTAAAATGCTGCATTTCACTCTCCAACTCAGAAAGGTAAGGAATATATCAGAGCTCAGTACGATGTTTTAATGTGCATGAAAATATTTTCATGCTCTACTCTCTGCAGGTAAAGGCGAATGCATGGAGAAGACAGCGGGAGCGGATCGTTAAACAAAAGCAATCTACATGCACCAGTTCAATTCAGTTCAAACATAATATTCTTGCTATTACTAAAACGGAAATTATGTGTCAACATAACTTCTCCATGGACTTCAAAACTCCCTCTCTCGTTTACTAACAGTGGATATTGCTAAGCTGTCACTCTGATCGAGGCCAATAGAGACGTAGGTCCCGCCCACGAGATTCAGCTCAACAGCAAGCAAAACTTTTGGATTAGCAAGCAAAACTTTTTGATTCACATTAATACATTTTTAATCACAAATTTATTTATTTCAATAAAACATTTTTTGATTGCTGTGTCGATAGTTTTGATCTCAAACATATTCTGTTTGATTGCATAATAAAGACACAAGTAATCCCATAGATTTCAGGTGTGTTATTCTATAAAATAAATGTACCATTCATTAACCATGCCTATGAACTGGTCAGTCAGATTTGCTCTGCAGCGTACTTTAATTTCTTCTGCTCACATGAACTGTATAGGTATGGACGTCTTGGATAGAAAATGTGGATATTTAACTTTAAAAAGTGAATAACCCTGATTCGTATGTGCCTTCATGTACCATTATTCATGCATGTTTCACAAAGTTCTAGACTACAGTATAGTTTTATGATGTGGAAAGCATCAACATGATATGCTGTTAGGAACTGATTGTTTTTTTTTTGGAGTATCTCCAAGTTTGTTGCTGACAGTAAACAGTGAAACCAAGCCTCGTGCCCACCAGCATCATTTTAGCAGGTTTCACTCTTGTTCAGTGTTGCTGTGTTATCTCTGCAGTTTTGAAACCGCTGATATCCAAAGAGGTCAACGCTATGTGGTGGCAGTGACTGTCGATGAGAAAACTGTGAGAGCAAAGCCTGACCAATTCTGGGAAACACTGCTCTACAAAGATAAACACATCAAGCCTATCAGTAAGCTCAAACCTCAATAAGCAGAACAAAGAATATATACAATTATTGTACATTTGCATTGTTACACCTACTAACACGTGACTTCATTTGGTTTTCACAGGCCTCAGCTCTTACCAGCTTCAGAACAACGACCATGTTTACCTGAGGTTTTCACTGTTTTAAAACGGGGTATGACTGTGACTTTACTGCTGCAGTCCTGGACAAATTGGCCGCTATTTGCACTTCCAGACTCAGAATAAGTAACAATTGTTAAATGTAACTACAAATGTTGCAGATACAGTGAACAAATGTAATGAAAACTGGAATTGTAACACCATGACACAAATAAATGACAGCACATAACTGTGTGTTCATTCATTTTAGACAAGCCTCTCTCTCTCTCTCTCTCTCTCTGTCTCTCTCTCTCTCTCTCTCTCTCTCTCTCTCTCTCTCTCTCTCTCTCTCTCACACACACACACACACACACACACAATACTCACTTCTTTGTAGAGTTGACCACAGGCTACACACTCAAAAAGGTTTACACATCTAAATGAAGTATTATCATTTATGAAACTGACTCACATGGAGATGAAATAAATTGTCTTTTTAACATTTTAACATGTACAGTCATAAACATCTCTGGGATGCAATATCCTAAAACACCCACAAGGTGGCAGCTGCATAACGTGGTTGGCTTTCTACTGCACACTGGATATGTGTATACAGTATACAGTATACACCGATCAGCCACGACATTAAAACCACTGACAGGTGAATAACATTGATTATCTCGTTACAATGGCACCTGTCAAGGGGTGGGATATTGGGAAGCAGGTAAACAGTCAGTTCTTGAAGTTGGTGTGTTGACGACTGGGTCAGAGCATCTCCAAAAGGTCTTGTGGGGTGTTCCCGGTATGCAGTGGTTAGAACCTACCAAAAGTGGCCCAAGGAAAGACAACAGGTGAACCGGCGACATGGTTATGTGCGCCCAAGGCTCATTGATGCGCCACTTCTGCCTCCTAGCAGTCTCTACCTGTCTGTCTCTGTCTGTCTGTGTGTGTGTGTGTGTGTGTGTGTGTGTGTGTGTGTTGGTGGGCGTGGCTCCAGTCTCCGGCTCCTCCCTGCATCATCACCACCTCCCGCTCACCTGCTCTACCCCGCACACCTGCTATCCATCAACTCATCACCACCAGCATAAGAACCCCGGCTTTCCATCCACTCATCGCCAGATCGTTGTTTGTACTGCTCCGTCAGTGTCGTTCGCCGACGCTTTCCAGAATATTCTCAGAGTTCCTCTTTCGCCTTTACTAACCCTGATTGTCTTATACCCAGATCCAGTTTCCTTCCCTGACTCCCCCGCCTGCCGACCTTACCACCGCCTGTCTACCCTGCCTGCCTGTCGCCTCTCTGCCTGTCTCCCAACTCTGTTCACCCCGCTCCTGCACCAGCCCGTCTTCCCTTTGCCATCCCTACCTTGCCATCCTTTGTACTGTTCCCGAGTAAACCTGTTTTTTGTTCCTAACTTCGTCTCTGTTGTCTGTGGTTTTGCACTTGGGTTCTGTACACGATCGTAACAGGAGGAGCGAAGGCTAGTCCGTCTGGTCCGATCCTACAGAAGAACTACTGTAGAACAATTTGCTGAAAAGGTTAATGCTGGCTATGATAGAAAAGTGTCAGAAACAAGTTGAACATGAAAAAAACCAAACTGAATCTTGCCCTTACCCTGTGGAAACTGAATGCATAGAGACTATCGCAGAGAAACCAAGATAACCCTCAAGAATAGCAAGACCAGTATATGCCTTTGTCAATGTACGGGGTCGACATTGGATTTTAGTTAAAATTTGGATTTGGTCCAGTCAGTGTGGTCCACCTCCCATATGATGGACTATGATATTGTGTGATGGAGTATGTATGCATATGTTGATATTTCATCAACTGGCAATTGGTGCTCAATGGTCAATTCAGTCCACTTGGAGCTTTTGTCTCTTCATGCCAGTAATTCAAATAGGAGTCTTACTCTCTGTCTCTCTCTCTCTCTCTCTCTCTCTCTCTCTCTCTGTGTCTCTCTCTCTTTCATATGAACAGAAACACAGTCAGAGGACTGGGAGCAGTCTGGTTGGGAAAACCCCTACAGTACTAAAACTTCCTCCAGAGCATTCCTCTACACATTCTTGATGTATCAAACCAGGAACCAGGATGTGGTGCTAAAACTAAAAGGCTGCATTTTAAGTCTCTCAATCAAAGTAGAATTATTATTCTGCGCTTGTTGTTACGCCTTCGTACCATGTGACTTTCTCCTGGCTCAGATAACAATGACCACCACAGTCTAAATGTGTGCCCTATATGTATTAAGGCTTCCTTTTCTCAAGGGTATGAATGATAAAGGGAATGATAAAGAACATGCCTACTGGGAGCTCCTGGTCAGAACAATGGAAGGAAATCTAATGTTGGTGAGTCAACCCAGGAGGTCTGTCTATCTATCGATTGATCAATCGATCAATCTATCAGGTATTGGTTGCTACATTCCTAAGGAAAATGAGCAGATCATCCTGAAATATACGACGTGGTGAAGAGTCAGCAGCCCCCTCTACATCTGTATGGGGTCAGACTCAACTGTGTGATGCATTTCACAGATAAAGAATCAAACAAGATGTATTGCTGCTTTTTGTCAAGTGAGAATAACAGTTGAATAAAAAGTGTCTGTATGAATTGATCTGAAAAGTGATTTGCTGTGATCTGATCCGTGGTGATTTTTTTGAATCACCTGCAACTTCCTGCTTGGCAATCATTACTTTTCTGGTCTTTACTTAGACCAGGTCTGGCCAACCCGCGGCTCATTTGGTCGCTCTTTAATTCACACATCAAAAAGCCATCTTTATCTGTATCCTACTGCTTCAATGAGTGAGCCACAGTGTGAACCAACCACTATATTCAGAATCCAATCATATACCTTGCAAATGAAAAAAAGCAGGTTCACTTGAAACATGGCAGGGAAATGTAGAAGTAAGTGCAAATATGATTATATAAACTCAGAACGTTTTTAGAAGAGTTTTATATTTTTAACACAATGGCTGATATTATAACAGTGTCATTTATCACCCGGCCACAATAGTTGTGCTTTACTGCTATTTTTTGTTTGAGTTGCCATTTTTATAATTAGTGAGGTCATCAAAATAAAGGCTGGCTTGGGATGCAATAGATGAAATGTTTTATTACGGTTCATTGAATACCGTGACCTGGAAGCAGTGAGGTCACGGGGTCAGGGAGAGTTTCCAAGAAGATGGCATATGTTTGGCTCACTCTTGGCTCACAAGCCCACAACAGACAAATCCTGAGCTCTCAGACCCCCCCCACCCCAGCAGCCGAAGCCCTGAAAAGGTGCACACCACGATATGCGACATTGCTCGAAAACCTTCAGGAAGATTTTGTGGACTGATTCCACGATCTGAAAGCTGAAAAGGCCACAGATTACGTTGCTCATTCATATGAACAGAAACACAGTCAGAGGACCGGCAGGGTGGGAGCAGTCTGGTTGGGTAAACTAAAACTTCCTTCAGAGAATTCCTTCACACATTACTGATTAACCCAAACTAACTCTCAATCAATCAATCAAAGTAGAATTATTAGCCTGCACTTGTTTCCTTGTGTTGTTGTTACGCCTTCGTACCGCGTGACTTTCACCTGGCTCAGGTAACGAGCAGGTTTACTATAAAAGCTGATGCATGAAAGCAGCACACTGCTCCATCTTTTCTGTTGCTGTTGACGACGAAGGGACGACAAAACAATGGCGACTCAGAAAGGTAAGGAATATATAATAATATAATATATATATATATTTAATGTGCTTGAAAATATATTTTTTTCATGCTCTACTTTCTGCAGGTAAAGAAGAATGCATTCTAATCTTTTGTCATTTTAACAAAAGTCATTTCCATTTCTGGGATATTCTAAAAAAGCCACAAGGTGGCAGTACTGAGCTGCTTAATGTGGGAGGCTTTCTGCTGCAACACACTGGATAGGTATAAACATATATAAACTCACCGGCCACTTTATTAGGTACTGCTGCTCATTTACACAAATAGCCTGCTCCTCCAAACAGCAAATCATGTGGCTGCAACTCAGTATATAACGCATGCAGACATGATGAAGTGGTTTCGTTTTTTGCTGGACCAAACATTAGAATGGGCAAGATGCTGATCTAACAGACTTTGACCGTGTTGTGATTGTTGGTGTCAGACGTGGTGATCCCAGCTTCTCTGAAACAGCTGAAACAGCTTGTCAATGTACGGGGTCGACATTGGATTTTAGTTAAAATTTGGATTTGGTCCAGTCAGTGTGGTCCACCTCCCATATGATGGATATGATGCAGTTTATCTGATTACATATTTATTGTGTGATGGAGTATGTATGAATATGTTTGTGTCAGTCTGAGGGGGTGAGGCGTGGGCTGGATGCAGGAGAGAATCAAGCTACGGGCTGGTTCTCCCTGCATCCGGCATCGGTGGTGGCCAATCAAGGCCTGCTGGACTCTCCATTCACTCTGCCTGTAACATGTGTGAGGCTAAAGCGGATGCAACTAGTGATTGTGTATAGATCAAATCAAAATGACATGGGTAGATGCGGTTATTAATAATCAATTTCAATGAGAAAAAAGAAAAGCAAACAGATAAATGAGCTAGATGAAAAGTAAGAAGTCACTCCGATGTCGTCACTCGGTATCTCCTCTCGTTTTGTGGCAGTCAGACATATTACCTGCAAGAGAGGCTGTTTTTGCTACGTCCATTAAGAGCATGAGTTTTTCCTCATCATTGAATGAAGACATTCTGCCGTTCATTTCACAATTTTAGCATGGAAACCTGTCTCACTGAAGAGTAACCTTTTTTCATATTTGAGGAGGAAGTGCATCTATGTCTCAACCTCTCCTCCCTCAGACAGTGACCACATATAATCTCCTCTATGTGCAGATATGTCCTTTTAAATCTTCCTTCATCAACTGGCAATTGGTGCTCAATGGTCAATTCAGTCTACTTGGAGCTTTTGTCTCTTCATGCCAGTAATTCAAATAGGAGTCTTACTTTCTGTCTCTCTCTCTCTCTGTGTCTCTCTCTCTTTCATATGAACAGAAACACAGTCAGAGGACTGGGAGCAGTCTGGTTGGGAAAACCCCTACAGTACTAAAACTTCCTCCAGAGCATTCCTCTACACATTCTTGATGTATCAAACCAGGAACCAGGATGTGGTGCTAAAACAAAAAGGCTGCATTTCAGTCTCTCATTCAAAGTAGAATTATTATTATTATTATTATAACACTTGTTTCCTTGTGTTGTTGTTACGCCTTCGTACCGCGTGACTTTCACCTGGCTCAGGTAACGAGCAGGTTTACTATAAAAGCTGATGCATGAAAGCAGCACACTGCTCCATCTTTTCTGTTGCTGTTGACAACGAAGGGACGACAAAACAATGGCGACTCAGAAAGGTAAGAAATATATCAGAGCTCAGTATGATGTTTTAACGTGCTTGAAAATATATTTTTTTCATGCTCTACTTTCTGCAGGTAAAGGCGAATACGTTCTAATGAACTTTCAACTGACTGTCAAGAATACTGTCGAACCCAGTCCCCCCATAACATTCCCTGTTCAGGGAATATTTCTTCTGGGCCTGCTGGAGGCCCTGGAGGGATTTGAGAAAAACAACGAGCGTTTCAGGTGTGTTATTCTATAAAATAAATGTACCATTCATTAACCATGCCTATGAACTGGTTTAATTGCAGTGACTTGAAGTCAGATTTGCTCTGCAGTGTACTTTAATTTCTTCTGCTCACATGAACTGTATAGGTATGGACGTCTTGGATGGAAAATGTGGATATTTAACTTTAATAAGTGAATAACCCTGATTTGTATGTGCCTTCATGTACCATTATTCATGCATGTTTCACAAAGTTCTAGACTACAGTATAGTTTTATGATGTGGAAAGCATCAACATGATATGCTGTTGGGAACTGATTGTTTTTTTTTTGGAGTATCTCCAAGTTTGTTGCTGACAGTAAACAGTGAAACCAAGCCTCGTGCCCACCAGCATCATTTTAGCAGGTTTCACTCTTGTTCAGTGTTGCTGTGTTATCTCTGCAGTTTTGAAACCGCTGATATCCAAAGAGGTCAACGCTATGTGGTGGCAGTGACTGTGGATGGGAAAACTGTGAGAGCAAAGCCTGACCAATTCTGGGAAACACTGCTCTACAAAGATAAAGACATCAAGCCTATCAGTAAGCTCAAACCTCAATAAGCAGAACAAAGAATATATACAATTATTGTACATTTGCATTGTTACACCTACTAACACGTGACTTCATTTGGTTTTCACAGGCCTCAGCTCTTACCAGCTTCAGCAAAACGATCATGTTTACCTGAGGTTTTCGACGTTTTAAAACAGGGTATGACTGTGACTTTACTGCTGCAGTCCTGGACAAATTGGCCGCATTTTGCAATTCCAGACTCAGAATAAGTAACAATTGTTAAATGTAACTACAAATGCTGTAGATACAGTGAACAAATGTAATGAAAACTAGAATTGTAACACCATGACACAAATAAATGACAGAGCATAACTGTGTTCATTCATTTTAGACAAGCATATCACTCACACTCTCTCTCTCTTTCTCTCTCTCTCCTTCTCTCTCTCTCTCTCTCTCTATCTATCTCTCTGTCATTTGACATTTTAAAATGTACAGTCATAAATATCTCTGGGATGCAATATTCTAAAACAGCCACAAGGTGGCAGCTGCATAACGTGGTTGGCTTTCTACTGCATATGTCAGATAATTTCTTCCTGGATTATAGATGATATTTACACATATTTTTATTCAGACTTCAGTATTTTTATTACAAACTCACATGCTCTAACAGTAAATTTTCAAAATGAATTGGTTATTTGTCAGCATATATTTCAATCAGGAGAGACTAGGATTACGATTATGATAAAGGGATTTATTGAAGACAACAACATGAGTTATGACGTAGACTCCTAGAGGTATCCATTTTTAGGGTGAAGAGGGAGACAGGAAAAAACAACCCGGGCTGAAGATATAACCCCTCTGGGATATCTGATGGAGTTGTGATGCTGGTGGTACAGAAACAGCAGAGGGAGTAAAAGTAGCATGTATCGGTTTGTGATTGGTTCCCAGAGTAGGTGTGAGAGAAGGCATGTGAAGCGTGGACTAGGGTGAATGAATGAATGATGAATGATGATGGGTAGTGATGGTTCATGATGTAATGGGTAGTGATGGTTTATTTGCACAGTCATGTATATACCATATATATGGTATCTTGGGGGTCGTTCCCCCAAGAGAGGGAACGACCTGGTTAAAAAATTAAGATTTGTGATCCACTGTGGCATACGCTAAACATTACATTACATTACAGGTATTTAGCAGACGCTTTGATCCAATAAATGTATTCAACATAGATAGCCAAGAAAACTACTAGTCACTAGAAATCGTAAGTGCATTTCCTTCCTAAACAAGCATCTAGGAGCAGAACCAGTGCTAAGGTAAAAGTGCAGTAAGTTAGCTACCTACTTTTTACTTAAACAAATGAGACAAATAAGTGAAGACAAATAAGCAAGTGCTAAGAGGAAGGGTCCACTTGGTGTTTCCCGGGCTGAATGTCTTTTCTCACAGTTTGATCTAGTTTCCTTAGACTCTCTCACCAAGCTAACTCTGTCTTCGAAACCCACGACCTGCATGCTAGACCCTCTGCCTGCTAAACTGCTTAAAGAGGTTTTCCCTATCCTAGGACCCTCCATTCTCTATATGATCAATCGGTCGCTGTCCACTGGCACTGTGCTCTCCGCCTTTAAAACAGCCGTGATCAAGCCATTACTGAAAAAACCGAACCTTGACCCCGAAGTACTTCAGAACTATAGACCAATCTCAAATCTGCCGTTCCTCTCCAAATTACTTGAACGAACAGTAGCCAGTCAATTTACGGATTTTTTGTCAAAAAATAACATACTTGATCCCTTCCAATCTGGCTTTAGATCCTTTCACTCGACCGAAACTGCACTCACGAGAGTGGTCAATGACCTTCTGTTAGCTATTGACTCCAACTCAACCTCAGCACTATTGCTACTTGACCTGAGTGCAGCCTTCGACACAATTGACCATACGATACTCTTGAACCGTCTTGAACATTATATTGGTATCCGGGGACCAGCCCTTTCTTGGTTTAGGTCTTATCTACTCGATACATCACACCACGTCTTTTACAACAACATGACCTCAGAGTGTTGCAATATGGACTTTGGTGTGTCACAAGGCTCTGTCCTAGGACCACTGCTATTCTCTATCTATATGCTACCACTTGGTGGCATCATTTGCAAATTTGGCATTAACTTCCATTGCTACGCCGATGACACATAGACATAGACATAGACACTTATTTGAGAATAGTACTCAACTTTGATAGTTGTGTAATCTCCCAGAGCCCATACGTTAAAAACCTTGGGGAAAAATTCGACCCTACCCTTTCATTCGAGATGCACATTAAGGAGACCACTAAAACAGCGTTTTATCATCTTCGCAATATTGCCAAAATTCGACCCATGCTAACAGAGGCAGACGCAGAAATTTTAGTACATGCCTTTGTATCATCCAGAATTGATTATTGTAATGTCCTTTTTTCGGGCTTACCTACTGGGCGCACTAAAAAACTCCAACTGGTCCAGAATGCTGCTGCCAGAATCCTGACCAAAACTAGGAAATTCGACCATATAACTCCCATCCTATCCTCATTACACTGGCTACCAATTCAGGCCAGGTGTGACTTTAAGGTGCTTTTACTTACATATAAATCATTACATGGGATGGCACCGTCCTATTTATCCGATTTGATTAAACCATATAAACTCAGATCTCAGGACGCTGGCTACCTGTCTATCCCAGCAGTCAAAAAGAAAACTGCAGGTAACAGAGCCTTTTCTTACCGGGCTCCCCATCTCTGGAACAGTCTGCCTGCCTCAATCAGAGAGGCAGGCTCTATCGAAGTCTTTAAGTCAAGGCTAAAAACCCATTTATTCTCTTTATCATTTGACCAGCCTTGAGGGAGTGGCTCAGTCTCTTCTCAGAGTAAGGCTAGACCAGTTAGCTCATCCTAGCTCAGGGTCCTGCCGATGGATACTAGCATCCTGCCTACATGTCCTATTCTCCTGGTCTACCTGCTCCTGTCCACTGACGCTGGTCATGTTTGTCTGTGTGAGTGAGAGTGTGTATGGGTGTGTGTGGGTGTGTCTCCTCTCTGTTCCAGGCTGCAGCCCGGCAGAGTTGGCGTCTGCTTGGCCCCCCACTCCTAGGACGATGCTGCGTTGCGTTCTCCTATCTGGGCAGTGTTGGCGCCTGCATGGTCCCCTAGTCCTATGATGACGCTGACTGAGTTGCCGTTGCTGTGATGCCGCCCCATCAGATCTGGATGTCCCACCATAATAAACTTTTATATATTGTGTATACGCTGCTTGCCCAAACTCGGCATCTATTGCACACCCAACCGTCCTGGTAGGGGGATCCCTCTCTGAGTAGCCCCTCCCAAGGTTTCTCCCAATTTTCCCTATAAGGTTTTGTGGGAATTTTTCCTTGTCCTCTGTGAGGGTCTAAGGCTGGGGGATGTCGTGTACTAACCATTTATTGTTTTCACATGTTGGGCACTGTGAAGCCCTTAGAGACTGTAACGGTGATTAAGGGCTATACAAATAAATATGATTTGATTTGATTTGAAGGGTCAGGGTAGTGTTTCTTGAAGAGGTGGGTTTACAGGGAGCCAGTGTAGAGAACGGAGAAGGGTAGTTGTATGGGAGAACTTGGGGCGGTTGAACGCCAGACAAGCTGCAGCTTTCTGAACAAGCTCCAGAGGTCTGATGGCAGACGCCGGGGCACCAGCAAGGAGGGAGTTGCAGTAGTCCAGGCGGGAGATGACAAGAGCCTGGATGAGCACCTGCGCCATCTCGTCAGTAAGGAAGGGGCGAATCCTCCTGATGTTGTAGAGGAGGAATCTGCAGGAGCTTGTTACTGATGCGATGTTTGCCAAGAACAACAGTTGGTCGTCTAGGGTCACACCCAGATTCCTCGCAGTCCGAGTTGACGTCACCACAGCATTATCAATGGTGATGGCCAGGTCTCGGTGCGGACAACCCTTCCCCCGGGAGGAACACCAGCTCAGTCTTGTCCAGGTTAAGCTTCAGGTGGTGCATCGACTCCGAGATGTCTGCCAGGCACGCAGCAATGCACGCATCCACTTGTGTGTCAGAGGGGGGAAATGACAAGATCAGCTGGGTGTCATTGGCATAGCAGTGGTAGGAGAAGTCATGGGAGTGGATAACAGAACCATGATGTTGTTGTTTAGAGGGAAAAAAGAAGAGGACCCAGAACCGTACCAGTGGTTCTCCAAGTGGGGTCCTTGAGGGGGTTCCAGTGGTCATTGAGGAGGTTGTAGGGGGTCCTTAGCAAAATGAGGAATACTTGGAGAACCCATAAGACTATCGTAATCCGAGGTTTCACTCTCACCAATATTATCTCCCCCATGCTAAGTGTGGAAAGTTACAATTCAATATTAAATCAACAAAAAAACTTCCCATATGGGTCCCAGGGACAAACTCTTATCAAACGGGGGTCTGTGACATGAAAACGTTTCAGAACCCTCTGATGTAGACCGCAGAAATCAAATATCCTGGCGTCTCCAGTTTCCCTCTCAGCAGCATCATCCTGAGCAGGTTTTCCCTCGGCTATGGATACCTGATCCCCTCCGCCTTGTCCCTATTTGAACCTCAGTGCTCGTTTCTACCTGCTTCCCCTTCCCAGAGACCTGCCGTTAGACGCCCCAAATTGAATTTATTAAAAAGATTTGTTGTTTGCTCTCTGAAAGGGAAAAGAAAAAAAGTGGATTGGCTAGAACGGGAGGTTGTAATGCAATGAACCTCTTAATGTTAGCAGCGCTTCTTTATTGCCAGGAGAATGAAAGGTCCCCTCAGCAAATGCTCGTCTGGTCATGCTTTGAAGAAAGAAAGATGAACATGGAAAAAAATTGAATCCTGCTCTTACAATGTGGAAACTGAATGCACAGAGATTATCGAGTATCGTATTGGGCTTTAGTTAAAATTTGGATTTCGTCCAGTCAGTGTCGTCCACCTCCCATATGATGGATATGATGCAGTGTGTCTGATTACATTCATCCTGGGTGTCAATGGAGAGTTTTAGTGTCCCATGGTCTAAATAGTGTTTTGGGGGCATTTCCACCCTGAGAATGTTTTTTTTCTGGGGGAAACACTGAGTTCTCGTCATTTAAAAATAAATTGGCACAAAAAATATCGTCAGCTTCAATCCAAAAATATCGGCCTTCAAAAACCTGTATCAGTCGAAACCTTGCCCAAGGACATATGAAAATGTGTTTCTTACTTTCAGACGAGACCAGTTTCATCAGTCCAGTGCATTTCATCTAAAAACTTGTCAGCCTGTAAACTTTGGAGAAAGAGCAAATTTGCAAAGGCAGGATGACTAAGGGATTTCCTACTAGGATATGGAATGATCAATGTAAACGAATATATGAATTTCTTATACTCCCACAAGCTGACGTTTTAATTCTAGCCTTTATTGATGATCATGTTTTTGAATGTGACCTAGTTAGGATAGTGCCGCCTCCTATTTATGATGCATGACATGAGTGCTATGAAGCAGCAATTTACTGGTTATTTTTACTGGCATTTTTGGAGTTTTTTGCTTCAAATCTGCAAATATGTTGCATCTCAAAGCTCAAAGCTGCATTCCACTCATCTCGGCTGTCTATAAGCTGAATGAGTTTCATATCGTTGTTGTCCACCTCTGATAAATGCTGTTTCAGAGGCTTTTCCCTGATGAGAATAAAACTCTGGGGGAAAACACTGAATACTTCACTGAAAATTTCACCGAATACTATTGACACATTGTGAATATTGACACAAAAAAATCTGCTATTTTACACATTAGTTTAAAAATATCGGCACTGGTATCAGCCTTCAAAAAGACATATTAGTCGAACCCTGTAGCTCAAGTCAGGTTTATACTGACCCGTGCTAGAACAAAACTATGGTCATCCTGTCTGTGGTTTTTGCATGCAAAAGCCACGTGTAGGTCCTCTGTCCCAGGGTGATATCTGAGCTAAGACAGTTAATCCAGAGGTCCTACGATGCCTCTCTTACCCTGCAATAGCACTGCCATGCTTACGCTTCATGACGGACATCCTCCAGTTGCAAACGACAGCTGGAGGCTCTGTTTAGGTTCACATGCGGTGTGATTTGTTCAGATTTCACTTACAGACTAACACTGAGGCATTTTGCACCAAACCTTCCCTAACTGAACCTGAACCTGGCTATCGTGGATGGACCCATTATCGGCTCAGTATCAATACTCAGTGCTCAACACCACGATAACTTCGCTTAGAACCCCGCTCCCTTTGAAGTGCACAACCCACACAGCTGCATGCAACTTTTTTGATCTGTTCATTTCATTAATCGTGCATATCCTCTGCTGCAGTCCCTCGCTGGTCTGATGTAAATTTAATTTCCGAAGTGGAGAAGCTTTGTTTTGGTGCCAAACTCTGAACCTCATTGTTCTCTCAGACATGCCTAAAGTTAGCCACGGCTGTTTGTTATAGGCCTATAGGAAGAGAAGAAAAAAGCTTAAGGTAAAACTATAAGACTTCATAGATATTACCTTGTCAGAAATCATGCTAGACTGGTGATGGATGTCATTGAACTCTTCTATGTTCTCTCAGTCCTTATCACTTCAGCCTATTTTTTGCCGGATGGGTTGCTCGTCTGCAGCACATTTTAAATAAATGATAACTGGTTTATTTAGCTAATATCAAACTGAGGAATATCAAATCTCATTCAGAATCCACACTGCCCTGTGATTTATTATTATTAGTGGTAAATATTAAGTAAACTATGACCTCCTGTCAGTGATCATCATAAGGCCAACAAACACTAATAGAAACAAAAAACAATTCCATTTTTCTTTAAAATACCCTCATATAACTTACATCAGTGAACTACTACATACTATTATGTACTGCTATGAGTTTATATTCACAAAGATTTATACCACATCCATGGATTTATGGCAGGAGTAGTCAAAAATGTTCATGTCACAATAGAACATCTACTGAACGAAATTAAAGTGGAGTCAAACGACTCGTTTTTGCTGGGAGACGCCATCACACCTGGAACCTCTTTAAGGACAACTCAAGCGGCACTCTCGTGCACACGCCCTCGACGACCCTTGGGTGGGACCCCAGTTTGAGAAGCGGTAGTGTATGGGAGTGATAGGATACCGTGATAAACGAACAGGAGGACCTTCATTCCCTCTGAAAAAAAAAACAAAAAACAAGTAATTATCGGAGAGCAGTGAATCTTTGCAATCTAATAGTGCTCTCAGTGTTCTTTTCAAGCCTTTAAACTAATTCGTGATTGATCGCTAATTATCGGTGACGGGGCCTCTGGAGACAGCTGTACCAACCCCGCCCCCCCTTTAACAGTGTGAAGGCAGCTATAACTTTCAAACAGTCGACTCTGCTTGTTGTTCTGGCAAGTCAATAGTCCTCAAGACGTTTGAATAATCATTGTGCTCTTTTCTTCCCCCAGTAAAGAAGGTGGCGCTTCATAACAATAAAGCACTGGTGGTGATGGCGCAAACTTTTCATGCAATATTTCCATTTTCGCGGGGTTTCTACCTAAGCTGTTGGACGTCCCAAATGCGTAAGTGAAATGCAAAAGCATAATATTGATTGCAGTCAATTGTTGGACTGATAACCTTCTCAGTATAATGACAGGAGCGCCTCTTAATAGCGCACCAATTGATGTTGGGTGTTTGGATGTCGGTCACTATTCGGCATCTCCAACTAAAAGCTTTAACAATGAGTGGCATCGACGACAATGTGTTTTTTTCTTCCAGGGTCGGATCAATTCAGGTCTGCCTTTTTTTGTCTTCGAGATCTATTCCCCTCAATTGCGATTTGCTGCAGGACCCTGGCTATAAAAGTGGAGTTGTGTTGAGCTCAGCTCTCACTCCAGAGCTTGTGTCTTGGTTGGAGAACAGGAAGCTCCATGTTAGCGGGATGGAAACGGCCCAGTGGTGCAGGTAGGTCATGGCCAGTGATTCATCTGGAGATGGTTAGAATAATGACATAGATCTATCTCAATACATGAATATTACATCCACATAAGATATATTATTATTATTATTATTATTATTAGCATTAGTATTGTTATTGTTATTATTGTCATTATTATTATTATTGTTGTTTTATTGTTCTTGTTGATGATGTTGATGATGTTGTTGTTGTTGGGTCGGTATCAGACATGCCATTGATCACTTTCACCAACACTGCCAGTATCAGGCTTTGTTGCCACTGAATAAATACTTCACACACATACATACACACCTACAAGCACACATACAAACATAGACTTCTTCCTCTACTCACTGTACTACTTTTACTTCAGGCAGACTGACTTATCTTACATGTCCAAAGGAGGGCGCTAGTGCTCCATGTGAGCATGTGCACCTCTTCTGCTCTTAAAAAGCTGCTGAAAAGCACAAGGGGGAGGGGGGGGGGGGGATCCTGTGCACTGTGTCTCTGTTAAGTGAATCCTTGTTGTTCAACAGTTCACAAAGTCTTAATGTGTGCATGTGTCATAGGCTATTGCTCACCTCCTCTTCTCACAGTAGAACCAAAGTCAATGCAAGAGCAATTCTATTTCAAATTGGGACATCATTTCCTCCAGTCGGGGCCTGTGCGCTGCCTCTCCTGGTAAGCCTATCTCATGCCTTGCTAAGGTTATTATACTTGAAGGATTTGTACCGAGAAGAGAGATCATTGTGTTATGTGCTATTATACTATGGTGTTGTGCTAAAAAAAAAAAAGTGATAGGACATTTATTGCTAATGGTGGTCCAAGTGCTTTGTCAATATAATAGCTTAGAACCGAGTCCATCGACACCTGGACAGAAAAGATCACTACTTTTGCAAAATCAATTAATTGTTTTACCAATAGATGAAAGTGTCCATTCACAATTAGTCCAACCTGGACAATATAATTGTGTCCTTCTTGGTTCCGGTATGATCTAATGCTGCCATGAGGAGACATAAACACTATTAGAGGAACCTTTTATAAACGTTTCCCGCCCGTAGTCCCAGGCTAATGGTTTAATTAAAGCAGCAGGAAGAGATTGTACAGCCAAATATTGAGACGCTTTTATTATTGCCTAGAAGGGGAGTGGGTGTGGTGGGTGTGGCGCTGGGGCTTAAAGTGTCTTACTTCACCAAAAATGAAGACACAAGCGGTGTTTTTTTTCCCTTTGGATGGTGTTAATGTTTGCAAGTCGTGACATGCAGAGCTTCCTGGAAGTTCAAGAAACTAAGATCCAAACTTCCTTTCTACACGGTGACCTGCTGGCCGCACTCGGCCTGCAGGCTATTTGCAAATAAACACACTCATGCAAGAATACGCAAATGAACAATAGTGTGGCGCTGGACTAAATAAGGTTTTAGCTATGGAAATAACATTGCGGTTAGATGAGATATCTTCATTGACTCTTGATATTTCGATCATGCATCAGAAACCAGAAGCCGGTGAGCTCATCATCAACGTGGTATGTGGAATTCATTCCTTGGCGTCAGGCCGGTGAGATTCCATCGATGCGAGGCGGCGTCATACTTCGAATTCAAGGACCACGCTGCTTAGCAAGTTCAACATGTCTCTGTGTTCTCTCCCGCTGCTTGTTATTGGTTTATTGACCGAGAGGATGAGAAAACAAACAACTGCCCTGCCGCCATTATTGCTTTCCGTCCTCCTCGCCGCGCACTTGCGCCGGCCACCGACGCGCCTCGCACATCTGTGTTTGCAAAGGAGCAGGTGGGCATACATTGTTCCTCTATTGCCCATAAACAGTTTGTCACTCCTGCCCTTTCAAGCGAAGTGTGTGGTGTGTGTGTGTGTGTGTGTGTGTGTGGGAGGGGTGTGTGTGTGTGGTGGGGGGGGTTGAAGTTGATGAGTGGTGCGTTGTGTTTGTCTGACCCATTTCATTTCATTCCAGACGGGCTGCAGGGTGGCTGCATGTTGTGGCCACGGGGGCAGCTGAGCTGGAGTTAATGACGGGGCTTTGTTGAGCGCTCGGGCCCTTGTCGGGATAGACCCGGCCAGACAATAGCCGGGGTCACAGGTCCTCGGAGACCCAGGGTGAGAGGGCTAATGAGTGGGTATGGAGCTAAGAGGAACAGGCCAACGCGGTCTGCGGCCGCAGGCTCAGACGGTTCTGACACAGAGGAAGCCAATTTGTCTATCCCCCCCCCCGACAGAGGCTACTTTGACAGATCCATCCACATTACAGTCTCGCCAGTGAGCTCGTTCAAAACGATCTAAAAGTGTTAAATAAACTCCCGACGGGTGTGGACTGAAAGAAACACCGGCATTTGTTGATTTTTGCCCGTGCATGATTTGAGCCTCCAAGCCACTCCAGCCGTGTGACTTATTTTTTTTTTTTTTGGACGAGCCTCTATGCTAAAGCCCAGATGACACGGTCAGCCTTTCGAGCCCCATCTCAGTTTGTCTTTGTGGCTTTTCATTTCTGATCCTTTTACACTTTCCCCCCCCCCCGTCCCCGTTATTCCATCACTGCCACAAGACTTGCACAGAAGAGGCTCTCCGGCTGTCCTTGGCTTATCCAGCCGTGGCATTGACCTCTCATCTTCGTATTGACCTGCCGGTTCCCATGACCTCTGACCTCTTGGGGTCAGCCTGCAGCCGTCTGGACCTCTCCCTCCTCCCCCCTCCTCCACCTGTCCCCCCCTAGTCTCCACCCTTCAGATGGCCAGATGGATTACTCCTCACTCAGGACGTCTGCAGGATTACATTGTTGTCTCATACACCGAAAGAGACTCTGAGCAGCATCTGAGGCTAGAATTTGCTTTTTTTTAGTCCACGAATGGTTTTGGAAATCATCCGGTTGCTAACATGTAGCATTTATAGCATCTGCTTGTATTTTTTTAGGATTAGGAAGTAGGATCTTTTGCTATTCAGAAGCATTCGTGTGATTTTTGAATCGTCTGCGTCTGCATTACAGATGCGTAGGGAACTTTATCTCTCTCTCTGTCTATCACTCCCTCCCTCTCTCTCTCTCTCTCTCTCTTTCTCTCCCTGAACCGACTGTCCTCATTCCATAGCCTGGTTTTCGATGCACAGTGTCCCGATAGTTTGCTGAGGGGAGAATCTGGGTCAGCGCAGGCACGAGGCTGAAAGAAACGCACACGCAGTATAAAGGCTGGGGGGGAAGTAATGCCGCCGCGCTGTTTTTTTCAACGACGGATCCTACACACCCATTTGATACCCCCAACATGTATATCACTAGGAGGTTGCTCAGATGTTGAAGTCTAGACTCATGCAGCCAACTCATGCACGCATGGGTGACATGCATTGGAAAGATGCTGCAGTTGGTGCTGGCATTTTCTGCAGACACTTCCAAAAGTATGAGCAAGTTTATGATTGAAATAATGTTGGAATTAGGAATAGAAGAGTTTTCTTTCTTGCCTCACTTATTGTCCACCTGCCTGCCTGTCTGTCTGCCTGCCTGCCTGTCTGTCTGTCTGTCTGTCTGTCTGCCTGCCTGTCTGTCTGTCTGCCTGCCTGTCTGTCTTTGCAAAGCGGGAGTTTAGTTATTAGTTCAAAGTGGGTCTTGTTCCTTAGAGCCGAGTGGACTTTGGTCGGAGCAGCATTCCTGATTCCTGCTCAACTGAGAGCTATAGGGAGAGGGGAGGGAGGGAGAGATGGACCGAGAGAGAGAGAGAGAGAGGGGGGGGGGGGGGGGGGGGGGGAGGAGGAGGGGAAGCCAAGAACAAGAGAGGAAGTAAATGTTCCTCTCCGCTGCGAGCATGCCCAGTAAGAGTTGAGAGCATTTGAACAGGAGGGAGACGAGGTGACTGAGCAGACTTTTGCTGCTCTGTCTGTCTCTCTCTCTCTCTCTCTCTCTCCCCGTCTCACTGCGTGTGTCTCTCTCTCTCTCCGACTCTGTCACGCTCCTCATGACAAGACTCTCTCTCTCTCTCTCTCTCTCTCTCTCTCTCTCTCTCTCTCTCTACCACATTTTTTCCCCCTCCTCTCCCAATGTGTGGGGAGAGATTTTGCTGTGGAAGAGCAAGAGGAGTACAGACCCAATACAGCAAAGGGGGGAAGTTCGTGAGACGAGGAAGAAGAAGAAGAAGAAGAAGAGGGAGAAAAAAAAGAAGAAAGAAAGATTCCTCCCCTCTCCCTCTCCCTCTCCCTCCTTCCCTGCTTCTCCGGCGACTTCACCTCGGCTGTAGCGGCGGGACTTAACTTCAAAAGGCAGCCGGGAGGGAGCTGGAGTGTGAAATCCGAGAAGAGACGCAAAATGAGAGGCAGACGATGTTTGCTACGCTGTCCAGGTCTGTACCCAAAGGAAGAACAAACAACTGCTCACTGTGTTGCTGCTACCAAACTGTTTACTCAGCGTACGTCGAGAAAATAGTTCTATTGCATCTGTTTATACTCTGCATTTAAAAGAGGGGGGGGGGGGGGGGGGTTATTGGTGAGGAATTGTGTAACAAGACTGACTGACTGACACCGTCGTCTCCCGGCGCCATCCGACCGGTGTCACCCACAGTGAAGTCCTGGCTGCTCCAGCTGCTCCTTATCAGCGCGCCGCACGGGGAACTTGTTTTGTTGATCGGCTCTGAGGCGTTCCGAGGCGCGCACGTGTTGAGGGAAGACAAACTCAGCTCGGATCGAGCCACGTGGTTACGGTGAGGGAGAAACCACCGAGACAAACCTCCCTCACGTGGGGGGTATATACATATGTATACAGATAATTCCCTAGTTTTGCTCGGGTGTGGTCGAGTGAGAAGTTCAATACGCCGGTGTTTGTTTTTTTCCTGCAGATAATATACAGCAGGGGGGTTGGATTACCGCCACGTTATAAAGAGTAGAAGCGTTTTTTTTACCAATTGCTTCACTTCAGTGAATGTACGTGGTTGAATACGTTGAAAAAATTGATTTTCTTCAGTTGTCGGTATATCAGGACTGATTGCGAAATCTATTCTCTTACTTGAACACCTGAAACGCCACGCTGCTGTTTTCAATGTTAGAAATTGAAAACAGCTCACGCGAGGAAATATGTCGTTACAATGACATTCACCCCTTTCAATGATGGCTTCTTGGCCTTCCGTTGGCCTTCTCTATCCGCGTGGCTTTATCGCAGCCGTTCAATACGTTGCTACTCGATGGTGTCCAGGCAGCGAGATGATGATGATGACGATGATGACTATGTTTTGTGACTTCCAGAGTGATAATATTAGGCCTGTCACCTGTCTGGGGCTGTCCTCTGTCCATGGCATCCCTTGAGGGCCTATCCCATTAGCTATCCCAGCATGCCTTGCCACTGACAACGTGGTGTCAGCAATGAACTCCCAGGAGACTTCCTGTTGACAGGTTTATTATTCCTGGGCTGTGGAAGTGGGGCACCGTAGTGCACTATAAGGTAGAGAGAGAGAGAGAGAGAGAGAGAGAGAGAGAGAGAGAGAGAGAGAGAGAGAGAGAGAGAGAGAGAGAGAGAGAGAGAGAGAGAGAGAGAGAGAGAGAGAGAGAGAGAGAGAGAGAGAGAGAGAGAGAGAGAGAGAGAGAGAGAGAGAGAGAGAGAGAGAGAGAGAGAGAGAGAGAGAGAGAGAGAGAGAGAGAGAGAGAGAGAGAGAGAGAGAGGCTTGTCTAAAATGAATGAACAGTTATGCTCTGTCATTTATTTGTGTCATGGTGTTACAATTCCAGTTTTCATTACATTTGTTCACTGTATCTACGGCATTTGTAGTTACATTTAACAATTGTTACTTATTCTGAGTCTGGAAGTGAGAGTTATGTATTGAGTTAAGAGAGAGAGTTATGTATTGAGTGAGGGAAAAGTTTTTGAGTGCATTGAAGGCTGTATAGTGCCCCTATAAAACAGGGTTTTAGGGTTAGACCCATATATCAGGCCGATATTGGCCTTTTACAAAAAATGGGATCTGGTCCAGTTGGTGTCGTCCACCTCTGATGTGACGGATATGATGCTGTTTGATTGATCACATATTTATTGTAGAATTGTCTGTGCATGAAGATTCTTCTTCTTCTACTTATTATTATTGTTGTTGTTGTTATTATTCCTCCATGGTCTAAACGCTGTTTCATAAAATTCTCGGGGGAATCCGAACATACCAGTGTTGGTATCGGCCTTCCAAACCCCTGTCGGTCCAACCCTACTGCTATGGGTGCAAAATTGAAACCCAGCAGGCTTACTTTACACACACTCCCCTCTCCTCCTCTCACCTCCTCCTCTTTCTCAGGAGACGAGCAGCAGTTTGATATCTGTGTACGGTCGTTTCGGTCAACTCCGGCATACCAGACATAGCTGAGCTCGATTCCCATTGCTTGTAATGGTTGCGCTGCAAAAGATATCTCTGCAGGCGTTTGTTCCTTTACCACATTGTCACTGCCATGCGCTAGTGCGTATCTATTCCACCCCCTTGACCTTTTGCTCATTTTGTAGTTCTATTAAGTTCTTTCAAAACACATTTATTTGGCATCGTTCTATGCAAAGCACTCTATTTTATTCTATCGGGGGTTAGTTGCCACACTAGCAAAAATATGGTCAACATTTGTATTACCGTTACTCAGATGTCACATTTAGATTGTATGTATTATTCTGAACATTGGTTTCCTTTCAGACTTTTTAAAAACGTGTCTTTCTTGGTAACAAAGTGGAGATCAAGTCCCTTCACTAGATCTTAATGGGTCTTAATGGGATCTTGGTGTGTAGGGTGGACTCTCCTTCAGAATACTGAAACACAATCTGGGATATATGGTTCATTTATGGATGACGTTACAGTCCAGGTCTTTTCCTGTCAGTACTGGGGCTTTTATTGTGGTTGAAGTCTTCTACTGTGCTTATCGCTCCTTTCATCTTAGAAGCGGTGTGTGTGGCTCTGTGTGGCGGCGACTCGGAAAGCGATTCCCTCTTGGCGCTCGCTACATCAAAACCGTTAGTTAACAAAACATGCATTTGACCGTTCAGGATGATTTCTGTCTTCCTGGGAGACTGGGTTCCCATGCGTTCCTCCCCTGCGTCCCACCCCCGATGGCCCATCCGAGGAGGCTCCGTGATCCATCACGCAGTAGGCGGCCATGTTTCCTGAAAGGGCCGTGAACTTGTTACCTCCCTCAGCCTCCCCGCCTGAATGTCAAACGCGTTTTTCTTTTCTTGTCTCCTCCTTTCTCTCTCTCTTTCCCCTTCCCAGGATCGCCGCTGTCTTAAAATAATTGGGCCGCATTCAGTGCAACCTGGTTTTGGTGCCGCTCTTTCCCTTTCAAACTGCCCTCCTCCGCCGCTGCCCGCCTCCTCCGAGGTCGCGATCGGTCACTGTGGGACCCGCGGGTGCCCCGTCCCCGTCCTCGATACAATGACACCGCATCCTTAGTACAGTATCCCCAGCTGCCCAGCCGGGCCTGGAGTCATCTGCAGACTTCTTTCATTGTCTCCGGATCTCTGAATCTGGCCCTGTTCGACATGGCGCACATTCAAAATGGCAACCTCGAGGGGCTTTTATTCCTCCAGCGGAATTCAATCACTTTCCTCTTTCTTCTCTCTGCCTCTCTGCTGAGTTATTCAGAGTTTAATGAGGGGAGGAGGATAAAGGGAAGCTTATGGTTTGCTGGATGATGGAGAGGCTGCCTTTTTGTTTCTGTTGGAGGAGCCACCCAGCGAGCGTTCATGTGAAATGAGAGTTTTCTACCAGACGGGAAGGTGATTGAGATGTCTGAGAAAGAGCCAGAGAGTCTGGAAGAACGGGGGTCATTAAAGTGTCACGGGTAATACGGCTCGTCAAATATTCTGCATTTTAGATACAGTAGAGGAAGGGGGGGGGGGGGGGGGTTAAGAAGAGGAAGAGGGTTTTGGGATGTGGTGTTTAAAGCGGCATAATCTGCAGCGAGGTATTATCAAACATTAATGCACTTACTTCACCGTAGGCATCAACTAGTCCTGTGCCTCTGCACCTTCAATGTCGTGCATCGTTTTAATGGCTTCACAGGATTATCCCCTTACATAACCGAGTGTGGGTGTGTTTTTTGTTTTTTTTGAGACGGCTCCTGACAGTGGAGGAGCGCGAGCAGGACCAGACTGGATGAAGCCCCGAGCTGACAGTGGATGACGGGGGCTGTTGTGGTCAAAGTCCATACTATGTATCAGCTGTCAGCGAGTGTGTTTGGTTTGCTGGCAGGACGCGGCGTCAGCATCGAAAAAACAACGCCGAGAGTCGAGAGGTGGGAGGGTTCAGCTGGCTTTCACGCGCACACACACACACAAACACAAACACACACGACGCCACACTGTCACTGAGTTCACCGTTGGTCTATCTCTCTGGAGCTGTTTGTTACTTTCCCCCCCCCCAAGCAGGTGTGCTAGCCAGCTGCCGTGGACATTGGAAAGATGACATATTCCTGGTACGACATTTGGTACATCCTTGAAGGCACTGTGATTTCAGGGCGTTCAGGTAAGGTAGGTTTATTTTGACGTGCAGGCCATTTTCTTGTAGTGTAGTTTAGGTTAGGTGAAACGTTAATGATCGTTCATGAAATTGGGTCATTGCAGCAGCAAATGGTGATAAAGAATAGAGCAAACAATTAGTACATTTTACATCGTAAATAAATGAAGCCATCGTTGAGACGATTGGTAGCCTCTATCTCACACCAGTAGTGACTACATTTCCCATAGCTTCCTGTCCCCCCTCCCCCTCCCTGGCGTCCCCTTTGTCTTTCCTGAAGAGGATCAACATGTTGGAAGTGATTTCTCCATCTTCCTTTCTCTCCTTCCACCATCTGCCGTTGCCAGAAACTCTTTAGCTTCAGCTCCGTTAGCGCTGGAAGAACCAGTTTTTGGCCGATTTCCCGCCAAATCCGACCCGGTGGCGCACAAAATGTAAAATGCAGCTTAGAGGCCGGTGGAGGCCGCCGGTCTTCGGGGCTGTGGTCTTGATTGTTTAAAGTAATTATATTAATGTTGCAAAATTAATGTGGCGATGATTTATTGATGTTTTTTCATTTCATGTCGGCCTAGACAGCTCAGTGGGTAGAGCATGAGACTCTCAGGGTCGTGGGTCCACATAGTGTCAAGTACCTTTGTAACTCGCTTTGGATAAAGGCGTCTGCTAAATGACTGTAATGTAATTTAGTCTCCATCTTTGTCTCTGCATCTGCACTGCTCTTCCCAGAGATCACCTGTCAATCAAACAGTGTGTCCAGTACCTGTGACGTCTTTCTCCTTGGATTTTCTGTTGATGGAGTTTGAGTTTCTCTAGGTGGCGCTCTTTTGTCTGTCTCTTCAGCCACGGTGGCTATCGCTGCTCATGCTAACTACCCAGTTCTTCTTCTGTTGATTCCAAACAAACCAGAAACATAAAATGCATCACTTCCTGTGCCTACCAGACACCAGAAAAGCTTTCATCAACTATAGCTAGAGGTTGAATGACTGTTGTGGTACATCAATCAGTGATAGGGCTCATTTCTCTTTGATGTCTGGATTGTTACTTTAAGATTACTTTAAGATTACGGATTACTATTACTTTTAAACCGACCCACGTGACTTTTCCCTTTCCAGACTCGAGCATCCAGGCAGGGAACATAACAATGTGTTAAACCTGCAGGAGGCCGCTGAGCTCCTGCTTCAGACTGAAGCTGTGTGTGTGTGTGTGTGTGTGTGTGTGTGTGTGTGTGTGTGTGTGGGTGGGAGGTGGTGGCGGTGTCTGACTTCTGGTCTCTCTCTCTTCGTAACTCTCTCCATCTCTTCATCTCTGTCTGCCTCTCTCCAGCCTCCCTCCACCTTTTCATCGTCTCCCTCTTTCTCTCGGCGGGGGTGAGAGTCGCAGGTTGACAGCCTCGCGGGTCTGCTCATTACGCTGTGTCTGAGCCGGCGGAGATTTATAGAGATGATAAGAGCAGTCTGGAGGGCAATAATGACCACCGGCTCTGATGCAGGAGGAGGAGGGAGGAGGAGGGAGGAGGAGAGAGGAGGAGGGAGCTCTGTCTGGCACTCGGGGCTGCTCAGCCTGCCTCTGATCACTCACTACTCTGCTTAAATGAGTTTGCCTCATGCGAGAAGAAAAAGCAGATAAAATTGACTTCAATGTCGACTTAAAGCTCTTGAATTTCTTCCTCTAATGTTTTTTTTTGTCTTTTTTTTTGCTTCCCCCCCCGGCCTCTGTCTCCCAGTTAACACTATCGTACCAGCAGTGATATAGTGGTACATATAAAGGCTAAAAAGTACGACCTCCAGGCAAAGCACGATCAATATGAACAAATGTTATTTTCAGAAAAGCATAAATGAATGTTTTTTTTCCATTAAAAGACACTATCCTCATATAACTTACATCACTTGAATACTACTTACCCGGATGTATACTCTGAGTTTATTTTGTAAATATTAAAATGTGATAAAGGGTGGTAAATTCTTCAAATAAAAAGGTGCGTAAACTGAATTTAGGTAGATTTACTGATGCTACTTACTGTAATGCATACTATGAATTCATGCCTGAAGGATTCATGTCAGCCTTTGAGAGGTGGGTAAACTCGCTTCTGCAAATAAAAAAAGAGTTGGAGAGATAGTTAGTGAGAGGAAGCAGAGGAACTGGGGGAAAGAGAGACAGAGACAGAGGTTCATAGTCCGTCTGGTAGAACAGAGATAATAAAACATATGGCGTTCTCACAGCATGGCGCTGTCCCGTCGCTTCTCTCGTCCATCCTTCATCTTTTATCTCCACCGTAGATCAAGTCTAACCTCTCTAGCCGCCACCCCTTCCCCTGGCCCAAACCCCTTGCTGAAGGACAGGGGCAATACTCCATTACCGTGCTCCACCTGAGTAGCCGTTAGCGATTGTTTTTATAGTTTCTTAACTAGGGTTGGAAATTGGCCCAACTCATTAATCTGAATTGATTCTGATGAGACAATATGTATTTTTGTATTTGTAGTGGAAGTATTGGCCTATCATATTATTATTGGTTTAAATGCTGTTTCCACTCCGCCAAGAAGAAAACTCTGGGGGAAACACTGAATCCTTGGAATTTCTTGGAATTTCTTTCATATTTAAAAAATAATATCAGCACAAAATGTGGGCAAAATATCCAAAAAATCCCCAAAAATACAAAAATATCGGTATTGGCCCTCAAATCCAAATGTCAGTCAAACCCTCCTTACACTAACACCATTTAAAAAAAAAATTGTCAGACGCTATTTATTTATTGTGTTCAATACATTTTTCATTTTGTCGCTTTTGTCTACTCTTGTCCTCTCTGTATGTGACTTACTCCCCTCCCCCCCACCCAGCTCTAGAGAGGTTAGAGAGCGTGGCCTTTCCCTCACAGGCTTGGCATCAGGTCAAGAGTGGAGACTAACGGTTCCCATTCCATCCTTCCCCTTATCAACCCCCCCCCCAAGCCCCACTCCTTCATTTACCTCCCTCACACCTGCTCTCCCCCATCTCATACCCCGCCCTGCTTCCATCCCTCCAAATTTCCTCCTTTGGCCCCCCTATCTCTGTTGAAGGATTTGCCCGATATGGGTCTTTCAAGATCAATACCACCGATAGTCGGTATTTTATGTTCACTACTTTTAAATTTGACCATTTTAATGCCAAAAAATGACAAGTTTTCAGAGTTTCCCCAGAATTTTATTTTTGTCAGAATGGAAAAGCCTCTGAAACAGCATTTAGACCATCACAGGACACTAAAACTCTCCATTGAAACTCAATATACTACTACTACTACTACTAATACTACTACTACTACTACCACTACTGCTATTACTACTACTACTACTACTACTAATAATAATACATATTGATGCATACTTGTGTGAAATCTGGTTTCCCCAGAAAAAGTACACAATAAATATGGAATCGAACAAACTTTATCATATATTATATATAAAGGTCAATATATCAGCAAACTGGTATATCGGTCCAACCCATCTCTGCCCCCTCCACCCCCGCCGCCTCCCCAGGCCAGATTAGACCAGATGAGTAGAGCCAGCCCTGACACCCCTGCCAGATGATCTTTCGGTCTCTCCATGGAAACCTTAGCAGCAGCGGGGGGCTTCACTGGGCCAAAATCCAGCGGGGGGCCATCCTTTTCAGTGTCCCAAGATATTGGTTTACAATTGCAGCATCTCTCTTAGGGCCACTCATAGAGAATAGAACCTGTAGTGTCATGTCTACATGGGGCATGGACGCCTCCGCTGCCAGATCTTCTCCCATGTTCTCTTCTCACGAATGAAGAGCGCGTTTGTTTGTCGCCAATCGAACAGGATTGCCCCACCGCTGCTTTTCCCATGGGCCCGTGCTGTTATACTTACAGCGAAATCAAATTTGCCCAAAATAGACAGTCGACCATGAGATGTTAGCACAGAAACGGAAGCAAAGGCAATGGGCCAAAAGGAAATGGAGACGCTTTTCCTGCAAGACAACACAACCAATCAGGTGATGTTTTGGACCAATCGCAGTGGGGGCTGGTCTTTTGATCGACCTGCAAGGGATCAAAGAGGGTCCTATCACTTTCCCTTAATGGGGACTAAAACTGATGGTGTTATGGATTCCTGACTAAAGGCAATGCTCAATACCGACTATCCCATAAGCAGAGGGTCACAGGTTTGATTCCTGCAATGGCCAGTTGTGTCAAGACATTGGGTGCCAGCAGTACCTTCTCCAGGAGATCTGTTGGAGAAAAACCTCTCCTAGATGTCTGCAGAAGCAAAGGAAAACCGGCTTGTTTTCAGATTGACCACAGTGCATTTTTGACTTTATCCAATTGGTTTTGCAAGGGTTTCATAAGTCCAAGGGGTTGCAGAATACTCTCAACCATGTTTAGTTGACGTTAAAACAGTAATATTTATGTTTGTCTGAGAGAGATATGCGAAGAAACAAATTCCTAGTTACATTGAGTGTAGTATGCTGATTGAGTGCTCTAAAAATGAGCTGTTTTGTCTGCTCTCCCTCTCTCTCTCTCTCTCTCTCTCTCTCTCTCTCTCTCTCTCCCTCCCTCTCTCTACTCTCAGTTCCATTTTCTGGTCCTTTCATATGTTAATAGAGGTCAGGAGATGAGGGGGTTCTCACGTTCAATGTGAAACTTGGCCCTTTGTGTAGCCACGGTTCAAACTGCCGCGACAGAGGCCAGAGGTGAAATTGAAATCAGTTGAAATTCCCCAGTGTGTCTGGCCTCGGGCTGGGCTGGGCCGGGCCGGGCCGGGCTGGGCCCAGGCCAGGGCTTGGTGCAGGTTTTTCATAGGGAGTGTTCCCGGGGTGTTGGATGACCATGGGCTTGGCAAACTTGGATCTGAGCCAGGGCCTCAGTTTGATCGTTGAATACGGTTGATGTAAGGACACGGGAACTGCACTGTCTCTTAAGTTATAACCGGGGTTTGTCCGATAGGATTTTCTTCAAGGGCGATACCAACGTGGATTTGAAATATGCCCAAAAAATCCAAACATGTACAAGTATTACTTATTTCACCCCAGTAGAAAAGCCTCTGAAACAGCATTTAGACCATCATGGGACACTAAAACTCTCTCCTTAAGTCAGGGCGAGGCCGGTTTCATTTCAGGTTTAACAGACCGACGCCCTGAGGCTGTTGAGGAAAATACTCCCTGTGTAACATCGGTAAACTGATACGACCTTATGGCTTAGACTTTTGGGTAACGATCAGGACTGGTTCCATGTAAAGTTGGGCTGATCCAAGGCTGTGACTCAACCTCAGGGTTTGCTTAACAAAACCTGGAACGAAGAACGGAACATAATACAGCGGGAAACTACTCACTTCAGCGCGATACCTGCTGCGTCTAACCGCTCTGAGCTTTTACCCACTTTAGGCATTTGGAGTCGGTTACCAGGCATTCTTTGTTCAAATTGTGAAATGGCTAGGTACCCGGGACGTCTGATTAGGGATGTAGTTCTTCGGGTTACTCGTTTGTAATTTAGAGCTTAAAGTCTTGTCAGTTTTTTGGTTGGGGTTCTAAAGTTACGCTCCAGTTGTGGCCCACACGGCCTGGTAAACATGATTAACCACTTTGCCATGCCCTGCAATCATGGGCAATTTTCACGAATCGTGTCATAATTACGCGTTTCTATGCAGATGCAGTTTGTTATTCTTTTCACCCCGAGTCTGAAAAAGACAAATTGCATGTGAAATTTCTCGCACGGCGGTAATTACGCATGGAGCAATCAGATCCCGAAGGTTGCGGGGGTAGATGACTCGACGGTAATTTTGGGAATGTCCTTGTTACGGTTAAAAGTTAAAAGCGGATTCTTATGAATAGAGTCCATTCTTTGGGTGTAACCTTGGCCTAGTAGCGAGAGCGTTTTCCAGAGAGAGATGGCGTATGCCTTCCTCCACCGTCCGCCCTCAAAAAAACACACTTTGTGTCCTCGGGGGGGCCTCGAACAGCTAAAGCTGGATTTGTGCACATTTCGAAAAGATTTGATCAACACAATAACACAACACAATAAGTTTCCAAAAAAGAATCCACATTATAATTGCAATATAAATGCAACTGTATGGGAAGTCCAAGGGATCAAAGTATATCGTCACAGATGGAACAAAGTGTAGCTGTCCTGGTGATAGGAGCACAAGATGACCAAGGTGTTCATATGCAGCCACTCTAGTTGAACTATTCTACATTTTCCTGCCGAGTGTCCCGTTTCAGGAAAGACACAGAAATGAGAGGTGCTATTTTTCAACCTGCTTTCAACGTCCACCCACAGTGGTAATTCGGGGAAATGGGAGAAGGCTATTTCCAGCTAAAACTAATGTTGTTGAAGGCCTCGGAGAGAGCAGCAACATGCCCTCAGACTGATAAAAAAGACACAAGACTAAAAGCGCGTTGCAAAGTTCATAGCTGCCTCGCGTCGTAATTCCATCGTGTTTGTTTATTTCCTGTTAAAGGGGGTTGCGGCCTGTGTAAAACCCATCAAGGCTCTCAAAGCATTCCTGAGAGACACGCACACGTTATATATTAGGTGTTGGGGGGGTGGGGGTTGAAACAGAGATCCTGTTTACAGTAGGAGTCTGTGTTTTCTATAGGAGGGACCCATGCTACCTGCCATCCCAGCATATGTACCCTTACTGCACACGGTGGGGGGGGGGGGGGTTCGGGGCAATTACGGGGCGTTCACATTTGGCTCCTGGTGGAAAGAAAAGTAAACTAGTGGTATTGTTAAATATAATGAAACCACCCTGTGTCCCCGGGATGGTATAGGGTTTGGTGGAAGCAGGCTGGAGGGCCCCAGGGCTAAATCCCATCGGTGCCGCATTGTTGAATCTTGTTACCCAGGTTTGAAAGCCGCCGGTAGCCATTATTTTGTGCCGGTATTCAATATTATTATTATTATTTTTAAATGTAACGATTTACAATTATATACAGATATTTTTTTGGGGGACCAAAGCTGATATTTTGTGTAAATTTTCAGCATATTTGAACATTTTCAAGCCAAGCAGAATAAAATAATATATATAATAACATATTCACAACCAGTATAACATTGATTCATTCTACAATAAATATGTAATCAAGCAAACTGCATCATCACCGACTGGACCAGATCTAGATATCCAGATCTCCAGATATCGGCCCGATATATCGATGAAACCGATATATCGGTCTAAACCCCTCCCGTCCCTGCGGAGCTGTACTGAGGAGATCTGACAGACCCCGGGCAGCAGCGCCATACAGGCCGATGGAGAGAGATGGATTTATTTTTTATTTATTTTTTTCTGGGTGTTTCTCCTTGAATACTGGCGGTGGGCCAAGCACCACAGATGATGTTTATTTTGTCATCGGGCGTGAGGGCTGAATGAATGTTCTCTCTCCTCTCCCCCTGCCATCACCCGTTTCCCCACCCTCAGTCTTTCAGCAGGTTTTACAGCTCAGGAAAGGCTGCGTTGAATTCAGAATATGATGATGAATCCTCTTTATTATTGTCCTAAGACGCCTTCTTTTTATTTCTGAACTGCAAAAGTAGGGACTTTGACTGACATGGACCATCATGGGACACTAAAACTCTCCACTGAAACCCTAAGCTGCTAATTCTACTACTAATAAAAACATATCCATGTATACTTGTATGGAATCTGATCAGTATGTTCAGACGTGCCTGGACTAGATCCGATTTTTAATCAGAGGCCAAAATTGGCCCAATTCAATGGCAAACCGATATATTTCTCTCGCTCCTTTCCAAAGACACAAAGAGAGACGTGGGGTTCGGTTCATATTCCACGAGACAGCAGATGACTTTATCTGTCCGCCTCGCCATCATTTTTGTCTCTATGTCATAATTGCTCTCGGTCGGAGTTGTTTCATGCGTTAGCCTGCCTGGCCAGACAGGTGATTGACAGCTGGGTACGAGTGGTGGAGAAATGTGAGAGACAAGAGGAGGTGCAGCGAGGGAAAAAATGGGAGAAGGAGAGTGCGGTGAATTAAAGTGGTGTCAGAAAGAGGGATAAGCAGACTATCCCCAAGACTACTTTATACCGCGGTGTAAAAAAATGACTGCCTCCACCACACGCTATCGCCCTGTGTGACAGGTAATTATTTCGGCGGACAGCAGACCTCCCCATCGCCTCCCTGCCAACCCGATATCTCCACCTCTCTCAGGGGGCCATCTGTGCTCAGCTACCCAGATAAGTGAGAGGAATGTGGGGCAACCATGCTGTTATGTGTGTGGGGGGGTGGGGGGGTTGCTAACCTAGCTTCTCTCTCGTTTTTTTCTCTAGCCTAGCCTAAATGCTAGAGGCTGGGTTTCCACCCTGACTTTGTTCATAATGAGAGGATGGAGAGAGGTGAGGGGTTGAGGGAGGGGAGGAGTCATGAACATCCAACACAGGCAACTGAAACAATTTGGTTAGGTGTTTTGGTCACGGATAGATCAGACCTACCTGTTTGGAACAGCAAATGTAAAAGCTTTCATGAACTGGCTAGAGGTCGAAATCACTGTTGTGTTCTATCAGTCAGGTAGAGAGGAGCAAAGTGGACATGGTCATGGATTACTACATTAAAGTGGAGGGTCTTGAGATTTTCAAGAAGCTTCTCCTCTTTTTTTTCTTTCTTGTATTTCCAGTCACATGATTGGTTATCCAAGTTGGCCTGCTTTCTTCAGCCAATCATGTAAGACTGGGTTACTCAACCAATTAATATGTGCAGAAATGCTAAGGATAGGCTGAGCCCTCTCGCACTTTCATTGATTTGACTGCGGTGACACTTTCAATGTGTCTGTGTGTGTTCGTGTGTGTGTGTGTGTGTGTGTGTGTGTGTGTGTGTGTGATTGATGGCTCTGCACTGTGGGACTCACAGACATACACATGCAAGCACACACACATACTCTGGCTGGGTACAGATGTGCTGCAATATCTGCAGCTGGCCTCTCTGTTGCTATTACTCATTCTACCTACCACAAGCGGAATGTCAGGCTCCGACACACACACACACACACACACACACACACACCTTATAGTATTGATTGGTAGGCACAGCTAGAAGCTGGTCAACACTGCATGACATCAGCGCTCGTCGGCCACCCCAGAGGTTTCTCATGCTAATGATTGCAGAGCTCTAGTCACCTTGCTACAGAGACAATAGTGAGCCGGTGTTTGATGTGCACCATAGATCTGGTCTCCTGCTTAGAGCTTGTCAGTGTGGGCCCTTACTGCTTTAATGAAAGACCACTCGTTAAGCTGTGATTTACAGCTTTAATTACCACTGATAAGACAGTTCTAATGGATTAGTTAGTTTACTGGTCATTTACAGGCCATATGCAAACTGAACTGTTCCAACTGGAAAGTTTTAAACAGTTTTAAAGGAGTAGCTGGGGTAGTCTTTGCACCTCGGATATTGCAGTTTTTATTTTATAAGATAGTAGACAAATAAAGGACGTTCTTCATGAGTTCTTGGCAAGGGTTGTGGTTCAGTGTAGAACACAAACTCCTCCTACCACCGGTGTCTTTGATGATTGATGGAAAGCATCAGAACCAGACGCCTTTTCTGTTAGTCTGAATCACGAAGAGATTGCGGTCAGACAGATGTTCGTACACTGACTTGATACCGTGCATCACACGTGCATCTCAATTTCCCACTGGCAGATGGTCAGCCAGCTAGCCAATCAGTCACTCGGTCAGTCAGTCGGCTAGCTAGCCAGTTTGTCATCCAGTCAGTCACTGTGCTAGCTGGTCAGTCAGTCCGGTGGCCAGGCCAGTGATCCAGTCAGTCAATCAGTCAGACAGCCAGTCAGCCAGTCAGACAATCAGTCGGTTTGTCATCCAGCCAGTCAGTCAGTCCACTAGCTAGCCAGTCAGTCAGCCAGCCAGCCAGTCAGTCAGTTCGTCATCTAGCCAGTCAGTCAGTCAACTGGCCAGTCAGTCAGTCAGTGTGGCAGACAGCAGCAGGCAGGAGGGAGGCATAAATAATACATACAGTGCAAGTGAAGGCTTTAGAAGTATCGAGCTGTTCAGTTCCTCTGGGCACCAGACAACTCATTTTCTCTCTCTCTTTTTCCCTATTTCAGACAACTCACTTGGCTCCTTGCACTACTCTATCACTCGCTTCATGTACCTCTCTCTTTCATATATATATGTATATCCTCAACTCTCGTCTGTCTGAAGGCAAGCGGACCCTGCTGTAATATATATTTTGCAAATTCAGAAAATAGAAATGTTTTTGTTGTGCAGATTTGAGCGTAAATTTACTGTAAAATAGCATTGGATTCATTTTTCATAATTGTCCTGTAATACAATTAAATTCTATTATAGCAGGTTTCACACAAAGCATCCTGTTTCATACAGTGAAATAGTTCGCAGAGTTTAGAATTGAAGTTCAGGGGGTTCATTGCATTAATGCTGCTCCATTTTCTCCTCGACTGCCACCTCTTATTTATTTTACCGGCTTCACTGGAAAACTTCCGCTCTTCGCCGTCTGCCTGTTTCACACACATTTCCTCTCGGCTTCCTCTCTCTGCTGAGCCGTTAAAAACACTGACTCTGCTGCTCTGTACGCGCCCCAGCAGAAGGTGCAGTACACTGTGGCAGCTATAGAAGTTATGAGTTATAGCCCTGCTTGGAGAGCCTTGAGCTGGAACTGTCTCAAAGGAAGGGGAAGGGGTAACTTCCGCTGGTGTGCACGGTGGTAGGCTAGAGGAGGTGGCACTGTGTGTGTGTGTGTGTTGGTGATATTGTGCACCCCATGCCTTTGTCCTCCTGTTTCCCACGTCCTGTGGCAGTGCTGATTGATTGCTTTGAGAGTGTTAATGAGCAGGTGAAAACACGTCTTCCCACCTCAGCTCCCAGTAAGGACTGTCAAATGCTATTCTAGCTACCCGGCAAACATTTTGACCTTGAGTAGATGTTGATACGACCCGCATAAATATAGCATCGTCATCGGCATACAGGAAGACATCCAAATCCACGGTCGCCCGTAGCTGCTGCCTGCATCGTTTTGTGGAATCGGGACCTCAATATCTTCCTGATATCAGTTCAAAACAGCTTCCAAAGCTGTTTTAATATGATTTTTTTATTACCATGCTGTAATATCATATTGTAAAAATGTTGTTTTTACTTGGGTTGATGCTGAACTCCACCTGCACGCCACCATCCATCAAATGCTTGTCAAGTTTCTGCATTAACACATACAACACCTACTGGATTTTTATCCAGGAGTAATTGGACACATTATTGTATAGGCACGAAAAAAACACCCACATTTGACCTCAAACATGCACTCACTCAACTTATACTGTTATACTTATGAGTGGAAGGAAAGGCAGGCAGAGAAGGAGAATGGGAGGGAGGGGGCGAAATGAAAGTGTATGGTAAAGCAGAAAGGAGAGGAGTGAAACAACAATTAAACACCTCTCCTCTCCTCCCCTCCTCCTCTCCTTGCCACTGCCCACCAGAACTGGACTGGACTGGACACAGCAGACAGCATTCACAAGGAGGGTGGAAAGGAAACCACTTCCTGTTATGCCGAAAAGGCGTCCGAATAATGAAAATACAAAATTAATAATCGCGGCGCCGTGGGCGGTCACGACCATCACTTTCAAAGAAAAAAAAACTTTATTGCTGGATTACCATGCAAACATTTGGAAAATGAATGACACACACACACACACAAAGAGAGAGAGAGGGAGAGAGTGTCGGACAAAAGGTGAGCGCAGTTTGCCGATCGTACCCCTTCCATTCATCCATCCCTCTCTTTTTTACCCCTTCGCCATCCCCTCTGTCCGATCTGTCATTCTCTCTGCCCCTCTGTGCTCTTGCCTTTGTCTGGGTCTGGCCGGAGTCTGGCGGGGTGAATGCCGTCTGTCATGGAGAAAGAGCAAAGGTCTTGGCGCTTTGGGTGAGGGAGGAGGGGGTGGGGAGTGATTGTCAAAGCCATGGCTATCCATTGTTGTTTCTGCACTTGCTCTACCCGTTCACCTTTCTCTCTCTCTCTCCCCCCCCTTTTCCCGGGCCTCTTTCTCGCTCCGGAGCAAGGGACAGGGAGAGGGGAAGCTCCGACCTAAAGTCTCTCGGGCTTTTTTGACGTTTTACCGTACGGTCGTTTCAGGAATCGGCAGACCAAGGTGTCCGTGCTCCCGAGGCTGTCTGCGGTAGTGGTGCTTGTTAATACCCCCAGGGAGGTGGTCATACCCCCAGGGAGAGGGAGAGAGACTCAGGGGCAGTTCGCTCCGCCCCTCCTTAACCTGTCCTAAACCTTTCAATCTCCCTGCTGAGACAGATTTGCAGGAAATACATTTTTCAATGTCAATATTGTAATGCTGTGCCATTAATTGAATAGGATCATCTTTAGAGGAGCTAATGAAGCGCTACAAGTCTGAATTTGATGTTTAAAAAGTTCACCCTCAGTAGGTAATAGAAGGCAAGAGGTCCCGTGCGATTTTAAGAGTTTAACTTCAGGATAAAGAATAAGAAATCAAAATAATTCATTTTTCATTTCAAGAAAATGTAAAGAATGCTGCTCGGTGTGTGGAGGTTACAATAAGACGACCTCCTCCTCTCGGCGTGACTGTGCTTTTGTGCGACAGCCTTTTCATGTCGACGGTTTGAGAAATAATGGTCAAATGTCGGTCACTCTGCTGTCAGATGACTGTCATGCTTTCAGAAACAAAAGTTCAAACCCTTGACTCAAAGCCTTCCCCCGTGATTAGAGAGGAAAGTCGACAAGAGGCTCCAAGCTGGAGTTTATCTGTTTGGACGATAAGTTGCTGAACTCAATGTGCTGCTGCAGAATGGTGTTATTTAGTATAAATGAAATGCCTGTTATTCCTTTCCTATTCCGACTCGCATTATAGCTGCAGGCGCATTAACGTGGCAGGGGCCATGATATAGCAGACATATAGTAGAGCTTCTAGATTTCTATGCAGCCCTGGTGTTAAACTTGTCTTGCGACGTTGTTTGCGAAGTGTTGCTATGCAGCAGTCTGGGGATAAATTGATTCTTCAGTCTGGAGCCCAGACAGCCAATTGTCTCCTGCCCTGCTTTGATTCACTGAAATGCCATTCTGACTGATGCCGACGGTGATAATTTCCTCAATGGCGCAGCAAACACTAAATATTTACTGTGCGAACGGTCACTGGCAAATCTCATTCAAATGGTAATGTTTGTATCAAAGTGGTTTGGGAAAAGGACTGCCCGGCATATACTGTGGCATACGAACGAAGCAGAGACGGACAAATTGCACGTTGCAAAACACATTATTGAAACGCCTTTTCTCTTACCATTTCAATTTCTTCAAATTGCACGGATGCCTGAGAGTTGAAATCTGCTTTCTGTGCCTTCAAGACGAACAGCTTGCTCCACAGACGAAGACATTTTGAACATTTATCAAGGTTTTTTTTTCTAGATCTCATGCCTCCGTCAGGGTTGGAGAGCTGCCTTGACTTATTTAGACCCCCCGAAACAACATGCTTTATTGCTGAGTATTAGTTATTAATAGATACAAATCCCTGTTTTCCATCTAGGCATCAATTGATCAACAGTCTTAAACATCACAAAGAAACAAAGCCTCTTATGCATTTAATACAGGAGATCATGTGGCATGATCAGCTGAATTTGAAAATGCTGTTGATCTCAGCAGGCTGTGGTGCAGGACATGCCGTCAGGACGGTGCGCTGTAGTTTCCCTGTTGTGCCAGCAGATGGGGAAAGGAAACGTCTTTCTGGAGTGAAGGAAAACCTGAGCGGCGGCATGTTAGACGCTGGTTACAAGGCCCGCAGTCTCTGCTGTGACCGTTCCCCTCGGTCGGACCTCAGACGAGAAACCAACACTTTGGTCGCTGTTGCAGCATTGTGTATCTTTTAACATGCATCAGTACGTTTCAGTGTTTCTGCAGAATGCTCACTGTTTGTTTCTCAGAAAACACAAGTGGATTTTATAACCCGTATTGTGGTTATTACATGCTTCTAAATTTGTGTGATGTGAGCATCAAGATACTGTAAATTTAATATTTTTTTTATGTGATTTGATGATGAATGCTTTTCTACAGAGTGCAAAAAGCTTTTCATTTTAAAAGGGATTGAAGTGGATTTCTTGGTAAATATATTTGTGTGTTTAAAAATACACAATATGCATTATAATTCAAATAAAATTAAATAATCAAATCTCAGTAATTAAGAATAGAATTGTCAATTCCAAATTGTTACAAAAAAAAAAGTTTCTCAACTTTCTTTGCTGATGAATTGATTTTAAAAGGCAAGAAATCCTTTACAATGAAGAGCTGGAGCATTTTTTCGTTAGGAAATGCATTTTTACAGCGCTTATATTTTAATATCTTATTTATTAAACTATAATTTGTTTTGTCTTTTGGAAATAATTCTTAACTGCTGTATTGAAATCTGGCATTAATTCTCAAGTTGCTGAAATCATTTCCAACCAGCTTTGACATGTTTTCGGTGTTGGAGGTCGTGTGTTTCTCCAAAGCATCGGACTGATCAGTCCTCCTCCTCTTCCCCTCAACTTTTTAAATCACATCAATTATTCCAGTGTGCAAACACGTCCGAATTTAAGCTTTAATCCCTAGATTTTCGATGACGAACACATCACATGGTCTTGTGTCATTCTTTCTAAATGAAGTTTAAGGTTGATTTTAAATAGCGGGGCGTCGGGACGGCGGTGGTGTGTGTGTGTGTGTGTGTGTGTGTGTGTGTGTGTGTGTGTGTGTGTGTGTGTGTGGGGGGGGGGGGTGATTCAGGTTACTCTAGTGCTTTAGAAGCTCATTACGGCTACACACACACACACACACACACACACACACACACACACACACACACCGCACACTCCCTCCCTCCCTCGCAGAAAGGAGTGTCTCGGAGATGATTTCCTTCCCTGTGCGTTAGCCCCCTTGCACCCCCCTGGTTCCCCCCTCTCTGCTACGCAGTGTAAACACACTGTTCCAGAGGAATGTTGGACTCCCTGACCTCCACTGCAGTTCACTCGGTTCAGCCTGGCCGCGCTGTGCTCCGGCATCGGCAGCAGCCCCTACCCTCGTCTACCCCCCTCCTCCTCCTCCTCCTCCTCCTCCTCCTACCCCCTACTCCTCTCGCCTCCCTTTCCCGAGCCCCCCACCCCACTTCTCCTTGCCTTGCCTCTCTCTCTCTCTCTCTCTCTGCCTTGTTTCTTCTCCTTGTTTCTCCTCGTCTTGCTTCTCCTCATCCTCCTCCTCCTTTTTAAATTATTTTCTCTCCTTTTCTCGCCTCTCCCCTCCCCCCCCCCCCCACATCCTTGCTCCCTCTTCTCCTTCCCCTTGTTCTCTCCCTTTCCACCCCCCCACCCCCCAATCTCCTGCCGCTGCTTCCTCCCCTCTCTCCCCGTTTCCACTTGTCGTGTCATTCTCCTCGCAGGCATTTTACAGCATACTGGTGGATTGCTTCCTCTTCTTTCTCTCTCTGTTGCGCTCAAACAGTGACTTTATTGTCACGGCTGTTTAGCTGAGACACCAGCCAAGATGCACATTTTCCAAAAAAACGACCACACAACAGTGTATGGATTCATATCGCACTGAGACGATAAATGATTTGCTTTGAAAAAAAGCATCAAAAATACAGTAGTACACAATAGTGCATAATCATCGATATCTATAACAGTAAGGGCATATCAGACATTGTAGTTTGGGTACGTGTGTGTATGTGTGTACTAAATGCACTGTCTTCCTCTATCTCAACCACACACACCTGCATGCACACACACACAGAAACACTCTTCCTGAGACGCCATTGTGCAATGCCTGGCCCACCTCTGCACACCGCAAACCCCCACCCCACCAACACACACACACACACACACACACACACACACAAACACACACTCTGTTCCTCCCTCTGCTCCATCCTTCAACCCCTCAACCTCCCCCCTCCCCCCCCCCCCCCCCCCCCCCCCCCAACATCCCCACTCAGCCCACAGTGGATTGCGGTTCCTAGAAACAGGATACCGAGAGCCAGGTCTTAGCGTCTCTGCACGGCGAGGTGTCTGAAGGAAGGGAGCGCAAAGTGTCCCAAGTCTCCGGTTTGATTGTGGAGGTGAACCGCACCGGCAAAAGCAGACGCAGGCTCGGTCGGTTTCGACGGCCGCGGCGCTACCCTCGACACGCCGGGGTTTTCATTTGCTGCAGGAAAACAGCAGATTATAAATATATGCAGCCGGCCACTGCAGGTCACGCCGAATGCGTACGTCTGCAGGGAACGAGAGACTATTTGTATGTATGCAGAGACAGCGTAGTGCTGCGGGGTTGTATAGCTTATGTTGCATAGGGCAGCAATGTCCCAGCACGGCCAATCAGCCGGCCAGCTTCATATCCAGGCGGCCAGCTAAACTTGACAGCCAGGGTAGATTGTCAGTCAGCCAGCCAGCAGATACGCACAAACCAGCGTGAATATAGATAGATCAGAGCAGACAGCATCTGTGTGTGTGTGTGTGTGTGTGTGTGTGTGTGTGTGTGTGTGTGGGCTTCTTTTGGGATGTGGCCATTTTTAGCATGCAAAGCAAAGCAAATCCACTCACACACACACACACACACACACACACACATACCACTGGTACTAATAGCGCACTGATACTTGCGTAAACACATGTGTGGGCACCCATACTGACCACAGACAGCGCTACATGCTACGTCTATACAGAAGAAGAAAAGGAGCCGAGGGACACTCTAAAGGTTACAGAGTCAGAACGTAGGGTGCATGTTCTCCTTCAGTCATTCAGGGGAGAGAAGAAGAATGAAGAATGTTCTCTGGCTTCCCATCATCCTCCACCTGCCTCCTCCTCATCATCATCATCTCACACACGTGCATGAAACCGCACCGCAGCCTTCCTCTGTCCGTCCGCCCCAGTCTTTGTCTCCGTCCGCCTTGCCCCCCCCCCCCCTCTGTTTGCTTTTATTTGCTTACATGAATCCCAGACACTCTCATTAACCACTCGCTATATGTAATTATGTTTTCATTTTCACTTAGATTGTGCTTCTCATGGCTGTGAACATGGTAGAGGGGGGGTGGAGGGAGGAGGGGGGAGGAGGGGGGTCATCAATTACTCAGCCTGCTTAATTGTTGAGCAGAGATAATGAAAGCGACGCCGGCTGCAGAACATGTGGCGGCTCGTTACGGTGACAGGGAGGAGGAACTTGGCTGACCTCTGCTGGGCTCTGATAGGCAGTGCTGCAACCTCCGTTGGCAGATGTGGAGCCGCGTTGGTCACGGTTGTGCCGAGGCTGCGTATGTATTCTCAACGCCCCCCCCCCTTGCAAACCACACAGTGTCATGACCTGCAATGATACAGTAAATAAGGAGCAGTGAGCCATCCTCGTTTTAAGGACCCCCCACACACACACACACACACACACATGTGATATGATTTTTTTTTCTTTAGTATTGTATTGTAGAACTGTCTGCACTGTACATGGGAAGATAATAGTGGTGAGAGGTTGAAAGCTACGATTATAAAAGTCATTTTTCTCCGTTTTTCAAATTTTGCCGGGAAGACAACACCACCGCCTCCACCCCCCCTCGCCCCCGTCACCCCCCCCCCAAACACCTCTATAACTGACCGTAGCCCAACGTAAGAAAGACTGCAGAATCGCAATGATAACCTAGAGGGTTTACTGAGAAAGGAAAGGAAGAATGAGAGAGAGAGAGAGAGAGAGAAGCAGATGGCTGGAAATATAGCCTGCTAAATTATTCATCTCGGCTGGAGTCTGGAGATAGATGGATGGATGGAAGCTGGCGTGGACACTTTTATTAGGGTCGGCAGAACTGTGAGAAAGAGGGGTTCAAAACATGATTGAGTTTTTGAGACCAAGCCAAGTAAACGCACCTGAACCGAGAGCGGACTGCAAAAAACGCAACTGCGAATACAACACACACACACGCGCTCGAATGTGTGCAACAATGAAAGCTTCGGCAAAATTCATTGATTTGCTTGTTTATTTCGTGTTCATTCTGAAACGCGTAATAGATTTCACCTGGCAATGTCACCCGAAACCACTCTTAACTGCCAAATAGCGGTCTGAGGTCAAAACTGGAAATAAAAGACCTCGCAGCGTGTAATAGCAGCTAAACAGAGGGAAGAAGAGTGTCTTCGTTTCAGCAGCCAAGACTTTTGAAAAACCTCAGCCGTGTTTGAAACATCACATTATCTTTCCAAAATGTGCAAGTCGTTCGTTCTGACCGACGCTGGATGGGGCGATTCGGTGCTTTGTGTTGTCTGGAACCACCGTGGGATACCCAAGGTGGTTCTAGGAGGGTTCCAGGGGTCCTTGAAAGGGTTCAGGGCCCCGCCAGGGTGGATCCAGGGGGGGTCCCCGACAAAATAAAGAACAGTTGAATTGAACTATAATTGAATTCGCTAGAAATGATCTTCATTAGAGGATATGTAATGACTTTTAATCCTAGGTTTCCCTCTGTGGGTCTGAGGGTCTATTTGGGGGTCTGCGGCGTGAATATGTTCCGTCATAAGATGGGCGGTGTGTTGTTTGGTCCGTTCGACGTGTAGGTACAGGAATACGCTGTCACTAAGTTACATATTGCCATTCATCCTTATGTATCATGTTCATCATACATGACATGCTCTCCCAGTTCCGTATACACACACACACACACACACACACACACACACACACACTCCTGAGCGGAGGGCTCAGGGGAAATAGAGCAGAGAGGAAGCTACGTGCCTTCGCCAAGCAAGGGCTGTCTGGTGTCATGGCAACCGGTGCAGATTACCCCACCCTCCATCAGTCAGAGAGAGAGAGAGAGAGAGAGAGGCAGAGAGGGAGAGGGAGAGAGATGGGCACACACACATGCACGCACGCATGCATGCACGTGCACACGTATGCCGACACCAATACAAATACACAGATGTATGCAGACACACACACACAAACACACACACAGATGATATCCAAAATGCCCTTACTGGCTTTTGAATGATTCCTCTAACTACACTATTCTCATTTTTTGGTACGGTTCTACGCCGTCGCCATGTATCGGTGATCACGTATTGTACGTTTTCACACCAAAATCATTCATACTCTCAATTTTTAAACATGGAAAACTGTTTGGAAATGTATTTCTCTGCTCCGCTCCGGCAATATTCTCTCTGATAAGCGGCCGCGGCGGTAAAGTCACTGAATTGACGAGCGAGCGGGAGAGATAGAGAGGGAGGAGAGATGGAGACAGAATCAAGGGGGAGGGAGGGAGGGAGGGAGGCAGGAAAATGGAAAGGCGAGCGATGATGAGACTGGTGCAGTGAGAGGGTGAGATGAGTGGAAGGGGCATAAATATATAGTAGTGCTAAATATGTCTGGGGGATATACTGTTATTAAAAGCAGTAAGGTAATCTAATGAGCAGTGTACTATGGGGAGCGGAGAGGAGAGGAGATACCACTGTATGCATTGCACTGTAGGTTACCACGGTAGCCGGAGAGGAGCCGAGGGATGCTGGGCAGCGATGCATGGGAAGGGGGAAAGACGAGAGGATGGGGAGGGGGAAGAAGGGGGGTGATGGTGTTGGGAAAAAGGGTAGATGAACATTTTTGTTGCGAGGAGAAAAAAAAAAAAGAAAGAAAGAAAGAAAGATGGGGTGTGGAGAGATAAATGGCACCAGCGTATAGAGAGCAGGGAAGATAAAGGGAACGAGAGATAGGGGGAAAGGAGGGAGGGAGGGAGGGAGGGGAGGGGAGGGAGCTGAGGTCATTTGAGGATACCGTCTCCTAAATTGACTGCGGCACAGCCATCGTCGACGGTTACATCACAGCCGAGCACCAACTCGGATGAACCTCCCCGTCTCTTTGTCTCTCTCTCCATCTCTTTTGCCTCTCATCTTTCGAGCCCCCGTGTCCCACCTTAAGTGCTCCGGTGCATGCGTCGAGGTTGAACGGACCGGATCGGCGTGACGGGATGCATCATATTTTAATGCGACTTGGAGCTCTTTTTTTTTCTTTCTTTCTTTCTTTCTTCCTCTTTGTGCTGCAGTCATTAGCGGCGGCGCGGTTGTAATCGCCCTCATTGAGGCTCTCTTACACATTGTAAGCAAGTCACCGCGCTCATTGGTAAAGGCTGTGTCCTCCGCAGCGGAGCAGCCTGTTGTTAGGAATCAATTAGCATCGCCACCTTGACCACGGTACACAGGATTAGAAAATCATAACACATAGCACACGCGCTACACAGTCTTCCATGAAATACCCTCTCAAACCTTTATTCACCCTTTGCCACATTTCCCCAGCTTGCCTGGGGATTTGAACCGGCAACCTCCCAGTCAAAAGCCGGCTCTAGCCTCTAGCCGCTAGCCTCCCGTCGTCCATCGTCCTGTGTGCTTTAATAAAAGTCCTCTTGAAGCGTCATTTATCTGTGATGGTTAGCTTTCCGTGGTGTCATTGAGATGAAGCAGCAGAGAAGGCCAACTCTGGCTCCGCCCTCATTAGGAGAGCCCTAATTACAGCCATCCATCCCAGCAGGTTTTAAAAACCACCCTACTGAAAGCCTCCCAGGTACAACCTAAAGATGGTGGCGTAAAACCGCCACCTGTTGCTTTTTTTATACGCGCAGTAAATTGTGTGAAGTGCAGCAAATTGAGCACACAGGGCGGACTGACAGTAACTCCATTTTTCTCCTCAGCGCGGAGGGCATCCGCATCCACGACGGATGCCATGCCACCCTTTACGTTCTGACAGCACCGGGTGATTTATTGTATGTGATGGCATGTCATCCATGGCGTCTCGCTGAGCACGATGACCTCAGCGGAGCCATCCCGCCGGCTGCCTCCATCTCTGCGATAACACCGTACTCAGAGATATTAACCTGCCTCATCCCCTGCCTCTCCTCAGGAGCTGCCGGGAACACTGTCCTGCCACCAGACCGAACCCTTAGAGAGACAGCCTGGCTGTAAACTGTGAGTACTGATGCCAAATAGCATCCTTTCCATGTACAGCGGCAAGGGCATAGGAAGGAGTTTGAGATGGGGGTGGGGGAGGGGGGGGAGTTGGATCAAATCGGATCAAATCAGATCGTAAAAGGACTTTTATAAGTTCACGTCTGAAAATATAATTTTGTCTTGGCTCCGGGTGTTACACGGTGAGCGTGAGGAAAGATGAAGATACCATGAAGCATGATGTTAAATAGTGTTATAGAGCTCAGTTCAGTTAAAGGTGCGGTGAGTCACATTTTTACTGCGCCATAGCACACAATGACCATAACAGATCTCATTATTACACGTCCTCACTCAACGTTTCTGTTGAATCTCTGCTCTAATTAGCTTTACGCCTCTCTATTTATGTCAACTACAGGCCACCATAAGCTGGGCCAGAGACCCGCCTGATGTTGTTGTAATTCTCACTGGTTGCCAGTAGAGGCCGGTAAAAGTCAGAGATTACTTAACGCTCCTTTAACAAGGGAGACTGAACTTAACCATAGCTAGTTCAATGACATATTTCTCCTGCACGCGTGGGTGACGTGGCTAGCCACCGTAAGGTAGCATTTACAGCGGCGCTTAACTATTTATAGCTAATGTTTGGCTTTGTACTTTTGTTTTCATTCTAAACATTTTTTTTTTTTTTTGCATTGTAGAAGCTCATTCTGGCTTCTACAAGGCTACATGTACCGCTAGTATGCTAGACCCACGTGAAAGGAAGTAGGCAGTGTGGTGAAATCTCTTTCACAATAAAAGTCCCATTTGGAATCAGCAGCCTCTGAGTGAGCCGGGGACAATATATTCCTCTTCACTGCTGGAGGGGCCATGTCCCCTGCGTCTCCCCTGCTTCTTATGTCCTGCGAGAGGACGTTGGTTCAAATCCTGTCCAGAGAGGATAGCTTGCATGCAGCGGTTACCAGAGTCAATTTGAGCAAGGCACTAGCAGAACCGAAAGGACGAGCAGTGAAAAAGTCAAAGTCTAGTTTCTGTGTCATTCCTCTCCCTCTTTATGTGTCTGTCGCTCTGCGATGCAGCTGTTAGCGTTCTGTGGTCATCACCCTATAAATACAACAGCTGACTGACTGACCCTGCAGCAGCTGTCCCCTGTCCCATGGCACATGGACACATCATTTACACACACACTCACACACGCACACATGCGCATGGATACACACATGCAGTGTGTTTGATATTGTGTTAATCGCATTAGCCATCTCTGTGTGAACTCCAGCACCATGAAGGGGGTTCACGGTCCCGCAGCCGAGCTCAGTCCAGCACCGGTGCATGTTCTTTCTTTTTTTTAGCACAATGTCTTTATACCACCCAGATGCTGCTGTGTTCTTTCATTCATTCTCATAAAGTGCATTAACTCAATAATAAACAATAATAAAAAACAATAATAATAATAATAATGATGATAATAATAATAGAATACAATTTGTATTTGGTGTTATTTCAATCCTACAATATATTTTTCCGTAATCAAACAAACCTGCATCATGTCCATCATATCAGAGGAGGATGACTGGAGCAGATCTGATTTCTAATTTTGAATTTTTTGAATTTTAAAGGCCAATTCTGGCCCGAAATATTGGCATAACCCTATATTACCAACGTTTTGAAATCCCTGACAGTGAATGAAATTGTTGGACTGGGTAGACAGATAGCAGGAGCTGCACTGCATTTCCATATTCAATAATCTGCAGCCGTCTCACACACTTGACAGGAGTGAGCGACAGCGGAACAATAATGTGGATGTTGAGGGTCCCAGATTTATCTTCCCTATTCAGCACCGCAGCAGCTGCACAGACATACGGAGAGGCATCATTACAGCGAGCCGAGGCCCGTTAATAGGCCGGCAACGTGGGGGGCCTGCTGGCTTGGCACAGGGCTTACTGTAGAGGGAAGAGAGAAGAGGAGAGGTGGTGGTGGGGTGGGGGAGGCTGTTAAGGAGGGAGGCTGGGGAGGAGGACGAGACACAGCAGGGGTGTTGCAGACAGGAAGAGCGGGGGCAAAGGGAGGGATGAGGAGTGAGAACGCAAACGTTAAAACCTGTTGGTGTGCACGTGTGTTTTTCACCCCTTGTGAATGGACGATTCCAGGAATGCAAACGCTGGCAAAAAAAAGTTGAGATGACGTCCGTAGTCGTTTTTGCGAAATCGAGACCTGAACATCTCTGAAATCAGTATTAATATTTTTTTACCTCTATTATCATATTGTGAAAATGGTGGTGTTTGTTTGGGTTGGCGTTGAACTTGGCCACGTCCTGCATATTGCTGTCTGTCAAGCGCTTGCTGGGAAGAATCCCCGGAACGCAACACCCGTCCCCTTCCCTCCTTCTGCAGATTATTACCATAAAAACGTGCATTTTGAGTGGAAAATAGCCCTGAGGCCTTTTTCTAAGACAATGCTCTGGAGTCCTTGATTCTATTCTTGAATCTTGTGACTGGTATCATGAATTTTACTTCGTTAACGTGGAGTGACAGTTTCATTTCGTGCATCTGGCAGAAGACGCAGTCTGTGTGCATGTGTGTGTGTGTGTGTGTGTTATCTGAGTTTGTGCTTGACCTTCAGAAGGTCACGCCATGCCTACGCCCATAGTCATTCCCCAATTGTGAGAGGTGAGAAGTTGACTGTTTTGCCTCTGCAGAGAAAAGGTGCAGCAGGGCGTGGCCAGGGGACATTTTGGGAAACAACGTGACGTGCAAGGAAAATAGGCAAGGAGTGTGTGTGTGTGTGTGTGTGTGTGTGAGTGTGTGTGTCTGCTGGTCCAGCGTTCTGAAGGTTATGCCATCCCCATGCCCGGCTTCATGGAGAGCTGCCAGTGCTGATTGCAGCTGCACTGTGTGTCTGGCACATGGCTCTGCTACTGCAGGGCATTGATTAAGTGGCACAGCCGAGCCTCACCTGCCGCAACCAGCCAATACCGATACGGCAGCCGCTCCCGCCAGCCAATACCGATACGGCAGCCGCTCCCGCCAGCCAATACCAACGCAGGGATAAGTTTGGCGAGGCTGGAGACAGTCTGGCAGCCAACAGATGAGTGGTTTTCCCCTGAGTGATGGAGCAGAAGAAGAAGAAGAGAGAGAGTTTCACAGAGGTGGAGTGATAGAACAGGTGGTGAGATGGAGTGTGACCGGGGGGAGGAGGTGGGGTGGGGGGGTGTAGAGAAAATCACAGAAAGAATGAAGGGTAATGAAGCACGGTGAGATGGATGATGGAGGAAAGAGGGACAATGGCGGTGAAGGGGGGAGATATCGAAAGAGAGGAAGGGAGGGAAAGGAGTGGGAGGGAGGAAAAAAAAAAGAAAGGGGCTTTTGAAATGAACAGGGATGAGGAGACTTGAGGGAGATGGGCGGCGAGGCTGTATTTGCGATCACACACACACACACACAAATATTTTGGAACTTTTTCGGGGTGATTTAACGAAGCTGTCAAGATGAAAAATGAGCTCGTCAAGTCAAATAACCAGAGAAGTTAAGAACCGAACTTTTCATGCAGAACAGTAAGAGGAAAGTGAATTCTGCACTGATGAGACGCAAAAAAAGGGCGTCTGTCGAGGTTTGAGACATCGATCGGATTGGTTTAGACGACCTGAAAATAGTGAACTGGATTTGCCAAAGCACGGCCTGATTTTGAATAGTAGGAACAGTGTGCTGCGTATCCACGGCGGAGGTCGACTGACTCATTGAACGCATCGCAAAATGTGATCGCGGATGCTAAATAACGGAAAGCAAAATACAAACTCAAAGAGATGAATGTTGTGAATGAATGTCTTGATGGAAGTAACCGCGAAACCTGCAACGTCCTGAATTCACCCTCAATGCTGAGATTTTGGTTCCGACCAGCAGGGGATTTGTTACAGTAAAGTAAAGAAAGCTTGAATCCAGTGTAGTTTTTTTATCTGTGCTTTATGTTTTCTTGAGGATTTACCTCCAATAATCAACCGATAATCCCAGTACCGTGTCTACGCTGTCCCTTTCTTGTCATGACAGGAAAGAACCCTATGTTGCCAAAGCAAAAATCAGAAACTCTTTACTTTAAATCCATTGTGTCGCATTACCAGCAGGTTATAAGATCATTATAAAAGCCTAGATGAACCTTTCTGACAATATAATCATCAGGAAAATGACACATTCATCATAATAGATGTAATATAAACATACAGTTAACCTGAACACTGTGTTTAGTATATCATGCTCTCACTGTAATATTTATCATGTACTCACAATGTGAATACAATGTGGATGAAATGCCTTATGAGCACCACTTCAAGTAAATGCAATAAATATCAGCAATAACATGATGAGTAACCATTCAGGAACGAGCCGATTCAATCGTTCATTGTAATGTTCTGTCTCTGTCCGTCTGACCTTCACCGTCCTCCTCACGTCTTAGACACTGGAGAAGGCAGATGGGCGTGGATGGAGGGCTGGAGTGCGCGTGCGTGTGAGTGTGTACGTGCACGTTTGGATTGATGCTTATGGGTTTGTTGCTTGTGTGTGTGTGTGTGTGTGTGTGCAAAAAATGAATGCAAGTAAGTGGCATCCATTGAGCGTCAAACAAGACAATTCTAGACTAAGAATGGCCGCCCAGAGACGAAGCACTGGCAATTGACCTTCTACGTGTGTTTGTGTGTGTATATGTGTGCGCACATGCATGCATGTTAAACTATTTCCTCTGGCGGATGTGAGCGCATCTGTGTGCGTGTGTGTGTTTGTACATACGCAAAGGCATATTGGAGCGTTTGTGTGTGTGTGTGTCTGCAAGAGAGAGTGGGAAAAAAAAAGACAGACAGTGGGATAGGCAGAGTCAGCCAGACAGGAGTGTGTGTGTGTGTGTGTGTGAGTGTGTGTGTGTGGGTGGGGGTACATATGCTGCCTGAATAATCATTGTCATTGGAAGTGGGGGGAAACCGATCATCCACCGAGTTCAAACGCGGTGCTGCATCCCCGCTTGGCGTCCCGTTACCTCAAGCACATCCCTGTCTGCTGCCGTTCTTTGTTTGTTGTCCTGCAGGTCTGTCTGACGTGCTTGGCAGCCCGGCGTGCTTTGATTGCCAGTAAATTCACGTTATTCAATTAACGCGCGGCCTCGTTCGAGCTGTTGTGACACGCTAACAACCGGGGGACTGCTTTTATGCTTATAAAACACATGCCACTTACAGCACGTACCTGAGAAAACATTACGGCTATTTCTGTTTTAAAGCTGCCGATAGATGATGTTTAAAATTAAACATTTTCATTCAAAAAAACATTGCAAATATTCAGTGTATCCCCCAGGATGGAAAAGCCTCTGAAACATTTAGACCATCATGGGACAATAAAACTCTCCACTGAAACCCAGACTGATGAAATTCTTCTAGTTGAGTTAGCAGCTCCTTGAGGCAGAGTGACCCACCACACCTATTCAATAGTACGGGGGGGGAAACTATTACCAAATTTAAAATAATTCATGTACATAAAACACATAATCGAACAATTATTGAAATAAATAAATTGGCTTCCTAGACAGTTTGTATGTAGTTGTGGTCATCAGAGGTCATGTTCTGATGCTCTGTCAGCATTGCAAGATGCTGTATGTTATCGCTATGATCAGTCGGTCCATTCTTCTCTGTCTGTTTGCTTTTGTTGCCCTCTGAATCGCTCAACAGGCTCTATCTGCCTTTCATCCCATCAATTCAATTAGGTCTAGGCCTTGGCCTGCTCTCTCTCTCTCTCTCTCTCTCTCTCGTTCTTCCTCAGTTTCCTACGCCCTATGTGTATACGCTCTCTGCTTTCTCTTTCCTATTCTACATTTTTTCCCCCTCTGCTTTCTCTCTCCAGCACAAACTAGAAACGTGCCTCTTTCTGTGTCGGAGTGCTCCAGAAACCTACAGCATGCGCGTGATTAAAGGAGCTACGTGTCGCATTTGTAAGCATCAATATATCATTGTGAAATGAATAGTGCTAGCTTGGTATAATTACCGTAAACAAATGAGACCATGGTGAAGATGATTGGTAGCCTCTGTCTCACACCAGTGGTGTTGTTAGTGCTAGTGTTTCTCAGAATAAAGACTACATTTTCCACAAACCCCTTGGCTCCCTGTCCCCCTTTTGTCTTTACTGAAGAGGATCAGCATGTTGTAAGTGATTTTTCCATCTTCCTTTCTCTCCTTCCACCATCTGCCGTTGCCAGAAACTCTTTAGCTTTATCTCCGTTAGCGCTGGAAGAACAGCGCCCTCTTCCTGTTTTTGTGCCGTAAAGCAATCCAGCCGATTTCCCGCCAAACCCGACCCGGTGGTGCACAATGTAAAAGGGCCGGCGGGGGCTGCCAGTCTTCTAGTGATGTATCTCTGTGTGGTTCTACGGTATTTCTACATGTACACATTTCAAAGAGAGATGTCAAAATAGAGATTGAGTGTGTGTGGGAGATGTAAGAAGGCGAGGCGGGGGGTGGGGGGGGGAGTGACACACTGACATGGAAAGACATTTCTTTCCTAACAGTTCATCCTCGCTTCCTGACAGGATCTGCTGTAAAATGACCCAACACACACACACACACACACACACGCCCTAACATGAAACACTAGATGCATGTACAGGATAATGTGCAGTATAGCGATAGTGCTTCTCTCCATTGAGGTAACACAGACATACGAGATGGATGCAAGATAGCACAGACCAAGAACTAGCATGGAATATTATATCCCACGAAATTTGTACCATTTGCAGTCACACGCACACACACACACACACACATACATATATACATATATACATACACATTTTAACAGCCCCTGACAGGTAATACAGCCTTGAACCTCCGACCCCTTTCTGTGGTGTTTTTCTGTGTGTGCGTGCTGCAGTAACAGAACAAAGGATTCTTTTGTGCAGCACGCCCGTGGCTGCAGAATCTCCTCCCCTGCCTAAACTTTTTTGTGTTGCATGTATGTTCATGTGTGCTGCTGCCTACATGTATGTGTTGCTCATTGTTTATCCAGCGCGCTCGGTTCATTTTCTCCGTGTTTGCGTCCCTGCGGACCGCAGCGGCAGCCCCGGGCCGGGCCGACTCCAGGCCTCCTGCTTTTTGTCAGATCCCACCGGCCTGTCTCTCTCCTCCGGCTATGATCTAATGGACTTCCACTGCTACCAGTGCTAATGCCATTCTTGACACTTCCCTGCAACGGCTACGCTAGCGTTGTCACGATAGACTAGACTAGAATGTTGACTTTCATACCAAGTTTAAAGCTGCAGTAAAGTAATTTTTTTTGTAATGTGGAAATAAAAGTCTTATTAATCTGGATGGCAAAGTGGGGCTGCAACAGAGAAGAGCATAACTGAGAGGCTGTGGATTCATCCTGTTTGCCCAAATGAAATTCTGGTGTCAGGTATGGTTACTGGTGGGTAGCCGTCTCCACACACAGGAAGTGACGCATCAAAACTTCTGAAATCCTAAACACTAGCACGCTGGACTCACCAAAGTTAGATGTTTTGTCTCTCTCGTCCCTTTGGTATCTTTTGGTATAAAGCATCACAGACCTGCCGGGTTGGTAAACATGAGCTTGCCGTGTGCAGTTTGATGTCACGTTACAGGATTTCTGGGTATTGACGTTCTTAAATTTTAAAAATTGTTGCTATTTGGGGCCGCTCGACATGCAAAATTGCCTAGTGCAGCTGCCTAGTATTGAGTATAGAAATTCAATACCATAGCAAACAAGAACAACCATCAAGCAATGTGTCACTCGACTTTGTAGCAACTTTTGCTACAAAGCGGGTTTTTGATGTTTCCGTCTTTGTCGGCTCTGTAAGCGAAATAGTTCCATATTTGGCTCCTGGCACAAGCCGGCTTAGGTGGATTAGATTCAGTTCAAAGCGTGGTGGACTGTTACAGCTGTTTTTTTGCACTGACTGTTGCGGTCCAATGTCAAGACCGGTCAAGACCAATTACAATCCTTCTTCTTCTTTCAACCGTTCCTATCCCTATGAATACACCCTCTGGAGGTGACGCCGAAAATGGAATTTCACCTTGCACGTTTTGTGAAAGTGAACATTTATCAAATTCAATATTGAATTTTCGCAACTCTAACGAAGTAGCATTGCAATTTCGGTTATCGCGACAACACTTAAGTTACACGACTGTGCATGCATGCAGCACGCACATACACGCCTTCAACGTCGAGAACACACACACATACAGCACATAGCCAATGTAATCCCATCGTCTCTCCCTGCCCATCCCCGCGTCCCGTGTTTGTTTGTGTTGTATCTGGTTCCCAGTGCCATATGCTATCCGCGGCCATTGGTATCACACTCTGCGGCAGGCCATCAGTAGCCTGCTGTTCTCAGGGCTGGGCTCCTCTTGTCTAAACAATGACTACACTGACAAACAGTCACGGTGTCGTCAAAGCGCTGGAGTTCATGACGAAAGTTTCCAAGGAGAGATTCTCATATTATTTTACTGATCCACTTTCCCCCAGCGATGCGCCTCCATTACCCCCCCTCCGCCACAGCCGGCAGCCACCCAGGGAACGCTTCCTTTGAAAGCGTTGATGGCTGCTCCACTGCTGCGATGCATTAGCATTGCATTGTGTCCAAGCTCAAACATAGCTGAGATTCAAGCTTCGATGGAGGACACTCGCATTCACCCATTCAAATAATGAGACCAATGAGATGATATTGGCTGTTTTTTGGTGTAACCATAAAATGAACGACAATCCACATAGGCTGTCACATTCAATTAAAAAGGCCTATATGTAACATACTGCAAAAAAAACATTGATCTACTATACAAGTGTCTTCCTGTAGTTTGTGGCTGTATTTTATTTTGTAGCTTTTGTTTACATTTGTACTCACACACTTTAGTAGAAATACATTTTTTATTAGAAACATTAGACACATTTCTCTTTCAAAATAAGGTGAATCAGCTAGAATGACGCATTAATGTGATGCTGATGGCAACGCAACGTGTTTATTGGAATTTGAGGGTCTCCCAAACCTGTTTCGCCACATTGTTGGAAAATTCAATGCTTCCTTCCCATGTGTGCAATAACGGACCGTCTTGGCTTGAACGAGAACTCCCGAAAAACATATTTCGGGGCTCCCCTCCCCGATTTTCGGTGCAGTTGACAGCCCCATCGGAGATACCAGCCCTTCCTTTTCCCGCCTTACACTGCAGCTCTTTCTCCCATTCCTGGCATCCACGCCAGCCTTCCCCCTACCCCTGGCCCACACTTTTGTAAGGGGTTCCAGATCCCATCGTACCTTGATATTAATTACTGGATGCTCCAGCGCCGGAGGGAGATACAGACGGAACTCAAGGTTTGTTTTTCTGTCACTGGAAGAAAGTTGCACCTGTTTAGTGGACGCAGAAATCCATTCTTATTAATTTAGACAACTCGGCCTTTTGTGGTAGGTTGCCCTACTCAGCATGCCTTGAAGCCATGTTTTCATTAGCCTATATCAGGTTTCTCCACCACTCCAAGTTTTCCTCCTTCACAACATCTCAGGCCATTTGCAATTTACCCTCACCTCTCAATCGTTTCCCATTCGCCACCATTTTCAATCACCCACTGCTCCTCACAAGCCTCCTCAGTGACCACAGTCAGGCCAGTTGTCAATGGCTGAGGAAAGATTGTCTTCTGATGCATGCAGGACTTACATTCCTAAAAACCTGGTGAACTTCAAGTGCAGCTAAGACTGATTGCTCCCACCGGTCATTTCCACATCCCAATGCCCATCAGTGTACCACTCCATTCTAAATCCCTATTTACTCTACGTCAACCTGCTGCCCCAACAGTCCTTGGTAGATGTTCAGATTCCACCAATTGCAAGTTTTATTATTATTATTGGCACAAAATATCATCTTCAGCCCAAAAATATCAGCACTGGTCGGTCGAGCCCTTTGCCTCATCAAAGCTTCCTCATGGTACCATTCACAGCCCTTCATCTCTCTTACCTTTATTCTCTCTCTCAAACCAGCGAATTGGAGTTCATGACAGAAGGGAGGAGAGAATCTCATATACTAGACATCTACTTCAGTCACAGTGGTGCACCTTGGATCCACGCCTCACCTCGATCTAGCCTCCCCGCCCTGCAGGGAGAATTTCCAACTCCAATTTTACATTTTTCACCATCTGTTTACCTCGCTAAGTTTATATGGATGAGCTGTGAGAGATTATTGTGTACAACAGAGGCTTTGCAGATGCGTAACTTTGAATTCCATATATTAAGGATATCACATATTAACCATATATGACGCTGGTATGAACATAGAACACATGAACATATGAAATATGACATATGAAAACATAACATATGAAAGCAATGATGTTAATGTGACTACTAGCCACTGCTAACGCTAGCGTCTACTAGCTACGTTAGCTAGTGTGCTAATCAGATGTGTTGACAACAAGACAGTGATGGTGAGCTGAACAAATATCATGGTTAGCTAGCTAACAAGCTGACATTATCTAAACACAAATCAATCAGATGTATCAATGATCAATGATCAGTTCCCAGTCAAAAAACTGTGTAGACATCGATACTGTTGTAGTGGCCACAGGAGGATAAAATTTAGATTTCAGGGCCATGATCTCTATATCAATTGTTTTGATTCATTCATGTACACGAGATACATATCATTCGCTCATTTTGGTGAACTCCTACCCTCATTTTCATTATTTTGTGTGCACAATTTCACAATCTGTGTGAACCAGTTAATAAACATGAGCCCACACGTTTATGAAATGTTAATTTTTTTAAAAAGCGTGTGCTCAATTTCACTCAAGTTCAAAGTCATTTCGTAAAATGGATAGATTTCAAATCTATGCATTATTAAATCTTACTTCATCTTCATCAAATCTTACTTATTAAATTTTACTTCAGGTAAAAGAACTCAAGGGAGGGGAGTCATCAAGGCATTAGAAACAACTGACATAATGTGCGCTGATGGGCTGTGAGCGTCAATATGTAGACTGGAGATGTTAAACCAATATCTCAGAAAAGGGGATTGGTGGTGCTGCACTGGCTCTAAATATTAACTTATGTGTGCACGTTTTATACATGTTTGCACAGTTTTTATGCAACTTGCATGCACATTTAATATATACGACATGCTATTACAACGTGCGCACGAGTGAATATTTGACTACTAATACCAATCGCAAAATCTTTTTTTTTCTCTACAGGACGGCCTCCACTACGGTCGCCAAAGGGTGTGTTACGTCACCTGAAAAGCCCTCTATCTACCATATGGTTTTGTCTGACCGAAACATGAAAGGCTCGACACTGGACTTCATGTGAACGAGTAAGTCAAATGAATTCCTCCCCGTGGCTTATTTTGTCAGGTCCAGGTCCTGCTTCATCAACAGCTGATTGGCACGGGTTAGTTATTTTTGACTACCTCATTGATCGTGCTCCGTGGGAAGAGGTTCTTTTTAAAACAGACTCATCGTAGGCGACTCTTGATGCTTGTCCTGAAACCAACCTGCAATCATTTTATGCACTGTGCCTGTTTCCAAAAAAAAAAAAAAAGGAAAACGAGACACTCCTTCGCCCTCCTGTCCTAGAAATTCTCTTTTAACTGCCACTGCGTATTCCGTTTGAAGCCCGGGCCTGACAGCTTCATTTGTGAAGTGTCTCAATTAGGCGAAATATTTCTGCCGACGTATCTGGTACGCCCAGACTGTCTCCCTAGAACATGAAAGTCTGGGCTTAAGGAAGTCATCACGCACCTCTGCAGAGAGAGACAGCAACGCATGCACACACAAACACACACACATGCAAACACTAAAAATAGAGGCCGCTATCCTGCTAACGCTGGTTAACGCTGCTCGCCCCAGACAGTTGGATTTGCATATCTTTAATGTGCTTTTTTCTCCTCTCTCTCTCTCTCTCTCTCTCCCTTCCTCCCTCTCTTTCTGTCTTGTGTGAAACAGTCTGGTCTCTTATAGGAATTCTCAGGAGGGTTTTCAGTGCATGTAGGGAGGGTGCTTTTTGTATCAGGAAAAGCAAGAAAAAAAAAGCAGGCCTGAAAAGATTTCAACAATTGTGGTAATTAGAGATTTTGGAAAGGGGACCCCCCCCCTCCACTCCTCCTCCGCCCCTCTTGCCTCGTTCTGTCTCTCCCTCTCTGTCTGTCTGTCTCTCGATCTCTCTCTCAGGTCTTTCAGGCCTATTGGCCAATGTAATGGTCTCCATCTGGTCTGTGAGGGGGCGGGGGGCGGGGGGGTAGAAAGGTATTGAGTCCCTGAGCTGTATAGGACGGCCATCTGGGCAAGGCCACTCCCACAGCTCTGATGCCACTTCTCAACTGTCCCAACCGCCGACCGGCCGACCGGCCTGGTTAGCTACCCTCGCGGCCCAGCGTCGGTCACAATAACAACAATAGGACGTGGCCCATTTATTCCATTAAGCCCCGCTGCATGGGAGTTTTCCAATAAATACTCGGCACACATCTCAGTTAGCGAGGATCATAACGTCACTCTGTTAGCACGCAGTTAGTATTTGCAGAAAGCATGTTAGTTCATTTCGATTGAATGCCACTACCTTAAATCTGACCGTTTTCATGCCCAACACATTACAAGTATTCAGTGTTTGTCCTTGAATTTTATTCCTGGCAAGGGTGCAAGGGCCTTAACATCCACTGACAGAAAGAAGTAATTTTAATTTTGTGTGGTTAACCCTAGATCCTCTAAGTTCAGCTTCTTGCACGTTCCCCTCAGAAATGTCTGCATCTGGATTTTTGTACAGTTGGACCCATATGGGGTTTTTGAAGGCTGGTACAAATACCAATACATTTTGGATTGAAGCTCCTGACAGCCAGTGTTATCCGACCATTTTTCATTTTATTCTCGTCAGGGTTGAAAAGCCTCTGAAGCAGCATTTAGACCACGGGGACACTAAAACTCTCCACTGAAACCCGTACCAACCGATGCTAATACTATTTCTAACAAAACATCTTCACGCATACTTGTGCGCAATTCAATCAAAATGTCTCATTAGAATGAATTCAGGTTAAGGGATCAATCAATTCTACAATAAATATGTAATCAAAAACTGCATCATATCCATCATATCACAGATGGACGATGCCGATTGGCTGATATCCAATATTTAATAAAAGGCCAGTTTCATCCTGATATATCATTCCACCTCTAGTTAGTACAGTGATCTGGGCTGTATTTCACCAGAAGCTCTGCAAATGATATTACAGAAATTGAAACTCTTTCGCGTAAGCGGACTCTCAGCGATGAGGCTTTGTAACGATATATGGTAAACACTTTACCAGACCACTCAAATAAATGTGTTGAACCAAACACATAGCAGTATGCGAGACCCGGAGCCTCAGCTGTTTATTTGTCAAATAACTCACAGCAGCTGAAATGTCCAATAATCTAAACACAGCTTGACTTCCTTAAGACTCTCCAAATACAAACAATCCATCCTGTCAGAGCTAACTGGATGCAGTGTATTTATTCTTTCCCCATTTCAAAATAAAGCTTCCTTGCCGATGTGTCGGTCCTAACCGGATTATTTATCATTTAAAATGAAGCTTTTTGTCTGTGACAGGTATCGTCAGATTGAACCAATTCAGAGTTCCTAAACAAGCAGTCTGTAAAACCTGGGCGGAAAGTGAATTATTGTGGCCCTGCCCATCCGGGAAGCCTCCGCCTCTAGATACCAAAAAAACAAAGAATCACGATTTTGGTTGCAGCAATCTCTCTGGGATCACAAAGACAAATAAATATGCCGGTAATATCCAGCTCCTCAGTCTCAGTCAATCTAAATGCTCGAAAGCAGATTATACGCAGATTACATGAGTAACTAAGTGCCGGTCCTCTTTAAATCTCGGCGACTGGGCTTGACAGATATGGCCGGTGAGTTCAAGTCCCGGGTCCTTGGCAGTTGGGACCTTGGCCCACAGCAAGATGAATGTTTATCTCTAAATAGCCAGCATTTAACAGTGACCAAAGATAGCATATAGCAAAAATAGTCTTCTCTATCATCAGACCAATTTGAGATGCAACGTTGACACATTGAACCTAATTCAAGATTAAAACACAAAAATGAAAAACTCTCTAGATTAATTACATTTGGTAAGGAGATGTAATTTATCTGTATTTATTTTTCAATTCATCAAGATAAAGGACTTGCACTGCACCGTAGCTGGTCAGGGTTATTTCTAGCGCTCGACCAATATGAGCTTTTGGAGGCCGATACTGATACTGTTGTATTGCATTGTACTGTTCGTATTGAAGCTGCCGATACTTAGTGCCGATATTTCATGCCAAAAAAGAATTACAAGGATTCGTTGTTAGCCCCCAAATTTTGTTCTCATCAGGGTGGAAAAGCCTCTGAAACAGCATTTAGGCCATTATGTGACACTAAAACTCTCCATTGAAAGCAAGTTTTAGGTTTTAGGTTTTACAGACTGACACCCCTGAAGCTGTTGAGGAAAATCATATCCTCATCTCCTCATCAGAATTGCCTGATATATCGGTCTAACCCTAGTAACCGTGTCCTCATTGCCGGACAAGGACTAAAATGTATAACGGGGCTGCTGTCAACTTCACCAGTTTGATTTTCACTTACCAAACACGTGAGTCGATGGTACGTGCCATTCCAACCTCTGAAATCCGCCAGTCGTTTTCTCTCCAATTCCTCTCTATTTTGTTATTTCAAAGTGCTCAAGCTCAAGGTTGACTGGGCTCATTTTGTGTGAGATCTGTTGGGTAAAAAACGTCAGGAGAGTAATACTACTGTAGCTAGCTTCTTTCCACAGTTTGACTTTTCAACACATCGGTTGTATTTTCACAGGATGTTCGAATGGAAATGACTGAAATGACTGTTTGCTGCAGAGAAGTAGTGGTAAATAAAAAAACAAAACTATGACCTCCATTCAGTGTTAGACAAAAATCAAACATACTTTCAGAAAATGTATGCTTTTTTCTTTCTTTATTAAAGCTGCAACTTCAAATAGTAGCAAGAGTTTGAAAACTGCTCAGAAATCCTGTAAGGTGACCGTCAGTGAATGGATGCTTTACGCCAAAGGGACTTTCTCTGGACGGAGTGTGCAGGATTTGACTATTAAGGTTCGATCGTCACTTCCTGTGAGCGGAGAAGTGACCGCACCATCATACATCATTTGGGGGCGAACAGGGTGGATCTACGGTGTCCCAACTAGTGAGGATGGGACGCTTTTCTCTGTTGCAATGATGATGGGTGTATTTTTACATTGCAGTCTTGCCCAGTGCAGCTATTAAAGACCCTATCCTCATATAACTTACACCAGTTTGGTACTTGGCTACTCCCTGTATGATAAAGTTCAGGCCTGTCAGTTTGCTCCTCATCAGTCGGTCTTTCTTTCTTTGTTGGTTTCTGTGTGTCTCATGTTTGATTGCCTTTCTATCTGCAATCTGTCTGTCCCTCTGTCGGTCTTAACCCGCAGTCGGTCGGTCAGTAGAAGAACGCCGGGCATGGTGCCAGCCAGCCAGGGCGCCAGTTGGGCAGTCCGTCACTGGCGTTGAAGACATGCTATCCATCCGAGTGTATCTGTCTGGCTTAGATGCCTCCCCAGACTCCCAACCCCACCCCACCCACACAGAGCCCTGATCCCCTGCCCCAGCCCCCACCGGGGACCCTGGGTAAAGTGCTCAGGGGCCCTTTCTTGCTTTATCAGCATGGCACACACAGGCATCCAGCGCACTGCTGTAGGTCTCTTAAAACATACACAAATAAATGAGGAGGGCGATGAAAATAACTACTCTCTCATCTCCAGCCAAGCTGCCCTGCTGATCAGGTCATTGTCTTTAAAGAGACACAGGGCCAGGGAAAGCAGGCTGCTGGTGACCTCCAAGGGCTTTTTATTTATTTTTTATTTTTTAAATAATACAGAGTCAGCAAAGTTCCTTTTGCTCTCTTGTTCTATAAAGTAGATGAAAGGCTCCATAGCAGCTTAAAAGGACGGCTTGTTTCCCAGAATACTTAGCCAGCTAATGCACTTGGACTAAAAATACAGCTGTTGCCTTTGTTGTATGTATGGAATATGGATTCAAAACTGTCCCGATAAAAGACGTGAAACTCCTCAATCGGTTTCACCTTTAGTTTCACTTCAAAGGGCTTCTTCTTGCAACTGAAAGTATCAGTCGATAATCTTTGGGCATAATCTCCAATACACCTGCCTCTCCAATTCCCATCCGTAATGGCCGTGAATTGCAGTAGATAATGGAGCCCCGCCGCCTGGCCCACGGCGGCCCTAGAGAGACGACCTGATTCTGTTTTGTACTTAAAGCGCTGAAGAGTTTCGTTGCCGGAGCTCCGCGCAGCAATCGGAAGGTCAAGTGCATCTAAATGACTGAGAGGGAGTTGTACTCCAAAGGACCGCGGTCATCGCCGGCGCCTTTCCTCGATCATCCAAAACTCATAGGCTCGGTTCCTCTCTCCTTCCCCTGCCTCTTTGTCAATGAAATTGAATCATTTTCTAGAGAGGGATGAAACTGCTGAATTTGATATTGTCGCGATGGAGTTTCTGGATATTTGTGCTGAAATGCATCGGGCTAGGGTAAAAAAAAAAATGCGGGTTTCATATGGGGTGTCTCGTTTTAATTTGAGTTCTTTTCTGTTCCCGGCAGTAATCACAGGAGCTGCTACCGTTGAAGGCTGAGGCCAGCGAGTGAGACGTACAAAAGGTAAGGCATTCACCATGCTGAATGGCTGCAAATCGCTCTGTTCTGCTCCCTCTCCATCTCTTGCTTTTTTAATGTGGATGCCGATGGTGACTTTTGCTGTGGAATCATCCTTGACAGCTTTGCACATGATCCGCCGACATGTAAAGGCGTCCAGCCTTGGAAGTACAGTATTCATTGATTTTGAATACTGGCTCATACAGACGTGAAAATCAATGCCTTTCTTACGTCAGATGAGCCACCCACGCTTCTTTCCAATCAAACCTTGGTTTTCCAGTGGTGTGAAATGCCTAAGGCTCGACTTTTGTCTTTTATTCTGGCGGTAGAGAATGTTCACAATGCAAACAAAGCCCACTAGTGCCACGTGACCTGGGATTTGTGTGTGTGTGTGTGTGTGTGTGTGTGTGTGTGTGTGGCCAGAAAAGTACTGTACAGTACAAAGATTTCTTACCTCATGCCAATGGCATTCCCTAGGAGAAAGAACAGAAGCAGGGAGTTGGAGGGTGGGGGCATTCGGAGCCCATGCCCTCTTGGGGAGCAATGAGGAGCCAGCATTAGTCCCATTTAAAACATTAAACTATCCCAGCGGGAGGAGGAAAATGGAGGCGGGAATGAAGAAAGGCGGAAAAGAAATAGAAGAAATGAATGAATAGAAGAAATTCCTACCTTCCCCAAGCGTAAGGTAGGAAGTACACAGTTCAAGCATGCACATCCACCACTTTGTAGGCCTCCAGTTGAGCATTTCTTCAGTTGGATTTGAGCGTTAGAGCTCGGAAGATTTTGCAGCCAAATTGTGGTCTGCACCAAACTGATGAATCTCATTGTTGATATACGATGTCAGAAACTTTGTCATTTAGCTTAAAGCTGCCTTACGCCGGGGACACACTGGACGCGGAAAGAAAAGGAAGCGCCGCGATCGGCGCCGATCAAGCAAGAAGGAGTTTGGTTGTTCACACCGGCACCGATCTCCGCTGGTTTGGTCTCTCTCTCTCTCTCTCTCTCTCTCTCTCTCTCTCTCTCTCTCTCTCTCTCTCTCTCTCTCTCTGCTTGTGCCTGCCCCTCTCTCTCTCTCTCTCTCTCTCTCTCTCTCTCTCTGCGTGTGCCTGCTTCTCTCTCTCGCTCTGTTTAGACAGACGGTAAAAGTTTAGACACAACTCAGAAATACCATCAATCAGGGTGTTTTATTTTGAAATTTGTTATATTTTGGAAAATGACAGGATGCTCTATGCCGTTCCTGTGTCTGACTTCCTGCCCAGCTTGACACATTCGCTCACGAATCGAGAAAATCTTAGACCTGACGCCGAAACGGTCGCTGCAGGCCGCGGCCATTCGGCGCCATTCGGCGCCATTCGGCGCCCTTCCGCGTCCGGTGTGCACGGCCACATTAGTTAACATGGGCGCGGAAAGAATTTTTCGTCGGCATTCGGCGCCTTTCGTCGCCGTTCCGCGTCCGGTGTGTCCCCGGCGTTAGGCAACTCCGCAACCTGGCGGCCCCAAGTGGCGGCAAGAGATAACTGGAAATTTCTAATTAAAGTAAATGTCTTCTTAGTGGGTGGTGGAGATGGTGGAGAGGTTCAGCCAACGCTGGTGCTCACTGCTGCTCAGGAGACAGCTCTGATGTCACACTTCAGTTTTGATTCGTCACTTCCTGTGTGGAGAAGATGAGGACAGGTAGGGTGAATCTGTGGCGTCTCTGTGAGTGGGGATTGGACACTCTTGTTGCAGTTTCTGATTGGGTGAGTTTTAATATAAAAAGTTTACCTAACGCAACTTTAACTGGCTGTTTCGACATATAGTTAGTATATTTAGTAGAGGCCAAAGCCGACTTCCTGCCTCTTCTTCTTTTTTCAACAAGAAAGAAGCAGCGTTATTAACAATGTAGAGCCTAGCGGTTTCTGCTTCTCAAGGCCTTGGTTAGCGCTCTTTTGATTCTCCTTGTTCAGCTACTTGATCTCATTGACAGATTCTCTACATGTATACTGTTAACCTTTACCTGTCCTGTTCTCTGACACCAAACCAAAGTGCTTTGCATTGAGCGGGTAGACGTCCCACGCAGCTCATGGTACTTCATGTGTTCAGTAAAGCCTATTCCTCTATCTCTGCTTGCCATATACCTCTCAGAGGTATCGTCTGCGCTGGAGCGCTGGAACGGATTCAGAGGAAGGAATTATTGTACTTCTTCAGGGCTTAAAGAGCTAGAGGAAGTTGTAGACAACGCAGCTCCCCCTCCTCCTTCCTGCCTTCGCCTTCCTCTCGCTCGTTATCATCTGTCTATAATATTAAGTGCTTCACGGCTATACGCACCAGAGGACTGAGTACTTTGCATGACAAATGATAAGCAGTTGAATCAGGAGCACTGTTGTACCATGGTTTCCAGTAGGGATAGACAGATAAACTGGTTTGCTGATATACCGGGCCGATATTGGCCTTTTTAGTTGGTGTCGTCCACCTCTGATGTGGTGGATGTAGACTTGATCAATACTACACTGGTTGTATAAGGTTTTGTCCTATAGGGTTTTATATTGTTAGTAGTATCCTGGGTTTCAATGTGTTTTAGCGTCCTGTGGTTGAATACTTCAACCTTTTCTACCCTGCCAAGAATACAGTTTTGAGGTAAACACTGAATACTTTTTTTCTATTTTTTGGCATGAAAACAGACAAATTTACAGATATTGACATAAAATATCTGCTGGGGGAGTTCTGCTGGTTTCCGGGGTGCCAATGCATGTACCCCGGAACTATGATGTCCTGGGTTTGAATCCAGGCTGGGATTCGGCATCATCACCCCCCTACGCCCCAAAAAATGCCACAAAAATAACCTATTCACAACAACCTATTTCCCAGGGACCGACAATCTCATCTCTACTTGCTTTGCTCCTCCTTTCCTTTTCGTCCTTGCCTGCCTCCTACCCTCTCCATGTCTCCAACGTCTGCTCCTCTTTATTATTCTCTCTGTCCTCCTCTTTTCCCCTCCTCTGCCTCCCCTACGTCTCCTCCTGCAGTTCGCCCCGCCCTTCATTTTCTCTTCTTCATTCGGCTCGTTCTTTTCCCTCTTGCTAGAAAGCATCCTTCTGCAACCCCCCCTCCTCCTCCTTTCTGCCTCTCAATACCTCCTACCTCTTTGTCTTTAGGTAATATAGCCTCTCTCTCTCTCTCTCTCTCTCTCCCTCCACATCTGGAGCGACTGCTGAGCCATCTCCTAAAATTCCTGGCATGTTTCTCCGCTAGGGCCAGGCATCCTCCGGCTGGCTGTCTCCACTCAGGATCCAGTGGCATAAATTACACCGTGTCCTTGCACAACCTATGCACATACACTGTGCTAAGCTATGGGCGTGTATTTCAAAGTCACCGCGGCGGCTAAACGCTGTGCTAGTATACGATCAGGACTCCTATTCAGCCAGCAGCCTTTTTTCACATTGAACAAAAAAAGAGCGGTTTTACGACACGCCGGCTTTATTCTGTTTAGCGCACGTTTATTAGAGGCTGGTGGCAAAGGATTACATCGTAGCATCGCTATGGATTATGTTGCCTTCTGTCGCGCTCGTCCTCTATCTGGTGCAAATCAACCCTCTTGGTGCCTCGAGCGGTGGTTTCAACTGTTGCTGTATACGAGTTCACCGAATCACAATTGCTAATTCACGGGGGGGGGGGGGTTTAGGGGGGTCTTGACTAGCAAACGTTATACGGTGCCAATAATCACAGTGGGCATTTTCATTCACCATATCTGCTAAAATCCCTGTCCAAAATAATTTCAACCCACAAGACCCTCTACACAAAGATGCGTTTAATTTCCTTTTTTTCCCTCCTTTTCTTCCCCTTTCCTCCTCGGTCATCCAGATGTGTGCCGTCTTTGCATGCGTTCCCGAATAACCCCACAGCATGTGAAGCTCATTACTAAATAAGTAGCTGTCCATGTGTTATTTATTTTTTTCCCCTCTTCTTCTCCTTTGTTTTATTTAGCGAAGGCCACCCTTTCGCTGTAATGATGGCCTCCTAGCACATCCTGTGGCCCTCTGCCATTCGGATCTGCAGAGAGGGCTTTCTGGCAAGGCTTAAGTCGAATTGCCCACCGTACTGAGCTGCACTTCTGTCTGATTAAAGCAGACCTGATCTGGGTAGATGAAGGAGAGCACTGACATGGCGCTCGTTATAAGGGCGTTTACTGTTATTAATGCACCATTAACAGTGAACTCATGACTTTCACGACTCCAGCGGTGAGTTCTTCAACCCCCGGAGGTGTGTGTTGTCATCCCTGAGTTGTGTGGCGCGCAGGACTTCTTCTGCAGAATGCAACGCTCAGAAACACGGGGCGGCGGGGAGCGTTCAAGCGTGCGCCGTTTTATTCCTTTTTGCTTTCGGGATCACAGGCTGTCGAGCAAAAAAGCAATAAACAAGGCTTCTTGAGCAATACCTCTTTGTGCCGTTCCCTCCAGCGCCCAACAGCCTCTGGTCTTTCTCCAGGCTTCTCTCCCTACTAACAAACAGCGCACACATAAAGGAGAGTTCATAAGGATAAAGTGCCACTTGTTGTCTCTTCAGGCCTCCCGACCAACACCAGCCCTGCTTTCCACAGTATGTTATGATGCGTTCATGTCATGTGGGAATAACCGTCAGAACGACCCGACGGTTAAAAGCGACGACGTGGAAGTGTTTGTGCGTTTAACCTCGTTTGAAGCCGCCAAGACGCCACGATTGATGTTTTCCGTAGAGTTTGGTTGCCGCCGATCAGCTTTTTCACACTTAAAAACATTTAGTGAGTGATGCATTTGAGCTCACTGCATCAATTATTGCAATGTCAACCACAAATGAAAAATCCAGCAAGTGGTTGTGTCCTGCCGTGGCATTTTAAGAGCTGCTATCACAACATGATCCATGTCATGAAAGTTGTATGTACTCCCCGAAAGCTGAGGTGAACGGTATTTTCTAGAAGCTTGTATCGACCGTCTTTCCCGTGTCACATGAATGTAACATCACAAGTCCAAGACTGGGATTACATTCTGAAATGTGATGACAATAATATCATCAATATAATATCATAGTTGTGTTGTGTCTAGCTGCACTTTACATGAGGTCCTGTACATCATTGTACCGTGTGTCAGTCTGCAATGTCTCACTTGTGGGCTCGCCAAAATATTTGTGCAGGTTTTTATATGATAAAAATATCAATAAAGCACTAACATAATAACTGTTAAAGACAAAAATAGATACTGTAAAAACTATACATTTCATAGTCATATGCAACATAAAGGACTTTAGGTAGTTTTTGCCCTCTTCTGCCTGTCATTAAAACAAAACACTTCATCATATAATCAGAATTGTAGGCAAAAGGAAAATGATTGATCCATATGCCAGTAGCTCTTGCAACACCAGAATCTGAATCTGACCTGGGATCTGTGAGGCACGTTATCCCTCTCTCCACTGTAAATCCATGCACGTGAACCAGGGAATGTCTGGAGTACCTTGTCGTCCTGAGAGGGGGCCGCTGACGGCCTCCACGTCTCTCACGGCCCGACAGACAATAGGCGGCGTCAGCCTGCTTCCATCAACCTCTTGCTTACCACAAGATGGTCTGCGCCCTGCGTATCCTCTGTAGCACAGCCAGTCATATCAAACCGCACGGTGATTTTCTCCATTAAAATAATGGCACTCTCCGATATGTTTTCAGAGTGGACAGTCAGAGAGCGGTACAAGGTTTTTCAGCGAGGAGCTCTGAATGCAAAGTATTGCCCCGAGAAGCCAGGGAAATAGGCGCAGGCATTGCTCCAGGCAACTCAGAGCTAGCCACAAAATGGGAGCCGCCATCTTCCACTAGTGGAAAAGAGCTCCTTGGCCTTCGTTTTGATCGCTTTGTGGGACAATCACAAGTCTTCAGCATGCATGGAGTGGATCCATTCTGAAAAGCTTTTTTCCCCTCACTGTTTTCCGGCCTGCACATAATTCTGCCTCTTCCACTCTCGGACTCTCTTTGTGCCGATGCCAAAACGCCTAGCTGCTGCCTCGCCGGGATTTTCCTCAGCGTACTTCACCACTTGTAGCCTAAATGTCATATTGTATTTTGTGATGGGTGCCCCGCTGCTGACCTGCTGTCTGCAGAAACATGCTTGGTGTTCTTTTTTCTATTTTCTCTTGTGAGATGCTACCAGAGATTTATCACTTAGAACACAGCAAGCGTTTGATGTATTAACAGGCAGTGCGAGATGCAGCATTCAAGAGTTTTCTACCAAAGCAATAATAATCTTTTCTTAAAACATAAGGTTGAACAAATGCGCTCATTCTCTTTCTTGTTTTTCATCGCACCATCTCTGCAGCAGCGACGGCAGCAGCACCCAGACAGCGTCTGACAAATGCATGATGGGTAGTGGTCTGGTGGGTGGGGAAGGGAAAGGGGGGAGGGGGGGAGGGGGTGGGCGGCAGAAAAATCGACTGGCAGAGTAACGAATGGCAGCCAGCCAGGTTGTCAGCTCCCCAGAAGCTGTCCTTCATGGGGGACTGGTAAATTAAAATGACAGAGAGAGAGAGAGCGACAGAACAAAGGCGTGGATGCTTCAAGTACCCAAGAATCAAGAGGAAAGGGGAGTTATGAAGTAGGCGATGCAGATACTGAAAATGAAATGATCTTGAGAGTGAAGACGGTGATTTATGTCCACCTTCAAGTGCTCCTCATCGGTTCCTACTTCCACGTTTGGAGTCAGAATGACTGTGGCTCCATTTGTAGTCACGCTACATTCAAGGTCTCCTGGTGGGAAATAATAGAAATGGACCCTCTACCTGATTTTCAAAAGCAGTTAGTTTATTAGCAAAGTTTTCTACATATCTAACCTAATCGGTCCATCCCACTTGAACATCAGGGGAGCTTGAACTGACTGCTGGTCAGCTGCTGCTGGTGACTGCTGTGTCAACTGCAGGCATTTTGGCCATTACGTCACTGTGACTGTCCATTTACTGTTCATAGCCTGTGGCCCCTTCAGGTTTGTGGGACTGGTCTATGGTCTGTTAAATGCTTGTCAGTTTAATAATGGAAAAATGTAATGTAATATTCTAAATCTCGATCTCAATTTGTTGGATAAATGGATTCAAGCAGATTACAATTTAAATTTTAGATGCTTTTTTTCATTTTATTTTTTTATTTTTTTATTTTTTACATTTGCATTTCACATTCTCAATGCCCTCCTGGGCTTTGCCTCATGCAATTCATTTTTGGGATCGGAGCTGCCGATAGACAATATTTTGTGCCAATATTGAAATGTATTTAAATATGACAATTTTTATGCCAAAAAATTATTCAGTTTATTTAAGTATTCAGTGTTTTTGACAGAATTTTATTCTTGTCACGGTGGAAAAGGCTCTGAAGCAGCATTTAGATGATGGGACACTTAAGCTAAAAAAAATTTAAAAAAATAAAAGAAGGAGAATAAGAATACTAAAACATATTTAAGCATACTTGTGTAAAATCTGATCAAAATGTTAGAATCAGTTCAGGTTAAGGACTTCCCATAGATAACCAGTGTAGTATTGATCACTTCTACAATGATGGATATGCTGTAGTTTGTTTGCTAAAGCGTTGCATTAGTGAGGAACTGAAATTAGCCTTTCCTCGGGCCGTTTTCCACTTGTGCACACAAAACCTTTTTTCCTGAATGAGCAGTCCAGAGGTGTTACACTGTGAAATGAAACATCCTATGTTGACATTTTGCAACAGCACGTCGATTTCCTCTGCCCAGAAGTACTTTGACTGAGACGCTGCTCTCACTTACAGTTACACAGTTGTGTACTTGCAATTCTAAATAGGTGGAGTACAATAAACTCAAATGTCTAAATAGCCCGCATTGCAAGCCAATAGTAAGAAGGCAAGGGTAAAAACCACAGCCTCCAGAAAATAGGTGTAATTTATTTGTCCTTGAAATGCTATAAAGGAGAAATAACGGAAGGAGAGAAGGTTATTTTTTTTCTTTAAAGCTGCATTAGGAAAGACTTGGATGTAAAAAATACACCATCCTATCAGCCTGAATCACAAAGTGGGGCTGTAATAGAGAAGCGTGTCGCATCCAGCTTAGTTAAATTGCTGTAGATTCACCCTATTCGCCTCAAATGAACTGTCGGGTATGGTCACTGGTGGGAAATCCTCTCCGCACACAGGTAGTGACGAATCAAAAACCTAAGAGCGAAATCCAAAAGTGTCTCCTAAACAACAGCAGAGTCCAGAGACTCACCTGGGTTAGATCTTTTGCCTCTCTCGCATACTTTGGTATAACATGTATTACTGACTTAACGCTACATCATTTCTGGGTATTTAAGTCCACATTTTTCAAACAGTTACCTCTCGCTGTCATTCGGACTCGGTATGATCAGTGTAAGTACAGGACGGAGATATGGGAGGTATTTGATTGGTTAAGCCATATATGCAAGCTGGTTACAGACTGGAGTGGCAGTGAGAAATGTTGGTCGGGCAACTTTCTGCAGTATTTTTTTAGCAGTCTGCCATATGCCATTATTGTCATCTAAATCTGTTAAACCTAATTTCACATTTTTAATAAATTGGAGGGCCATGAGCAATTCAAACCCTTCATTTTCCATCTGTCACATCTCATTTTATGGCACGCAGCGGTTTCCTGTGTTTGTGTTTTGTGATATTCAACCGGCCAATCAGAATAAATTAATTTTTCTGATTGGCTGAACTGAAATTGTAAAACCCAGAATAAACGTATTACTGTCACCCATGAGTATAAATAACACCGGAAATGGTGTGCAGAGTCACTTTCGGTTATTTCGTGACTTACCACGTTGTGGCTACGTCTGAAGGTGGTAATTAGTATGTAGTCAATACCTCACATTACCAGCGGGTCTTCAAATTACCATCTGGCAACACAGAGTAGGTGGGCAGGTTAACTACAAATTATAACCAAAGCCAATGAGACAGCAAAAGCTGCACAACATTTCATATAATAGTACAAATGATAGTCCTGGTATGTTCTTAAGTTATTAACTTACCTACTGTAGCTGAAGATGCACATCAAAATAGTTTTGATCTCCCAATTATAAATGTTAAACTGGGCAACAGACCCAGAATTGCTATCATTGTGAATACTATTTGCACTATTTCCAAGTGAAATAATTGGTAACAGTGTCAAGCCAGCCAGAATAAGAGGAAATAGGAGTTCCAGTCACAGATTTCAAAATAAAACCCTTATTGATGAACATACACTGTCTTGCTGTTAACACATCTGATTAGCACACTAGCTAACATACCTAGTAGATTAGAAGCTAGCGTTAGCAGTGGCTAGTAGTCACATGTTAACATGAACTAAATTAGCCTGCTGGCTAGCTAGCTAGCTAACAGTTTGTTCAGGTTAACTGAACTGACTCTTCTCAAGCTCCAACTCAGAGGGTTTTGGAGTAGAGACTAGGGCTGAAGACAAGACAGTTTACTGAGTCACAGTAACCTACATTTGGAGACAAATATACCTTATCACACTATTCACTTTTACTTAAAACAATACTGAATTGACCTACAGACACACTACAACAATCTTTTTCAGGTATCCCTCTTTCTCTAGCCTGGTTGTTTCATATTAAGACATTATCTGTGTACAGCCATTTGTCCATGGGACATCCATGATGGCGCCAGCTGTGTGATGCAAGGCCTCTGTACAGGGTGCACTTTGCAGGAAATTGGTCAAAAATTGCTGCAGTGTTTCACAGCGTTTCAACTTAATTTACTGGTAATACCACAAAACTCATCAGCGGTATCGATACGTCACTTCAAAAAAGCAAAAAATACAGCCTGTTTAAACTTAATTGCCTATCGATGAAGTTCAGACATCAAAGTATCATTTAAAAGTCTTAATCTTAATCAGAGTTCAGTGTTCAGAGCTAAATATTTGACATGACACAGGACTTGTGCATTGGTAAAGGTTATTTGAGTAAACATCACAAAAATGAAGCCATAGAATTACATTAGCATGAATATTAGCGTGAAAACACACGTTGACTCCATCATTTTACTTTTGTGTAATTTGAGACTACATTTATCTTGTATAGTTGACAAATTAACCCATAAAGGGAGATCTGGTGCTTCTTAGTCACACTATAATAACCATTGGTGCTAACAGCCTTATTTTAATGAAGTGTATTTATTTAGAATAATTTCAGGCAAAACATCCTAGAAAAGGTCAAATATAATACAACTTTCTCCAATTTGTAGCACCAAACCTCAAATCCTGTATGAATCATTTACCCAAACTGTGCTCAGTCGCTGTATTACAGAATTCATAACTGCCTAGCGATTTCTCTCCTCCGACCCTCCTAGGCCCACCCGCCCGTTTGGTCGCATTAATAAAATTAATCATTGTAATTTACAAGCATCTTTTTCATATTTTCAACATGCTAGTAAAAAGGCCTTCCACAGGGAATAGTTGTTGATGCTACTTGGCAGGCACCACCAACCCGCTAAATGAAAACCGGTGGGAGGTTCAGCATGGCTGCAACTCCTCTTCTCATAGCAAATTGACTTGAGAACTTTGGAAACACTTTACTGGAAGTGCATTGTGTTGCATTGCGAGCAGGTTAGGTAGGGTTAGTCCCATTTGAAGCACAGATATGTTTTCTTACAATATAATCAAAAAATGATATTTAATTTTATATCATGCCATTAACTAAATAGCTGCCCGATAAAGTATTCACCCCGCTACTTTTTTTTAACATATTGTTTATTATATCATACTCTCCACTCACAATAATGCCTTGTAATGCCTCAGGAGCACAGCTTTGAGTAAAGTGTTACCAGAACTCCTGACTCCTTTGCAAGAGCACAGGGGGTTTTCATTTTGTTCGTTTGCTTTTTCTGAGCTTATCGGGGACTGGCACAAAGCGAGCCGTTGGTGCAGCTCCAGCCCCGTCCAATCAGCCCCCAAATATCCACTCTCCACATCTGATTGGACCAAGACGAGCACAAACACTCCCCTTCCTCTCATCCATCCTCTGTATCATCCATATCCAAAATGGCTGACACGTTTATGTTTCCTATTTATATCTCAGTATTTGGTTGTTTTTTTGTTTTTTTTAATTTAGCAATTTCTTCACATTTCTTGGTTCATGTTTAAGATGAGATTAAACTTAAATGATCTCCCTTTGGGAAATTGGGTCATTGCAGCAATGCAAAAATAAAAAGCGAAGAAAAATAAAGAATATGAAGAATATATTAAGTGGAAATGTATGAATTAGGAATTTACAGCATTATGAGAGCATTATAGTATAATAGCAGTTGAACAGACAAATGAAAGTATGATATGAAAATATACAAAACAAAATCAATATTTGCAGTATGAAATCAGTGAGAAATTACAAAAATATTCAAAGCATCTAGGCATCTTGATGTGCTGCACAAAAACAATTCACTTCATGAAAAATACAGATGTAGGTAACATATGTAGCCCACAGTACGAGGGGTGTCCTGAAGCATCTGAAGTGGGGAGAGACGGGACTGTGTCAGGGTGGTGGGCGGTGGCGGTGGTGGCGCACAGCTTTTGGCTTTCGGCAGCAGCGCCAGCTGTGCCCAATCCAAATGGGCATCGATGCCGATTCATGCTGGGTCAGACGAGGACAGGAATACAGATGGGGGGTGGTGGGGGTGGAGGGGGGTAAGGGGAGGGCGAGGAAGAGAGAATGAGGGAAGGAAATAAAAGGACAGCAACAGAAAGCAACAAAAGGCTAAGAAGAAGGGTTGGACCGAGCTTTTCCACCATGACAACAGTAGAATTCTGGACAAAATACTGAATATTTTGGCATGGCATTTCGGCATGAAAATGGCATGGGATAGGATTTATGATGACATTTATTGCCATGAAAATATGTAATTGAATATCGGCAATAGCTTTTAACTTTGATCAGACAACATCGGTGTCTGGGAAGAGAGGGGAAGACGGCAGATCTCCCATACGGCAGTAATCAGATTACAATCACGCCAGCAAAATCAGCACGCTGACACTAGATCACCGTTGAGAAAAAAAACTCATCCCTTATCTCTCGGGTGAATCTTCGTCTACCACTGAACAAAAGACGCTCTTGTTCCAGGTTATATCTATACATCCCATCACGTCCTCGTGTCCCGAATGTCCGAATGCAATCCTCTTTGCATTGCCCCTTTGCCAACGCAAGAGAAAGCTAGCGATCACAGATATGAGGACCAGGCCGTCAGAGTAGAGGCAAGAGTCCGTATCTCTGACGGTCCTCAATAGGTGCTGGTCTGCTTGGTGCGTGATGACTTAGTCCTTAATCTTTGTCATCCTCTATCGCAATTTGTAGCATTTTTGGTGACAACTAAATGTTCAAAGATGAGTGCCCAGAGGTAGTTGAATCCCCATGATTCATGCATTTTATTCCACTGGTCCAGGATTGAACCCCACCAGAGCTTTATCTCCTCTGTCCTCCCTTTCTACTTCTACTTCTACTTTGTACTTCCCCAAGGGTCCAAGGACACCCCGGGAGTCCTTGACAGGGTTGCAGGGGTCCCCACCAAAATAAGGAAAAGTTTAAAGGAAAAACCACCGTCAGATACTCTGATACACTGTTGGAGATCATCAAAAGTTCAGTGCATTCCAGGAGTTATTTTGTGTTGGTTCCTCTTAGTCAAAAACACAACATGTTTCGTGACTGCATTGCATTCTGGTCTATCTTGGCTACTGCTGGTGGAGTAATTGGTCTCTCTTCCTCTTCTCCGATGGATTTCTCCCTGTATGATTGTTGAACATCTAGAAAGAAGCCCCTTGCTCTTTACGTTTACCGTTGATGTTTTAGATTGGCGAAAAATGTTTTTTTAAAACTCCATTGTAGCTGCTTTGGAAATATCTCAACGTGACATCACATCATCTACGTTTGTCCACTGGAAAAATACACCACCAAAGACCAAAATTGGCCCAGAAATACAAGCTGTACCACCAGTAGCTGTTTCTTAACAGTGTTAAAGTGTTTTAGGGTGGATTTTTCCTTTAATTTCACTCAAATTAAATTAACTCGCTTCACTCTCGCCACTATTATCTCCCAAATTACAGTGTAGACAGTTTAACAATTTACTGCTAAATCAGCAACTAAAATCATCTCATATTGGGTCCATGGGACAAAATGCTATCAAATGGGGGCCCTATTTGGGGGTCTGTGACGTGAGACATAAGGATATAAAATACAAAAAAAATATTATATTGGAAAGATGAGTGGTATTGTTGCCATTTTATAGGGAATGGTCTCCGGGGGATATTAGGAGATACTTTTGCCAGATAGGCTATCAGGGGAGAGAGAGGAAATTTAGAGAGTTTCAGCAAGAAAGGAACGGAGTAAATGAAATCGGAGGATGAAGAGCCACGGGGAGAGCGATTGAAAGAAAAGGCTTGGTAGAGGGAGGGAGAGGTAAGTGATAGAGAGGAGGCCAAATGTGTCTGGGAAAGTTTTGGAGCTGAGGTGCATTGTGGGAGAGCAGACAGAGTGTCTGGGGGGTCTGAGGTGTGGATTAATGCCAGCGATTGGTGGAGGGCTGCCGCAGTTGTGCGTGAGCAGAATATCAGACCGAGAGAGAGAGAGAGAGAGAGAGAGAGAGAGAGAGAGAAGAGAAGGGAAGAGAGGAGAAGATGGAGAGGGTAGAGACGCTGGATTTTTTTTGGAAAGGGGTGAGAGTCTGCGTCTGAAGACACTTAAAGACAACCCGGTTTTAGGCACAAGAAACGCGGTGCCTAAAACCCCGGTAAACATCCTCTTCCTCCTTCTGTATATTGAACTGTTTAAATGAAAGTGATTCGCTGCTTTCCGCTGCCGCTAGACAGCAATTAAGTCGCAAAACACCCTCAAATTAGTTCGGCACGACATTCTTGCCCCTGCGAATTTTTCTCTTGCGACCAACATCTCCTCCGAGTTGGTCTTCATCAAGTGTGTCAAGAGGCAGCACCCATAAAGCAGCCCCCTTTAAATGGCTTGTTAACAGCCAGCCTACAGAGGAGCACTCCGGTAACCACACTGAAAATAATTCAGTATTTATTTATTAGATTTAGTAAAACTTCTACAGCAGCGTTGGTCTTCCTCGATAGCGGTTTGTACATGTAGTATGACGCCACGTGACCTCACACTGAGGGGTTAATATGGCATTTACAGGGATTATGAGTGCTGTTTCAAACGCAGCTGACAAAGACCGATGTAGAGCAAGATTGTCGCGTGAGGTTTTTACGACACTGAGCCGTGATGATGAGGCTGGGGATCGGTCTGGCTGTTCGACGACGTTCCGGGTACTGAGGTCAGCATGTCAAGGCCAGGGTCAACTGAAGGATGGCAGACTAGACCGACTGGGGTTCACGTGAAAATGACAAAATGACAGCTCTAGTCATATCAAACGGGGGCCTCGCCTTCCTCTAGTAGCGGTCTGAGGAATAATCATGGTTGTAGATATTTTTTTTGCGTTATTTACTCCGGTCCCTGGGATGTCAGTAAACATTGATTGACGGGCTGATTTTTAGTTCTAACGAAATATTAGCAACATTTGCCATTAGAAGCACAGCGGCAGTCTAATTGCATTTTATTATAAAGCTGCACTAGGAAACTTTGGATGCTGGCTGGTAACTGGTTTTGGGAAAAAGTTGAACTTCAATACCCAGAATTCACCACAACCAGAAAGGCAGCGTGGTTAAACACACAGCACTTCTCTAGACGGAGCGCTGATTGACCGTTTTGGATTTCACTCTTTAGTTTCAGTCCGTCACTTCCTGTGGGTGGAGACCTCACAGGTGTATTCAATCGAATATAATTGCTATGCTTTTGTTTATAATAGCTCACTCGCCAGTCTCTCGGTGCCGTATCGATTCAGCCGGTGGACACTTCTCGCCCATAATGCACCACTGCTCAGGTACATCACCTAAAACGGGTCGGGGGGGGGGCAAATGACCCCACCTGTTAATTCGGAGACTTTTCGATTGTAAAAAATCCAGACAAGATAAACGAGTATAGCCGGCGAGCTAAATCTCGGCCATTCTCACGGTCCTATTACGGGAGTTGGATGTTATCAAAAGATATCAGTAACGGAGAGCATTTTAGCAGTATTATGATACTGTAGGATCTGGAGCCGATCCCGAGCTGTGAAAGGCAGGCATATGGAGAAATGGTCTGTATCTCTGCCTTGGTAAACCATAGCCAAGTCCCTAAATGACTCCTTCTTTTCTATTCACAGCTGAGGCTAACTAAAGATTGGTATTTGTTTTTGGTGCAGGGAAGCCTTCCAAGAAGTGTGTGTGTGTGTATGGGTGTGTGCGTGTATATTTCTGTATATGCACTATGTTAGTGCATCTACTAGTGTGTACGTGCAAAGCCAGTCAGTCTGCTCCTGGCTGTGTGTTTGTGTGAGGATCGTGGGACGCTCTGGGAGATGAGGACACAAGTGTGTGTGTGTGTGTGTGTGTGTGTGTGTGTGTGTCCAAGTGTTTATGTGTGTGTGTGTGTGTGTGTGTCGGAGTAGTGGGGCGTCTGGGAAGAGAAGGGCTGAGTGAGTAGTAGCTATACCTGGACTGTCCCTCTTGCGCTAGGGAGAAGAAGAAGAAGAAGAAGAAGATGAAGAAGAAGTGTGTAGGGAGGAGTGGAAAAAGGAGGGAAGGAGAGGAAGAGAAGGAGAGGTTCAGGGGTGACAAGAGGACGATTTTCCCTTCGCTGAATTTCCACACTCTCCTCTCCCTTTTGCTGTTTCGCCTTATTCAGCTGAGCGAGTGAGGGAGTGAAACAGAGAGAGGGAGAGTTTGCAGTTCGAGGCTGAAAAAGAGAGAAAAATCAAGCCAATTTCTTTTTTCTTTTCTTTTTTTTTGTAAACTGGGATCTTGGCTCTCTTACAAACAGATGTTGCTTGTCATTTGGTCGTTATGCAGGGAAGCAGCTAGCAGAGATACAGAGGTTTTACTGGCTGAAAGATTACCTCTCTCTTATTTATAGTTGTATTAGCACGCGGTCAACCGAAATGGTAAAAACACAAAAAAAAAAGGTTTATTTTTCATGTTATCGTTTGCGTTTTTTTTTTTTGCTTTTTTTTTTCCCTCATCCCAGTTTGCTTTTCCTCTCCCTCTTTTCCCTTTTGCTTTTTTCCCTTTTGTCTCACTCTCTCCCACCCCCCCACCCCCCTTCTCAGCCTTAAGTTCCCTCTCGGTGGTTTTGTTACTGTAGTTGCATGTTTGTGTGGTGTTTTTTTGGTGGGCCACAGTGGACATGACTGCCTGTACCTTCTGCCAAGCACCGTAGGGCCTCCAGAGTAGAAAAGAGAAACATTTGGAAACAAAACAAAAGACAATCGGTAAGTCATTATATTACCAATGTGCTCCGAGCTGCTGCTTCTCTTTTTTTTTTTTTACTCCAACTCGTGTGTCTTTGCTTTCACCGCCGTGGCTACTTCACTTTTCTTTTTTTTTTGCCGGTGCCGGAGATTTTCCCTCCTCTGATGTTTACTGTATATTCGCCGTGGCGACAGGGGCCTAAACCTTACCTGTCGGCCCGGCCAGGCTATCTGTTTACACTGCTAGATGTTATGAAGTGCTAATGACATGCCACTTCCTCACCTCTCACTTCTTCACCTCTGCTGTTTTGCCCCTTTCTCTCTCTCTCTCTCTCTCTCTCTCTCTCTCTCTCTCTCTCTCTCCGTCTTGTTGCTGGGTAGATTTCAGCAGGCGGGGTGGGTAGTATTGCTGGGTTTGGCCGCTGGGGCTGTTTAGCGCCGAAACAACGCCGGCGGTGGCCTTTTAGTCGGTGTTATACGCAGCCCGAGTCTCAACTTTGTTGGTGCTTTCTAAAGGGAGTGTTTCTCGTGCACGTGCGCGCACACACACACACGCGGGACCAGTGGTGGCGGCGTTAGTTGGCAGGGCGCTCTGGACCCCGCTGACCTCTTTGTTCGGCTGATCTCAAGGTGTCTTTCAGCTCTCTGGCAAAGACCCACTGACATACTTTAAGCAACTTGGCAACAGCTTCAAAGTCAGACATCTCATTTAAATTCAACCAGAGGGAAGAGAAGGGGAAAACCAACTTTAGATGGACTCTGAAAGTTGAAATTGGACCACTAAGGTGTTTTTTTCTTTCCTCCTTTTGAGTTTAACAAGTTTTACTTTTTTTTTTTTTTTGCTTTGGGATGAAGGTGTTGTAATATTTCCTCAACATTGCCCCGATTTTACTTTTCACAACTTTTTACATTTGGTCATATCTAAGTGGATTTATTGTTGGTAAAAAAAAAAAACCTTTCAAATGTAAATAGCGTGATAAGTAAAGTGTTAAAATGTGTAAAACAATTCTAAATCTTTCAAGACAATACTCAACGTATTGAGTATCACAATTGTGACGTTCAAGTGGTTTGAAAACTCAGTATAACCGTGTTATCTTTTGAATTGAATTATTATTATTTATTGTATCATCATTATTATTATTTTAATCTGTAAATTCATTTATTTGGGGGTGTTATAATTTGGTGACAAATCCCAGCATCACTAATATCATAAAGACATGCTGTGATTTGGCCTTGCAGGTTTTTAAATCTAAACCATCTAAAACACAGACCTGTGAAATGAGGTTTTATTTTGATAGGATTCAAACAACACAGGGGGATACAACTGGCTTCAACAGTATCATGAAGAAAATAAGTTATATAGGATCACTTAATTATTTGAAGTTTATAACAGATTATGCTTGCTTTTTTATATTTAGAAGTTAAATGTCCACTTATAGTTTATTAGTAATTTATATAGAGTTTTTCATGTTTTACCTGTGTCTCATTTGAGCACAACCACACGCCTTTTAAAAATGCCACTTGAATTTTTCCGCCCATCATTCACCAAAATGACTCTCTCGTAGTGTGGGGGGGGGGGGTTGGAGGAGACTCGGGATAATAAAATTTGTTGGCATAAGAATAACCTGCGAGGAGATATAAAGTTGAGCGAGTACTTAGGTTAGGAATGAGGTGCTGCAGCGTGGGGATGAATGGGGCTTGCGTTGGTGTGGTTTCACAGAGTCTTAGGAAAGCTTGCTTTTTGCATAGATGTGTGATACGTTGAATGGAGAAGAAGCTAGTGTTGACTGAATGACAAAAAAAAAAAAAAAAATGTAATGTCAATCTTGTGAATAACATTTTATGATTGTAGAAAATTACCTCTCTGGCAGTTTTGTGTTTTCCAAGTACAGGTATCAGCCGGAGCTATCGAGCTTTAATAGCGAGGAACGGTAATTTGCTGTAATTCAGTAGGAAATATTAATAATGGAGCACTGTGGCAATTGAGCTATTTTTTTACATATGAAATTATAGTAAGTTTGAATCTGTCAAATCCAATATAGAATAATTATTTTTTTTAATTGTTATTAAATGCATCTGATTTTCACAAAATAGTGCAATTATAACACATATTAAGCTTCAAATGGATACTAAGTCTGACTAAATCACAAATAGGCCTGCTACACACACACACACACACACACACGCACACAAATGTAAAATAAATACAAATATAACAAGTGTTTTGTTTTTTTTCACAACGATGGTTCACCGGTTGAGGAAGAGTGTTTTTCTATTCACCTCAGTGAACGTGAAGAGAGGTCTGCTCACAGCCCCGAACCCGTAGATCCGAACTTGTGTTAACTGACACCACAAGCTTGTATCTACAGGTCTGCGTCTGTGCAGCCCGAGCAACTCAAGTGGCATCAGCGCAGCTCCCACTCAACTCCCACTGACCTCACTAACTACCTCACACACACACACACACACACACACACACACCGGTACACCTGACTAGCACCGCGACGGGGACGATCTTCCTTGTCAGACGTGTCCGGTTGTCAGTGGGATGGTCAGGCGGTGCGGTGTTGCTTGGTTTCTCATTCAAGCCCTGGATCAGATCGGATTGGAAGCCGACTTTCCACCTGTTGAGGAAGTCCGGTGCGGTCTCGAAGTGCGGTTCGGGGATGCCCGGGGTGGGGGTGGGGGTGGGGGGTCCTTGAGGTGCTTCCAGGGAATCCTTGAGGCGGTTCCAGGGGGGTCCCCCAGCAAAATGAGTAAAATCATTTCACGATAACCAGAACACTAGAAGGGTCGATGGATTTTGGGGGTCAGTCCCGGTAAAGGCGGTAAATTGTTATGGCTGCTTCCTTGCATGGTTTAGAAAATCTACCAACATTGGTTTAGACAGAAAGTGGGTCTAGGGAAAATCACATTTTGAAATCTTGTATCTTGAATAAGTCATCAACTGTTGGCGGCTGTTACTTAGACTAATTACTTAGTTACGAGATTAGTTACTTAAATTAGACCAATTAGAAAATAAGAGGGGGGGGGGTCCTGGGATGAAATCTTATCAACAAGAGGGGGGCTAGTGCTAGTGTGTATTTGGGGGGTCTGCGACATTGAAAAGCTTTTGAGAAGCCCTGGAGAAAGCCGTGTTTACCCTCTATCGATACTTAGATAGTTACTGGTTGCTCAGCTGTTGCCGGATCAGCTATCGAAAGGTTAAACCCGACTTCGGTGCGGGACAGCACTCTTATCACGTGACCAGTCATCGAAAAGCGAAAGAGCGCCAAGGTCACAGTCTGCAGATTTGTGTTGAACAGATCACACGACGAACCAAAGTTTTTGTTCCACCTTGAGTGGCTTCCTTTTCTGGGTCCACCCTGACCCGTTTGCGTCCAGGACTGCTTGCTTGCTCCCAGGCTGAGGTAGTAGGTTGTATAGTTGAGAATTACACCCTGGGAGATAACTGTACAACCTCCTAGCTTTCCCTGAGGTACGCATTGGCGCTGCCTCCGCTGTGCCGCGCAGCCGGATCGAGCCAAACCCCCGCTGTCGTTGTGAGTGGTGCGACGTCCGGTAACGGGACGTCCGGAGAGTCCGCTGATCTGATTTTAACTACCGGCGCTGAAGAAGCGCCGGCTCCGACATGTGATTGTACTCTATGAAGCCTGTGTGTTAGACCATGACACGTGTGTGTGTGTGTGTGTGTGTGTAGGGTTTGACTATGAGAATTTGAAAGCCAATATCTTTTTCAGTGTTTTCTCCTGAATTGTTTCCTTCTCAACCCGTAACAATAATAATAATAGTAATAGTAATAATAATAGACAACCAGTGTACTATTGATCAATTCTACAATAAAAAGGCCAATTCTGGTGTGTGTGTGTGTGTGTGACGTGTGTGTCAGTTGTCAGCAATGTGCAGTATTTTCTGGTTTGAGCACTGAGACGTCTCCAGCAGCCAGGTAGAGATTATAAGCAGTTGTTTTTCCATTCTGCAGTTTCGATTATTTGGGGTTTCGCTCGGCGATAACCTCGCTAATGACGACGAAGCACGTGACCGCTTGTCGAAAACGACAACGGACACCGCCGGTAGCTGAAGGGTAGGCGGACACAAAAAAAGGGTCTGAGATTCAGACAACATCCGCAACGCCGATTTCAACGTCGTTACGACGCACAATTATTGTCAAAATATTTGCACCAGGCAGACAAAGGGCTACTCGGTAACCGCTTGCCGTCAAAATAGTTGACTTCTGAAATATTGTGACATACCGGGGCGGAGTAGTAAATCTGCCGAAAACGTCCTGACATAATTGCTGCGCCAACTACAGCGCGCTGACACAAATAGGATATTTTCTTTCAGTCGTTTATCACTGCACTGGCTGAACTTTTTCAACCGGCTTGTTTCATTTCCCTGCACAAATCTCCTCGCGTCATTCATTTCCCGTCGGCGCGGTGGAGCTGCGTTCGTCTCATGAATGAAATTGCAATTTTTGGCTTAACCGAAACTCCTCCTACTATCGCACGGGGCGACACTCCCTGACCCTTTCCCCGTCATCTCCCCCCTAGGAAGGCTCCCTCCCTCTGCTCTCTCTCTACACACTCCATTATAGGAAATATATGTGAATTTCCAGGTCCATAAAGCAGCAGAACCTCCTGCCAGATATGTGGGGGTGAAGCTTGACCTGCCCTCTGTTGGATTTACTGCTTCTTAGAAAACACACGGCCGCGGTAACACGTTGTGATGGCCCGCAGATGGGATCTGCTGAGGCCTGGGAGCCGTCTCCCTCCACAGTGGAGGTAATAGGTAACAGAGCAAAAGGCTGCCCCCTGTTGGCCGACTCTACGTAGTGTCCCAGCAGTGGGAGGTTGAGATTTGGTGACTTGGCACATGGGTGGAAGATATGAAAGGACTGTTTTCGCAGAATGCACTGCGATGCTAAACCAAGATGTATGTTCGCAGGGGTTCTTGTGTGTGTGTGTGTGTGTGTGTGTGCGCAGGATAGGCCTTGGAGCTGTGTGTTCTCAGCCTTGATGCAGTAATCCAAACCAGAGCAGAAAGTGAAAGGGTTCATAGCTTGGTGGGGTTTTATGCTGCCTGTCTTCTCCCCTTCTTTCCCCTCCCTCCTCGCTCCCTCTCTTCCTCTCTTTTACTCCCAATCTGACGTGCAAGTAGTATTTCTGCCGCACTCCCTCCGTCTGGGTGGTATATTTTATATTTTTATATCCTGTACGTGATGTCTTTGTTTCACTAAAGAATGATTTGCAGTGGTCATATTTTTATTTAGTGGGCTCCCCGTGTCCTTCCTTCTCTCTGACCCAAGCTTGGACCGATAAGGTTTTTCAAGGCTGATATTGATGTTTTCTGATGTTCAGTATCTTTTCATTTCTCCATTTCACCAAAACAAAATTATTCAGTGTTTCAGGAAAAACCTGAAACAACATTTAGAGCATCATGGGACACTAAAACTCTCAATTGAAACCCTGGATGATACTACTACTACTACTAATACTACTTATACTACTGCTACTACTAAAACTAATACTACTAATACTTCTACTGCTACTAATACTGCTACTACTACTACTAATACTACTAATACTGCTACTACTAATACTATTACTACTACTATTACTATTACTACCGCTGCTATTACTGCTATTACTATTACTACTACTACTACTGCTACTACAACTGTTACTGGTACTATTACTACTACTACTACTGCTACCACTACAACCACTACTACTAATACTACTGCTCTTACTACTATTACTACTACTGCTACCACTACAACTACTACTACTAATACTACTGCTCTTACTACTATTACTACTACTGCTACCACTACAACTACTACTACTAATACTACTGCTCTTACTACTATTACTACTACTACTACTACTACTACCACTACTACTAATACTACTGCTCTTACTACTATTACTACTACTACTACTACTACTACTACTATTGCTAATAATACAAAAATAACAAATTCATGCATACTTGTTTGAATCTGATCAAAATTGTGCATCAGAATCAAATCAGGTTAAGGACGTAGACACTATCAATCAATTCAATCAAAAATATATAATCAATCAAATTGCATCATATCCATTATATCAGGGGTGATTGACTAACTGACTTCTAATAAAAGGCCAGTATCAGCCTGGTATATCTGTCTAACCCCACTATAATAGAGCCGTCTTCTTCCTGAACCTTTTTTTATCTCGGCCTGCGTTGCCATGGCAATAACCCCTGTGACCTCTGCGCCGCGGGACGACTGTCCCCCTCAGCCCGTCACTCAGACGTGACAGGTGTCAATCAATCCCGCAGGCTGCGAGTGCAGCGTGCTCCTCTTGCCTCTCCTCCCTTTGCGCCGCTGAATGTGCCGTGTCCGGTGCATCCAGCAGCCTCTCTCCGGCGTGTGTCTGTGTGCCGTGCTAGCCGGGGCCTGCTGCTCTGCTTATTTGCAGTACTTGTGCTGTTTTGTTCGATGCGTGGGCTAGCGTGACAGATCTGGGTCTCGCTTGATGTACTACTTGGCTAGCCAGCCTTATTCCTGGCCATTACCAGCAGATAAGGAATACTTAAAGACACTGAAATGGAACCAGTAAATCAACGGCAATGAATTGTCATTTAGTGGAGTATAATGTGTATCATTTGTATCGTGGCTACAGCTTGGTTCATTGCTTTTTGCACAAATTAATAATATGGATACTTTATTTGAATTTTATAGCCAGAAAAAAACCCTTATTGGCGTGTGTGTGTGTGTGTGTGTGTGTGTGTGTGTGTGTGTGTGTGTGTGTGTGTATTCTGCACATGCATAGTTGTCGGTTTTGCAATGCGGCTGTCTGGTTATTTTGCTGTCTGCCAATGCGTATGTGTGTGTTTGTTAGTGTTTATGTGAGTGTGTGAGCCTTTGTCTGCTTGCTGTGGGTTCTCGGCGCCTGCCGGCACTGTCAAAGCGGTCTAATATTAGCGCCTCGCTGAAGACTGGCTGTATCTGGACACAAAGCAGGTGATAAATGAGGATAGCTGCACTGTGTGTGTGTGTGCGCGCGTGCGCCGAGAGGGACATTTTTAAAAGTGGTAGCGTCAGTGTTTTTCGGCGAGGGGGGGGGTGGGGGGGTGTGTTGTAGATCCAGATGCATGGATTTCTCTGGCAACTGGAGCTGTATAGAGATAGAAACAGCACAATGCGCTGTCTGCCAGACAGCAGTCAAAGAGGATTGGAGATTAGTTGGGGGCAGACACAGTCGGTCGATCAGTCGGAGAGGGAGGGAGAGGGAGAGAGAGAGAGAGAGAGAGAGAGCAGAAGAAAAGCAAGAGGGCAGTGTGGTCTAGGGGATTTTCCCCCCCTCTAGTCTCTCCGGGCCCGTCGCTGATTTGAGCCTACAGTAGGTTGTACGTCGCCACTCTCCCTCTCTGCTCCATCTGTCCCTCCCCCCATCATCTCTCCTCTTTCTCTCCGTCCTCCCTCCCTCTCTCTCTCTCTCTCACTCTCTCTCTCTCTCTCTCTCGCCTGCTCTCTCTCCATACCAAAGCCTGGGGGAGCCAGTGGAGATTAAATGTAGCCTCTATAAGCCAAAGCACATCATGTAGCAATGTTTCTATGGCCCCATATCTCTCTCTCTCTCTCTCTCTCTCCCTCCCTCTCTCTCTCTCTCTCTCTCTCTCTCTCTCTCGCTCGTTCTTCTTTTTTGAAGGATAATGTTAATGATATCGGGCATGTGTGAGGCAGCAAGTGAGAGAGCGAGGGAAAGAAAGAAAGAGAGAGAGATAGAGAGAGAGTGCAAGATTGGAAAAGTGGATTTTTCATGCATGCAGAAGAACAGGAGGATTTGTTCGATGGGGGAAAACAGACTGAGATGAAACATCGACGGCAAGGTGGAAAAAAGCAACGGAAAGGACTACTTTCTCTCTACCTCCCTCCCTCCACCCCTCACCCCTCTCTCTCCCTCTCTCTCTCTCTCTCTCTCTCTCGGCCGATACAGAGGAAAAGTGGGCCTCTGGCTGTAAGCGATTACAGCTGTGAGGCAAATTAATGGATGATATTTCTCCCCTGTTTTTTAAAGTGCTCTTTTTTTTTTCTCCTGTCGATCAACATGGATGCACAAAGAGAGAGAGAGAGAGAGAGAGAGGGGGAGAGAGAGAGAGAGGCTCTATGGTTTTTCCCTGTCTTCCCTCCTTTCTAGCTCTGCATGTGATTGCGAGAAAGAGACGGAGGGAGAGAGAGAGAGAGAGAGAGACAGAAAACAATGTGAGGGAAAGGGCGAGGGGGAAAGAGAGCGAGAGCAAGACAACAGATCAGCAGGCGTGAACTCATTTGTATTGTCCTTTAACTCGGATTTGGGTTGGGTAATTTTTTCTTTTCTTTTTTTTTTTTTTTTTTTTGTTGTGTCTTGTGTGTGTGTGTGTGTGTGTGTGTGTCCAACCTGCCCTGGACCCGGAGGCACACGGATACAAAGTAAGTAGAGGCTGCAGAGGCTGGAAAGGCAAGACGAAAGAGTGTTTTGTGCGTGTGAGTGTGTGTGTGTGTGTGTGTGTGTGTGTGTGTATACCCCCCTCCCCCCCCCCCCCCCTTTCTCTCTTCAGTGAGGCAGCAGACTGGCATACTTCACTGGCACCGTGGTCCCCGGCTGCAAGCGCTGCTTCTGTTCACTCGGTGCTCACGCTTTTATTTTATCGCTCCCTCCGTCTACCTGCTCGGTCCGTCCTTTAATTATCACTTCCTTTCAGCGTTTCGTTTTCTGGGAAGAGGAATCCTCTCGGCGTCTCTCTCTCTCTCTCTCTCTCTCTCTCTCTCTCTCTCTCTCTCCCCCCTCCCCAGACTGCTCACTCTTGCTGTGTGTGTGTGTGAGGGAGAGAGAGAGAGAGAGAGCGAAAGCGAGAGAGGGAGAGAGTGCACATGGTTCATTCCGGCTCAGTCCTACCACCCATCCTCACGCCTCGCTTTTCTTGTTCCTGTCCGCCGCCGCTCTCCTTCGCTCACCTCCGGCTCGTCGCTGGACTTTGGGGCGTTTTTTTTTTTTTGCCGGACAGTCAGCCTCCTTCCTCGTGCCGCTTTGTGAAAACCCCCATTGTCAAATGCCTTCCGATCATAACTGGAACCTTGTTAGCTGTACTGTAAGTCTAAATCTGAGCTTTCTCTTTCTCTCTGTGTGTCTCTCCTGTGTTTTGTTTTTTTTCCCTCCCTCCCCCCTTCCAAGCAGGCAGCGCGAGGTAGAAGAACAACGAACGTGGGCATCCTGGTCCGGGGACAAACCCGGCTGGGGGGGGGAGGGGGAGGGGGGGTGGATGGGGGGGTTGTGGGGGGGTGAGTTGATATGAACGAATGCTCTTCCTCTCCACTCGCTCTCCAGCTCCCCATCTGTTTCCTAACCTTTAGACCACCGTGGTAGCGACGAGCCGCCGTAGCCTCTTGTTATCTGGCTCGTCTTTCTTCCGTAGAGCCTCTCCGGAGGATTTCGGACACGTGCTTGCACCGGGGGGAGATATGCACCAGCACGACACGGCGGCGTATGGATTTGTCTTTTTTTTTTTTTCTTTTTTTTTTTACGACAGCACAATGAACACGCAGGTCTGTATCACTACATTAGGCGAAAGGGACCGCTTGACGCCGTGCGCTCATAGATTCAAATTTCAACGCTGTAATCGACGCTGTAACGCATCCCCCAACGCCAAGCTTTTTTTGTCTCCCGCGCCCAGAACAATAATTACCGATCGCCGGTTGATTTTGATTTGAGGCGATAGGAGATCTTTACGGCGGAAGGCTCTGTACCTGATGGCAGGAGGCTTTTTTTTTTTTTTTCAAAGTGCTGTATTGTTAAGCCGGGGTGGGGGAGGGGGCGAAGGAGAGAGAGAGAGAGAGTGAGAGAGTGTGGGGAGGCTGGCCAATGTTGTGTCTGGTTGAGGCTTGCACTTGTTGTATGTTCACTAACACATAGGGAGGCAGTGATGGCAATGAGGAGGCACAAGTAATACGTGCAATTTGGGAATGGTGTGTGTGTGTGTGTGTGTGTGTGTGTGTGTGTGTGTGTGTGTGTGTGTGTGTGTTGGATGTGGCATAGATTATTCTGTAGGCGACTTGTCAGCAATGCTCAGACGCTCCGTCCCAAGGGGGGACGTACTGCACGGGGGAAAGGTTGGGAAATCATCTGAAGCGACGCCACCTTTAATTCACAGGCTCATCATCGTGCAGGTAGCCGCGGCGGACACAAAGAGCTAGAGGCGGCCTGGAAAATGCAGAAAAAAGGAAAGAGAGGCTCTGGGGTGGCGAGGAGGTGGAAGGTGTTGTCGATGTGAAAGATGTGTCTCTCCCTGTCCCTGAGACCCTAACTTGTGACGTTGTGCTCTCATGTCCACGGGTTAGGCTCTCGGGAGCTGAGAGGGATGCGCGGCCGTCCCCATCTACCGTACGTCCTGCCTCGAACAATAGCAATCAGGGTGGTTGGTGGGAGGGGGGGGGGGTGGTGGGGGAGTCCGTGGCGCAGTGGGCTGAGGCGTTCACGGCAGCGTCACGAGTACAAGTACTGTGTGTCGCATGTCGCCTGTTCTCTCTCGTAACCCTGCACCGTGCAGCCAGTGATGATGACGATGATGATGATGATGATGATGATGATGATGATGATGATGAAGTGTGGTTCCAGTTGCTGGACCGACTGGGGCTTACTGGTGCAGGGATGCCAGTCTGAGGGTCATGTGACTCGAGAGGAAGGCGGAATCAGCTGAGGCGTCTTTGTGGTGGCAGCGGGGGTGGCGGTGCTGATGAATGATTGGACGGATGACAGGAAGAAGAGAATACACTGAGCTATCATCCTTTAGACGTCCTGACATGCAGTAACAGCTCTGGCCGTTGGGTCAGACCGATATAACCATTAGCCGATATATCGGGCTGATATTGGCCTTTTCTTATAGAGTCAGATCTGGTCCAGTCAGTGTCGTCCACCTCTGATATGATCTTTGGTTACATATTTATGGCATGATTGATCAATACGACACTGGTTGCCCATGGGAAGCCCTGAACCTGAATTGGTCTAAACACTGTTTCAGAGGTCTTTCTACCTGGGCAAGAATACAATTGGTGAAACTGAATACTTTTACCATTTGGGATTCTTTTTTTTGGCTTGAAAACGGTCAAAAAGATAATGAATTTCGGAACAAAATATCGACCATTCAATCCAGAAGTATCGGTATCGACCTTCACAAAGCCACATCGGGTCGAAATCCTAATTGAAATGCTAATGCCAATTGTCATTCTTCGCCACTGGCTGTCTGAAACTTAACGGGTGGCGCTGCTGGTGCCGATAAAGGAATAACTGCACTAGGCAGCGTCCAGTCAGTGGCAATGCTAACGCTGCAGTGATAGCTTTAGCCTCTGTAGGAACTAATAATACCAGAATATATTTAACACTAATAAAAGGAGTATCTGCCAGTGTCCTCGATTCTCGAGCAGCTGTGTACCCGTATGACTTGAGAGCAGCACAAAGCACTGTGGAGAGCGTGAACATGACAGCTCTGTACATTTGTGTTTGACCTCATCGAACCTCATCGAATGTAAAACCTCACTCACTCGTGCACACACAAAGGTTAAGCTTGCAGTAAGCGTACTCTCAAGGTAGCTAGTGGTGCTTGTAACGCTTTTCTCTCCTGCTTTCGGTTTGGAGTGCTCACGTTCAGCGGTTCCATCCTGGTTTCCAGCTGCAACGAGGATCACGCTCGCTGAATCTGAGCGGCATTTGGTAACGGTTAGCCCTGGCAGCGTACCGGCATGTGGCAGCTCTTTAGGGCATGTGTATCATCGCGGCATTGCCTTTTTTTTCTCGAGGGTAAGCCATGGGGTTTGCGGTTTCTTAAACATGTATCAACCTACCAGTTCCAGGTCAAGTTCGAAGCGAACGGCGTCTTCCTCCCTCGCACCTCCCAGTTAGGAAGGCCAGTTCTCCTCCCCAGCATGATTCATTGGTATTTGAGTTGGGTCCATCGAAGTGTAGCTAATATCTTTAAGTTTTAGCTGCGTAGCTTCCATGGATCTCTCAGAATTCATCTTGTGGAAATGTTCCTCTGCTGATGGGGGTCTTGGACGGCCCGTTGACAAGGCACTTCATAGGTTTCCGTTCATGCGACATGGAAAGTTCTGGGACGTTTTGTTTTGATGTGTTATTACTACATGCATAAGTGTCTTTGGGGTGACTATGGCCAACATTGCTCACCAGGTTAGCATTCTAGTGTGTCTCGGCAAACCATGTGACAAGGAAGCGTCATCAATGCGTTGCTGTTCTTGACTGAACAGGTACATGTAGCCTTCAAACATGCATTTATCCATTTCCCTTCATCCAGAGGCCTTTATTACATTCAATTCAATTGTATGTGTAGTTGCTTCATTTCAAGAAGCGCCTTACTCTGTCTTGAGGTATTATGATGTGCAGATGTCTCACTGTGTGGTTGGTTTTGTCTCTTGGTTAATGAACTAATATGGATGGACTTGAATCCCCTCAGTGCTGCTCATCTGCTGCTTTAGCAATTTTCTCATGCAATGCCTTGGTGAGCCCTTTTTCTGTCTACAACCTCTCTCTCTCTCTGCCTCTCTTTCTTATATTTCTCTCTCTCTTTGTGACAATCCGTTTTTTATTTGTTCAGCTCGGTGAGCAAACAGTAACCTGGAGCGGGCTGGTGTCTAGCCGGCGAGGATGGAGGGGCTACAGGCTTTCTCCCCATTGTTCAGCTGCTCTGCACACTGTCTGTACACTCTGTCCCCGTGGCTGAGGCAGGGAGACAGGCATGGGGAAAGACAGGCAGACCCGCTAGCGGGCATGCAGACACGTATACCAGCTTGGGCTACGCCGATATGCCGGTTTGCCGATATATCGCACCGGTATCTAATCAGATATCGGCCAGTCGGTGTCGTCCACCTCTGATATGATGGATATGATGTTTGTTTGATTACATATTTATTGTATAATTGATCAATACTACACTATTTTCTATGGGAAGAATTGATTCTAATGGGACATTTTGATCAGATTCCACATGGTATTCTTATTCTTATGTTTATTATCCAGGGTTTTAATGCAGACTCCCATTCCAGTGTGGTGTGGGAGGCTTTTCCTCAACAGCTTCAAGGGGTGTCAGTCTGTAAAACCTGCAGTGAAACCTGCCCCCACCCTGCCTTAAGGAGCTGCTAACCCACCTACAAGAATTTCATTAGTCTGGCTTTCAGTGGAGAGTTTTAGTGTCCCGTGACGGTCTAAATCTGTCCCCATATCAACAAACCCGAATACCAGCAGACAGGCCGGCAAAGAGTCAAACAGAGAGAGAAAGAGGGAGGGAATACAGGCAGCACACACAGGGAGGATGAGGACAAGCACCAGCTGATGCCTCTTTTAAGGTGGATTGAAGTGGTCCGAAGCCTTCTTAAGGTGGACTGAAGGAGGTGCAGTGGACTTAAACTTAAACATGGACAGTGTGGGCCGGTTTACTGTGGGAGCATTCAGGTGTGTGTGTGTGTGTGTGTGTGTGTGTGCGTGTGTGTGTGTGTGTGTGTGGAGGGGATGTTGGGTGGGGGCGGGGGGAGAGACCGACAGCGGCGTCGCTCCTCGTGGGTGCTGCAGGGTTACGCCCTAACGTTCTGCAACTGCCTTCCGAAGCGGTCTGGAAATCAGCCCCTTTTTCGGATTCAAACTGAAGTTCAAGTTAAATTATCGATCGTAACGGTGACGGATTGCCTTCGACGTCGCAACAGGCGTCCGATTGAAACCGAAACGAAGAGGACGGAGAGCGTGAAAGGCCGGGCGGTTCTATTAGCCCAGACGGTTTCTTTTGTGGCGGCAGCGGCGGTTTCTCTCCCAAATGCGGCGCTGAGTTTATAGACATTGTTCCGCAGTTGCTTTTTTTTCTCCTCCGCCACTCCCTGTAACACAGCCTGCATGGAGCGGAGAGCAGGCAGCAGAAACACACTCAGACGCATCAATAATCACACTGTTGGCTGAAGAGAGTGTGTGTGTGCGTTTGTGTTCGGCGGTTCATCCCACTGCAGAGGGGGTGAGCCGGGGGGGGGGGGGTCCAGTACCTCAGTCAGTAAAACGAGATGGCGTCGCAGCTCCACGTGGGCCACTCCCGCGCACCGGCTAATGCCCACCACCTTGACGCACCGGGGGGAAAAAAAGCCTTTGAAAATAAACACACACATTTGAAATGTTTGGGGGTTTTTTTTTTTTGGTTTTTTTTTTGCTTGGCCTGGCACACCTGGGGCATATTTGCATTTGAAATTGTTGAGGCGCTTCTCAGTGCTGCAGCTTGGCCGAATGTCAGCTTCCTGGGATTCGGGGCGGATTCCGGCGCTTTCGGTGTTTTCGGGTCCTGCGTTTCAAACGTATTCGCCCCATATGTGCAGAGCGCGCTGCCAAACTGTACGCTGTTTTGTCAACAGTCTGCGCCATATTAAATGCATTGGTTGGGGCTGATGGGTACTAAACATTTTCAGCATGATTTGTCTGCGCATGAGTGTGTGTGTGTGTGTGTGTGTGTGTGTGTGTGTGTGTGTGTGTGTGTGTGTGTGTGTGTGTGTGTGTCCTCCATGACTCAGGCAAAGGCCAGTTTAAAGGAGCTTGGGGATTATACGCAGCCGCATCACACTAGCAGATTAACCAGACTACACACTAACCTCATTAATCTGAGAGAGACTAATGTCACCAACAGTGTGTCAACAGTCACACACACACACACACACACACTGCATGCATGCATGGATTTGCACACACCTGTTCTCGAAACGACTCACTTTGTCTCTATTTCCAGTACAGAATTAAATATTGTGTGGTGATGACTGAGGGGAAAGGCCGGAGGCGAATCCCTTCTTCCCCTACAGGTCTCAGGTCTGTCGGGTGTTGTCCCGCTCCAGGTCAGGTAAGACCCAAAGAGAGGCCGGAAATCTCCCGGATGCTTCGACGTTTAACACTTTACTGCCACGTCAACCGAAGCTGTAGAAAACGCAGCGCGCGAGTTCGGGGGGGAGGAGCCGCCTCCCCGCTGCGAGCGCTCGGGCACGTTGGCCGCGGTCGACATTTGTCTAACCCGTTTTCTGTAGTTGCGCAAGCGCAGTCAGCCACCGCATGTCCACGTGGGCACAGTGGTTTGATTTTTTTGGGGGGATATCGACTTGCTTTCTTTGTGTTTTGCAACTGGGATGGCAGCTTTCTGGGGTCGTCCAGTTTACGATGATGGGCTTCACACAGGATCAATTTTGATTCATGAGGAAATCTTTTATTCTACTCATACAAACTGCAAAAAGAGTTCAAAAGAGTGCATGTATATTTTGTATATATATATATATATTTATGTAAATATATATATATATGAAAAATATATAGTCTCTCAAATATATAGTCCCTCATGGAGCTAACATCACCAGAATCTTGCCAGACATTTCTGGCAATTCGCCATGATTGTTTTTACCAAATCTCTCGTCAGCATCAAAACTCATTTTTCTTTTTTTTTCTCTGTATAATCAAACCACGCTTATTTACTCGTTAATATGAAGGACTTAATGGATAAGAAGGATAATGACATGGTGATCTTCATGCCTGTCTGACCTGTTCTGACCTGCCAAAGGTCACCATCATCTTTTAAAACACCTCATAAAACGCACTTTACGCTGCTCTTTTTTTTTCCTGTTTATGTTTCTTGTTGTAATTGTTGATTTATGCTTGTTATGTTTTTTAGCTTTTGAATATGTTGCACTTTGTAAATGTTTATAAATGTTATCCCAATAAAGTTTCCTATTATAATCAGTATTGATTTATGAAATTTGCCTTTACGACTACATGACATCATGATGCATTGTTCAGCTCAGTGATGCTGTGATGCCGTTTCTCCGCTATTACAATGTAAACTCCTCAAATCTATACAACATGTGTATGGTCAGGGTACAGTATGATAAGAATATCAAGAAAACTTTTTTCTTTATGCCCAGCCATTAAATTGACACGGGGAAGCCCTGGTCAACTGGCTGCTGTTTGGAATATCTAAGCTTTCAAAATGTCCCTCCAGGACTTTTCCAAGACCTGATTTCTGTGTAAATCAGTGTTGAAAGATTCTAAAATCCACTGGCTTTTACAGTGAAACATGATTTACAGTTATTTGTGTGTACTGACCAGGCATTATTACCAGGGAGGTATAGTGCAGGGTAAACCCACCTAAACCCAGTTAACCCAGTTTATTTGTAGAATAGTTTACCCATATTTTTAGGCCTGGCATACATTTGTATGTCTAAATTTGGTATCAAACTGATGTAAGTTACATATGAGTTTATAATGGGAGAAGGGATAAATTAATGCTTTTCTGAAAATCAGATTTATTTTTGTTTATATGGCGGTTGCGATGCCTCAGCGGCTGGAGGTCAGAGTTTATATTTACCACTACATCATCGATCGTTACGCCATTTGTGGTGCTAAATATAGCGAGGCATGCGAGAGACGTGCGTGAAGTCTGAACCCTGCTGTTTGTGTAGAAGCGTGGCATTAAGATAAAGAGTCCCTTTACAGTCGGAATAAAAACATCTACACGCTGGACGTGTCTAAATATAAAGCCTCGGCGCTCTGTTCATCCGAGTGTCATGGCTTATTAATAGAGCGCGTTCTGAGATGTTTCTAAATACGCATGCCATTTGACATGTTTCCTATTGTATCTTTTGGAGGTATTTTTACCCTTTCGTAGTTTCTTTGTTGCTACAAACCTGCCGGGACCTGGCACAGCATCGTCTCTGCTGAACACAAACACATTAACAATAAATTAAGTCGTCAGCTGACAAGCCACTTTTGGCATTTTCTCCGCAATCGACACTCTTGCAGTTGCCCGTCCATATAATTTTGAGTGACAGTGTCATATATCATATATCTTTAATTCATATAATATATATAATTAATTGCCGTTTTTAGGTATTGATATTTAAACATTTCTGAAAACAAAAGTGTATAATGTTTGTCTGTTTGTCTGAAGGGCTCGAGTGCTGCAGTAATTACAATGATTCAATGTTTTCCATTACATAGACATGCACGTACTGTGTACAGGACTGATGTTATATATGTCAATATAATGATTTCTATCAACAAATAGGATTTTATTGGTTTTCATTTGCTTTTTTTCCTCAATTTGAGAAAATTGAATGAAAACGTACTTTTACATTTATTTTACGACTTACAGTAACAACAACAAAACAAAAATAGTGTCACTGTTGCTTCGCTCTAGTGTGATGCTTCCTGTGTGTGTGTGTGTTTGTGTGTGTATGGTCTACTGTTGTAGATATCTGGTAGTTTCTGGACAGTCTGTTAATAAATCTGTCTCTCTCCCTTGCCAGGTCATGACATGTCGAGGGAAGACTGATGAACACGAGAAGGCTATGTCAACCCCACTGAACTCCCTCAGCCATGCGAGAAACAAGTTTCAGTTGCCCCTTCACACACACGCACACGCACACAAAAAGGACTGACAAACAGGACATCTTCACCAGGGCACACAATGGGCATAGCTGTATTGTGTGTGAATGCAACCAGACAAACACACACACACACACACACTGACATCGGGCACAAACAGCATCTTTGTTCCTTCATAGTGTCGTCTCAATGTGGCTCCAATGCTGAGATGCTAGAAGGCTGTTCCACTTTGTGAATCATATTGACAAAACAGAGCAAATAAATGTTTGTGCTGTTTTACACTGTATGCTAATAAAATGTGTTGTGCAGATTTCTGCCTTTTGTATTGTCATTTGAATGGATTAAAGGAATACACAGTTTTAATTGGTCGATTGGTCAAATTACCCATTAAGTGATGAGCACACCCATGTATAGATCATTAGCTCTGGTGCTCCATGCTAACAGTTTAGTGATAGTAGGCTCCATGCTAACACTTTAGCATACAAAATGTTGAGTGATATTAGGCACCATGCTAACACTTTAGCATACACTATGTTAAGTGATAGTAGGCTCCATGCTAACACTTTAGCATACACTATGTTGAGTGATAGTAGGCTCCATGCTAACACTTTAGCATACACTATGTTGAGTGATAGTAGGCTCCATGCTAACACATTAGCATACACTATGTTCAAGTACAAGTGCATTGAAAAGCTACTTCCATCCTTGCACACAGGCAAAATTACTTCTTGGTAAAATAGGCACAGACAAAGACAAAGAACGCAGTGAAAATAAATGGGATTTTCAAACTAACAAAAATAAAAACTGAAAGCAAAGCAGGTCACTGCAGGTAACCAGGACGATCAATATGAACCCACACAGGGATGATATGTGTGCCAAAAAACTATCAGTGTTATACCATAGTGAAATATTGCTTTATAGGATTTTTTTGTAGGATTGTATTTGTAGGATTTATTGGTAGTATATATTTGTGAAATTTGTTGTAATAACACATTCTTACAGAAAGCAGTCCAAACTATCTCCTATGTATTTTTAATTTTGGTCAAATATGAGAGTTGTCAGGCTCAATTCCAGTTAGTTCCACATCAAAAGCAGCTTGAAAGGGAAATGATCAAATGTGCAGATAGAAAGCAGCTCACAGGGACTACAGAATGCATTGCTGCTGGTCGTGATCACAATTAATTTGACCATGTTATATTTAGAGTCTCTCGTTCACGCGGCACCTATAAAAATAGTATTACGTTGTCTTGGAAATTAGATGGTAAAAATCTGTATAAAAAAAGGTGACCTTGAACATTAGAACAAAGAAACGGAAAGGCAAAGAGAGGCAAATTATGTAAAAGCAAAGCTGGATCCCTATCTTATTTTAGATTCTTTCTTTTTTTTTTCTCATACACTCGCTCTCTCCTCTCTAAACCTCCCTCTCTCGCTCTGTAAATCCATGCTGAGATTTGGCTCACACACACTAGAGCTCTCTGCTGCAGAAAGTAGGCCAAAAGCCATCTGAGGACAGGGTTGAGAGAGACAGAGTTGGGCAGAGAGTGCAGAGAGAGGCGTGTGAGAAAGATAGAGAGAAAGAAACCGAGGAGGGGAGGAGGGGAGGTGATGGAGACTGTATTTTCATATTTTCCAAACATTTTGCAATTGCTTCTTTCAGGTTTTTATGGCAACTGATCTTTAAGGATAGGGTTACGGAAATATCTCTTATTTTGAAGCTGCGTTGAACAGCCATTGTTGAGAGTAAGGTTCGACCAATGTGGGTTTTTGAAGGCCAGTGCTGATACCGATATTTCGGATTGGAGCTGTCGATAGCCAATATTTTGTGTTGATATTCAATATCTTCTTCTTTTAATGCCCCAAAAATCCCCCCAAAAGGATTCAATATTTCCCCTTCAATTTTATTCTTGTCAGCATTGAAAAAGCTTCTGAAACAGCATTTAAATCATCATGGGACACTAAAACTCTCCACTGAAAGCCAGACTAATGAAATTCTTTTAAGTGGGTTAGCAGCTCCTTAAGGCAGGGTGAGGCAGGTTTCACTGCAGGTTTTACAGACTGACACCCCTGAAGCTATTTAGCAAAATCCTCCCACACCGCACTGGAATGATCTCTCCAGTCAGACATCTGAAGAACAAAAAATCATTCATACTTCCCATATTGAAAAGAAATATATATAAAATATTTCCAATTTCTATTTGTTTTCACAATATATGTAAATATAAAAAAAATAATACTGGTCTATTCCTCTGTTACTTCTGGTGTTAAAACACATAAATGAGCTTAAGTTGTTAAAGAACTCTTGTACTCGGTTTCTCAAACGGCTGGTTTCCAGATCCGTCTCCTGACAGCTGGTAAAAGACAATAGAAGTTCCCCAACAAGAGCAGCAATACAGCAGCGTTTCACTATTACATGCAGTGAAGCTTCTGCAATGGTTCCATCCATACATTGGCATAGGCTTGTGGGGAACACAAGAGGACAGGCTGTTCCACATGTTTCTACTTGTTCTGGCTTTATGAAGCATCTTTAAACACAAACCAATGTTGGACTAATTGGTTTGCTTTGTAATAAGCCAAAAAAGCAACCAAAGAAACAACCCCAAACGCCTCTTCAAAGAAAACTGTCTCCTTGAGGCTTCATGCACCATGTACTCCAGCAAAGGGAGTTATAATTATTCAGGGGGGAAAAAATCTTATTGCAACTTTTTTCTTTTTTTGCCATGGCACAGCGGCCACAGAGCAGGGTTAGACTAATATATTGATTTGCCGCTACCGGTTCAGTTGATGATGATGAAGGCAGCTGAACAACGAGGTAGACACAAAGCTGAGATCACATTCAACTAAACTGATTATCAGTTAGGCCTATAAGACTTATGTATAACCCAAATGTGCTGAACAGAATCTGTACCTGTTCTTTCTTCTTTATTGATACTTAGCAACTGGTGTTAATCTTGCTGGAGTGCCTCAAGGCTGAATTCATGGGCCTATACACTTTTCTTTATGTTGCCTCTGTGCCATATTATTGGTCAAGAATCTCTCGTCGATTCTATGCTGACGATATTAATTTCTCTCTCAATCAAACCATTTCATCCCAGTAGGTTAGTGGTATTAAACGGCTGCCGATGGCATGGACTGCATGTGTGCTGAGAAACTATAGGATAACATAACAAAACCCAGGATAACAATCATAATAATACATATTCTTGCATACATATTCTTGCATACTTGTGGGGAATCCATCATCAATTCACACACAAACAAAACAATTTAGTGAAATCAACATGTTTAATCATTAATTCAATATATATAGATGTGTTTGTTAATCTGATTTTACAATCGCTAGTAATCAGCTTCAGATCTTATATCTTATCTTATAACCATGATTATAAGCTCTCATTATATTTCAGGTTTTGTGACTTAAAATGATCAGTTGAAAGAGCATCTTACCAAGCGTTCACTAAACTGATCATGTCAATAAGAAACAGTGGTAGCCTTATTAGCAGACTCCCCCAGCATGCATTGAGTTGACTCTCCAGAAACCCTTCCCTCTTCTTGTTTGGATAAGTAACAAATCCATGTTTGTTACGTACCGTACGTATTTTAGGTGAATCCTAAAATCTTTTTTAATGTCATTAAAAATGAAAACCATGCTAACCGCAATGAAAATTAGCATCCAGTTCAATCCCTATAGTTTGTACAAGTTCTGTATGCAACGATAAGTAGTATCTACCTCATGTAGTTGAGCTGCTTCCCTATTGCCATATGGTATGATAATTTTGTGACACATGAACAACTGACACTAAAAACCTTCTCACCAGTGAAAGTGTAAATAACACTTGAGTGCATTTCAGCAATTAGTGGCTTCAGCTAATAAACACTCAATACGACTAGACATTTTCTGGTTGAATTTATGGTCCCTCTGATTTTTACTGCATTAGAACAAATGATGAGCTTTGACTATTTTGTACTATTTTAGTCAACTTGGAATTTTAAGGCAGCAAGGAAACTTATGTTTTTAAGTTGAAGTGCCTTCATATTTTTTACAGTTTAGGTTAAGCGCTTCCTATAGATAACCAATGTAGTATTGATCAATTATGCAATAAATATAATCAATCAAACTGTATCATATCCATCATATCAGAAGTGGACGACACTGACTGGACACTTTTTTATAGAGAGGTTTTCATAATGCCTACATTATGAGTCTGTACCCCTGTTTTAGTTATTATCTGGCATTTTTAGTTAGTTAGTTTAGTTTAACTTTAATATTTGTTATTTTCATTAGTATGACTTGCATATTGAATATGCTAAACATGCTGTGTATTGAAAATGCCTAACATGTTGTATGCATATATGTAAATAAATAAAATATAAAAAAAATAAAAACCCAAATACAAGAAAAATAAAAATGAAAAATCTGGAGATAGGAAAAAACGAACAGATTATGGGAGAAATGATCATGTCTCTCATAGCAGCCAATGATTTCTTGACGCTCTGCTTCTTTGTGAGTGTGTGTGTGTGTGTGTGTGTGTGTGTGTGTGTGTGTGTGTCCTGTGCCCTTAGCTATGATGGGAATACGCGTGGCTGCAACTTTTATTTCTTTTTTTTTCATTTTTTCATCCTCAGTCCTTGCCTCAGCTTTTAAATGACTTGGAAGCCGTTGCGTTTAATCGTACCATCATGTGTATTTCCATGGATCTTTCCAAAGACACAACGGGCTCCGGGCATTGCCTCGGTAGTAGCTCCTTGTTCCGCTTTCAAAATTGCACTGGAGATGCTGTACAATATTAGCATTGAACTTTGTTTTGGTATTCGAAACCAAACACCTTCATGCAACCCCTCAAAGGTGAAATGAAATCTACATCCTGACATCCACTCATCCGGGGAGCGATTGTACTGTAAATGTGAATTACAGTGGCTATTGAATAAGGTGTATTATTCTGCTGCAAGGTATTTCTTTTCACTAGTGTTAGTGTGCTTCAGGTGGCGGCCAAGAGTGGCACGAATCGTAACGTGGCACACTTGTGCGATGTGAGGCTCGGGGGGTGTAATTCACAATTTCTTCAACCATGTGAATTCCCTGCCCTTTTTCTACAGCCAGGCTCTCCAGATGTAATACCTGAAAAGACGTCCTTCTCACTTCCCCCATTGAGATTCATTTCGCCCTGTCTCTCGCTCTCGCACCCTCTGGCTTTTCCAATAGTTGCAGGGCTCTTCTGGATGTTAAATACAGCTTTCATTTCAGCCCAGTCCCCGCTGTAATGAAACTGTAACGCTGCCCATTCACTGCTGCCGGCCCTGCCAGAAGAAACCCATTGACCTTGAGGTAGCGCATGGCACCGAGGCCTGTTTCTCCTAGCGGGACTCTGGAGTGGGCCACCTGGAGGGCTGCAGAGGGAGGAGTGGAAGATAGACAGATAGGAGAGAGTAGAGGAGAAAAACAAGAGAGGACGTTTCCAACTGAACCCAAACGCCACCCACCTCATATCACTTCTTGTCCATCAGTCCCCCACCACCCCCTCCTATCCTCTCCACATTTCTTCGTTTTGTACTTGTTCTCCTGCAGCTCTCAGGCCTTTTTATTTTGCACAGCAAAAAGATTTAATTTTTTTATGAACGCATACGTGTGCATCGGCATGTATACTTTTATTTTTTCACGCATTGAGCTATGTGCATGTTAGCGGCAATAGGAGGCAGGGGCATTTTAAGGAGCAATATTTTCCATGTACTCTGCAAGAGCAGGGCTATCCATTTCAAATTGGAATAGCTGCTTCCTGTTCTATAATCATTTCCACCTTGGTCCCTGCTACAGGGTACAGGGTATGTTGCTGTATGGTTGAGGCTCAGACAGTAACGTGCACTGTACAGTAGCTGCACTATATGGGGAAATTCCATTCATTTGTAAACCCAATAAAAGCCAACTCAGCAGATGGAGCCGAGAGATTCAGGTTCGCCACCGAGCTCGAATCTTGTTTACTGTTTTAGCCTCTCCGCTCTAATGTACTCTTCGTCTGCCCATACAGCGTTGGACATTTGCCAACCGTTTTGATCAAGCACTTCTTGACCAGGCCAGGGTTAAGCCGATGTACTGGTTTGGTCGATATACTGGGCCAACATCGGATATCGGGCTGTCAGGTTGTCCACCGCCAATATCGTGTATCGGCGATGACCACAGATACATCAAACCAATCTGTGAAACCTGCAATGACATTTTCATTTCTTTGCACATTTTATTTTATTCCTTTATTCTTTACTAGGATCCCCATTAGCCGATGCCTCAGCGACTTCTAGCCTTGCAAACACTGTCCACAATCGGGGCCATTTAATTGTTCAGTAGGCCTAATGTGTTTTGGAAATGAATTCCTTTAAAGGCAGTAATGTATCCCAGAATCCCCCTGTGGGACCATCTGCCCTAAGGAGCTGCTAACCCCCAGAATAATTGTGTTAGTCTGGGTTTCAATGGAGAGTTTTAGTGTCCCGTGATGCTCTAGATGTTGTTTCAGAGGTTTTCCACCCAGACAAGAAGACAATTCTGGGTAAAACAATGAATCCTTGTATCCTTGAATCCTTGGCATGAAAATAATCAAATGTAAAGGTATTGAATATTGACACAAAATATGAGCTTTCAACAAAAGTATCGGCCTTCAAAAAAAGAGGCAGCCATTTGTTAAGCTTTACCTCTGTGCATTTTACTAGCTATGCCTTCACGGAGAGCCCTCTGTTCCCAAAGGTATACAGGAGGCCTGACCTCTCCATCTGTCTTCCCTCTCTTGCTCTCTTTCTCCCTCGCTGAAGTCAGATCCCTTCATAATAAATGACGGTGGAGGATAATAGCCTGCTGTTGCCATAGAAACCAGAAAGCAGCTCTTTGCGCTCCTCCTTTTTTCCCTCTCTGCTGGAAAATGACAGTCGAATCTGAACCCTGTGGCCTCCCCCACCTCCCCGTCTAACCTCCCTCTCCTGCTCTTCGTTCTCACCCTTTCGCCGCTCTGTTCTCTTCCCTCTGTGATCCTCCTTTTCTTTCTTTTTTTTCTCTCACACCCTCCCTCTCCATTTCTTTATCTGTCTCCCTCTCTCTCTCTCTCTCCCTCCTCTACCTCGGCCCCCATGCTGCTTCTCCTCCTCGAAGCTTAATCTTAGCTCGCTGAGCCGCCGAGTGCTACACATGCAGAAAGCGGGGTCACGGCGAGTTTACGCTCGTGTTTTTGCACGTTCTTGTCATCGCCCGTCGTACGCGGAGGAACGGGGTGCCGGGTCGAAAATATAAGTGATTTTTTTTTATGACAATGGAGGATAGAAAAATGCTCTCTTCTGCTGAGCAAAGGAGGAAACCGGTCCCCCCCCTAACCTCCCCACCCCCCTGGCTACTGCTGCTATTGTGCTATGTGGACCGTTCCTCTGCGGTTCCTCCATCCAGAACAGCCTGACGGGGTCCTTGTCACTTTTAAGTTTCGAGGGGAACTTTGAGTGTTCTTTCCTGCAGCACATAATGTATCATCAAAGCCGGGATTAAAAGGGGTTTTTCGTGGAGGAGCAGCTTTAGACTGCTGGAAGATTTAAGCTTATTAGCTTAAAGAGCAGGGAAGGGAGTTTTCAACTGATGTATGGCAGACTTCAAAGATGGTTTAATCTGTCTTTACACATGCCCCGTACAGGCTATTTATACTGGGGGGAGCCATGTTTCTTCCCGATGACTTCCTCCAGTTACGCCACCATCGCCAGGGGTTTTCTGTTTGCCCATCTAGTTTATGGCTAGACATCTGTCTGATAGAACGAGACGTTTCTTCCTGTGCGTTAACACCATTCCCCCCCCCCCCCCCCCCCCCCAGGCGAACACACAGTATTTTTTTTTTGCTGCAGCGGGCAATGACAGTACATCCTGTTTAATATTTGCCGCCGTGTGTATGATGTACTGTATCTTTTGGAGGCTATTGCATAATTGGTGTTGATTTGTTGCGGTGCAGGCGGGGAGTTCAAAGGAAAAAATATAACGTCGTACAGTTGTTTTTGTAACCTCGGAGAACTTTTACCTCCCGTTCACCTCCCGATTTCTATTTTTTTTTTTTCAAAATGACAAACAATCTTCTGGTTTAATTTTGACATCACGCCATGTTTGTTATTTCACAGAATAGAAGTTCAAGTGCAGGTTCAGTTCTCCAAACACGGGGATCCGCACGGCTGAACAAAAGCTTTATTTTATCCTGTCCTATCGCTAAACCGAGCTATTTTCACTTGGAGGAAACATCCCTTACTTACTCCTGATCACCGCAGAGAGCAGATGCAGATGCATGATTGATAGCCATCACTATGGATTAGAAATGCACTTTAAGTCAATCCCTGTTAATGCAGAGCCGTGATTCATCTATACTTAGCGGGACTAACCATGGGAGACCTTTAATGATCACTTTTCATGATAGATTATGGAGCCTTGCTATGGATCAGCGCTAAGATTTAGCCCTGGAGTTGATTTCTATGTACATCTAGTCTGTAAAAGTGTGCTGCCGGTGGTTGTGTTTTGACTTCTGCAATGCACAAATAATAATGGCATGAGAAATAACAATAAACTTGAACTTTAAAGGGAAAAAAGGGTAAGAAATCAAATCTGACACACATGGACAACAGGATCACATACACAGCACAGTGCAAAGGGAACAGTGTAAGACATACTATGGGCGGTAGACTATATCACTCAACATACATTGTGCAGTTGTAGAGGGAGGTGTAGTCAGTATTACATCCAGTGCACCATGAGGTTGTTAATCTTAAGGAAAAGCATCATTTACGAGGGTTGTAAGCATTATAGAGCACAGTAAAACAAATAAAGTAAAACAATGGATCATAAAAACATGTTACAATGCATCCATCTTTCTATCTTAATGTGCCTTGTACCTCACCAATTAATCAAAAAGCATGTTTTTTATGCCCCATGATTGAAAGAGCACGCATTCATTCAGGAATGCTTGCTCATTTCTGCTGCAAAGTGCCGGTATAAGTATCCCCTCACCACCTGTCCCCTATTTCTGCAAATTATTTCCACAGCCCATTCCATTTTTAGTGGAAAATAGCCTGAAGCCTTTTCCTCAGACAATGCTTTGGAGTTGTTGACGATATTTTGCAATCGTTGTTACCGGTAGCATGAATTCCACTTGGTTAACATGGAGTGTGAAAGTGTGATTTCATGCGTCTGGCAGAAATGACTGCGTGTGTGTCTGTGTCACTTGTCTATGAATAGTTGGTAACTGCTCTATTCAGATAGGAATAGACTCCCTGGTCTGCAGCCTTCCCATCATATACAAGCACTGAGACTGATTTAGACCAGTTTGTGCCTGTGTACTGTATTGTGATCCCTCCATCTGTTACCCTCTGACTAACCTATCAACCTCTGTTCAATTTGTTCATATACACTTTCCATTCATCTTAGGCTGCATTCATACTGCACAAATTGTGGGTCATATCCGTTTGGTGACTGTTCATATCTATTATCAAATGCAACCTATGTCGGATACCAATGTGAACTGTAAGACATTTCGAAAAGACAATTTATAATAGCAAAAAACGTCACATCCGTCATTGTGCTAACATGGAAGGTGCTCAAAGATGGCTCTTTATTTCTTGGATTTTTTTTTTTATGTAAACGTCACTGATAAGGTAGGTAGGTAGGTACTTTATTAAAATTTAAAAAATGAAACACAAACAACAAAAGACACGGGAGCTGCTGCAACAGGCTGCCACTCGCACGGCGCCCGTGGCAACGCTGAAAAATCCGATCCGAACGTTCCAAAACCGTATGCCTGAGAATCAGATTTCGTACCACATATCAATGTGGTCTGGATCGGATTTGAAATAATCAGATTAAATAAATTGAGACACTTTAAGCTGCAGTATGAACGTAGCCTTAGTGAAGTTATGCTGCATCCTGTATAGCACAATGCACACCACATTAGAACATAGCAGTTTGAGCAGCACTCAGATTTGGGGGACATGGCAGCACATGATAGGTTTATTAAATGTACTTCAGGTTGCCTCCATACGCCACAAATCTCTCCACCCCAGTCTTCTATTTTTCTACACTCACCCACTGCCCTTGTTTTGCCTGAGAAACTGCCCTAGCACACCTTACTGCCTCCTCCTTATGATAAATCTCTTCAACTACCATCTTCCTTTTTCCTAATGATGTTGCCCTACTCCACTCAGGTTGCCCTGCACACAGTCCTAAACCCCCTCACCCATGTTGCACCTGGCTTGCACTGTCTCTATGTCTAAGGACTGCCTGGGCTTACTGCACAGCCTCTTTTGGGGTCTTTGACTGGGTCAGAGTCCTTTCCAATGTTACCTTCCCACACTTGTACTCCTTTGTCAGGCTAGATATCGGTCGTTCTAAAATGCCTTTCCCATACAAAGCTGCTTAAACAGTGTGGTGAGCTAACCACCCTTTATAGCTTTTCTACCTTAGATAGCGGAACCTCATACACTGTCAGCGGCCACATCAGCTGAGGCAACACTCCAAATTGCAGACACCACAATTTGAACTTTCCTGGAAGCCCTGACTTGCCTATACCTGTAATGCCACTTACCTAAGCTTCCTAAGCTTTTGACTGGTTGCTCTAACACTGTTGGAACTACTTTTTCATCTATAAAAAAGATATCTATACCCTAGCCTAAGTAAGTCCTTCTTACTTTGAGTTCTTATTATTATTATTATTATTATTATTGAGTTTTTATTATTATAATGGACAGCAGCAATTGAGAAAAAAGCTGCTAGACATTTATTTGGAAGCCTGTGATGTTGGGGAAACACCAGTCGGACAACACAACCATATTTTATTAGAAGTTTATTAGACAGAGGTGGAGAGAGTGAGGGGAAAAATTGGGTAATGGAGGGCGTCGCTTCTCCGGGGTCCAGGGAGGTGAAGTTTTAAGGTGTTTCAGGTTGAGGGCAGTGGGATTGTGTTCGGCGGTCATCAGGCTAGAGAAGCAGCTAGTCAGTCGACTCCTTCGTCTGCAGGAAACGAGAGAATTTCATGAGGTCTGGGGACAAGCTGAAGCCACACTGATCAGGTGTGATGACAGTTCTCTCACTGTTGGACGCTTTCTCTCTGTATTTGGCTTTGTGGCGCTGCTGGCAGTAAATAGGCACTAAATACCTGTCCTGTTTTCTGTTTTGATTGGTGATTTTATGTCCTCATTTGCTACAATTACCTGTGGTGTTCCACAGGGCTCCATATTGGGGCCAGTTCTGTTTTCTATCTACATGCTTAGGCCATATTATCTGTCAACATGATATATCCTTCCACCTTGGGGTGATCTTTGATAGCAATCTCAACTTTGAACAGCATATTAAAAAACTTGCCCAATCGCCCTACTACCACCTCAGAAACAACTAAAATTAGATCTGCTTTGTCTTTACTGCAGGATACTGGAAAAACATATACATGCCTTAGTTTCTTCTAGACTAGATTACTGCAATGCCTCATGTACCTGCTGCCAAGCCTTAGCTCGGCTCCAGGTTGTTCAAACGTTCTGCAGCGAGGCTGCTAACTAGAACAAACATGAGGTCACATGTAGCTTCCCTACACTGGCTGCCCATACATTTTAGAATTGATTTTAAAATACTGTTGATCACTTGAAGCACTGAATGACTTTGCATCCAAGTACATAAAAGACATTTTAGCATCCCTCAGATCTTCTAACCAAGCACTATTGGCTGTTCCAGGGTCAAGGCTCCTAGACTCTGGAACAGTCTTCCATTAAGTGGAAGACTCTTTCATGTCTCACCTAAAAGTACTCACTTTTAGAGGATTGCTTTTGTGTTGTTTAATTCTGATCGAATACTTGTTTAAACTGGGTTGTGTTTTATTGCTGGGTTGTGTCTTATTGCTATCTTTTATTATTATTATTTCTATTATTTATCTTATTTTATTCATTTTATTTTATTCATTCATTTATGTTATTCATTGTATTTTTTGTTTCTTGAATGTGCCTATTTTCTTGTTTGACTTGCTGTAAAGCATTTTGTGCCCTGTGCTTGAAATGTGCTACATAAAGTTATTATTATTAGTGTGCTTGCTCTAGCAAGAACACTTATATTCTTCTTCTTCTTATTATTATTATTATTATTATTATGGTCTAAATGCTGTTTCAGAGGCTTTTCCACCCTGCTAGGAATACCAGTTCTGAGGGAAACAATGAATCTTTGTAATATTATTTTGCCATGATAATAATAAAATTTAAATATATTGAATAACAGTACAAAATATTGGCTATCGTCGGCTTCAGTTCAAAACTATTGGTATTGGCCTTCAAAAGCCCATATCTGTCGAATCCTAGTCGTGAGTGCTGATGCAGACCAACACTCATTTGCCAGAACTTGATACACTTGTTATCAGGGTCGGAAATCACATTAGCCTTTAAATCCAATATACAATAAGTTGTACATGAATGTACATGAATATATATATATATATGTGGTCCACATCTCATTTCTCTGACAACCATTGAGAGGGCTCTAACAAACAGAGGTGCTACCAACTGTCTGAGACATGGCATATGGCGTCTGAGAAGGTGTGAGGCCAGATTTAGCTCCTCTCCACATCTCATTGCTGCTTTGGTGTGAAAAGGGATAAAAAGTCTCACTGCAGGGAGGGAGCTCTGCAAGTTCACTGCTCCACAAAATAATTAAGACAGAAATATTACAGATAACAACCCCCCCTCCCAAGAAATTAATCTAGTGGTGTCCTGGTGGCTCAGTTGGCTAAGGCGCATACCGTGTATCATCGATGTCCCGGTTTTGAATCTGGCCTGGGACCTGTCGAAAGTCGCACCCCCTCTATTTCCGTGTCTTTCTCCACTGCAAACTCTCCGATAGAGAAAAGAAAAACAGAAAAAAAAGAAATCTATGTCAGTCTAGTGGTGGAAATACTTTTTTCTGCGACCTCGCTTAGAAAAGCACAAACAGAAACAGCGAATAGGGAAAAAGAGGATAAAAGTACAATAACTACTCATCAAGGTTTCTTCAGATGCTAAATTGAGGTTTGAAGGTGAATACGTGTTCCTGTAATCGTTTATTGATTCGATTTTCAGCATCATGATGGCCAGGTCTTACCTGTGGATGCTAGCGAAGCAGACTTGGAACTTGGAAATGAAGGAACATTTTGATTGTGTGTGTGTGTGTCTGCGAGTGTGTGTGTGTGTGTGTGTACATGTACAAAGCAGGGGTGGGAATTCTGTGTGTGGCAATAGTCCTCCTTTGATCTAGCCCTCTCCCTTGTCCCATTTCAAAAGAATCCCCTAAGAAGAAAAGTGTGTGTGCTGGACGGGAAGAAAAAAGGGCCGGGGGGGGGGGGGGGGGGGGACCACTGAAGTGTGAAGAGTGTGCAACTTTCTCCCACTGTCTTTCATTCCTCTCTCGCTCTGTAAGAATGCTATTATGTCTGTAGAAAGTGGAGGAATGGGCGAGCGGCCTGCTATGGGAAGACTCTCTCTCTCTCTCTCTCCTCGGTTTCTTAATATAGGAAGCTGGTTCCCACAGGCCGAACAATACGTTAGCCAAGCGGAGCAGCATTGTCTGAGGGGAGGGTTTGGTGCACACGCAGCCATAGGAGCTGCATATGGCTGCAGGGGGACATATAGACCGGCCCAGATGCCAAATATCGATATATACCGATATGATATTCAATATCTTTAAGAATGACCGTTTCAATGTCCAGAAAATACAAGGATTCTGTGTTTTCCAGACAGAATTTTATTCTCATCAGGGTAGAAAGGCCACTGAAGAAGCATTTAGACCATCAAGTGACACGAAAACTCTCCAAGCCATACTGATGAAATAGGTTGGCAGCTCCTCAAGGCAGGGTGAGGCAGGATAGACTGACACCCTTGAAGCTGTTGACCACCCCCATCACATCGGAGGTGATCAATACCCTGATACCTGAAATGTTCAAATACCTGAAAATATTGGCAAACTGATTCGTCGGTCCAACCTTCAAACACATCAAGAACCCGGTGTGGTTCTTAAAAGGTTCAGTGTTAAATGGTTCTTTCCAGCACCATGAAGCTCCTATGTAGAACCAATTCTACCTTTCTAAAAGGATTCTTCATAGCACCGAAAAGGGTTCTGCTATCACACACAAACCATTTTCCAGCACTACGTAGAACCCTTTGTGCTAAGAGTGCCTTCTGGTGTGTTTGAGACAGGCGCTATGATCCGCCGTGGCACAGAAAGAAAAGCTCTTCAGAAAGACCTTTCTGATGAAATGCCATTTTCAGCTCTTTCAGTCTCTCACACTGTCTCATTTTCCCACCCTGGCTCACAACAGATCAGACGCAAGGCAGGGCCAGCCGGTAATAAGCCAGTGGCTGATACATATAGTGTAGAACAGTGGAGGAGGAAATTACAGATGCTATCAGCCAAGTTCAAGCACACCCCCACCCCCCCCACCCCCGCTCTCTTTCTCCCTCTCTCTCTCTCTCCCTCTCTCTCCCCCTTTCCTGTGATTCTTTTTCTTTGCTCTTTCTTCTTCGGGCTGCTGCACAAACAGCAGTCAGCAAGGTATGCAACTCTCCATTCACAGCAGCCAGTAGGGGGTCCCTCACTTCAAATCGGCCCCTCTGTTCACGGGATTTGAACTTCCCCCTTCCAAAACCAACCACCCCCCCCCCCCCCCCCCCCGGCCTACACCTACAGCCCCCACTCCACCTCCTCCCCCCCGGGCCGACAGAGTGGAAAAGCATGACGTTCAAAGTGTGTGTGTGTGCAGTTGCAGCATTCATGCCTCTGTCCCGCCATCTTAGTGCAGAGTATCCAGGAGTGGCCGATTGTGTCGCCGTGCACGCTGCAACTGCTGTCCTGCAAAGCCAAAGAGCAGTAAATGAGTGGTGAAACTTTTTTTTTAAGAAGGCAAATCAAAGTATGGCTGATACTTTTATGGAGCAGAGGCATCGGGACCTTTAACTTTAACACACCGCACTTTTGTTGCGCAGAATGGTATCCAGCACCTGCTATAATATTGTTGCTGTCTGTTGAAAATCTTACTTAAGACTAAGGGGTGGTAGAATTGGCTCAAGCCACTGAAGTTTTCACAGGACAACAGCAATATACACAATTCAGTATGGGTAGTGGCAGGGGCTGGGGGGTGGTGGTGGGGGGGGGTGGCTTTTGGGGCCTAGACTTACAGCAGGTGAATAGACAAGCAGCAGGGAATGCCGCACTTGCGAAGACAGAACCAACCAGGCACACACGTTTGGACAACCCTGACCCTGAACTCACCATAACCTCAACCTATTTCGCATTCTAACCTCAACCCTAAACCCTAAAGTCCGAAACCCTGAACTAGCCAGCGGGACCAGTAAAATGTTTGTGGAAACTTGTTCCTCATAAGTAGAGAAATACAAGAACACACACACACACACACACATTCACCTCTTTTCCCCTCTTCCACACCTTCCCTCCATCCTCCCTCCTCTCTGGGAGGTTAGGGGGCTTGGGGGGTCTGGGCGCTCCTGTGGCCATGCAGCTGCATTTTGGGGGGGCTTCCACACAGCTTCTCAAGAGGCAGATAAAAGCCTATTATATCTTTCAGGGCAGGCGGCATTCAGGCTGTCATGCAGAGGCTCACATGAGACGCAGAGCAGCTATACAATCAGAGGCTGCTACAGTATGAATGAACAGCGCCCGTTAGAAGCCCCCCCCCCCCCCCCAACCAGGTGGCTCCCAAGGTTTTTTTGCTGACTGGTGAATATGCACCGGAGAGATCTACAAATAGAAATGTGCTCCTACTAATATCAAGGCCGATGTGGGGGGAATAGCCGAATCTCGTTACTCAGGCTTTAGCGGGAGCTAAATTCTGTAATAGGGTCTTTCATGTGCCGTCTTGAGGCACAGAGCTAATTATCCCCCATCTGAAAAGGGCAGCGTTGCCTGTTCATCATCATTGCATTGGCACGACATGAGTTTTCCTTCAAGAATTAGCCTGAATTTCTCCTAATTCTTGACTAATGACTGTATTATTCTGTGTGACACTGTAATCATTCATGCTGTGCAGCAGAGACTCTTCTTTGAGTTTCAGCAGTTGTGGCTTCATTCCATTCGGTAGTGTAAGTGCTTTTTCACCCAACAGTAAAATAATAATACAATTCTGCTGCAAACAGAATTTTTTTCTGCAAGCAACTTAAAAATAGCAGCTTAAAAATATCAGTATTGAAATCTTCAAATACCAGTCAGTCAACCCCTATTTAGTGCAATATAATGTAGCTGAGAGCTTATTATTATCAGTCTCAAAATCATGATTGCAAAGCTCCACTTTGCTCTACCTCATTCTTTGGACTGCATGCCATTTTTTTTTTAAAAGTCAGCGGCAGTTTGAATAGCAAAACTCTGCATGCCCGCCGGTCCATCCAGCCAGCCTCCTGCAGCTGATCAGCAGCCTTCATCTCTGCACTGTTGCAGCCGTTTGTTTGTTTTTCTTACTGCGATGTGGTGGTGTTTAATGCTCGGATGAACGCCGCCGCCTGATACAATCGCGCGTGTGTGTGTGTGTCATGCCATGCCACGAGCAGGGTAATTCCACCACAACTAAACCGGAAAAGGCCTCATGTTACAGCCTATTTAGATCCAATTGCGTAGAACTACATAAACAGTGTTGCCGTAGGTAGTTTGTCTTGTTTGAGGTTTTTTTTTTTTTTATCTCACTCAGCCCAAAGTATGTTTTTTTTCATCCTGCCCACATGGAGATAAGTACAATCGCAGGGCTCTTATGACCAGTGTTTTCGTCGAGACCGAGGCCAGAGTTTATCAAGTCCTAGACCAAGACCGAGACTCTCAGGGGGGGAGTGAGACCGGGTCAAATTCAAGACCGTGACTGCAATTGTGTTGGTCTGCCTCAAAGTGCAAATCAGTTTTTTCTGCTAATATTTCAAAACAAAAACATTACATTTTAGTAAAACACAATTGGACATATGCTAGAGATTACTGCATGACAGAAGGCAAGCACTGAATTAAGCAGAACAGAGTGAACAAGTGAGAATAAACTAATCCTTATTTTGTTGGGGACACTCTGGAAACCCCCTAAAGGACCCCTAGAATTCCACAGATCCCACTTGGAGAGTCACTGCCTCGGCTTTTATATGGCGACAAAGAAACATGTAACATGCCCTCCACCTGAACTATCCTATGGTACAGTGAGCCATATTATTACTGAATATAATAGAATATATATTGGAATATATATTGATATTGGTTTGCCAATATATTGCACAGTTGTTGGCCTCATTTTAAAAATCAGTAGTATAATTTTTGTCAGCATGAAAAATCAGATATTGGCCTGTCAGTTTCATCCATCTCTAATATGATGGATGATGCAGTTTGTTTGATTACATATTTGTTGTAGAATTGATTCAGCATTTTGATTGGATGGATGCATGAATATGGCTTATATTATTATTATTAACATGGTTTGGAGAGTTTTAACGTCCCATGGTCTTAATGCTGTTTCGGAGGCTCTTTCACCCTGACAAGAATACAATTCTATGGGAAACGGGAAATCTATGGGAAATTTAATGGGAATTAAATATTGACAAAAATTTGTTATCAGCAGCTTCAATTAAAAAATATTGCTGTGGGTATTGACCTTCAAAAGCCCATGTCAGTCAAAACCCATCAACTCGAGTGTACATAGCTGTTAATAAAATAAAAATAAATGTGCTTTGGTTTTCAGATGAAAGCTAAGTGGCCTGCCTAGCAACAGGCTCTTACATGACTACCTGTAGCTTACCGCCGGTTTAGGCGTGTGTGTGTTTCTGCCCTGGGGGAAAATGAGTAGGAGGCGTGTGTGTACTGTATGTGTGTAAACAATTAATTTGATTATCCCCCGTGATGATTATCTTCAGGGAGGTTGCCTTTCCCTGCCTGTACCAAATGAACCATAAGAATTCACACGGACTGATAATGGTATATGGTCTTATAGGCGGGCCCCACCAAATGAGATGAATTCGGGGTAAGGGGGGGCTCCCAAGTTTCCTCTTCAGCCACTGCCTATCACGGATGTTACTTTTAGCCACATAGCCATTAAAGGTTCAAGGTTCAAAGGGTTCATTCATCACATACACAGTTATAGTGGTACAAAAGTGCAGTGAAATGCGCGGTGGAGTCACTATGATAAAGCTGAAAAGGAAAGGGGGCTACAACAAATGCACGAAAAATGGCTACAAAAAATAAAAGTAAATTTAACAATAAAATAAATATATAGACAATAAGTCAAGTATGTATGTACATGTGCAAAAAATAATGTGCAATGTGCAAAAAAAGACATTTAAAAAAAGTTATGCAAACAATACAAGAGTCATTGTGTGAGTTTAATGTCCTGAGGATGGAAGCTCCTCCTGAGCCTCGCCGTCTTGGCCATGTGACTGCTATGGACATAGTTGGACAGAGACAGGGCACAGGAAGGGAACAGGTTCATTTCAATAGTCTGTGGTTAGGCTACTCCAAGGCTTTTCCCTTAAGGGACATCACTGCCAAGCAGATTGCCTATTCCCTGCCGTTTTCTAGAATGGGTATTCCCTCTGAGGTTCTGACGGACAAGGGCAGTAACATCGTGTCTAATACGTTCAGGCAGGTGTATAGACTATGGCCGATGGTCTGGTTGAACGCTGTAACAGAACCCTCAAGATGCTCAAGAAATTCATTTCTTCCAATGGGAAGAACTGGGATAGATGACTGCTCTACCTCTTGCTCGCTTATCGGGAAGTGCCTCAAGCTGTAACTGCTGTCTCTCTTTTTGAGTTTGTGTATGGTGGTGAGAGGTGAGAGGTCCTCTTGATGTCCTCAGAGAGTTCTGGGAGGGGCCCCAGGAAAAGAAGCCGGCCAGTATCGTTTCCTTTGTCCTACAAATGAAAAATGCAGCAGGCCATCAAGCCGGTGCGCAAGAACCTGGAGTTCTCTCTCATCGCGAGCTGCTCCCTTGTCAGATCAAGTCCAAGGCTAAGATTGTCTGGGGAGAAAAGCAGGAGAGGGCTTTTCAAGACCTCAATGAACCCGTGCTCCAGAACCCAGATTTTAGTCTACCCTTCACTGTCCAGACAGATGGTTCTGGATAGTGTATTAGTATTTCATAGTGAGTGTTTGATCCTTTTTGGGGTGAACTAACTTTCCTTTTTGTGTTTTCTGCCACACTGCCTTTTACACATTGTACAAAGTTCCGATGGAAAATTAAAAAGAAAAAAAGACTGATGCTGCCTTTTCCCACACTTCACCACTCCTAGAACATTTTCAGGTGTCTCATTGTGGTTATTTGGTGCCGCCTGAGTTCGAATGCCGTTGTTCTCAAACAAACCAAACGTGAGGAGAAAACACTCCAGGACTTCAATGAAACCACTCCAAACCTGCTTGGTGTGAACGCTCCCTTTGTTGCCTAAGTTGCCAAAAACCTAACCGTTAGCTAACCTTTTCGCTTTGACAAACACGTTAAAGCAGAGTGTCCATTTTGCGCTACTGTCACATCATTTCTTGACGGCGGAGGAACATCATCTTCACATTATTTGTGTCAACAACATGTAGTCTGTGTTTTGCAGTTTGTGACACTGTGTTGCCCTAATGGACAGGTTGGCTGTAAGGGTTGCTTTCTGGCACAACACCGCTACTGTACAAAAACATGACAACAGCTCAGGCTGTTTTATCATATTGATTCCACATGCTGGCTAATACATCATATTTAACCACTGAGCCCTTTGTAATCAATCATGCAGTTTGGTTAAATCGATATCCAACTAGGATTTTGTGTCTTGTGTAGCAGCCCAGACAGTCAGTAGCACTGTCGGATAGCAGAAAGCCCCCCCACCCAGCCAGCCACCAACCGAGTCTATCCTCACTTGGCCCCTTAATAACTAAAAAAAAAAAGCCTTTTCTTCACTCTTGCCATTCATACACTTCCTCCTCCTACTTTCACCTCCCTCTTTTTCTCTTTCTATCTCTCTCTCCCCTGCCCCTCTCTCCTGCTCTCTCCCTCTTATTCCTTTCTTTGGGCTAACCTCCCCATCCCCTCTTTCTCTCTAGCCCCCCAGCCGCCCACCACCCCTCTTCTTCATTCTCCTGCCATGCTGAGTTGAGTTGGTGGGGGGGGTCTTTTGCTTGAAGGCACACTAATATTTTTGTAAGTGAACTAGCCTTACATTCGGCAGATTAGTGAGAGCGGGAGCCCGGCCTGGACTTGGGAGTTGCTAGGGAAAAACTAAATCCCTGTAAAGTCCCAGAAGAACATGGAGTCCAGCATCACTGCACACATCGGTTACACACACACACACATCTTTTATCTTCTCGCTGACCCATAGCAAGCAACACCATGTGGAACAACAAGGCAACTGGATGGATTGCCCCTCCAGATAGGCACATCACACCAGATTTAGACAAGATAGACAGACAGTGTAGAATTTCTGGGTTTGTAACCTTTATTTATCCATGTTTCACATTCGTACACACATACATTTTTTTAGCTGGTCTGGGGATTCGAACCAGTAACTTTCTGGTCACAAGCCCACTTCTCTAACCCGTGGGATATTGCCGCACCCAAATTGAATCAATACGTTGGAAAAGGGCTGATATCATTTGATTCCACTGTTTTATATATAGTGGGAAAATACATTGAAATATTCCAGGAAGGACTTCACATAGGCATGAAGCAAAAAATAGAAAATCCTGAACGGCAATCACTGATCAAAGGATAAAAGACTGGCACACACACACACACACACAATAATACATGCTATGAAAAAGGCAAGAGTGCACGTGCACACTCACACACACACACACACACACACACACACACACACACCAGGGGAGAGCTTAGTGAAGTGCATATAGCCAGTTGTGCCAGCCAGCAGTACTTTAGGAATGATTATGTTATCTATTCAGACAGATCTCGGGGGGGAAATATTTGAAGCCATAAAACTGCCAGTTCTCTCTTCTCCCCACCTCTGTGTGTGTGTGTAGTGTGTGTCTATATGTGTGTGTGTGTGTGTGTGTGTGTCTGGGCGAGCTGGGTGACATTGCTGAGCGCAATGAGCCGATGGCATCTGAAGGCTATTAGCATGGAGAGAATACATTCCGGAACTGGCCGGCCAATACAAACACTCGGCTCGCCGTAATGAGGTGTGACTAGACTGGTCCGTTACCATGGAGACCCTCAACAAGCCAGTGTCGTTCTCCCACTCTCTCTCTCTCTCTCTCTCTCTCTCTCTCTTTCTCTCTTCTTTCCTCACTTTTGAAAACCCATTTGGACAAACCTCATTTGCAGGCTGGATTATACACTGTGCTAAAGTCGTCAAATGTTAGGGAGGGGGGGGGGGGGGGTCGTTTCTATCATTCCAGACTAATCTTTCATTTAGGGTTCAGCTCAATATGAGTTTTTGCAGGCCGATACCAATATCTTTAGGTTGAAGCTGCTGATGGCCTGTACTTTGTGCCAATATTCAGTACAATATTCATGTCAACACCAAAAGAATCCCAAAAATGTCAAATATTCAGTCTTGTCAGGGCAGAGAAGCCTTTGAAACAACATTTAGACCATGGGAAACTAAACTCTCTTAATATTTATATATTTAGTAATAATATTGATGCATAATATGTGATCCAATCAAAATGTCACATTAGATTCAGGTTAAGCTCTTCCCATTGACAACTAGTAGTACTGTAGTACTGATCAATTATACACTAAATATGTAATCAAACAAACTGCATCATATCCATCATATCAGAGGTGAATAACCCTTATTGGACAATTTTTGATAAAACGCCAATATCAGCCTGATATATCTGCCTAATCCTACTTTCAACAAAGAAAGAAAGCTAGTCTATTGTCCTCACACACACACACACACACAGAGTCAGTTTAATGACTGTATCTATTTTATGGATGGGAGTGCAGAGAGATAGAGATTGAACAGAGGAGACGGATGAAATTGTAGTGAAAATTGCATGAGCTCTTAGTAGGAACCAGCTACCACACCGACCATCCCAGCCTCAACCAAAAGAGGGGAAGTAGCAAAACTGACTCAACGCTATTGGACGAGTTCATCTTTGAATTTGCGTTGACCTTTGTTGCCTGAACGTTGGTTGGTTTGACGGCCCACGAGCCCTGGACTCTCGATTCTCAGTGAGCTAAAGACACTCCTGCTGTTTACTCATCTGCAGTGATTTCACATGTGACTGTAAGCTTCCGTGCACCTTCATTGGCCTTCGCGTTGAACCTTTATACCAGCGAAACAACCAGCTTTAGCTCGCTGTCCTAATCCATATGCTTTGGACAGTACATCTGTTCCAGCTGATCACATACAGCGTGTTGCTGCTGTTGTGTAATCAGGACACAGCCTTGCCTAAACATGTCAGATAGGCCTCAGATGTTACAAGCAACCAGTTTATTAATTTCTCTGCAGTCCAGTCTTGACCTGGTTCTTCTCGTCTCTTCTTGCCCCCCCCCCCGGTTAGTGTACTCACAAACCCCTTTCGGGCAAACCACACCATGCCAGGCCAGACCAGGCCAGGCCAGGCCAGGCCGGTCAAGGATTTAGTCAGTCAGGTACATTCCACCCTCTTGGCCGGTCTTGTGTTTATTTCCAAGGAGCAGTCTCTTTCCCAGGTCTCTCTTGGCCTCGGAGCGAAGGCTCTTGGCTGAGGTCCACGCTGCACAAAGGGCCCGGGCATTCCAGCTGTCTGCCTTTAATCCAGTGTGTCAGCTCGCGTTAATGTTGCAGCGTGAAATCTAAGGGCGCAAAGCAGCGTGGAATATCTACAAGAAAAAAAACACCCTAAGAATTCCTCTGGAAAAGGCCACCGTGCATTGAGCCGGCCGGCCAGCGGTCTGCTGGTGGTAGAGTTAATGGGTGTTGGTTATTTAGCAGGCAAATTGAGCTTAGCTGTGTGTGTGTGTGTGTGTGTGTGTGTGTGTGTGTGTGCGTGTGTGTGCGTGTGCGTGTGTAGTTCTCCTTGCCAGACAGGTGGTAGAGGTGTAATACTGGGGAGGTATTTCTAAAAGGAGGCAAATCACATCACCACCCAACATCCAAGCCCAGTGTTTCTCTAATCAAAAGGAAAAGCGAGGAAAAACAGGGAGCTCATGGACTAATGTGAGACTAAATCAGCATTTCCGCTCCTCCTCGGGACCCCCGCGGACCGCTCTGACACACAATAGGGGAATGACACGCTTCTGTGGACGGTTAATTATCTTAGACACACACACACACATACACGCATGGAACACGTGCATGGACCGCAGACACAATTGCAGATGAATGTATGCATTCAACGAAACACACACACACACCCATGAAAGTATGCAGGCACTCACACACACACACACACACACACACACAATAATCCCACTTCCCTGTCTCGCCTCACTCACTTCCACCCAAATCCGGCTTTATTCACATAGATTCATTGTCTGCGATATTTGCTGCAAGCAATATCTATTCAGCCTTAGCGGAACCATCCATTCTCTAGATACCATAGCTCACAGCTATTGAATGAGTGTGTGTGTGTGCATCTGGGTGGGGGCGAAGGATGCTCACTGTCTTTCTACCTTTGTTTTCCTGGGAATGACACAGCAGCTGTACATAGATTCCCCAAAAGGTGACAAAAGACATACGTATCCCGCTAATATAAATGCGTCTACGACACTAATGTGCAAGTCTCCTTCAAGGTGTCTGATCATGGAGGCCGCCTCCCAGACGAGCGTGCCACCCAGGATGTCCCGATGCTCTGCCAACCTGTGCTCGTCTCTGCCATATAGGGCTTACGGAGATTTGGATTTTATCACTGCATAAAGCAGCTTTGCGGAATGACTGTGCTCTATTTTCTGCTGCTGTGTGAACAGGGCTTTTCCCTTTAATGCATTGTTTCAATATATCCGGGGGTTCAAGCACAGTCCAGACTGAAATCCTATTGGGTTTTGCTGCTTAGTTATTATTATTTTTTTATTTTCATCTTCTTCTTATTTTTAATTTATTTATTTAACTTTTTTTCTCTGACATTTGTTGCAATTTGTTCCCTGTGACAGAGTGCTATAATAAAAGGTCAACATTTTAAAGTAATAGACTACAATTCCTAACAACACTTCCACCCATCTCTTTTCTACAATTTCAATTTTTTAAATACTAAGATTTGGGATACAATTGAATAGAAACACAGATAAATCATTAGAACTGCAAACCCGCAATTAGTAATAAGGTGAACCAAAACAAAGGATGAACCATTAACCATAGCCTAGTGCCAGTGAGTGGGTCTGAGGTTTAACTGAATGAAGTTAATATTTGTGTGTTGTGTTGGTGTGCACAAAATGAAGTTGCTATTCTGTCATTGTGCCAATCTCCTGTTTAGCTTTTCCAAGTAATTATATTGTTTGTATGGAAACTCCACATCCATTACCCTGGATGAGCTTAGGCTAACCAGGTGCACTACAGTTTTTTTTTTCTTTCTTTTTTTTTGGTACAATTTTTTTTAATTAATGGGCTTACCAAAGAGTATAAATGATAAAAGAACAATGCAAATTGGTAGCCTGTGATTAAATATCAAGTGCCGGATGCAGGGAGCACCAGCCCCCTATTCCCTCCCCTCCAGTCTTGGGGAAAACAATAGGTACAACTGCCTTAACATGTTTGTGCAAGATTAATGGAGTGGAGTTGAAATGACTCCAGGTTTGCTATAATTTGAAGATACATTAGAGAGCAGGCCAAGATGTTTTGGATTTGATGCTAACAGTAGTGAGCCCAGCAGTGATAACTTCAGACTTTCAGTTGAAAGAATTTAAGACAGAGCTTTGAATATCCAGGAAAGAGTCATGTAAAATGGCTAACTGCTTGATGTCACTTGGGTTGACTGAGAGGTACAGCTGGGTATCATCGACGTAACAATGGAAACTAATATTATATTGGATAATTATATGACCAAAGGGTAGCATATGGAGAAAGGTATTGGACCCAGGATAGACCCCTGGTGGATACCACGGGTAATTTCTGCCAATGACGACCTTGACTCACCAGTAGCAACAGAGATCTAAAAGTTCAGATAGGAGAAAAAAACAGTCTAGTACAGTGCTAGTCTAGTGCAGTGCTAGAGATGTCGACTAAGAGTTTGGTGCACATGTAGGTCATTGTCATGGACAATAATTACAATAATAAGAAATACATGTATTAATAAAATAGGTAACAAAAATGTTGCAGTATGTCCATCTTTAAAAAAAAAAGCATGAATGAACAAACATGAATTGTTGCTTGGCATGCCTGATCATAGGACGCTGAGTTCATCACCACCATGAAACTTTTGGTGAGCAATAAAAGCTAATCTTTGAACATTCCCAAAAAGGTATTGAAGAACTATTCAACATCCTCGAGGCTTGAACCTCAGAGCATTGCTGCTTGCAGCTGTATTTTTGACTAGTTTTCCCTAGTTTGTTCTCTCTGTCTGCTTCTGTCTCTGAGCCATCTTTGTTCCCTTGCTTTGAGATTTGGGGAGGAACAAAAAAAAAAAAAAAAAGTGACTGAAAGAATAAAGGGGGGGAAAGAAAAAAGAAAAAAAAACAGTGCATGAGAGTTGCAGGTGGTGGAGAGAGCCTGGCAGAGTTGAAGCTAATTAGATACTTTATTTACAGAGCGATAGAGAGAGCAGACCCTGAGCATTGCTGGCTGTTTTCTGATGACACGCCAGTTTGCGAAGGACAGGACATTTTTTTTTTTTTTCGTCTTTAGGAGCCACGGGGTGAGGTTCTCATTATCACATCAGTGTCATCTTTCTCTGTTTTCATCCAAAAGCCAGATCACACCCCTCAGAGAGAGAGAGAGAGAGAGAGAGAGAGACGGAGAAAGAGAGAGAAAACCTCATCAGCCCTCATATCTACAGTAGTCGATGGCCTATTATCAGACAGTCTGACAGTTTGTTAGTGTGCGCTGCACAATACAATAAAGCAGGTGTCCCACAGTGTGTAATGCATACCGCTTGACTGTCATCATTTTAATCTGACTTGTTCAACAGGTTGAGTGGCCAGCCATGAGGCAGAGCTCAAGTGGCCAATACAGAAGGGGTTTCATTTCATGACACAAACGCTTATTTGAGACGTAACCACTGAAGTTTCTCATGGCAAAACGCCAGGGTCTCTAAGGATTTTGTAACCATGACAGCAGTAGGCTTCCTCTTTTGTTGGGGGTGGGGGGGGTCTGTTCAAAAGCCCTTTTTCAATTATATTATCGTTTCCTTTCTTAGAGTGTTTCTTACTCGGGTGTCTTTACACTATCAGCACAAATCTGATATTTTTGCCTACTGTATTGTATGTAACAAGATCTGATCTTTTCAGCGATGTTGAAACAGTTTTTCAAGAAAGCGATAAAAATAACATCTGCGTCCTAAAACATTTGTATCTATCTAATGTTATCCATCGTTGGAAGAAATGCCAAATAATCGATGGCATCCTTAACAAAGCAGTGCTGATTCCTCGTCTTGGCCCTGTTGCCCTTTGGCTGGGACTTTGAAGTGCAACTTGACTGCATCGTGTTTCTCCCAAGTTCCTTCCACCCTCCACCTCTTTGTGTCCCAGAGGTTGAGAGAGAATGGTCTCGAATGCCCAAGTCTGTTCTCAGACCCTCCGCTATCTGGGCCTCTCATCTGCACCCTAGATGCCGACTCCATTGCAAGCCAACCTGCTCGAAACAAAAAAAAAAAAAAAAAAAACGAAGAGGAGGGAGAGGGAAAGAGAGGGAGAGAAAGAGAGCCAGACAGGACAAAGCTGGGAGTGGGGAGAAACTGAACACAGTGTCTGTTGTGTGTATGAAGGGAAGACTTGGCACAAACACTGGCCAGTCTGTAAGAGTATCCTGTGCTGCTCCCTGCTCCATGCCTGCCTCCTCAATACTGTCTTTGTCCTCCCACTGTGCACAGTGACATTGAGAATCCACACACAGCAACACCTGGCCCCCGCAAGGCTCTGTCTCTCCTGTGCCTTAACACAGCGTGGAGCTGGGACGGGACGGGACGGGACGGGACGGGACGGGACGGGACGGGACGGGACAGGACGGGACAGGAAAAGACATAGCAGGAGTGCGAGCGAGACCCCTTGTTCCATTGGTTATCGCTAGGGTTAGACCAGTACATCAGCTTTCACATACATCGGGCCGACTTTGGTCTTTTATTTCAAACCCAGGAGCTAATCAGTGTCGTCCACCTCTAATATGATGGATATGATGCAGTTTGCTTGATTGCATATTTATAGTAGAATTGATCAATACTACACTGGTTGTCTATGGGAAGCCTTTAAACTGATTGTATGAGACATTAGAGAATAGACAGATTATATATATATATATTTATTTTTTATCATTATTATAAGTCTCAATGGAGAGTTTTAGTGTCCCATGGTGTAAATGCAGTTTGAGATGCTGGTCAAATTTAAAGATATTGAATATCACCACAAAATATCAGCTCTCAGCAGGTTCATTCCCAAAGTATCAGTATCGGCCTTCAAAAACCCATATTGGTCAAACCGTTGGTCACACTTCTTTCTGTTCCTGATATCTGTCAGTCCTCAGACTGCTGCGCTTTACGTTCATGCTAATGTTTTACTTCCAAAGTTTACTTCCATTCTAATGCATTGAGTTGCTGAGCGGTCTGTGTTTTAGCGGGCCTCTGCTCCATGCCTTGTTATCCCCTGGCAGCCATCTTGTGTCAGCTCCCAGGGAGTAGTGTGGAAGCATGGGGGGATTTTCACTGAATGGAGACCAAACAGGTTTCTACCATCACAGAGAAAGAGAGAGAGAGAGAGAGAGAGAGAGAGAAAGAGAGAGAAGGGGTGGGAGTGAGAAGGGTGGAGAGAAAGGAGGGTGGTAGCAGCAGGGAGAGGGAGAGGGAGGAGAGAGAGAGAGAGAGAGAGAGAGAGAGAGAGAGAGAGAGAGAGAGAGGGAGAGCGAGGGGGTAAGAAGGGAGAGTTGGTGGCGGTCGGCATTTTTTCTTTTAGCAACCTGATCTGAGCAGGCAGCGGAGCAGGGGGAGATAAAAGGAGAAAGGAGCGTTGTCCGAGCCCGGCTACAGGAAAAGGACGATTAGAGCAGAGCCCCGGTATCAGGTATGCGGGGCAGCAATCCCAGCCAATCACACTGCTAGTACATAAGGCCAGACAGCAGCTTGACTCCACTGCACTCACTCCCCCCCCCCGACCTCCAACCCCCTCCAATCCTCTACCTCTCTCACCCCTCTCTCTCCCTTGATGTTGCCCTCCTACTCCCTCTCCTGTCCCTCCCATCCTTAGTCCTTTTTTACCCTGTTGCTCCATTTTTGCTGCCAATTGAGGCCAGTTACTTTATTCGGCATTTATCAGAAACAATATTGCCAAAGCAGTATAAACTTTCAAAAACCCAACAAACAATAGTTCATATGTTCAAATCATATTGGGAGGATTGATTAGTTGGGATTGAAAACATTTACTATACAAAGTACATAATCGCCCACATGTATAACAGCATATAACACGATTATACAAATCATTTAAAAGTGTGTCTGCTCACAACATACTAAAGGTTTTAAATGGCTTTCGCCTCTCTCTCTCTCCTGTCTTCAGTCCCTTCTTCTTTCTCTCCTTGTTGTCCCACAACCCATATCTCTATCTCCTCTCCCTCTATTTCCATCCCACTTTACCCAACCGGAAGACCACAGGGGCAGCTACTTAGCACCCACAATTTTTGGCTCGCTTAGCTGCCGTGGTTGGACTGACCCGCAGTAGGACTTTCCTATCCATAGTTCCCACACACAGACAGCCTGAGTCCTTTCAAATTAACCGACGGCACATTGAGATTTTTCCTGGCAAACCAAATGACTGACTGTACATGGATGATACTGAAGGACAGCAGCAGATAGAAAACGTACCAGCAAGCCCACCTGGGAAGATTCTAAATGCTACAGGTCACCAATAAAAATGACAGCTATATTTGGGTATATTCACATGAACTTTGACCTTAAAATGCATGTTAAACCAAAAAATATTAAGTTTCAGCCAAATCAGCCAGTAGTGGTGTGACAGTGTTTCAACAGGGAACAATTACTAGATTGTACCTTTAAGGAAGGTTTCCTGGCCACAAACGCAGATTGAGATGAACTGACAGTTGAAACAACAACTGTCTTTTGGATAAAAATAGTGCTAAAAGCTATATGTATAGCTATCATTAAACACAATTTTAGCCCAAAAGGTCAAATATATACTGGTCAAAATATATAATAAATAATAATTATTATTTATATATGAGTATTTAAAAGCAGAGTTTATAAAGTTATTTACAAGCAGAATAACTACCACAACATATGTAATGAAAATAAAAAGAAGGGAACAAAAACTACAAACATAAAAATTAATTAAACAAATAATAGACAAATTAAGATAAATCTAAATTTCATAAAAGTAAGTCTGTAAAATCAGTCTCAAGCAGATATTTAAAGTCACAACGAAATGAAAAATAACTTTTACTCCACACCATCACATATATCTCTTTAACAATAACTTGCAAATTTACAAAACTTTTATTTTATCATATTTATATATCAAAATCCCATTATTTTCCCTTCCTGGAAAACTGTATTTTTATTGGTTACTTTTTTGGTAAAAATTCCATCGAATAATAATATATCACAGATTTTGAAACGCCCCCCCTCCACCCCTCCCACCACAAAAAACCTGCAACTTCACAACTTTCAACGTGAGTGATGACATAGTATGGAAGTGCATTTTTTTGATGTTTGGCCTCACACCGGGGACAAAATATTCCTTCTTCCTCCTCTGCTTCCTGCACTCCAAGGGTTTGGTCTGCTGCCTGATCCAATAACGGGGGCAATGGAGGTGGTAGAGTAGGCCAGTGGCAAATAAAACATTTTGCTTATGGATTACATGGCCAAGGGGGAGCATACAGTTAGAAAAGGACTGAACCAAGAACTGAGCCCTGTGGCACTCCGCATGTGATGTTTGCTGACAATATCAATTCTCTCTCTGTGGTTCTTCCCTGTCAACACATAAGGCAAAAAAGATGTTGCTTCTTCGATCAAAGGTTTCCTCTTTGTCGTTACTGAAGAGGATAAACATGTTGGAAGTGATTTTTCCATCAACCATTCCTTCTACCATCTCTCATTGCCAGAAACTCTGAAAGCTTTTGCTCTGTTTGTGTTGGAAGAACAGCGCCCTCTTCCTGTTTTGTGCAGTAAAACAATCCAGATTTCCCACCAAATCCGACCCGGTGGCACTCAATCTAAAATGCCATGTAGAGACTGGCTGTAGAGGCTGCCAGGCTTGTTTGTTTACGGTAATTATAATAATGTCTCAAAATGAATGTGGTAATGATTAAATGCTGCATGTAGCACCTTTAAAAGATCCTATCGTCATATAATCTATATTACCATATTACCTAATATAATGTATACTCTGAATTTATGTCATGAAGATTTATGTCAGCCTGTAAAGGTAAGTAAACTCTTCCTGCAAATAAAAAGGTGGGTAAAATGAGTTCAGGTGGGCTTCCTATTACATCTGTGTGTGTGTGTGTGTTCGTATATGTGCATGCTCTCACGTGTGTGTGCACAAATGTGTGTGGTCTGCTGGTGTGTGTGTTTGCGTCTGCCTGTCTGACTGTGTTGTGTTCCAGTAATGACATCGGAAGCTGGCAGGGCTTCATGTCTCCCAGGCTGCATTCTGAGGGACTAGGCAGCCTCCCCAGACTGGGCTGTCGGGGTAAAATGGACTGAACCACTGAATGGGCAAACAGAAGAGGAGAATAGGTGGGAGAAAGAGGTGGTGGGAGATAAGGGAGGAAGCGAGGAGGACATGGCGGGATGGCGAGGGGTGAAGAAAATAGGAGTGTGGGAGGGGGTGAAGTGAGGAGGCTTTGAGGAGCGAAAGCAGAGAAGAGCATAGCCAGAAATGGACAAGCAAGAGGGGAGGAAGGGGAAGAAGAAGCGTGAGAGCAAAAGTAACTGGAAAACCACTGGGGTAGTACCAGGAGACCAGGGGTTGGAGGAGCACAAATTGAGGACAAATTGTGGGTTGGGCGGGGGGGGAGGTTGAATTTGGTGGGGTGAAGGATGAGGGGTGCGCCTGGGGAGGGGGTGAGAAAATGGAGGAGAACTGAATGGAGGCCGAGGAGTGATGGGGGGCGATAGAAGAACCCCAGTGGAGATGAAGCGGGGAGCAGAATGGGCTTGGCTGAAATTCAGGCATGCAGAGGGGCAGGGGGTGAGTGGGGAGCATTGTAAACAAGGCGAGAAGGGGGTGGCAGAGGGGACAGTTAGGGTGAGGGCAAAGGGGGCGGGCTGGCAGTAGATTTTGGCTGGGGTGGCGGGGAGATGATGGGGATATGCCCGGACTGGCCAAACAGTCTGTAATGTTTTCATTAACCACAGGAGCATGTCAGCAAGGCGGGGCAATGGGCTACGAGAGTGTCTAAAATTAAACGGATGAAGGTTCATCACCGGGGAGAACTTCCCTCATTAGACAGACAACACACACAGTGAGATGAAGCCACTGTTCTGAACCAGCACGCTAGAACCCTGTAGAACCACAAAATAATAAAAGTTATCTAACACCAAAAGAATAACAGATTCACTTTTTTTGTCACCTAAAAGTGCCAAAAAGGTGAAGACAAAATTAACACAGAAACATTTCATGTGACATTTCTGCTTGATTACAGGTAATCTCTCTAACGGTTGGTTCCTGAGGATCCAAGGGGGCAACACACTCACTGCAGACAACTATTACAGTTTTTCTCAGTCGCTTTGGTACATTTCTCAGATCAGAATTGAAATTCTCAAAACTACTTGTTCAACCTCCACATGATCTAGTCACTTGTGCACATCATAAAAGCAGCTTCTCATTCTTTTGAACAAATTGCAAATGCTTTGGCACATTCATGCAAATGGTTATGCATAACTGTCTGCTGTTTCCTACATTATCAATAGTTTATGTCATGTTGATCAAAATGTATTATATTGGTTCTCTGTTGAATAGTCTCACCTCCCAAATCATCTAGGCATTAGTTCATTGCATAAGTCATTACATGCAAAATGGTTGAACCAGTTGTCATAATCTGTCAAGCATATTTTCTATTTTCTACATTTCTATTAGAAGTTTTTTGTAAATGTGTCCTGAATTGATGAATTGCTCTCAGGTGAATTTTGACTTTCAACTCAACTCAACTCTCAGTTGCTTTGGCTCAATTCTCCAATGACAGTTGAAGTCGTCAAAACAATATGTAAAATTCTTCACAACATTTTGTTACCTGTGCACAACAGAAAGAGCATTTCTCTTTGTTACCATTTGCAAATGTTTTAGCACATTTACAGTTTTTCTCAGTCGCTTTGGTACATTTCTCAGATCAGAATTGAAATTCTCAAAACTACTTGTTCAACCTCCACATCATCTAGTCACTTGTGCACATCATAAAAGCAACTTCTCATTCTTTTGAACAAATTGCAAATGCTTTAGCACATTCATGCAAATGATTATGTCCAACTGTTTGCTGTTTCCTACATTATCAATTTCTTATGTCATGTTGATCAAAATGTATTATATTGGTTCTCTGTTGAATAGTCTCACCCCCCAGAACATCTAGGCATTAGTTCATTGCATAAGTCATTACATGCAAAATGGTTGAACCAGTTGTCATAATCTGTCAAGCATATTTTCTATACATTTCTATGAGACTTTTTCTGTAAATGTGTCCTGAATTGATGAATCTTGACTTTCACTACAGTTTTTCTCAGTTGCTTTGGCTCAGTTCTCCAATGACAGTTGAAGTCGTCAAAACAATATGTGAAATTCTTCACAACATTTTGTTACCTGAGCACAACAGAAAGAGCATTTCTCTTTGTTACCATTTGCAAATGTTTTAGCACATTTAGGCAAATGCCTAACAATTATGACTGACAATTTGAACAATTATTGGTTGTATATGTCTTTTGAAATTGATATATGCCATACAGAAAAAGTGCAGCCTTGTGCATTTTCAATCATTGTCATCAAACCCTTTGCCATAGTTTCCATCAGAGTACACTGTTATATTGACAACATGGCTAAGCATTTTGACTATCTTGTTTGTACTCAATGACACAAGGACTTGTCATTCTGATGGCACTGACATGTTCATTGATGTAAAGATTTACTTTTGAGAAATGAACTAAGGATTTTGAGCAAGTTACGGGCTTTTGCAGGTAATCCATTGTGTGGTGTTGTTTGTACCAATTGTTTTCGAGAAATGCGCTTACTGTTTTGCAAATCTTAAGGATGATTCGAGAAATGTACTAAAGCGACTGAGAAAAACTGTAAACTGAAATGAAATCCAATTTATATATAAAGCATGTTTTTTTTACAGACGGCACGATGGATTCCCGGTCCTCTCTGTGTGGAGTTTGCATGTTCTCAAAAGAGTAGGTGGGACAGCATTGCAATAATCTATTCTACAAAAGTGGGAAAAGTGGGAAATATTTCTGAGATGCAGGATCAAAGATAATACGTTTTTTTAATGCAATGATTTGACATGACTGTGAAACTATTGAGGTCAGATAGTTCAGTTTTGGTATTTTGGGCCTAAAATTTGTCTTGCCAGTGCTACATAGAGTGTCATTTGGCATCCACCTTTTGAGATCAAGAATGCAGGGTTCAATATTTAGTTTTGTTTCACAGATTTTTAACTGCAATGTCTAGTTGTGTCTCATCTGCAAATGAGAGACAGAATCCATGTATGAATGCTATTTTTAAGAGGAAGCATGTTATGAGAACAAAGAAGACCTTCCATTCCATTAACCAGGACAAATCTATCAGTGAGGTATAAACAGAACCAGGAGTCAGGAGTTTTTCTGCACAGGCAAAAATAATCTCTAAGCAGCAGTTAGATCAAGCAAAACAAGGACTGATAAATGGCCCTGGTCGCTGGTTAATAATAATAATAATATTAACAATGTGATACTTTATTGATCCCAGTATAGAAATATAATAGAGACAGTAGTAGCCAAAAAGTTAGGTTGTCTGCTCGAAAAATATTAAAGAAGATGTGAGATTTCAGTGTCCTGTTCCGTGGAGTCTCCTGTGTAATTGAATGTCTCATCTGGTGTAATGAGCGTCTTGTACCATTAGGTGGCTACCGTGACCTGTCCTGTGTTCTTTGTGTCCTGTCCTGTCCATTTCTGTGTCCTGTCCTGTGTAATGTGTGCCCTATACCATTTGGTGGCTATTGTCATGTCATACCATATCTTCATATGCATGGTTATGCCCTGGAGTGGCACCATTATGTTTGGGGAAAAATGCAGTTTTGTGTTTCCAAGGTTGTTAATGTAGCCTAGGCTGTAGCTTAGTTTACAATACATTTGTTAAATTGCATGTGGCCTGGCAGAACACTTGACAGTCTGAATTTCAATGCTTTTTGATCACCATTGATTACATTATTTAGCAGAATTTATGCATGGAATAATAGATGAATTCAGTATTGGGCATCTTGAAAACGTGGAGTGGGATGTACTGAGAACAATTACTCAATAGTTGAAACACATGACAAATCTTTTTGAATCTTGCCTACATTTTCAAGTTATGTTGCTTCAAATAAATGTTTTTGTTTCTTCTGTTTAAATAGAATTTGGCAGTTTAGTTACAGTTGATACAGGTTAGGGTAGAGTAGGGTAGTTATCTGATTATTTATCTATGGATAGCTCTCCAAAGGATTCAAATAATTTTGTCGTGTCCTGTGTAATCATAGGACATGACAGCCAATCATAGCACATAGGCATCAAAACACTCAGCTAATCATGGTGCATTGTGTTTTACTAATTACTCCCCCTTACACTTCTAAAGGTACTTTCTGCTAAATCATGTCTCCTACTACTATTAAATCTACTATTAAACTACTATTAAACTACTACTACTATTACTACTTTAAATCTTGGCCTTTTAAAGGCACATTCCACTAAAACACTAATTACTGCCACTGCTACTTTTAAAGGTATAGGAAGTCGAAGTTGATGTGACTTCTACCCGGCTCCCTATATCCCAAACAATATTACTCCCTATACTTAATTTTACTTTTTGCTTCAGCATATTTTACCTTTAAAGGTATGGATGGGAATAGCAAAAGGTGTAGTAATAATAGTAGTAGTAGATGCGTTGTAGTAGAATACACCTCTAAAAGGATACGTAGTAGCACTCATACTGTGAAATATAAAATTATATTTGCAGTTTTAGTGGAATATAAGTTACGAATAAAAGAATACGTCTTTGAAAGTGATTCATCAATGTTGTTGTAATGTTGTTTGTGCTGAATATACTTTTAAAATACAACTAGTAGTAGTTATAGTGTTGCAGTGGTATATATCTTTAGTTATTTATAATATTGTAGTATTACGTGTGTATTAGTGTATTAGTATTAAGTGTGTTAGCAGAATACACCATTGAAAGATGCACCCTTCGTAGTAGAAGTGTTTCAGCTGAATGTACCTTTAAAAGTGTATCCATAGATTAAAAAAAGTCAAACAACTAAACAATATGCTCTGCCCTTATCAGTTTTAAATTCTATTTAAAAGAAACAATAAAGTTTCCTTGACCCAACAAAACTGGAAAATGTAGGTATGTGGCACTCCACTGTTTTTACCACTACACTACTAACCTTAGCTCATGACACCCAATAATGAATTCATCTATTATTCCATAATGACTCTGTCTGCTAAATCATAAGATGAATGGTGATCAAAAGGCAGTGAAGATCAAACTGTCAAATGGTGCATTGTTCTGTCAGACCACATGCAGTTTTGACAAATTTGCCATTTGACACACTAGGCACCTAATGGTACCCTTATTACACAGGACAAGACACTAAATTACACAGGGACACAAAATTACCTAACCCTGGGAAAGGGTTGGAAATTGGTGTGTCATTTTTCAAATATCCACAGTTGAGGTTTTGCTTTTCTAATGGAGGTTTAATTGCTGCAAATTTGGATGAATCAGAAACAATGGAAAGAACAGTATTGGCATTAAATAGAGAATGGAGGATGTAGATGCCAAGGACCAATTTGGGGAATTCCTGCACATGAGTGGGAGTAAAACGGGTTTCCAGTGTGACCCAGTCACCAGCAGAGGATGCAGTCCTGGAGAGCTGTAATCGAATGTTTTCAGTTTTCTCACTGTAATAATTCATAAAAGCATCATAACGTAAATGATGAGTGGTAACAGAAAGCAGATTGGAGTTTTAGTTCTACAAACATTTTGCTGAGGCAGAGCTGCTCTGGAGGCAGAAATAATCTCATTGGTTGAGTTAAATGTCAGTAGGCGGTAACCTTCACGTTCAGAGTAGCTATACTAGCTTATAGTTATCTAGGTAAGATAGATAGCGTGCTGACCCCTGCTGAATACCATGGAAAAAGAAGTCATCGCCATTTATTTTTTATTTATATTTTGACCAGAGTTCCTTCTTTGCCATTCAAGTTTGCCAGCTAGCTAACATGCGCTCCGAAAAGCTGTGGTTCATTGGCTCCGCCCATTGAGGTTTAATTCAACCAATGCAATTACTTCTGGCTTCAGAGGAGCAGCTCTGCCTCTGAGAAATGGTTGTGTAAGTAAAACTAACTGGCAGAATGTAATTTGGTGAGGGATTTGCAATATTATTGAAAAGAAATCTAGAGTTATTTTTATTTGTCTCATGACAATGTGAAATAATACATGGCTTAGGCCCAGGACATCTAGACCTACCTCATCTACTCTCTGCATGTTAATCCTTATAAATTCCATCAACTGTATTATGCCACTTCCTCCCCTACCTTTGTCTGGCTCATTCTGTAGCTGACATCCATCCCACACAGCGCAACATCAGCCTGATCAATCACCAGGCAGCTTTACACTGCTGCCATTGTCGGGGCCCTCCCAGAGTCAAGGAACACACTGGCAACCTCTGTTTGCATCCTTTCTCTGGGCCTCGGACGGGCCTGTATAGTTCCCTCTTTGTCCACCCCGCCCGTATTGACGGAATCTGAAAGTAAGCAGATTTGCAACGGATATTAACAGTAGGCCTCCAGAACAATGTCAGAGAGAACCATGCCACAACGTTGAGAACAAATGTGTCTTTTATGTACAGCGGGGGCCTCGTTCGGAGAAGAGGGGTAGGGAAACGTGCGGTGGAGGGGGGTGTATTCTCACAGTGCCGATAGAAGTGAGAATATCTGTGCTGTCTTGTCAGGCGTACACACACACACACACACACGAATCTAAGTCATTCACCACCAAGGGCTTTTATTGACAGCCAGACTCTCTCTGAAGGCCGAGCTCCCTGGCAGAGAATAAAGGAGCGCCTTGGATGAGGAACACATCGCGAGCAGCTACACACACGCAGACAAACACATCAAACGCGTGACGCTCCACCAAACAAGCAACCGGCAAGCCTGTCGGTGCCGTACATCTATATCTTCAACTACAGCAGTCCTGTTATTGCCACTAAGGGAGGCTTTGCTCCTCCTCTCAATGGCTCCATCCTTCCATCCCTCTGACAGCATCATGGGGGGGGTTTATTGGTCTAAGCTGCAGGGAGTCTCTTCAGACACACAGCTCCCTCTCTAGCCCGCAGTAATTCAACACCTCTGTAGGTCAAAGGAAAGTTGTGGTGACTTGCCGATGTTTTTTTTTTACCTACGCTACAAGATGCACTCGCGTTTCTGCTTGTGTCAGCCAGGGGAAATGACAAGAACAAGGGTGTGGCTTTGCTTTTTCATAGCTTTATTCAATTGTCCTTGTCATCAGTATGGCAGAAAATTGCGGACTTGTCTCCTTTTCATGTCTTCCTGTTGAGAAATTGTTTTTAAATACTGTGCAACTTTAATCCATTCTCGTTTATGATGACGGCAAGCAAAGATTGGATTGGGAACTTGCCCCCGCAACATTGATTGGATAACAACATAATAAAACATACTGAAAATCTGAAATTATTTAGGCTGTTCCGCGTTTCATTAATGACTACTGCTTTCCGACAAGCCAATCTCCAAATGCATTGCTCATTGCATTGAACATGTGTTATGGCCACATCTGTATTATGTATCAATGTGATTGTTCATGGATTGTTGCCTATTCTTATAAATGTGCTGTTGTCTGCCCTGATGGCCACATGCATACCAGTGACCATGACATTTGGAGAGCAAGGCAATGGACTCTGTCTGTGATCGTGTGTCTGATCAATATCTGACCTATATATATTTGGTATATCTGCTCATAACCAAGCAGCAGGAGACAGAGGCCTTAGATTTTTCCCACAACATCCCTGGACACTGAAACTCGTCGATTGAAACGGATGGAAACGGAACACGTTACCTGCAATAACAGGTAAGGGATGTCCACGGTGCAATCTGGCTCTGCAAATAATCGTGCAAAAGACAGCGTAGCTCCGTGAACAAAGCCCTATCAACGTGCGAATGCCGGATGCAAAGGATATCTGTCAACCGCAGCACATTTCAATTTCTTGGCACCCTTCTAGCGCTGTTTCCTTTGATAATCCCTTAAAACCTCCACATAAACAGCAGGACACGTCTTGTTTGCTTAGTCGGGTCTCCTTATTGCTTTAAATACCATTCCAATTGTTCACAGATCAATCAACAGCATCGTAAAGTCCGATTAGTTTCCGTCCAATTGTTGTGACACAACAATACATATGCTCTTTGATGTCTTTGACATTTATTAGTATGCAGATGACATGCTTTTACACATTGTAGGGCTTTGGGTGCATGAAGAGAGGCGCCTATGGATTTAAGTCTGAAGCAGAGTCCACGTCTCGTAATGTGAAGGTGGACATGCCTTGATTTACCTATCCATCGCCTCAGGGTTATCACCCCCTGCATAAATCCAGGGTCGGAACTCGGCAAATGGGGGCGGAGCATCAAGGTATGGATTAAGGTCTGACCTGGGCCCATTGTACATTCACATACTGTAGATTCTTGATGAGTTTGACTTGAACATGGGAGATACCTTTTGCCAACTTCCATAACCCATCATAACTCAAAAATGTTATTTCAATGTTAATAAATATTATCAACATAAACATTTTACAACCTCAACATACATGTCAAATTCATTAAATGTAACGTACCTGTCATTTTACGTGTCCTTTTCACAAAAGCTCAGTCAATTTGGGAGGAAAAAATGTCTACAATCCAATGAAACTAAAACATAAGCAAGGCTAGTATTGGACTTGCTGTTTTCTGAACAGACAAATATATCACACCCGACGCAGGTCCTGAGCCCTGCCAGTTACACCTCACGTAAGCAATTGAGGGGAAGCAAACCAGAGTTCAAAACACTGGCCGTTGAAGAGGTGAAAACGATGAGAGTCCTCTCTAAATATTTCCCATCATTAAAAAGAGCTGCATTTAGTTGTTTTTTTAAAAACACGGTTGGAACACAATGAGCTGCCAGGGGACTAGACTTGTTGGACTGCTGAGCAAAAACAACAATTGACATAGACCAGACCAGACCAGGTCTGGTGCAAGGTAAAGGCAGATGAAACGTAGAACGTAGAAACCACTTTTTGATGTCTCTTTAATGACTGCCTACGTAACACTGCCTATACTACACATCTCTGTGTGTGTGTGTGTGTGTGTGTGTGTGTGTGTGTGTGTGTGTGTGTGTCTGTGTCTGTGTGTGTGTTTGACGAGCAGGGTGGTCTTATGGTCTAGTGCTAAAGCAGCAGCAGATCCCCAGGAGGTGGTAAGCCACTGATACCTTTCTAGCAAAGTTGTCCGACAGACAGGAGAGATGGTGATGGTGAAGCTTTATCCAACTCTTATGTAGTATGTATGGATATGTGGCGCCAGTTTGTGATTGGATCTTAAAGGGGCGGGGCATATATTTTAGTACTCTGAAGCATAAGTAACTCTCTCTAAGATTTTGCACCAGTGCCTACGCAGACCCTGGGCTTCAGTAAAATCAACCAATAGAAGAAGGGCGGTGGACCCCCAGTCAGTGGAAGCATTGCATAGTGAATAGTCAGTGTGGAAATCCATACTCTCAGTTTTGTAACGTGTGCCATGGTTTAACGATCCGTGCCCTCAAAATACCTTCTGCTGCAGCATCAGAGGTTAGGCAGTTTGGCGTTCAAAACAGCTGTGTAGAATTTGAAGAATAAGAAAAGTAATTCACTACAGAACATGAAAAATAGTATCAAAGACGCTATCTGTAAAATAGATGATAAAAACCGATATATTATGATGCATGGAATTTCCTGATGAAAGAATGTCTTATGGATGGGTACATTTAAGACTCATTATTAATGTACCAGAAAACTTAAAAGCATATCTACTATCTTGTAAAAATCATCAACATATTGGATGGGTGATGCATTTGTTCCTGAAGGATCTTTTGCAAGATGGTAAACATGTGTCTAAGTTGGTATGTTTTGTGTGCGTAATCATCCACTATAGTACTATAACATTACATTACATTACAGTCATTTAGCAGACGCTTTTATCCAAAGCGACTTACAATAAGTGCATTCAACATAGGTAGGCAAGAGAACTACTAGTCACCAGAAATTGTAAGTGCATTTCCTTCCTAAACAAGCATCTAAGAGCATAACCAGTGCTAAGGTAAAAGTGCAATAAGTATAACATAACATAATCTTGTTGCAACTCTTTACAGCTAGATTTCACGCCGTATTTAATGTAATGATTCCACTGAATATGTTGATGTTCAATGGATTTTTGTTGCTCTACACACCCAAATAATATTCTTTTTTCAAAAGTGGCAGATTTTGCACTTTTATTTTGAAACCCAAATAGCCTAACTTTCAGTATTATTCTAGTTATGTCTGGCCGGCTTGACATTTGCTGCAGGAAACGTTACTTTATTGCAAGCATTACCAAACCAAACTCATTTCCAAAACTGACATCACAGATTGTTAAACCGTATGCAAAACTGAGTACAGATTTTCTCCACACGGGCTAGGTGGCTAGTGCGATTTTCCATAGACACAGGGGGGGACACGTCTTACAACAACAAAACAAAGTAATACATTTTGTTCCAAATCATCTGTCAGCACCTGAAATATAAGCAAACATAAGAGATACATATTTCTATAATCTTTTGTTGAAAGAAATTGCGTGTGTGCAAAATTGTGCACTTGTAAGGTAGTCAATGAATAACCATGACCTCATTCTATGACATAATGCAGAAAGAAACTGTACAGTTAGTAGGTTCCTTATATCAGTAATCTATAATGTATTAGAATAGAAGTGACTCTCTATAGAACAGCAAATGTAAAAGCTTTCATCAACTGGCTATAGGTTGAATCACTATTGAGTCATATCAATTGGCAATAGAGAGTATCAAACTTATATTTATAAACTTTTTTAGAAACATGAATATTATGCCTCCCTTTCATTCATGATACCTGTTCAGCCAGGAGTTAAGAAACTGAACTGAGCTGAAGTTGAAAAAAAAGAAGTCATCTTTTTCTTCTTTCTGCAACTAAAAAGAGGCTGATGTTTTGTGCCTTGTGTATCATGGAACATTGAGGTTCTTCCTCATCTTTATGCCATGTATGCTCAGGCCGATTGGCCGGCCCTGTCCGCTAGATGAATTATTTGGTACACTTCTATCTATAAAGCTATTCTGGGTCAGCTGCTGCCTTAAGAAACTTGGTAGAAATTACTGTTTACGAACACGGGAATTGCTTTTAATTGCTGAGGTCAGCCCCTGATAGCTGGCTAAAAGGGATTTCATGTACTCTGCTGCTTCAACTGGTTAGAACTCCTTGCAAAATAGTTGAAGCTTAAACTGACTGCATCGACTCTGCACTTACCTGTTAAGTGATTTTAACTGTATTTTTGCTTATGTACTTAGTGTAGTTGTATGCTGTTTGCATGCACCTTTTATGTGTGCCATTCATATTGCTTTCTTGACGAGGAGAGTTTTAATCTTGGTGTGACTACTTGGTTAAATGGAAGTTGGAACTAATTCCTTTAGTTTTGAATGCAGCACGTGTTTTTTCAACCTCAGCAGTCGAATGAAGTGAGAGATTAATACGGCTTTAGTGATCAAGAAACATGAGAGAGGGAAAAATAAGCGTTATGACTGGGGAATATGATGGACTGTTTGCAAGGAGCAGATGAATCTACTTCACACAATAGCATATCAATACCGGTGAATGGAGAAACATTACCAACACCACAACAAGCATCATAAACAAATACAGAAAGACAAGGAAGACTTTTATTTTTCATTATTTCTCTTTTAGGATGTCAGTTAGCTAGCAGCAATACGCAGCCAGTGAGCCCTGTTGCTAGGAGAAAATTGGCACCAATCTCTTCCATTGGCCAGAAAGACCAGCACGTTCGTCCAATAAAAGCGCCACAGCAGCAGGACAGTGATGGCCATCCAGACGCATTATTATGGCAGCTATGTTTGTGGCTGAAGTGGACTGAAAGGTGCATTTATCAGAAAGGTCAAGACTTTCTGTATGTGTGTTTGGGTGGGGGGAGAGGAAGAGGAGGAGGAGGTTGTGTTTGTGTGTACACAACACGTGTGTCCATGCGTATGCATACATGTAAAAGAGCAAGCGATGGATAGCAAGCCCTAATGAGGAAGAGGATGATGACACCTCGTTAAAGTATGTAGCAACAAAATATGAGGACCACAATAATAATAATAATAATAATAATAATAATAATAACAATAATAATAATAATGGATCTAATTTAATAGAATAAATCAATAAAGGGTCATAGCCTTACCTGGATTCACCTGATCAGATGTTTCTGTGTGTGTTCTTGATAGTCCGTACACTCGCTGACCTGCAATAGCGAGTGTATTGTATAACCTGAAAACACCAATCATGCACTTAGGGACCGGTCAGCTGTATTTACCAGGCATGGCGAGGCACGCTGAGAGGATAGCGCCATAGGTCAGAAGAGAACAGCAACACATTATCGCACAGAGGCATCAACCAGCGGTATCTTATTGAGATGAAAATAGGTGGCCCATTATTTGGAGAGTCAATAGCAGGTTGTCAATTAATACAACAAGAACTAAGTACCACACAGGAGCCCGGTGATGGCTAGTTTGTGAGGTAAATGTGAGCAGGGGAAATCTGCATTTTGCTTTTTATGGATAGGAAATACAGAATGTTTTGAGATTACATCCCCCGACACCCCCTACCATCAGCCTTGGGTAGGTGCTGCTTCTGTCTATTAGTATATGAATAACAACTATCAAATCATGCTGTAATTTCGTGGTCTTTGTGTTTTGTTTTTCTGTATACGAGGAGCTTGTGAAAAAGTGAAACGTCTTTCTCATTGGAGTCCGCCTTGAAATAAAAGCAAAGAAATAAACACATCAGTCGCCCATCTGAAAATAATTGCGGTTTCATTCGCTTTCTCATAATACAGTTCATCTCCGGGGGTAGGGGGGGGCATATCCAAGCAATGGCTACCTACAACACCAATCAAACTTTAGAAACTTTTAAGTCCTCTAAAGCTTTGTAAAGGGTGAAAAGGCAAACAGACAGATCCTCGAGGGAGGAAGAAATAATAATTTCCTTTAGGCTCTCTCTCTCCCTTTTGCCTCCATCTGTGTGTCTGACAAGGTAATCCCAGTGTTTCCTCAAGCAGGGATGGTTTGATATAGTTTGAATCCAGCCCTAAGCGCCAGCCCAGCTGTGATACTGCGATACTGGTCCGGTGCAATACTAATATTATAGAATAACATCAATGGCCTGTGTGCTGTGTTGTGTTTTCCCAACTACAGTGAAATTACAGAATGATACGTTGTGCAAAATAAGCTGTTCGCTACCTGTGTGTGACTGATATGGGATGGGTTTGGTGTTGATGGGACCCAACATAAGCAATCACTACCAGGGGGTCGGAAAGAGTATGTGTGCTATTTGCCCACATACTGCACATCTATGGTGCAGTCACCCTGTAATAAGCAGAAAAATAGCTGCCTAATAGGGAAAAAATATTCACAATTTGGTACCAAAGTAACTATCCGATAGACTATCATACATGACAGAGATGATTGACGTGACGCACCCTTTGGCGACCATATTGGAGGTCCGCAGCAATTAGGCGACATCGGCTGCGTTTCTAAACTTACAACTTGTCCATCTCAAAACAATTGAATAGACATTAAATTTTGTACTATTTTTGACTGGGAACTGATCATTTCATCGCTGATACCTCTGGTTGATTTTGTGTTTACATAATGTCAGCTTTTTAGCTAGTTAACCATGGTATCTGTTCAGCTAACCATCACTGTCTTGTTAATACATCTGATTAGCACACTAGCTAACGTAGCAAGTAGCAGCTAGCGTTAGCAGTGGCTAGTAGTCACATGTTATGAACTACATTAGCCTGCTGGCTAGCTAGCTAGCTAACAGTTTGTTCAGGTTAACTGAGCTGACTCTTCTCAAGCTCCAACTCAGAGTGTTTTGGAGTAGAGACTAGGGATAAAGACAAGACAGTTTACTGAGTCATAGTAACCTACATTTGGAAATCTGCTTCATCACACTATTTACTTTTACTTAGAACATTACTGAACTGACCTACAGAGACACTACAACAATCTTTTTCAGGTATCTCTCTTTTTCTAGCCTGGCTGTTTTATATTTAGTCATTATTTGTGCACAGCCAATTCTCCAATGGACCTCCATGACGGCGCCAGACGTGGCTGCTGGGAGATTTGTGATTTAACTGCAAAGCTTTAATTCTTAGATAAATTAACTGTTCAAGATACTCATACTCAAACCTTTAGGAAACTTGTCAGTACTATCATCTGTGAGAAGTAATAGGAAAATGTTATGATAAATCCATACCATTATGGTGATTGAATTATTTAGGTCAGCTTCCATATTCACATTTTAATGTGTTCAGCAAATTATTATGAGTCTTGTAGTATGATTTGTAACACCTGTATGTTGAACATAATGAAAATGAATTGAGCTAAAATCATATCTGTTACGATCGTGTTAACAGGACCCAAGTGCAAACTACAGACACAGAGACGTAGGTAGAGAAAAAACAGGTTTTACTGGGGAATTAGTGCAGAGAATGGCAAGGCGGAATATTGGCGGTTGAAAAGGGTCCCAAAATGGCACACATACATGCAAAAAACTGATACAGTGGCTGGACATAAGGAGCCACCAGTTACATATAATACATTGCACCAATGGAAGGGAATAAATTCAACCACCTCCACTACAATAGTCTACATATCAGACAAACCTAGAAAAACAAGTGCCCTGGTTGAGCTTTTGTTCAAACCAAGGTAATCCTCTTTAACTGTGATGGCAATTGTCCTCCAGTGGAGCATAATGCTAAAGCAATGGTCTGAGTGCTGTCAAGCTGCCTGCTTTGTTCTCCTCTGGTCTTAGTCTGCTCTGTTGTTCTTTCCTCGCTCTCACCGGCTTCCACCTGTTCTTGAACTTGCCCCCGGCTGCCTCAGTCTGTTGACCTTTGACCCCGGCAGTCAGACACGGTCAGGAAACCTCTTGACCACCTCTTGACCTGTGGAGAGTGAGAAGAGTGGCTGTTGTTATTGTTGGTGTGTGTGTGTGTGTGTGTGTGTGTGTGTGTTGTGTGTGTCACAGTCTGACCCTTTTTTTGACCTTTGTCTAGTGGCTGGATTAGAGTCCCAACACCAACCACCAACCCCCAGAGCCCTGTCATTGATGGTATGTATCAAAGTCACATGTATTGTGTCTGCATCTGTGCAGAATGCATGTGGTTTTACATATAAGAATGTGTGAGTGTGTGTGTGTGTGTTGCCATATGAATAAAGACTGAATTAGCACGCTGGGGTGCATATGTTTGCGTACAGTAATGTTCAAGCTGTAAACATGTTATGGTCATGAAGCTACAGTGACTCTCCCAACTGATCCCACTTCAGCTCCAACAAACACCACTAACCAACCTCTGCACACATGAAACAGTGACATTGCTGGTGTTTTTATTTAACCTTTATTTAGCCAGGCAGGTCAATTAAGAGTAAAAGTCTCATTTAAAATACTGGCCTAGCAATGGGGTGATTCACAGTTAAAGATCATTTCCATCCACGCCAGTATTCTTTTAATAGCTTGTGTTTGCACGTTAAACCTCTGCAAATTACTCTTATAAAGTTAACAATGAGCTGAAGACACTAGTGAAATGACGCAGATGCAGTTCACTGCATCTTTAATGAAATGTCACCTGATATGGCTGATAAATAATTGCTGCAGAATCAATCCTGCCCCCCAGTGGCTGTTTGCGAGACAACCGGGGGCCACCTTGAGCTCAAAGAGTCTCCTACTGCTGTGAATGCAGTTAGGCCAAAGTGGATCCTTGTTCCTCGGCAACCTGAGGCCCAACGGAGGGGCAGGGGGGCTGAACACAGTCGGGGTTTGAGCTTCAGCAACGGCAAAGGTTCACCGATGAACTGCTACTAACTAACTTCAAGCATCGGCATGGTTTTAGTTTAGTCAATTTTATCCAGCTCTGTGCTCTGTTTGCACCATACACACACACACACACGCACACACACACACTTTTCTGCAGTCATTTCCAACCTTTAAAAAACAAAGTAAACTACACATTTTCATCACTTTTTTTTTTTTCATTCTATTTCTCTATTTCTTGTGTTATTCTATGTAGAATGACAGTTGCTTTTAAATGAATATTATGTTTTTTCCAGTCATGGCTAGGTACATTTCAACTTGTGCTGTCAGCATTTTCAAAGCTTTTTCATTGCACTAGAATAAGTGATAACTGTGCAATAAAATAAAATGATTTTCACACATAACCAACTTGTTGCTTAACAAATATTTTTTTTTTATCAAGGATGTGGAGGGGTCAAGGACCTCGACATACCTCCCCAAGAATTCTGCTACTTCCGACTCTGGATTATAGGGGTTTGCACAAATGGACTGCTAAAATCCTGAAATTAGGTCAGTCCAAATAAAGTTTAAGTTTATGAAGACCCATTTTGCGTTTTGTATCATTTTTTTAAATTGAATTTTGTCCAAATATAATCAATAAGCATATGTCTTGAAGAGGTACTCTTGAAATTATTCTAGCGAGCTAGCTAGCTAAGCGGCTACAGCTATTTGGATGTGCTGGGATAGTTAGGCTAGCAAGCTAACATCACTTGTTTATCCTACCAGAGCTACAGTTAGCAGCTAAAGTATTTTAGTCTACCTCCGGTAACATTACACACCAGGAAGTACAACAATCCCTTTGCACAAATCTACTCTTCATTTTATAATAGTTACAGTACCTGTAAAACCACAAGAGATCACAATTTAAAATTTATCAAAAAAGCTTAAAAAGGTTAAGACCACCCAGTGGTTTACTAGCGGCAAGGTGACTAGCGCTATTTTCCATAGATGCGGAGGGAACACGTCTTATATCAACTAAACAAACCAATAGATTTTGTTGAAAATCACCTGGCAGCACTCTCCAGCAATCATAATATATACACATTTCTGTAATTTTTGTTGACAAATCTTGCATTCAAAAGTGTGTACTTATAAGGTAGTCGATAAAAACAGTTTGTCGTTTCTTTATAGCAGTAATCTGTAATGTGATAGAATAGGCAGAAGTGACGTCAACCTCGGTTCCCTACTGTGCTTTAATGCATCAAAGTCACAGTTTTCTATTTTTATAATGTAGAACAAGAATACTTATATTACTGCTGTCACAATCATGATATGTCAATCATATCTCTTTATAACGGAAAGATTTGCTTTAAATTCTGAACTAAACTGCATTTTAAGTCAGAGGCAACTAGCAACAGAGGGGAAGCAAAATGTCTCCTGTGTAGAACACATGGGTGATATATAAACATGTGTTGGTCTGCCAATACGTCAACACCACCCGGTCTTCTGTTTGACGGTGTATCTAAAGCATCTTTTATAGTGGCTTGACAACCATTTATGATCATAGTAAATACTAATATGTCTGGTCATGTTTCATTAACGTGTACTTAAAGTAAACATCATTTTCTCAGCATTTTTCCCATATATACATAACAGATACACTTTTCCTTATTATGAGATCTGACCTACACCTGTAACCACGGAAACATAAAGGTACAACGAGACACTTTGAAACCACAGAGCGACAGATGGATGGGCGGTCTAGCTCCCTAGGCTAATATTACGCCAGATATTACGCTTTAAATCACACATGACTTTTTGACAGTTGTTAATACTATGCAATTACATAGTAAGGACTGTCAGTAGGCTGTGAGTCGACTGTTGAAATTACTGTTATAACAGCCCGTCACCTCCTTCAGGTGGATTTCAGTTGATACACGTGCTTGTATATTTTTTTAGCTAATAACGTGGATCCATTAAAGCATTTATCTCTCTAAACATCAACACGTCCTTTCTGATGTTGGAAATAAAGATAAAGTTGCATGAGTTAAGAGGTTTATATTTGGGGTGGTGCAATAAAGGAACAAAACTCCACATTCAACGTTTAGATAGTTTAGTAATTATGGAGCAGAAAGGAAGCTACTGAGGCTCTGAATCTGTGTTGGTCAACAGAAATCAGAATAGCATGGTTTTTACTGTGTCTGACGGTGTTGATACAAACCAAGTAATGACACGAAACGTGGATTTTGTGGAAAAAATTGTCAAATCAGAAGATTACGCAGAAACATTGCTTGATAGCTGAGAAATTCTTCTGTGGTCACATCTGATTAGATTTCCTAACACGTTACATTTTTTTTCAAAGGTAAGACCTGTTTTTTTCATTCCTCCATACATTGTTTCATATGTCGGGCTCTTTAGAAACTGTTGGGTCATTTAATTCAGGGAATCCCAACACAGCCGTTTTCCATCTTGCATCCAAAGATTAAGTGGAACTGGGAACAAAAATGTAATGACCGGGAGAATTTGAGGGACGGATTTTTGCCCGAATGTGATTGGTTCACGTGCTGTGAGCATCTTAACGTTTTCTTGTTGCATCGCGTTCACATGGCCACCTATCCCGTCATACTGTACATACACATGATTACTTGCTTCTCATAGACAATGAATGGAGTTCTCCTCTCTTCTCTCTCCCTCCTCTGCACTCGCCCCGTGCTGGACTGGTGATCTGTCTAGGGTGTCTCCCAGTGCATGCTGGGATAGGCTCCAGACCCGGTCACCCTGAATAGAAATAAGCACCTCAAGGCAATGAATGAATAAACCGATAGAGGCTTCATCTGAGCCACCTGCCGATGCTCTTCGAGGACCGTCTTACAAGTAGTGTGTCAAAGCTGACGTCGTACCTCCTCCCTTGGCTGCTGGTCTGAAGTCAGCAGACATCACCCTCCTTCAGCTTCAGCCATCCCAAAAGCAAATTCTTCCCTCAATCCGGCCCCAGGTACCAACTGTTCTTCGGTATGTCTTTACTGAAAGGCTTGTACATGATAAAGAGAAGTATGGTTGTCTTGGTCAACAGCGTAACGATACTGCACAGCACAGGTCACGCCTTTGCTGGCACTCAACCATGCCCTCACAAGGTCAACGCAAACGAGTGTAAACTAGCTTAGTACTAGTTAAATGCTCGTCAGCTGTGAGCATCATGACAAGTAATGTAATAATTGTGTTTTCTATGTCAGTCATGATACTGACAACATCTCTGATCTTTTCAAACATCGTTTATTGAGACAGCAAAAGAGTTTGGAGTAGAAATTTGTTACGTGCCATTACAGTTTTGTAAATCGAACCAAGACTTTTTAGCATTTTTGCCCTTGTTGGATAGTTCACAGTGAAAACAAAAAAGTATTTTTGAATAGAAAGACAACATAGCTACCATATTCAAAGGTCTTGAAACTCCAATGGGTGGGGAATTTTTGTTCCAAAACAAGAGTACGGGTCAGAAAGTGACATTAAATGCAGCACAGCCACAACAGTGTTTGGATCAATCCAATGCTCGCAGAAACTTTCACTGATTTGGTTTCAAGTTCCTCACATCCGCCAACCCGTGGCATTCCCAGCATGGAGCAAACAGAGCAAGACCCTTTTTAACTGTTGCTAAAAATCTGTTTAGTATGTTGTCCCCTTATAGTGGATCAGAAATGACACTGATTGGTATTCTGTTAGTGTAAATGCATGTGGAGTATGGCATTTGTTTTTCCGGTTTGGGTAAAATGCATAACAGTCATTAAAAGACAACGATATAAACAAGATCAAACAAGATCAAGACATTTTGGACATGAGTGACTCAATGTAGTCAAATGTGCAAAATGCATGAAAACACTTTACTATAAAAATGCAACATATTTATCTACAAAACAAATGGATCTTATTAACAAAATCCAAGATTTCTGTAAAAAAACTATATAGAAAAACTATATCACATCTAAAGATGGATAACAACGGCCTTGATAAACTGAACACCTTTATTTTAGTTTGAGTACTACTTGTGTCCACTGGAGGGACTGACCTATTTATTAGATTTTGTCTGGCTTCCTAGAGCTTGGTTTTGACCATGTAGCCCTTCGCCCAGGCAATATTAAGGTGAAAACCACGAGAATACAGCATGTTTTCAAGATCTGTATTAACACTATTATGTACGAATTTCTTTTCCAGTCAAAATGTAATCCTGTAAGAGGCCTATTGAACGATACGTGACCAAGACACCAACGAGTGTTTATGATTAATGTACAGTGTGTACCGTGCATTTGTCAGGACAAGGTCAGTGAGAGTGGATTTCTCATTGTAAGTAATTGTATATTCCAGATTATTCTCCTTCCTGTGACACTACGTTTGATCTTTTATCGATAATAATGGCCAAACAGATAACTTGTTAATATCTAGTTATAACATCATTTGAGGGTGATATTTTTTAAATGTATTATTATTTTAGGGCGGTTTTGCCTTTATTATACAGTAGACAGTAGAGAGGAGAGGAAAGTCTGGGATGACGTGGGTCCCAGGTCGCCTTCTTCGTTGTTTTAGCATAGCATCAATCACCGCCCACTCCGAGCTCTATAACGAAACAACCACGTGGAATTTCACTTATTCAAACAGGACTTGTCTACTTTCACCGCAGTGTCTGATGACTGACTGACTGACCTGAATGTGGCTCCTGACGCCCACGTCTCGTGCAGTGGGGAAAATAACTTTCCCAGTTCCAAGCAAGTGGAAACAAGTGGCGAGTATGCTTTGCGACAGTGATGTAAAACACTACCACCATGGGACTCAAGGGGGCGCCAAAGTTCTACTGGTAGCAGCTTTAACCACTGAAGAGCTCATCACGCTCTGATTTTAGAGGCACTTCTATTCTCAGTTCTTTACTTTTTTTTTTCTAAAAAAATCAACACCTAGCAACAATTATTTTTTAGGACAAGAACAAGACAGGGCATACAGTACCCCCCCCCCCCCCACTGTATAAAATGTTTGAAAGAAAGGAAAGACAGCCCCGACATTTTCAGCAAGTTTATTTCAGTATAAGTGGTTTTTAAAACACTTCACACTGTATCTCCAAACATCTCACTTCCTTTGCGACCTCCAGTATGAGCAAGCGAGATATCGATATCTTTCAAATATGGCCGTGTCCAACATCATCGTACTCTGTGCCAAAGAACATTTTTGAAGCATACTATTTTACAAATAGTAAAGAGAGTTGACATCGGGACAACTGGGGAGAAAACAGTCACAAAATAACCAATAATTAAGACTTTGTATAAGTGTAAAACTTGACTAAAAAGGAGACTAAGTGGCTGACTTGGATATCATATGTGCCTGTTAGAACAGCCAATCCAGAAAGGGGGTCAACAAATTAACCATTCCAAATGCCCATGATTCCTCTCAGTACCTTTCCTCTGCTTTGTGTATGGGTAGAGTGTGTGTGACTGTGTATGCATGCGTGTGTGCATTTTGTGTCCTATCATACATACAGTACATTACATACAAACCCAATGTGTTCTAATAAGGCATTATGTGGCAAAACAAAAACAATAGATCACCAAAAAAAAAAAAAAAGAAGTCAAAACTCCACAGAGCAAAAACAGCATCAATGCCATCGTACCGGCTGTCGTGACAGCACTGTTTTAAGGCCGAGGAAACAGAATAAGACGGGGGGTTTTTAGAAAATAACACAGAAAAAGTACCTTTACGAACACATGAAAGTACCTCAAGAATGAAACGCGAGACGAGGCTAAAACCTAAAATGTCAGCAAAAAACGCTATTTAATGAATTTGGGAAGAACTAGATAAGAGCCTTAATGATGAAAGAGATGCGATGCTGAAAATGGGGGTTTGGGGCACAACCTGGCAACATGGAAATGGTTTCTTCTGTTGCTCTGGGTTTAGAAATTGGGGCTTTTGAAGGTTGTTAACAGCTGAGGTCTGTCTGCAGAAGCCAGTCTACAGATGGCATTAAAAAAACAAAACAAAAAAAACAAAGGCTGTGTGTAACATATTGTCTGTCGTGGAATGGGTGCTTTACAAATGTACTGGAGCAAGGGGGTGAGAATATAATACATGTCTTAAAATTACAGATATAAAATACATTCATGAATACATCTTTACAAACAAAAAGAAGACCAATAGAAAGCAGAACACCTCATCGATTCAAATGGCTCGAGCTAGGAGGCAAAACACACACGTTTCAGTTAATGGACTACATAGTGGGGTGGTGGGGGGGGGTGGGGCAGTACAAAGACAATTTCTTCCCAAAAATGATTTGAACGTTGTCACATTTACTGGTGTGCAACAGTAAGCTACTGTACATACTGAGAGAGAGAGAGAGAGAGCGCAGGTTAATCTCTCCGTCCTATCCACTAGTACTGCTTTTACTAACATGGGGAGAATGCCACCCTCCTGACGTACTGATCGAGGACCAGTCTTCATCATCCTTAACTTCCTAATCTAAACCACTGACAAGCGAGCCCACAAACATAAACCTTGCGTCTTGTGAGCCATCGTACCCAAAAGGTGATTCGGTACCTATTGGGACAGCACGCTGGGGATAGTTGTCTAAGCCATGGTGATGGTGTTACTGCGCTGGTGTCCGGTCCGACACAGTTCCCTGAGAACCCCAAACACACATCCTCTACAACTACGACTATGGCAACATGCTGGGGACAATAGTCATCTGTGGTCCTGAATGATAAAAACTCAAAATACACGTTTGTTTTTACAGAATGATATGGTGCAGCATTACAAGTCGAGGACATATTAAAAGCCAATATTTACATACCAAATGGTTCGGGTCATTTCGGCAATGCTGTGAGGGATTTTTATTTTGTTTTCTCCATCGCCAGGAATATACCCCTTAAAACCCCTTAAAAGTTGCCTACACATACAAACAGACGACCCTGTGCTGGTGGTTAAAAAAAAAAAATGGATCTATGACCAGATCAACCAGATCCCTAACCGTCGTTTGGTTAGCCTCAAAGACTTCGCCGATGTGTTCACTAGTAATCGACAGCTTCCAAACTGAAGCGACAACAAATTCAGATTCACTGTCAATGTGGCCAACAGGTAACTCTTCCAAGTGACTACACTGTACACCGACGTCATACCAGTATATGCATTTCTACGTAGCTGAAATTTTTTCAACGTGTGTGTGGGATGTTTTTTTCTTTTTTTTTTTTGCATTCTATATTTGAGTCTCTGGATGATTATTTTGGCTTTAAGCAATGAACCGCTCCTATGGATAGTGAGTTTGCATTACAAATAGGGTCTGTCTTTCCCTGGTGCGCTCAACAAACTCAAATCCTTCACAGTTTGCTTCAGTGTCCACCTGTTCTTCCCAGTCCTTTTTGACCGCATATATATATATTTATATATATATATTTAATATTATAAAAAATAAGTTATTGCGCATCCAAAAAAAGTGCATTGTATGTTTGAAAAATATCTCTTTCATTTCCTTTTTTTCCCCCTTTTTTTCTTCATGTCGTGCCGACCGGATGGTTTTCCTCCTCGACAGACGACGGCGAAGTCGCCGCCTTCTTCCTGCGTCGTACCGCGCCATTAATGGAGAGTAATGGGGAGTGGGTGAGTCGGGGGGGTGTGGGGGTGGAAGAAGAGAAGAGGAAAAGGGGGAGAGACAAACAGGGAGCGGAGGGAGGTCGTGCTACGCGATGACCATGGGAACGTCGTCTGAGAAGCCGCTGATCATGGGAGCGTCTTCATCGTCATCGCCTTGAGAGAAAGAGGGGGGAGGGAGAGAAGAGAGAGGGGCATTTACAAAAGCTTAGGAATTACATTTCTGCTGGTGTGTGGGGGGGGCTCTGATATGCAATTACTCCAATTACATCGCTAGTAACAGAGTGCAAGATAGGCGCAAGGAGTGTGACATCATTCTCATTGCTGTGCTGACAACACCTTAGGAGCTAGCTAAGTAGCATCAGCTAGCTAACCTAAAGTAACGAAGGGGATCATGTTGAAAATAAAAACGGGAGAAGAGAAAGTTAGGGGACGCTTGAAGAAGGAGGATGCGGGTACATGACGTCCTGGAAAAAAAAAAAACGGGTGCAGGAGGGTTCAAAAAAGCATCTGTGATGACAGCCTAACAGTTCTTCCCATAATGCATTTTTTTCTTGACGGAAGCAGTGCATGCCAGGAAGGCAATTACCCCACATCAGCAGCAAGGCATGAATAGTCACGCTATGGTTTAAAGAGGGTGACTATTAGTGTGGAGCAGTAAATCAAGGCCCTCTCATCAAATAGATTGGATCCCCTGAAAGAGCCTGTGGCATTTCCATTACACAGGTGGATGGCCAAGATCATAACTCAAGTCATTGTATTACTTGTGATTTATACTGACCGTGCCTTCTTGGATGAGAGTGCAGCCAAACTAAAACTGAATGCCTGCTGCACGTTAAAGCGTCTGACAAATGCATCTTGTCATTAGCTGTAGGTTTGGACAGCACTTTGTTAAGACAAATTAGAAGAGTTAGAAATGTGGATCCATGCGACACATTTCAGGTGCACATCTGACTCACCCAGTTCGTCCCCAGAGGAGAAGATGGCGGAGCCCAGGCGGGAGTTGTAGTGGGAGTTGGCGAAGGCGGTGAAGTTGTTCTGGAGACGTCGGTGCCGGAGGTAAAGCGCAAGCAGGCCGCCGCACACGCCGAGCAGCAGCAGGAAGAGGACGGGGACCACCACCGCCGCCATGTCACCCGAGTGGCCCTCGCTGCGGGACGCGTCGCTGGCCCCTGGACGGGCGGGGAGGAAATGGGTATAGGTCGTTAATACTACTGCCTAAATTCTATGGAATGCTTGTACTACGAAGAAATAGGCTATTGGCAAAAATAGTTAGATAGTTAGGTCTATTGCCAAGTACCTGCTCCCAGCTGGTCGAAGAGCAGCAAGGCAGGCTCCCCACACAGCTGACCGCTCAGCAGGCAGCGGGCCTGGACAGAGAAAGTGTAGTTGTGTCCCGCCAGCAGGCTGCTGATGCGGAAGTAGGTCTCTGTGGTGTTGCCCAGGTAGGTGGACTGGTTGGTCACGCTGTCGTACACGTGCACCTCATAGCCCTGCAAGCGTAAGGGTCAATTAATGTGCATGAGTGCACAGAGCTCACAATGTCAGGGAAAAGCGATGTTGTTTCTAGATGGAAAGGTAGACTATATCTGCACATTTCTATATAGAGACTAAGCATTGAGCAACCACAGCTGGAGCCATAACGGAATTGACTGTGCACAAATAATGTCTAGACATAATATATAATATATATGGAAATATATACATATGATCCAATCAATAAACATGGAACATTGGAGCTAAGAAAAAGAGATTTAACCTTTAACCTGAAATAGTAGCTAGCTAACTAGCCAGCAAGGGCAGGTAAAAAAGCAGGTAATGTTGACATGCAGCTAGCCACTATTAGCATTAACTACTAGCTCCTAATGTAAGCTTTTGTGTGAATCAGATGTGTTAACAAAACAGTGATGGTTTGCTGAGCAAATACTATTGTTAGCTTGCAACTTGCAAACGGACAATACCTAAACACAAAAATCAATCAGATGCATCAGTGAAGAAATGATCAGCTCCCAGTCAAAAACAGCACAGAAAGTGACCATGTCTATTCTACACCGTGAAGATGGCCGACTCATAAGTTTAGAAATGCAATCGGCTATTCTCAGCCGTTGTTGGCCAAGAGCCGTGGACCTCCAATATGGCCGCCAGAGGGCGTGATACGTGTTGATTGAACATGATTGGCGGTCGGTAGCTGGTGCCTCACCCTGCTCTCGTTGAAGCCTTTCTCTCTGACAGCCAGACTCTTCCAGAAGAGGAAGACGTGATCTTTCTCTGTCAAAATCTTCAGGGCCTCAGGAGCCGGCAGGGGAACTGGCACAGACAAAGAACATTTCTTTAGCTACTTCAATAACAGGAAGCTACCGAAGGGGGTTCTTTACATGGATGTGTCTGTGTGATATGATTCTGTGTGATGGTTTTTATTTCATGTTTATTACATGAGCCCCGTCTCTGTTACCTGTGCTGAGGGTGAAGCTGGCCTCCTTGCTCATGTTGCGCAGGCGGATAGAGACGCTGTATCGGCCCCCGGGCTCCAGGCCCTTCAGCAGGTACTCCACTGTGTTGTTCTGGGTGGACAGCTTGTAGTCCTGCTCCGACTTACGGATCACGTCCCGCACGTGGATTGCGTAAGTCTACCGGTGCACAGATAGGCAGGCGGAAACACAAGCAGACACAGAGAGAGAAAAGGGACAAGTTAAGAACGGTTAGCTGGGTGCAGTTCTTCAGTGTTGATGTACATTTTCTATATCTTTAACGCAGACTTGTGAAAAGCAAAATCTGTGAAATAAAAGGCATTTCAATATCAATATCGGTTTTTGGTGCATCGATCGATTTTTGTGACGCAGCAGATATCATGACACGACTTCCTGATTGCAGAAATCATGCTCCTCATGAGTAAAATGAGTGTGGTACCAGAGGGGAGTTTGGGGCATCGTAGGGGGGTTGCCACTTCAACATGGCCTGGGTCTTCTCCACGCGGACGCGGTGCAGGTTCCTGGGCGGCAACCTCTCATTGGGAATCATCTTCACCACGGCGTCGTCAGAGGGGGGGCCCAGGTAGGGGGAGATGGCACGCACCTGGTGACAAAACCACACTGGGATTTAGTGCTGATGGAAGATTAGGTCATGCTCATCTAACCATAAAAGGCAGCAGACTAGATCCTTCATAGAGGGAGGGAACGCACTGCAGTAGTGGAAACAAGACAGAAGGAACAGAGCAATACTGCGGTTTGCTGATATATCAGGCCTGTATTGGCCTTTTATTAACAATTGGATATCGACCAGTCAGTGTCGTTCACTTCTGGTTATCTTCTGGTTCCACAGACACCAGGTGGAACCCTTACTCTTTTGTGACATTTTGATCGGATTCGGCACAAGTATACACGCCAACAGGAGCAGCTGCTGATCATTATTATTATCATTATTATTTCTATTATATCGTCTTGAGTTTCAATGGAGAGGTTTAGTGTCCCAAGACCCAAGTAGTGTTGTTTCAGAGATAAGAATACAATTCTGAGAGAGCGCTGACCAGGAAGAGGTACTGTTCATCACTGTCCACTGTGACTGTCAGGCTGAGAGAGCTGCTGTTGACGCTGTGGGGGCTGCGGTACAGATCCAGGAAGGACGTGGCGTAAAACACACCATACATCTATACACACACACAAGGACACAGTAATCATGTTAAAGACATTCCTTACATTTGTAACAGGTTCTTTACAGCACCATGAAGGGTCTATGTAGAACCGTTTGAGCAAGGTGCTATAGAGAGTACACGCTAAAGAATCATTTTCCCGTACTATATAGGACCTGTAGTGTTAAATTTCAACATTTCGTTTCAAAATGATGTAGCCCAGAAGTCACTGAGATAACACTGTCAAATGGTTACCAGCATAGAGGTATCATGGTCTGGGTCTCTGGTGTGTGTTGTACCTGTGCGGGGGTTCCGGTGGTGGTCCAGCTGCAGTCGACAGCAGTCTGGTTGATGGCCCGAGCTTTGAGGAGGGGTCGGTCCGGCTGGGTGCCGGTGGTCTGCTGATGGGACAGGGCTGTGGGACTGTCTCCTATACTGGTGTGGGCCCACACCGCCACCTCATAAACCGTCCCAGCAGTCAGGTTCACGGCTGGAAATACACGGCACACATCAAATAACTATTAAAATAATACTTTTACGTAGAAATGAACGTCTATTGGGTGTCAGGTAGGTCTTTCCTGGGAAAACCCCTCTGGAGACAGGAAGTGATGCCTTTTTACGTTTCCGGTTTGGTTGGAATAAATAGAAGAAGAACTGGGTAGTTAGCATGAGCAACGATAGCCACCGTGGCTGAACAGACAAAGAAAAGAGGATCCCTGTTGCCATGAATAAACCAATTAGCAGAATACTTCCGTTCTCCAGCTTACTTCTAATAGAGAGGAAAGAAATGATGAGCCCAACAGTAATAGTAGGTGCTGCTTGCCGCCATGTGTTTTTCTTGACATCAAAATGTACCCATAACCAGTAGCGTGAAATACCCCATGGCAATCGGGGGATCGGCATCGCTTGGTCTTGTACCAAGAAGCTGTAGCATCCAACAGTACCTTTGAGTATCCGCTCTCTGACAGTGTAGTTCCTGCTCTCCTTGACGTGGGCGTCGAACAGCCAGGACAGAACCACGATGTACTTTTTCACCTGACAAACACAAAAGAGACAGAGAGCAGGGACCCCATCAGATGTGTTTAACCGGAGGGTGAAATATGGACCGGAGAAGGAGGCTTCTCTGGCAACAAACTTGAGAGGTGCTTTTGGAAGGGGCGGGCTCTGACCTCGTGCTGGGAGTTGAAGCTGAACGAGAGGCTCATGGAGTCGTCGGTGATGCTGTCGGTGATCACAGAGGGTGGGGGCAGAGCTAGAGCGACGAGACACAGCAGAGCAGAATCAGACTGATACAGGGGTTTGCTGATGTATCAGGCCGATATTGTTCCATGATGGTCTAAATGCTGTTTCAGAGGCTGTACTTTTTATCTTGTAATTCTTGTCAAATCTAAAGATATTGAATATTAGCACAAAAAATGGGCTCTCAGCAGGTTCATTACTAAAATATCAGCATCAGTGTCACCTTTCAAAAATGCTTATTGGCCAAACCCTGGGTCAGTACACTGACACAACCTGCAACACCTGCTCACAACCAGCAGGTGGCACAACTGCACACCTTTTCAAACTTTTTTCTTTTGTGAGACCCCAGGAAGACTTGTCTCACCTTTCTTAGGGGTGATGGATTTAATCTCAGTCCAATTCCCCACACCCCTGCTGGTCACTGCTGCCACCTGAGAAATATCAATCACAGGCACCACAAACGTCAAAATTCATCAGCTGTCATGTTTGTGCTTTTCCTGAACCCATGTGTGAAAAAATCATCACCACTCGTGTATCTGCCTCTATGTTGACATCAGAGAAAGCAACTAGACGTTACCCCAGACCTACGAAGCACTTACAATTTCAAACTAAATAGGTGTGGTTAGCGAGAGAAAACTTGGAATGACGAATGTAAATCCTGGTGCTGCGGAGGGCTGGGACCAAGCTAGGAAATTCCATTAGCACAATGTCAGAGATACAGCTTACTCTGTGTGTGTTTGTCTTACCCTGAAACTGTATAGAGTGTCTGGCTGCAGCTCCTTAACCTCAGTGCTGGTTGTGGTGCTTCTTTGGGAGGTCCATTCAAGACTGCCTCGCTCACTGTATTCAACCTGGCCACACACACACACACACACACACACACACACACACACACACACACACACACGTTATGGCAGAGGCAATAATGCTCTGAGCTACACAGCAAAGGTGCTTCAATTTGGGATCCATAATCTGTTGAAAAGTGACCGGCAGCACGTCAACAAACCAAAGTTAGTATGAACAACTACAGGACTCCAAATTGACAGATGCGCCATTAAAAGGTGCTACACGTACTGCAACCAAATGAGACCATGGTGGAGACGACTGGAAGCCTCTACATCACACCAGTGGTATTGTTACTGCAACTGTTTCTCCAAATTAAGACTACATTTCCCATAAACCCTTTGCTTCCTGTCCCCCCTCCCCCTTCTGGGCGTCTTTGTCTTTCCTGAAGAGGATCAACATGTTGGAAGTAATTTCTCCATCCTCCTTTCTCTCCTTCCACCATCTGCCGTTGCCAGAAACTCTGAAAGCTTCAGCTCCGTTAGCGGTGGAAGAACAGCGCCCTCTTCCTGTTTTGTGCCGTAAAGCATTTTCCCGCCAAATCTGACCCGGTGGCACACAGTGTAAAACGCAGCGTAGAGGCTTCCCGGTGATGGTCTTGTTTGTTTACAGTGATTACACTAATGTCTCAAAATGATGTGATAATGCTACATGTTGAACCTTTAAGTTGATGCGCTTGAAAACGGAGAACATATACTCACAATGAACTCTCTGACGAGGCCGTGGGCTTTGTCAGGAGGACTCCAGGAAACCTCCACCGTCCCGTCCTCCCCGTTGTCACATGACAGCTGCAGGTTCCTGGGAGGGTCCGGTACTACACCGCACACACACACAAACAGATGATACAAAAAGATTAATATCCGCATTGGATGAGGTACAATTGGCAGCAGTTCATTGGTCTTGCCAGTGATGTTGGATATTACTCTACGCCTAGACACATTATTCCCATTCAGGGTTACAGGAGGGATGAAATTAGTTACCGTTAAATATGTGTGAAAATATTACTATATTCACCTGAAATTATTCAGTACTTTCTATCACCTTACTGTTTTATAGACGAATATACCAATAGTGAGCTGTAAATATCTGACATTATAACACTAAATAATCAGTCCTGTCTGTCTTCCTGAAGTATGCATTCAGAATAACAAACCAGGAGGAACTTATACATTATTGAGCGATTTAGCATTAGAACAGGCGAAGTACCAACTCATTATTGTCTCATTTAAGTTTCCTTACAAAGTAAACAGGTCAATAATTAATTAAACAATCAAGTTGTTTACTGTAATAAACAACTTGAGCCGTAACAGCGGTAAATTAGGTTCCCGTCTCGCCGTAGCTCGTGTTACTCACAGCCCTCCGGTGTCCTGACCGTGATCATCTCGTTGGTCTTATGCTGCTTGCTCAGGCATTGTGTGAGCACCTTGACCTGGTAGGTGGTGTCCGGTTTCAGCACTGTCAGCTTGTAGCTGGTCTTGTTGCTGTTGGTGTCCATCATGGTCCACTGCTGGGTGCCCACAAGCCTGAGGAGAACCACAGTTTACTGAAACAGGGTTTTTGAAGGCTGATGTCAATGTTATTGCACTGAATTATTTTGCACAGATATTTAATATCTTTAAATTTGACCATTTTTATGTCCAAAAATAATAATAATAAAGCCTCTGAAACAAATTTAGACCATAGACTATGACACACTAAAACTCTCCATTGAAACCGAAGATGATGATGATAGTAAAAATATTGATAAAGGACAGATAAATTGTAAAGTAAATACGTAATATACACAACACCAACCAACTTAGATTTCTAATAACAGGCCTATATCGGCAGATCTAGTCTAAGTCTAACTGACTTCAAATATCACCCAGTAGTGGACAGGTCCCCTTTTATTGATGGCAGAACCGAGCTCACCTGTAGTAGATGAGGAAGTAGCAGGAGCCCAGGGGAAGGTTTTTGGGTCGGGACCAGGTCAGGGTGATGGCGCCCGAGAAGTCTGCCGTCCACTGGAGGTTCTGGATCTTATAGGCCAGGGTATCCGCTGGGAGGGAGGGAAGGAGACAGGTTGATAGATAGATTTCTTGTATTTATATGATTTTATTTCAACTTTTTTTTATATTGCTGCTGGACCTCCGGTATACATCATATTTGGGTTGGTTGAGTTTATTCTTTCTACTGCACCACCTGAAACCAGCAGGTGGCAATATTGCACTGCTTTCAAACTAGCATGTGTGACAGACTTGAGTGAAAGGCCTGTGTGCTATATGTCTTTTTAATGGCCTTTAACCATATCATATGGGTTTTTGAAAGCAGATGCCGATATTTTTGGATATTATTTCTGCCGATAGAGATATTTTGTGCCGATATTCATTGTCTTCACATTTGACCATTTTCATGCCAAAAGCTTCCAGGTATTTTAGAATCATGGGGCACCAAAACTCTCCATTTAAACGTAGGATAAAACTACTACTACTCCCATCCCACTACTCCCACTCCACACACACTGTAAATATATCATCAGTCATACTCTATCATACCCATCATCTCATGAGACATCTACAACGACAACCCTATCTCCCATTTTTAGTAGTTAGTATCGGCAAATAAAAGCATCGGTCTAACTAGGGCTGGGCGATATGGCTTATAAATAATATCTCGATATTTTTCGGCTATGTCGCAATATACAATATATATCTCGATATTTTCACATTTTCTCTAAAACAACATAACTGTTTGATTTAACCCTTTGATGCGTACGATCATACCAGTGTGATCATTCTAGTAGTCCCTGCAGCGTACGATAACACGCATCCTCTCCTTAAAACACACCTTCAGGCTGCCTAAGTGAGGTCTTACTAAATTAAACACTGTCACACTTTGCTCTTTATACCTAGTGTACTTTGATCGGGCGCATTTGACCGGGCGCAGTTGCCACAACGGATTACGCTGCAGCCATAGCAGCCCATTTCGCGACTGCCAGCTAAGGCGATCTCACGGGCAATTCCAAAACTTTTTGTACCTATTTTGGGGTATAAATGACAAATATGTACATATAGAGCCCAGGTTTAAAAATACTGGAATTCCCCTTTAAGGTTTCATGGATGAAGCACAGTGCTAAGTTTCTCAATACTAAAGCTATCAGTGAAATTAAATTATGACCTGTACTACTCAACATCAACAATGTTTAAAGGGCCTGTACCATGGTCAATTATTTATACAATAATTACCATGGTACCATGGTAAAACTAAAATTACCTTCAAACTACTATGACAGTTTTTTTGTTGGCCTCTTTCCACCACTAGATGGCACTCTTTCACTAATAAATGAATGGGATCCGTCAAATTTATTAGTGGAAATCTAGCATAAGAGAAGCTGCTCTGACACGGAGTACAATAACGTTAGCTGAAAAGACATAACATACATAACCTACAGAGCTAATGATATTAGTCAAAACCATATAAAATAGTCAGCCAAGTGAAAAAAGCGAATGTCCTTACCTCAGGTGATCTCGCCACTCACTCAAAATGAACCATACAGTGCAGGGAGAGAGTGGTGTGTTCACAGACAAGCGTTTGCTGTCAGGCTACATACACAGTAATACGTTTTCGTTTTAAAACAGAGTTTTGAAACTAAAAGGATCTGCGTCCACAGAAGCGTTTTATCACCGTTTCAGAAATTATCTCCATCAATGCGTCAAAAACGCATATCACGTAACCATTCACCTACACTGGGCATGCGCGTGCCGGTGTAAACAGGAAGCAGATTGTCTGCTCTGCTGTTGCTTGAGAGCAGGTCCTGACAGTTGAGTAGAATTTTTTGCTCAATGCAGTTCACTCATATGAGCTGACAGAAATACACTGTAGGAATCGTTAAGGAGATTCGTCTGTCACACAAGTCACCCAAATTGATGTGAAAAAAGCGACATTCGCCGAAAAGCGAACCCAATAACTTTATTTGAAGGTTTTTTCTGCGCATGCCTTTTTGACTGAAATCTGTGAGGCTATTCCCCATTTCTAGTGTGACAATAAATAGAAACAGTAGCCTAACTCTACATGAAAAAAGCACACAGTAGGCCTCATAGCCTATTTCAAATGAACCGAACAATACAACCCTGACAAGCGAACCGAACGGTTCGGATTTTTTACTTGAACCGTTAAACACACATAGTATGTTTTTAATTTCGCGATCTTCCTCCATTTTGAATTGACGTTAACTCAGTCAGGACAATGATTGACCGTTAAACTGATGGGCGTGGTTAGTTAGTTTGGGGTGTCTGTGACTGTGTGTGTGTGAGAGAGGGAGAGTGAGAGCGAATCTCCTGCATGTAAACGCGGCCTGCTTTTAATACATAAATAAATTACTAAAATGCGCAACGAATATCTCGATATAACGATATGGTCATCTGCCATATCGCACATAAAATGATATTCGAATATATTGGATATATTCGATACATCGCGCACCACTAGGTCTAACCCTACCAGAAACTAATGTATGTAATGTATGTATGGTGGAAACCTACAGGTGCATTTGTCCTCGTCGCTGTGGTCGGAGCAGTCCAGGAAGCCGTCGCACCTCTCGCTGTCCAAAACGCAGGCTTCGCCGTCTGCACAGCGACTTCCGTTCACGCAGGATAGCGGCCCGCGGGTGGCTAGAGAGATAATTCAGGGTGGGATGAAAGGAGAGAATTTTTTATGTCACTGTTGCTGTAATTCACTGCATAGAAATAAATATGTTGTGATCATGAGAACAGACGATAACACACACACACACACACACACACACACGCATTAGCACTTTTTCTATAAACACGATCGATCGATCCAGAGTTTTGACAATGTGAACAGCTAGTGATGCACATATCCAAATCTGCATGTTCTGGACATATGTTGATGACGTGTTAATTGAATATGTGCGATGAGGTGAATCATCTTTTACAGCACGCCTAGACACTTTCTGTACATATTTATGCCCTGTTAATGTGAATACAACGCAAATCACGTATATAAATTGTAAATTCGCATTTGTTTTCTTCATATATCATAGAAGTATTTTTCATATCATTACATCGTTTTTATTGTTCTCTCTTTGTCTCAGTGTACTTTATTGCTGTTATTTTGTATTTCTGTATGGTGTGTTGTCTAGGACGCACAATAGATCAGTCGAAGAAGAAGAACAACAACAACTCACGGCAGTTGGCTTCGTCAGAGGCATCCTGGCAGTGGGGCTGGCCGTCGCAGCGCTGCCAGTCGGGGATGCAGCGTGGGGGGCGGTGACACTGAAACTGACCCACACTGCAGCGGCCAGGGACGGGAGGCTGAGGCAGGGCATGGGTGGGGACCGGGGCCAGGGTTGCAGTGCCGTTGGCCGCTGTTAGAGAATAACACATGAATATGATATATATCTGTCAGTTTATTGCTAACTTAACGTAAACTTCAAGGTCAAACAAATGACAGACAGAGGTCCTACCAGTGGGACATCCCAGCTCGTCGCTGCCGTCAGGACAGTCGGCGTAACCGTCACACACCCAGGTATTGATGATGCAAGCTCCAGAGCCACAATGGAAGCGGTTGGGGGCGCAAGTAGAAGGACCCGGGGCAACAGTGTGAGGGACAACTCCCCCTTGGAAAGGACAGATAAGATGAAAGTTTGATAATCCCCATGTGGACATTGGATCGTTGCAGCAATAGTAGGATACAGTTAAGAAAAAAAAAAGAATGTAAATACGAATGGAGCATTGAGCAAGGCATTAAAATAGTTACAAGGGAGTTACAGCATTATGAGGGTGTGCAAAACAACAGCAGTGGAACATACTGAGACAAAGAAGAAGAAAAGTGTAGGAATCTATGTTCGAAAATATATGAAAATTATGAAAATATATATAGATTATTCCTCACAGCAAAAAATATCACAATATGTGAAATGACGAGGGTCTAAAACAACCGGCAATCTGTAGTTGTTGTGTAGTTATCAGGACAGTACAACAATCAAGCAGCAAGAAAGAAATCGGCAAGAAAGAAAAATTCACGCGTAATGAAGAATACAGCTACGTGTGCATGTGTACCTGTGCACTGGGCCTCGTCGGACCAGTCCCCGCAGTCGTTCTCTCCGTCACACTTCCACCACGTGGGAACACAGCGCCCGTTTTGACACTCGTACTGGAAATACCTGGAACAGCCCGGGACCTCAGTAGGAGAGGCTGCAACACGGAGACGGAAAAAAAAAGCATCAGATACACAGAGAGCGAAACACCGTAAAAGCCAAACAATATCAGGAGTAAGGTTTTGCACTCCTTGCACCAGGTTATGAGTCTCTGTGCGTTTGCCCTTGGATACAAGTGGTTTCTGAATAGCGGCCTTGCCATAAATACCAGTTTTGCTCGGCTTTTCGTCGTGCCACTGATTACAAACAATGACGTATTTCAAAGGGTACTCCATTACAGCTGTATGTAGTGTTTTCCTCCTAGCAATTCATCTAATAGGAATTGATAAGGGAATCGAACAGGAACAGAAATGATAAACTTCCACTTGTTTCCCTTTGCCATTGCAGTTTGTCTGTGTTTGGCATATGTCGTCATGATTTCCCCCCTTGCCTTGTGTTGCTTGGGGAACTCACATATCAAAGAGGTGATGGTCAGAGCTATTTTAAAGCTGCCACCTACTGCTAATTGGCATTCAACTCAATACGACTCACCTTTGCAGCCGCCTTTGTCATGGTGACTTAGCCACTTCAAAGTCAAAGTCCTTTCTCATTTGGACTTATTTTGTTCAGTCCCTGTATGTGTCTTTGTACGGAATGCTAATCTACAGTACATGCAAACACATGTATTCCTGTGTGATTTTGGGTATGTATGCTTAAGTTCTTGCTCCTCACCACAGTTGGCTTCGTCAGAGTAATCCCCACAGTCGTCCATGCCGTCGCACTTCCATTCCAGACTCACACACACCCCGTTGGCGCACTGGAAGGTGTACGCGTCACACACTTTGCCAAACTCCGACGGCGTGGCTGACCGACGCGACAAAGGGAAATAAGTTAAAGAACATGATATATGTGATTGTCACCTAATTGTCACCTGATTTAGATGAGAAAAAGATAAATGAAACTTTATGAATGTAGTCAGTCGAAGTCAAAAATAGTTTTCACAAACGTGTGTGTGTGTGTGTGTGTGTGTATTGCTCACCACATCCAGCATACTCGGGGTCCTCGTCAGATCCATCTTCGCAGTGTTTGGTCCCATCACATACAAGAGACTGGAACAGACACTGGGCGCGGTTCTTACAGACAAACTCCATGTAGCGAGTACACAGAGGGTCTACGGGGAGAGGAACAGGACATCACACTGATGACAAGTCATTAACACCCGGGGTTGAGAATATCGCTGCAGCTCGACCGACTTTTGAAAGCTGACACCCTTTTACTTGGATTTAAGCTGCCGATAGTCTGATATTTTGTATCCTTGAATAAGATTGTTTTCATACCAACAGATTCCAAAATAATACAATATTCTGTTAAATAAATAAAGTGTTGTTTATTCCTGAAACAGCATTTAGACCATGGGACACTAAAACTCTCCCCTGAATAATAATAATAATGATAATAATAATAATAAACATTAATATTATTAACATTAACATTAGCATTTGTGTGGAATACACTCAAATTAGAATCAATTCCAGTTAATTCTTGAATTCTGGTTCTTTTGACTTCATACTTAATGACTATATTCTGCTACACTGCATTGCATTACTCACCGCAGTTCTGCTCATCAGCGCCCCCTGGACACTCCTGGATGCCGTTACAGTGGGCGGTGGCCGGTAGGCAGGTACCGTTGGAGCAGAGGAACCCATTACAACGAGCGCCTTCTGGCAACACACAGCACAATGTACACAGTTACTGTTGAGAGATAATCCCTTCTGTTATGACTACTACTGTAGCTGTTTCTAATTGTCACTAGGGGCCACGCCTTTGTCATCTAAGGTATATCATCTAAGATATACCGGTAAACAAATAGATCGGTCTAACCCGTGTGTGTGTGTGTGTTTCTATTTACCACAGTATCTAGGGTCTTCGTCCGAGTCATCCTGGCAATCGTCATCACCGTCACATACCCAGCGCTGGGGGATGCAGTGGCCTGTATGACACTGGAAACTACTGGCCTCGCATGTATGGTGGCCGACTACGGACAAACAGTGAGGAAGAAAAAGGTTAGAGAATGTGACTTGAGAGAGAGGAGCTTTAAAGAGGGTTAAACAGTGTTAAAGTCTACAATGTCATGATTCTAATTACTACACAGACATGGTGTCAAGTAGCACTGCTTTGATTTTGCTTTGAGTGCATTACTTTGATTTGTTTCCAACAATTGGGCATGAATGGGAAATCTATGTATGATGGGCTTGACTTTGTATGACAAAATATCATGTGGTCCAGTGGGACTCATTTCTCTCAGTATGCAGTAACTCCCTGTTGTCACCTGTACAGTTGGCCTCATCCGACCAGTCTCTGCAGTCGTTGTCTCCATCACAGCGCCATGCCTCCCGAATACAAACACCTCGTGCACATATAAACTCCCCAGGGCCACACTGGTGAGACTCTGGGAAACACAACAACGCAGAGTTAGTAGAAAAGAACACAGTCCAATTTAGTGAAAATAATAATCTGTCAATAATTTGTCACGCAATCTCAGATACTGGGGGACACTGACATCCGTATACTAATCTCACAAACTAGAAAAAACTTGCGGGGTCCCACAAGGCTCTATTCTAGGCCCCATCTTATTCTCCCAATACATGCGCCCCCAGGGTCATATTATCCCCAGCCTTTCCATTGCTTTGCAGATGATACCCAGCTATATCACTCTTTAAAGTCCAGCAAACCCAACTGTCCTTTTCAGAGCTAGATGTCCAATAATTTCCTACAATTTAATGAAAACAAATTTGACAAAATATCACCCCAATTTTAGCCTCCCGTCACTTCTTAGTTTTAAAATCAAATCAAAATTAAGATTTTACTGATTATTTTTAAAGCATGGCACAGTTTAGCTCCTAGCTACATTCATTTTTTATTTAACCAGGCAAGTCAATTAAGAACAAATTCTGATTTACAGTGGTGGCCTGGCAAGAGACAAAATGCCTACAGGCCTAGACCCGAGACCCAATGGGACCAAGCATGGACCAAGCAGTCTCCACTGTGGAACAACCTGCCTAAGGATGTTGGGCTTGCTAAATCAGTTAAGACTTATAAATCACTTCTTTAAACCATTTTTTATAAACCTGCTTTCTTTGTTTTTTTAGACTTTGTTTTTATTAATTATTGACCAATTTGTAATATGTATCTTGTTTTTATGTGATATCATTTTCTCATTCTTTTCAAAGCTGCAAAGCGCTTTTTCGACACTTTGAAAAGCTGTTTTACAAAGCTCATAATGATTATCATTATTATTATTATTATTAGTTAGCACTCTCTCCTAACATTTGTTGAGACAAAACAGCCAGAGAGAAAGACAATGACATCCAGCAGCCCATCTTACCACAGTGTTCCTCATCACTGTTGTCACCACAATCATCCTCGTGGTCACATTTGAAGGCCAGCGGGATGCAGGAGCCTGAAGCCACACAGCGGAACTGATTGGACGGATCACAGGTCGTAGTAGCTGAGAGCAGCCAGGACACCAAACAGCAGAAGTAAATACATGTTTTTAAGAAACACCTTTTGTATTTATTCAGCATAATGAGGGGAGTAAGCTGGCTGAATACTTACGACACTCTTGTTCGTCGCTCATGTCCCCACAGTCGTTATCACTGTCACACTTCCAGATACTGCTGATGCAGCGGCCGTTGGAGCAGCGGTACTGGTTGGGCAAACAGCTGTGCTCTGAGGAATCATCCAATCACAAGCAACCATTTTCACTGTTCCTTATTGTTAGAGATGACCAGCCAACTCTTTGATATAAATCTGAAAGTCTGAAATTCTTTATTCCAGGACAGAATATAGAAAGACATCATTGGGGGACAGAGGGCCCAAGAGCATCATGATTTTGCAGTGGGTGTGTCTCACCAGTCTTGACGCAGGTGCTGTTTTGGAGTTGGTAGCCGTTAGGACACTGGCACTGCAGCTCTCCATTGGGCAAGGATATAGTCGGGGCACCGTCTGGACAAACGCAGGTATGGCGGTGGCCAGGCTGGGGCAGACACAGCAAGGTGCAAGGCTGGTCAGCGCAGGCATTATGGCCTAGTGGAAAAGAGTTTAACATCAAACCATGCTGCTTTGCTTACACACCCCAAATGGCATTGGGCTTACCTGCCCAAACAAACCTACAGGAGTAAACACTCCAGAGTTTGAATAAACCACTCCAAACATTCTTAGTGTGAATGCATGCTAATACAAAATTAAAGGCAAACTGTATTTAAAGACAAAGCCTTAGCAAAAAGACATGACAAGGAGAAAAGTCCATGGACTGATTTTCCACCATAGCGATGGGAAGGACAAAGAACCCATGTAACTTTCTACAGTCTGACACGGATTGATTAGATTATATTTCACTAATTCAGTAGAAGATCCCCATTATTCCTACTAGGGTTTCCATCTTTCTGGCCATGATTCCTCTTTCTATTCCACTCCTTTTCCATTCCTCACCTCTGGTCTTTCCCTTGTAGAAGATCTTGAGGTCCATGACTCCGGTCAGTCTGCCAACAATCAGCTCATTGCTCTGGGACCCAGCCTTCGGAGCCTTGAATATTCCCATTCTGGACCAGTCATCCCAGTACAGATCATTCTGAAAACAACATTTCAACAGACGTTTGTGAAAGGTGATTCTTATTTGGCGTTTTTACACTCAGAAGTAATGGGTAAGGTAAATAAAAAATAAAAAAGACATAGCCATCTGATTCTAAACAACATCTACCATAATGTATTTTCCACTGAGATTTAGCTGGAGTCCAGTGTCCACATAGTTGCTCTTACTCATAAAACTCAATGGTAAGAGAGTCTGTGGAATCTGTGGTTCAGTCAAATTTGTCCCTGCTGACCATTGTACATGCTCTCACTGTGAGCCAATCAGATCAAAGCAAAACAATGGCTCTGTACAAAAAAGGCTCTTGATTGCCTGTACCAGTCCATGGCAGGTGAGCCATAAAGTTAATGTTGGACACTGGGTCCAGTCACACCTTGAAGACAGCGATGGCGTAAGGGTGTGGTAGTCCCTCCATGAGCACGCTCCGTTGGCCCCCGGTGAAGTCGGCCCTCTCAATACGGTCGCTGTAGGCTTCGGTCCAGTACAGCCAGTGGTCATCGGCTGCGATCCCATTGGGCCAGCGAACACCCTCCGACACGATGCAGGAGACATTGGATCCATCCATGTAGCTCCGGTAAACACCAGCCGCTCGGTCACCCCAGTCGGTCCAGAACATCAGGCTATGGGGCATCGATGGGGGGCATCGATGGGGGACAGAGTATACATTTTGACCATTTTGAAAATTGAGACTTAATAGAGAATCAAAGAGAAAATAAGTATTCTTTTAAATAGAAGTATTCTTTACTATCTTTTTTGGTTTGGTTTTGGTATGGTTTCGCTCAATAAGACAAGATGTAAAACCTGTCTGAAACTGGGTCATTGCAGCAGCAAAAAAGTATCAGGAAACAACATGAACATGTTAAGTAGAATTGTATGAATGAAAGTATGTAACAATATGAATTCCATGATGGTGTGCAAATTAACAGCACTAGAACATACTGGGAAAAAAATCAAGATACTGTAAAATGAAGGAAAATGCAGACGAGCAGGAAAATGAAGAAACAGTATGTTAAGGCTGTGGATCAGCAGAACTCAGAATCTAAAATAAGATATAGGGTAACTTCCTTTGCAGAAGTGTAACCATCTTTTTCTTGTTTTGGAGCGTGGGCGTGTGGGTTACCTCTCTCCAGGCAGCAGAACTAGGGCTCGGGGGTGTTCCAGGACCGAAGAGTTGAGCAAAGTGTGGCGCAGATCCCCATCGGGGTTGGAAACCTTAAAACACAAAACATGACACAAACGTTGGATCCTTTTATAGGGTGTCTGCACAGTTTGTCAAGTTAATCCCAGTTAGAATTGAATATACAGTTCTGGACAGGATTATCGACACCCTTACATTTTATGCAGCTAATGTACAATATCTTCTGAAATAATAGGAACAGAACAGTCCAACGTTTTCTCTTGAACCATTGGAGATTAGCGAGGTGTAAGGTGTTTTTTCAATGGCTCGCACTAATCAATGACATCTGAGATCAATTTTCTTCACCACGTCCACGTCCTGGGAGACTCTGGGATATTTACGTTGAATTACACAGCAAATGAGAATCTATTTTAAAGTGTGCCAATAATCAAGGCCATGGCCACTTTTCTTTTTCAATTGTGAAACCATAAAAGTTTTTTTTTTTTTATTGTTATTGTTTGATCGTGTGGTGTTATAAATCGATAGATGAATCCAATTATTTCAGAAGAGATTGTATATTATCTTGTATCAAGGGTCAGGTTTCCAATACTTAGCACTTGTTTCAACTGCCTTGGAGCACCAGATGCATGGCATTTACAGCAGGCAATGTCCTGTGCTTCACTCATCTGGCACTGAGGCCACACACACACACACACACACACACACACACACACACACACACACACACAGTACCTCAATCTTCTGCGCTCCAGCATCAACCCAGTAGAGCAATCTGCTGATGGGGTCAAAGGTCAGGGCCTCCACGTTCTGCAGATCCTTCCTTACTACGATCTCCTGACCAGTGCTACCGTTCAGACACAGACGCTAGGGGAGGGTGGATAGGAGGAATAAAGAAATTTAGTTAAAAGTTCTATGTGGAGATTTTTGAAACACCAATATATCATTGTCAAATGAATTGTGATAACTTGGTACAATTCCGATAAAAAAATTAAAACCACATTTCCCATGAACCCTGTCACCAAGAGGATGTCGCTACTTGCTCCATATGCATTGGAAGAACAAGCCTGGCAAATCTGGCCCAGTTTCACACAATGTGTAGAGGCCGGTTGAGTCTTCACAGCGACAGTCCTGTTTGTTTACGGTAATTATACTAATGTCTCAAAGTTAATCTGGTAATGATTTATCAATGTTTAAATGTTACACAAAGCATCTTTAAACAGCACTTACATCATCAACACATTATTTACAGAAAAATCCCTAAGGGATGTAGAATATTATGCAGAAAAGCACATGCTTCCATGTCATATCTGTAGATGAGATTGGTTCTCTGAGAGTGATCCTTTAATTGTTTTATTATCTCTTACTCTTGGGTCAGTCTTAGGTCAGCAGATGTCCTCCCTCACCTTTGACTTTCCCTTTTTATTGCTTTATTACCTTAATCGTTTAGTGTTTAATTTGTTTTAGGTGTAGTTAGTTTAGAACTATATAAACTCCCTTGTAATGTCTGTATGTTGGAGAAGGTTTGCCAGCACACCATCACTGATGTGGTCTCACATTCTTTCTTCTCTTGTGTCTGTTGATGATTGACATTAAGGTTGACGAACCTAGGTTGGAGATTTCCACCACAGGGGGGTCAAACACATACACAAATTCACGCCTTGGAATTTCCCAGTTCAGTGCCTTGCTTAATAACTGACCTCAAGTAGTATCAGTGTGCGTTCACACCAAGCATGTTTGGAGCGGTTTATTCAAAGGGTGAAGTGGGACTTTATTTTGGTTTGTTTGCGTGGGTGAAAATAACAGCATTCAAACTCGAGTGGCAGCAAATAACCACACAGAGTTGCCTGAAAAGCTGGGTTTCAGGAGTGAGGACGTAATCCAAACCAACTAAAGGCTTAGCAGTTACAGGGACTGGAATTGGATTTCAAGCTAATTGTGAGTTCATGTGACTTTTGTTTACATGCTTTTGTTCGTTTGTAATTGGCCACTGTGAATCTAAAAGAACCAAATTGAAAAAAAATATAGGTAATACAAACAAAATAAAGGTTTACTATGGTTCGGACCAAAGAAAATGAAGATGTGATTGCACCCTAAGGGAATGATCCAGTAAGGTGTACTAACCTGTATGGTGTCCAGTGATATGTCAGCCCAGTACAGGCAGTTCCTGTCATAGTCGAAGTCCAGGGCCACGGCTTCCCTCAGGCCAGCCAGAGGCAGGGCCTGGTCGGTGCCGGTGGCCAGGTCGTAGCGGTGGATGGAGTTCCTTACCGCGTACAGGATGAACTCATTACTCTCTACAAGACCACAGGAGACATGTGTCATATCAAAAGGACACTGATTTGAGCGATTTCATAGGCCTACAAACTTGACCGTGTCCACAGTGCCAGCAACATCATTCACCAGAAGTCTGAAGAGCTGAGCAACCAGGGAAACACGTAAATGTGTGAGCCGTCAACAAACTTCGGCCTAGAAAAGTCGGCCAGCGCTGAACTTCTCACAGTCATTGGCTGTCAAAATCAGATTTCTGTGCTACCTTGTTTCCCTACAGATATGATTTTGTTCCTGTCAAAATGTATTAAATGCCTTTGCCAAGGATGATACAGGCAGTGTCAGTGTCAGGCAGCAGCAATTGAGAGCAAATGGGTAGAAATTAATTTTCTAGCTGATAAGTAAGAAATTAAAATTGGTTCTGCCCATGAAGGAGACATGATTAGAAGTGAAGCATTTTTGGGAAGGCATAATGTAGGACAGCTAAAGGTGGGCAGGGACTGGCAAATAGCGAAACATCTGATAATACCATGAGAAATAGCATGCATTAACTAAAAGCCAGACTCAGAGATGGTCGGAGATGCAGTGGATAGTGTATTTTATGAGCTCACTGAAAGAAAAAGGTTTAGATATGATGTGTTGGTATAATCTTACTCCCCCATCAGCTAATCAGGGTCCATATCACAACCAAATCCTGCAGGTTTTCATTCCACCCGGTAACTGCAGCAGCTGATTTCACTGATTGGTTCCCCGCTCTGGTGTTTCTCAATATGCCTCAATATGTGTTCTTCTGCATTTTGTGTCCTCTATGACGCGTTTGACGTGATTTCTAATGGGCAAAGTTCAATTCCGAAACAAAAGAACAGCACCAACCTTAGATCTTTGATAAATCCTGGTATGAAATTGAAATCTTGTTCACACCAATTGGTTTTCTCAAACTGTTGTCACACCATATATTTCATTCACATATTAACACATGTACTAACACAGTACACATGTACTAACACATATTAACACAGTGTGGATTGTTTTGGTCTTTTAACAACTAGTACCTGATATTGACTAAATTAATATAACTATATATACATTTTTTTGTATAATTTTTATTTTATTTTTTATATGATATATTATTTTTGAAAAAAATGATGTAACCTTGTTTGAGAAATATAATTTGACTAAAACGTATTAGTTTTTGGTAAATGATGAAACAAAACAGTTCTAGACTTTTGGACCCCACTGTATATCTCACAAGTACACCTAAATAATTAAAGAAATGTAATAACAGCTGTCTGGCAGCCTCCAGGACATAAAATGTCTAATGGGATTAATTTAAGTTGAGGAAGTGTGGAATTTGATCAGCTGTACTCAAAAAAGGAAGAAGAGTGGTTTACCTCCGACGGGACAAGGGAGCATCTCTCCGTCCAATCTGGCCTCCACATCTCCTCCACTACAGCTGTCCCCTGATACCTTCCTATAGCTGTGGGAGGAAAAAAGAAAGCCAACTGAACTCTCCTCACTCAGACACTTGGTGGTGCACTAACCAAGCAAGTCCAACGATAACAGAATTTCTCTTCATTGCACAAATAAAGAACAAAGGCTGGGTCACATCATAACAAAGGAATTCTCAAGGCATGATGTTAAATGCAGCAAACACATCATAAAAATGCATCTACATAATAAAAGATACAATTATTTTTCTTTCTGATGCAGAAATGACTCAAGGGTTTAGCCATCTCTTTTATAAAAATCGGTAAAGCGACCAAAAAGACCCCCAGGGTCCCTGGCAAGATGAGGACTATTTTAACTAGAAATTATCCTGATTGTGAAATTGGGAATATTATACTCATAGGTTTCATTGTCACCATTTCTACAAAATAAAATCCCTGGGACAAAATGGGGAAAATGGGGATCAAATGATCAAATGGGGATCCGTGGGCCTAAGGTGTGTTTATTTGGGGCTCCATGACATGAACACCTGCCTTAGGGTGACTGAAAAGAAGCTCACCCTGTGAGAACAGGCGTATATGTGAATAGATGTTTCCTGCAGACAATGACATGATGCTAATAAACCCACCCACGTTAACAGCAGCTTACCCTTTGCTACGTCGGTAGGTGGTACCGACGGGACAGGGCACCGGAGGGGCGTAAAGGTTGCCCGAGAACTCAGGGTCAGGAACGCAAACCTGCAGAGACAGGTTCTCACTCAGCTTGAAGCCATAGTCACTGGGAGGGAGGAGGAGGAAGAGGAGAGGTGGAGGAGAGGATATAAAAGGAGAGGATATAAAAAAAATAGCGAGTTAGCTTCTGCTTCTGATTAATGGTAGGACCTGGTATGCATTTTAAAACAGACTCTTCATGAATAGTGATGGGAACTCCAGGAGCGCTGGAGATGTGCAGTGGAAGGTCAAACTGATGTATCGTCCCGATGTTGATGTGATGGAGGTTCCTCCCTGATCAAACCTAGTAAATGTGTTTTACTTTTCTTTCTCATGTCTGACCAGAGAAATCAACCCAGTGTGATGTGTAAGTATTTTCCTCAACAGCTTCAGGGGTGTCAGTCTATAAAACCTGCAATGAAATCTGCCTCGCCCTGCATTAAAGAGCTGCTAATGCACCTAAAACAATTTCATTAGTCTCATTAGTTTCATTAGTCTGGTTTCAATAGAGTTTTAGTGTCCCATGATGCTCTAGATGCCGTTTCAGAGGCTTTTCCACTTTAAACGTTGCATACTCAACAACAAATACTCCAGCATTAAATGAAGACTCAAGGACAAACTTGAGCCATGTTTTTTTGCATATATGTGCTTTTTGTCTGGGAGTGCTTGACTGTGTCCCTTACCATTCGTAGTCCTGGCGTGTGCAGGAACAGTTAGAAATGCTGATGGGCCGGTCAAAGTCTTCTCCGTTAAAGCATGTGGCGTGGGGCGTACGCCTCTTAAACACAATCTCCCTGCCCAGCAGACACTCATTACCACGCTCATCTGACGGAGACCAGCGTTTGTAGTCTGCCTCCGAACACGGCACACCTGGAGAAAAAAAACATACCGACACGTGTAAATGACAGATATGTGACCTTGATATATAACCGTAAATTAAATGCTAACACAAAATTAGCTGCTGACATTCCTCGCATTAACTCTTTCTCATAGTTTACACAGTTTTTAAAAAACTGCTCCCATTTCTCCTTGCCTCTCTGTCCTCCAACCTTACGGAGGGCTTATGGCTGGCAGCCATTTTGAAGGTCCTCAGCGCTTGACAATAAGCTGAAGAAAGCTGATTGTATTTGCCTCTGTTTCTAGCCCAGTTCTTATGTATTAAGCCATTATTTCGGCACAGCTAATTCCATGATGCTACAAGCCATGGCTGCTGTGAAGCAAACAAAAAGATAGTCATGGTGTGAGTGAATGTCTATTGAGTAATATTATAAGTAAAAGAGAATAGTCTGATAAAACACTCTCTGATAGCTTGAGAAGAGTCAGCGCAGTTAACCTGAACAAACTGTTAGCTAGCTAACTAGCCAGCAAGCTAATCTAGCAAAGCAACTGCAAATTGAGAATAGTGTTGAGACAACCAAGCTGTAAATTTAAAAATACAATCAGCTGTTTGTGTTTAAGCATAGAGCTAAAGACCTCCAATATGGCCACCAGAGGGGGTGGTACATCACCTGAAAACCTTCTATTCCTCCCTCTAGGGTTTGGGATTGGGGAAATACATCCAGGGATTGTGGATTTTAAATTACCTTTATATTTGATTTAAATGGACAGTTTAAAATTTAAAATGTAAATTTTATTTATTGACTTTAAAATGTAGCCTAGCGCAATACACAATACACTCTTCAATCACTTGACAAGCATAGATAGCCGCTTTTACGAAAGAACACTGTAAAAAAAAAATAAAAAAAATCCCAAACTCCATTATTTTCATTAAGACCAAAGCCATGTTAGGTCCAACCATGACATCTGCTGCCCAAAAGTGACATTGCGACCAATGAGGAGCATTTTATTTTGTGAGCTAGCAACAATTTGCACGTAAAGTTAATTGTTACAACTTACAAATATAATATCATCATACCCTGTCTATAACACTGGTATTCAGCTCCATTAGCAAGGTCAAATTCCCTTCATGACATTGCAAACGATGACATTGCACTGCCTTCCTCCCAGTATTTACTCACATAGTTAGCCTAAATAAGCTAACGCTAATTTGACTTTTCAAACGCAATACACTAAAATGGGGACGCACATGCACGATAATGCTCAAGCTGATTTGTGATGTGATACTTGTTGTTGATCGTTTTTTCTTGACTGCGAGGCCTTACGAGGACTTACACTACATAGGACCCCCTAGTACCTACCCAGCACATCGGAGGCGTTGACCTGCAGGATGAGCCAGCTGTGTCTCTGGTCGGCGTAGGAACCGAAGATGGTGAAGATGGTGCTCTTCTCCCCCGGCTCGGTCAACAGCTGGTAGACGTAGACCTCCCTCTCCGAGAACTGAAAGTCTGTCCACGTCTCCCCTTCATTGGTGCTGAACCTGACAGGGACATTGGCCACATTTACATGCAAGGAGTCACCCGGGCCATTGGCCACGCTCCAGTCAAGGTCTTATTTGGGCTGTTCAGAGCCGTTAAGCCGTTAACATGCACCTTTAATACCCTGTGCTTGAGTAACCCTGTTGCTATGAATAAGCCAATTCATAGAGTATTCCTGTCACCTGCAAGCTAACTCTTTAACTTGTAGGTAATACATGGGAAAGCAACAATGATCTTAATGGTAATCTGTGGCATTCTGTTAACTTCAAAATGTACTCACAACCCTGCTTGATTTTGAGTTCTCACGAATGGCAAAAACCAAAAGTGAAAGCAGTAAGTAAGTAAGTTTCCATGCCACAGAAACCCAATTTTAACCGGGTTTCTCATTATCGTAAACCATATCCGGGCTATTCTTGAGTCATGACATTTACACGCATCAACCAAAACCAGGTGTTACTCATTCACCTTCACACACACAAATCCACTGCTAGGTTTAGTATTTCATATCCTGACAGAACGCATTTGCGGGCCGGTGGTGTTGACAGACTCACTTGAGATGTGTGGTGGAGTCTCCTTGCACAATAGCCATCAGGATGCCGCCGTGGTCGCCCCATGTGTAGAAATGAGGGCCTGCCAGTGCCTGGATAACACGGTGCAATAAATAAGCTGCGTGTGAGTCCATTTTGTGTACAACTCGAACCACTAGATGAATGAATGAATACTTTTCCACTATGCAATCACATTGAGGTCATCGCATCTGCCTCAGATTCTGTACGGACCTCTCTCCATCGGGCTCCAGCGCTGCTGGACACATAGACATTGGGCTTGTTGGCCAAGTTCCTGCCCACCGATCCTGCAAAGAAAAGGACAGACAGAGGTCACGTACAGTATTACAGGGTTTTCCCTAAATCCTCCGGTCTTTATGTGGTCAGCGTTTTGCTGTCCACATATAGAAAATCTCAACCCCCATGAATTCCAAACATATCATTCTTTTTAATTCACGTTGCCTCTGAATGCACTGAAGAATACTTGGTTGAAACAAGTGGAAATACTGGATGTATGTTGGAATAGGACTCAATTTTGTCAAGTAAAATTAACTTTCCCCACTGGCGCATTTCTTTCACTTGTTTTAAGAAAAATAAAATATTAAGACTGAATACAAAATTAAATGACTATCTGGGATATGACTACTACTAAGGAAGGGGAGAGGACAGATGGTAGAGACTGGGAATGGAGTTGATTTAGCCAGATAAATGAAGGGGGAGGAGTTAAGAGAGAAAGAGGAAGGAGATACAGAACCACTGTGATATTAATCACCTGTCAAATTGGATATTTAAGAGCCTGAAAATACTATACTGTGTGTTTCTGATGCTACTGTTGCTCTGTGCCATGCAGATTGAAGGGGGAAGTTACCCAATTCTGCATGGGTTTTTTATGTCACCCATGTGGTGATATGTTGTAATAAGACCGGATACACATTATTACACACGCTGTATGCATGTCAAGCTGGAAAAAAAGGAACTAGGCCTACCACCCATCCATCCATCTACACACAGATCCATCCATTCAAGGACAATGGAATTCCATTGCCGGGTTGAATTAGTAATAACAGTGTTTGTCGTTGACAATTACGAGCAGACAGACACCTGTTTACACCCAAAGTGATCAATCCCGTTTGTCAAAACCCATTTCAAGGTGAATGACTTCAAAAAGGGGAGAGTAAAATGAGCATAACGTGGTTATTGCCTCCATGTCGAGGGGTTTAATGACGCCTCCAATATGAATTATGCTCCGTCTCTGTGTAGAAAACAACTAATGACTCTCATTTAATAGCGGAATACAAGGAGCCAGAGACACACGGCAATAAACAAATGTTCCAAAGAAGACGCTCTGCCATTAGGCAGATTTGAAACTGTCAGCTACTGTTGGCGGGGTGAGGACGTGGCAAAAATGACTATGCTGTGTGTGTGTGTGTGTATCAGGGCTCGAACAATGTGAGTTTTTAATGGCTGATATTTTTGGAGTTAAACAGCTAATAGCCGATATGTTGTGCCGATATTCAAAATCAAACGGACCATTTTCATGACAGAAAATTCAACAAAATTTCAAGTATTGTGTGTTTCTCTCAGTATTGTATTGTCTGCAGGATGGAAATGCCTCTGAAACTGCATTTTGAGCATGGGACGCTAAAACAACAACAATAATAACAATAATAGTATTAATATATCCATGCATACTGCATTAGAATGAATTCAGGCTGAGGACCTCCTCTAGACAACCAGTGTGGTATTGATCTCTTATGCAATAAATATATACTCAAACTGCACCACATCCATCATGTCAGAGGTGTGACGCCACTGACCGGCCAGTATCGGATTTTTAATAAAAAGGCCAATATCTTCCCGATGCGCTGCCAAACCGATATATTGATCTGACCCAACGCGGACGAAAGGTTGCTGTGAATGTAAACAAGCGTCGAGCTGGTTTGTGTGTGCAGCTGAAGCGCCGAGTGCCCACTAGGTGCTGCAGCAGTAATTAGCCCATCTGTTTGAGTGCGATAACGAAAGCGAAGGGCGCCACCACTTGCCGGTCCCTCCTCTCCCTCCTCTCTCGCTCTCTGCCCATTATCTAATAAGAATTTAATTAGAGGGACAGGCTGGGTGCAGGGGAAGCAGGCTCCTTCTATACACAGGAAAGTATCAGCAAATCAATGCTTTCTACTAGCTGTGAAGAGGCAAAGAGGCAGCCGCTTCAAACCACGCTTCGGTAGAGCTACTATCCACACACACACACACACACACACAAAAGCTCATAAGCCCACACACACATGCACGCACAGAAATGCTTATGGAGTTTTGATTTTGTGTGCTGCTCAGCTTTTGAGAAGTAGCCCAAATGAAAAAAAAATATTTAAAAGAGTTACTCATACTCTCACACACACACACTCACACTCACACACACACACACACACACACACACACACACACACACACAACCAGGAAAGAGGCACTTGGTACCCTTCTCTGTAGAGAAGTGTATTTTGGACCATACAGGAAATTACTTTGACTTCCTGCCAGAGACCGAGTAGCAGCTGGTTTATCACAGGGGCTGGTAGCTTTCGTGTGGCCACACTCACTTCCGCCAACTACTTATCTGTGTTATCGTGAAAAGGTTACTGATGAATAAAGCACGCTTGCTTGGCATCGGCTCTGTCAGTGAGGCTGTCCTCCCAACAGATGGCAGCCCAACTACATGAGTCATTACTGATGGATACTCACACCCTGACGCTACAATTCCAGGTGAATTGCACTCCACATTTGCCTCCAGGATCATCAATGTACGGCATATTAATGGAAAACTGTTTCTCCTTCAACGCTTTTTTATTGTCCGATTTATCGAAATGCAGCTGTAAACCGATAACCGATACGACATGCTGCTCTGGATCTCTACCTGATCTTCCCTGTACACTTGTTAAATAAGTAAGTACATTTCTAACTAAGCGACGGCTCCTCCTCTGGGCCGACATGCTATCACTGTGGCCCCCACCTGTAGCCATGATGAGTCCCGGCGCAGACTCCTTGGACAATATGGGCATCCTCCTCAGCTGGATGTTCAATAGCTGGCTCCAGCGTTGGGCCAAGTGAAGAGAACAGCCTTTAGTGAGCTGCAGGAGTGGAGAGAAGAGAAGTGGAGTTAATAACATCGAGTGAAACAGAACCTAGGGTTAGACTGATACAGCAGGCTGATATGGGCCAATCTGATGTCGGCCAGTCAGTGTGGTCCACCTCAAACACGGTGGAGGTTCTAAACCAGCTTCTGGGGCGTCACTCTGCAAACCCTGTAACGTTTTTTGGCATGAAAATGGTCACATTTCAAGATAGTGAATATCAGCAAAAACTATCAGCTATCTGCAGCTTCAATCCAAGCATACAGTATCAGTATCCATACAGCCTCAGTCAGCAAAAAAGAAATCACTCTTCTATAGCGCAGTGACTCTGAAACTAGAGTGTGTTTTGACCCGTACACACATTCAGACGCCTGCAGAACCAAACCCAATTCTTCTCTATGGCACCTCTACGTTACGTTTCAGTTACAGTATTGAACAGTCAGGGTGCTGTGGTGCAGGTGGGCGTCTCGAAGATCATCCAAGGTTGTACGGTAGCTAGGTCACTTTGTTTACCCGCTGAGGCTGCTGGCCAGTAATGACTAGCTTCTGGCTTGTGATTACCTAGAGTAGACACTTTGCTACCACATGGCTGAATCAGCACAACTAATGGTGTGATCACACTTAGTTTGCTTTCTTTTGTCTACTACTACCACTACGATTCAGGTCTCTAATAAGGGGTTCTCAAAGACAACCAATGCAATATTTATCTAGTATACAATAAATATGGAATAACTTCATCATATTGGAGGGGGATGACAATGATGAAAGGTCAATATCGGCCTCATATATCGGTCTAACCCTACAGACAGCCATTTTAGTCATTCAACCGCTCAGACGGTCGGTCTACCTGGCAGTTCAGGGTCCCCCCCAGGCTGTCGGCAGTGGGGGGCTGGAGCAGTTCCCAGGTCCCCCCCTTGTCAAAAGTGATGACGGATCGCATGTTGTCCTCGCTGACCGAGCCGTTGATGAGCGTGGCGATGAAGACTCCGCGTAGCCCATCCACGCGGTGCAGATCGGCGAAGGGCTCGTTGGCAAAGTACCTGGGAAGACACAGGACACGATACATCATTAGGGCAATGTTTTTGTCCACAGGCCGACGCGGGTCTGGGAAAAAACTCTAAATTAGGCGCCTGCTTTCACATTCACCGAGTCAGCGTGAATTCTGGAATAGAGCTGGCAAATCACAAGGTCCCAGAGGTATTTTTGGGTTCAGTGTCATAATTGCGCACCACAGCGCGGTTAACTCTGCTGTACGAAGCCACAGGTAGTGTCAGTCGACAGTGACAACAACGGTGCAATGTTTTTTTGCCGGAGTGCAGGTTATTTTTGGCTCGATCTGACAAGCCTGGCCAGTTTGGTCATTATCTCGCCTCTACGTTGCACATAATACATCACGACACCCTACACTGCTCTATATGCCCTGTATTTGTAAAGATTTTTGCTAACACTTTTCATCATCCTTGAAGTAGGACACGAGGACAGAACAGATCTCTTCTGATCATGCGATCGGTCGGGTCAACTTAAGAGTATTGTAGTAGCTGTCATGGAAACTGTCAGTACCCGACAGTGGAAAAAGTTTATTTCTCATAACAGAGGGTGAAACATTCATAATCAATGTACCAGTAGAAGACCCTTACCAGTATTTGACTGGTGGCATTTGCCACCCCGGTTGCCATCGTCCTCATAATCACCACAATTGCCATCACTAATCCAGTAGATTTTATGATTACAACAGGATTTGCTCAATTAAGTGGTATTGGCATTCACCATACTCTCCATAATTGTCCTGTCAGGCCCATCGCTATATCCTACAAGTGAAATCCTGTGACTGCATGTCCAACAGAGGAAATGAGGCCCAGATCACATGGTCTTTTCATGCCGTTCGGGGTACTATTTACATTTAAACGGCGCGACTGCAGCACCATTTGCTGCAACCGTGTCGACAATTATTCTCATCAAAACGTCACACTGCAGATAAGTCGGGCTGTTTTGTTTAACGACACTGTATGAAGAGTAAAGAAGACGAGAGAGGGACAGCCTCAGCACAGGGATTAACAGATCATTATTAAGGGGAAGAGGACATGGTGTCAACAAACACAGAAATCCAGATAGGTAGGAAAACAACAGAGCCACACAGCTAGTTGACTATAGTCTGACTGCACCCAGATCAGTGATGAGTCAGGCCGACCAGTCAACGGGCCTTGGCTTCAAGAAGCTGGAATCAGTCTTTCATCAGTTAAGCAAGGGTTTGGGTATTTTGTTGCAAACAGCAATTTGTTTGTCAATGTTTGCAAAGCCTTTGTGTCATCGAGCTTTAGCTCAAGGAGCAATGCAGGTTTCCCCTGTTAGTTACCGACGTTTCCATGACAACTACTCAATTACCCACAAAGCCATGCAGAGTGTGATTCATTTGTATGCACACGCAGGCTTCTATGCTGAACTTTGCTTCTTTTGTTAAAGCTGCTACCAGTGGAGTTTGTCGACTTTGACGGCCCCTTGAGTGTTTCACGTCGCAGAGGAGACTCTCGCCACAACGGGGCACTAACATTTCTCCCATCCTCGGCAGTGCCGGTGCTAGAAAAGACAAATTTGAAGACGATACAATGCGCTATTCACAACTTTGCAGAGGGGAGGCTCACACTGTTGCAGTTTCTTGTTGATGTTGTGATTAAGGCGTGCCTCCACCTCACCTAACAGGTTTTTGATAAATGTTAGATAAGTGTGTGTGTGACTGTGTTACCTGATGAGCGTGTTGCTGCCAGAGCCCTCGGGACTATAATAGAGGACGTTCTCCAGCGACAGGGAGAAGGATAGGCCCTGTGTGTCTGAGATGTAGAGGTGTGTGACGTTGTTAACGTGGTTCACACACACAAACACCTGGTCCTCCGAGGCATCCGCTATATAGTACTCCTATAGGGAGGAGAGAGAAGGATTCATCTTCTGGTCACTGACCTATAGTCTCTGGCTGCATATTATGGTATTTTTCAAAATTATTATGACATAAAACATTAATCTGAGTTCTCCCTTATTGGGTTTGACGATTACATTTTTCAATCTATATTCTATTTGAAGGCTCAACACCCAAAACCGTCTTATTCTTGGTTATTCTGGCCAGAATAACACATCTCTAAGGATTTATGGATTCCATGGCGATTTACAGGCACATGAAAAGTCTCAAAAGTTTCCACACAAATAGATATAAATCCAAAAAATGCCAACTTGCTAATTCATAGTAGTGGATTACAGAAATCACTCTGCATTATTTTGTCGGCATTTGACATATACTTCAGACATATACAATCAGACATATACTGATTGTGTGACATTTGCTTTTGCCTGCATGCAGCTGCATGGGGGGAGTTGTAACCCCACGCGACCCCTGATCTGTTAACACACACAACACACTGCAACACCACAACAGCCATGGAGGCTGGAACAACATCTCTGATTGACTGCTGCCGGTTTGCACTCAGATCGGATTGGTTGACCAGCTCAGACGTCAAGACCAGATTGAGTCATACACAATCGACCTAAATTGTGCAATATGTCCCCAGCCTTAGATGTTATGATTAGCTTTCTAGAGAATACTCCATTCCTGAATCTTACTGAAGACTTACTGTGATCGGGTGTCTGGTCATGAACTGGGCTGCTTTCATTGGCTGGCGGTTGTAGGAAACCCAGAGCTGAACAGATGAGGGCTCGTGGCTGCCAAGCAATTTCTGGAGAGGCGAAAAAGACATTCGACACAGAGACAGCACGGTTCATTGATCAGTTCACTGCTTGTCGTTCAATCAAGTCGGGTAACATTTGAGAGACAGTGACTCTAATAACGTGTTACGAACGGGGAATTGACAGACGTTGAGCCAGTCTGTTTACTCATCACTGAATCATAACCTAATTATATGAGTTAGCAGTAAGAGCAGACAACAGCAAACACATAAACAGCGGCTCCATGCAGTCAGTGTATATTCCTATTTGATTGAGGACAATGTGGTCCTATGTAGAAGAGCAGCAAGCTTTTTGGCTTGTGATGCCCAAAACTAAATGATACCTCCTGTTGCAAACATAAAGACATTTGTTTTCACCTTTTAGGATATTTTACTTATGCTGAGAGGCTGGGAATTTCCATTATTTCACAAGAAAAAAGGCATTCATCACAAATTAAAACCATAACTGTGGCAGACTCGGGGAGGGGCTGGATGCAGGAGAGGATCAAGCTAGTGGGCTGGTTCTCCCTGCTTACGACCCCGTAAATCATCTTTTTACAGACGGCACTGCTGTTGTATGTGGGATAAGGCTGTGGAGGACAGCGCTGTCCCCCGAGGAAGGAAGGTTGTAGAAAGGGACAAGAGACGTAGGTTAGTCCTGGAATGTCCTAATGATGTTTTACTGTCTTAATATCCTGCTTGTACAAAGCGAGACAGCTCAGTCAGAATACATTAAACACCCAGACTCAGAAAGAGCCCCGTGGGGGCCAGTGTGTGTGTGTGTGTGTGCGCGTGTGCGTGTGTGTGTGTGCGTGTGTGTGTGTGTTGTCTTGTCAGACTCCAAGGCCACGTCTCATTGTCATTACAGATACATTATGAGGCTGGCTGCTAGGAGGTGCAGAGCTGTGAACTTTTATGAATTACAAGCTGTCTGCATCCTTGTGTGTGAGTGTGAGTGTGAGTGTGAGAGAGAGAGAGAGAGAGAGAGAGAGAGAGAGAGAGAGAGAGAGAGAGAGAGCAAGAGAGCGAGAGAGATAAGCAGAGACATCTTCTGATCAGAGTCCTGGGGATACATTCCTCATTCCTATCACTAGCTTCTGCCAATCTGACTTTTATTCAAAACATAAGTGGGATGCTGATATCAGAGAGAGAGAGCAAGAGAGAGAGAGTGAGAGAGAGAGCGAGAGACTAGCATAGGCTTCCATGCATAGCCTATGCATGGTCAGACATGAGGGTAAGTACTACACTGTGACCTCATCTGACACACAGCTTGCAGGCCTTATGCTATGTCTATCAGCAATCTGTCCAACACTAGTTTCCAAATAAATCATCTAGCTCGGCCAGGCTCTCAGATCTCTGCAAATGTTACACCCTCAGAAACCCTGCCCTGGCTCCACAGGGAGCTACAGCTGCTACACAAATGCACATAGTGACGGAATGCTCTCTTGGTATACACGTCGAGTGATACATATACTGGATAGTCTGTCCAGTACTGCTGCCTTGCCCTATATGAGAGGTCCTGCTTAACTAAGTGTATGTCACTACATGAGGTGCCAAAGCAGTAGATATCAAAAACGCTATACACCCTTTCAGTGTTGTTGTTTTTTTGCCTTGAGGCCTGTTAAATCAGCCTTTTAATTAAGGTAAAAATAAAAGCGCACTTATTTATGACAATGTCTTAAAATGGAAAACTTAAAACACCTTGGTTGCGCAAGTGTGCACGCCATTCAAGTAAATCTGTTTCTACCAACTTGGCACATCTGGATTTATTTTTTTCCCCTTATTCTTCCTAGCAAAAGATTTCAAGCGAAGGGATGTCATATGCACACTCCAATTTGGGTCAGACCACAGATTTTCTATAGGACTGAGATCTGGGCTCTGACTGGGCCATTCCAGCATACTGATCCTCATTTTGTTTTTTTACAGCCATTCATTGGATGATTTGGCTGTGTGCTTTGGCCCGTTGAAGATGAAGTTCTTCTTTTTTGCAGGGGACAGCAGTTTTCACCCATGATATCTCGGTATCTGGAGCTACTCCTTTTCCCCAAAACATATCTTTTAGAATTGAGATCAAAATGTTGTACCGTGGTTTCGTCAGACCATGAGACATTTTCTCACATGGTCTTGGGAGACTTGCAAAATTAAGCCAGGACTGGATGTTCTTTTTAGCGAGAAGTGGTTTACGTTTTATCGCCATCTAACCCCACAGCCCAACATAAATGGGTGTTGTATGCATGGGTTGGATGGATTGGGACTCCACCATCCAGTCTTGCAGTCGTTTTAATACTGTTGGCCTTTTGGCAGCTTGCCTGATGAGCCTCCTGTCCTTGCAGTCATCCACTTTGGAGGGACAGCTTGATCTAGGCATGGTCCAGGTGCTGCCATATTTCCTCCACTCCTTGATAATGTCCTTTACTCTGTTCCAGGGTATATTCAAATGGTCTTTGAAATCTTTTTCTGTCCCTTTCCTAATCTGAACCTTTCAACTCTCCTTGTTGCCCACACATGTCTCTACACACTGAATCCTTCAAACATTGAAGAACTGAAGCAGGTTGCAACTGAAGAGTGGGAGAAACTGCCAGCAGAAATGTGCAGGAAGGTTACTGAGGGTTCAATTTTAAAGCCATAAAAGATTTTTGTTATATTTGTATTCTTATCGTTTGGTCATGTGCTGTTGAATAAAACAGATGAATGTGTGAAGACTGAAAGTAGTTTCAATTTCCAATTATTTCAGAAGATATTGTACATTATCTGCATAAAATACAAGGGTACCAATAATCTTGGCCAGAACACTATCAGATGCAATGGCAATATTCAGGAATAGAGACAATAGAGACATATTTATACACAACATAAGCTAACAACTTTGAACAACCATTTGAGGCTTAGTGATAGAGGCTTCATAATCCTAGTGCTGCTCAGTCATTCTGAACAATCATTAGACTTATTATTACAGTATGACCTGTATAAAAAGCTATGGCAATCATATAAAGCTGTGTAAGCCGTTTTACCACGTAAGAGGTACGTGCTTGGTTTGGTAATGTTGGCGTAATGGAGCTGTCGTTGGGAACTCTGCTGACAGGTTGGTGGTAAAACAGAGATCCCGCAGTGAGCCAGAAATCCCAGGGTGATCATAATGCTAATGAAAAGGAGACAAAGTGCTTTGGTGAAATGGAAAAAGAAACCTCTCAAACTTCCTTGTCTCAAAGGCTGCTCTCTCTACCTCTAGTCTCTCTCTTTTTTCCCTTGTTTTTCTCCATCCTCTCAGTGTTTTCCTGTAGCTAGCCTACAGTCCATGTCTGTACAAATGGAGCTATTTAGGATGTCTCATTTTTTTGAAGTATACTGGTTGTACAGCAAGCGCAGCACAGGGAGTAAGGAGTACTGCACGGTAGAAAATAAATTGGGTGGAAAATATGCTTCTCCTGTTTCAGTTACCATGAGGATTGGTAATGCGACCGCTTGTTTAAGAGATATGTTCAATTCTAGATTACAACAATGGGTGGCTGCAGTACTAGTGGATAGATGCATGATGTTGGAAAATACATCTATGGCCATCTCAATTTGGCATATTGCTGTCCTCAACGGATACTGATCTTTGTCACTTGTCACATCCCTCCTCTCTTTTCCAATCTTTCCTGTCTGTACTGTCAACAATCCTTCTTAAAGCTGCACCAGGTGTCGACTACTTTTGCAAGGCACTGTATGTTGAAATACTATGTCTGAGGCTTGTGTCAGAACCTCTACTTTGAGCTTTGCTTCTCTGTGTGTGTGTGTGTGTGTGTGTCCATCCTTGAGCGCCCTGAGTGCCTGAGCATCCCAATGGTAGTCTATGGAAGAGCATTTCCAGGCTTTTCTATTCAGCCTATTGATTTATCTACTGTCCCAACAGTCTGGCGTGACGAGAAAGCAAAGCAGCAACAATACTGAGACAAATGGAAAGAATGGAGAGAGAGAGAGCCATGGAGGGGAAGCACAGACAGAAACAGAGACACACTGACATAGGCTCCAGACAGACTGATAGAGGGCAGAAATACTGATCAAAGGACACTTGCAAACACAGACAAAACGGGCAGACAGATAAAGATACAGTCATGTCCAAACGTTTGCACACACCCCTTAACATTTTGCACACCATATGGTACAAAGCAGTATAAAACATCTTTTATGGATTTTTATGTCTGACATCTAGACAAACTAATCTTTTCAAAGTGAAAAAAAAAACTAGAAATGTACGGCCATGAACCCCTTGTGCAATTATAGAAAGTAGTAGAAAGTAGAAAGTAGATAGTTTTTCCCAAGCAATCTTTATTTAATCAAAATGAATTGCCATTTTCTTAACTGAAATAAATGATCTATATTAATCAGTCTCATATGATTTTAGGGGGAAATGTACATAAAATGAAAATAGTTTAATGGGAATTAGGAGGGGTGTACAAGTAAGTGAACCTCCTCTTGCATTACTTAAGTCAAGTAGAATCAGGTGGGAAATTAGTAATTAATTGGCTATGAAGTTAACCAATCAAATGTCAGATGTTTGGTGGAGGACACTCCCATAAATCCAGGTGAGAAACCTGGTCAGTGTGGTGTCACCATACAGGAGAAAGAAAAACACTATGCTGTGATCTAAGGACCTCAGGAAGAGAGGAGTGAGTTGCATCAGTCTGGGGAAGGTTAGAAAGTCGGAACAAAACGATTTGGGCTCCATCAGTCCACTGGGAGACAAATAATATACAAATGGAGAGAATTTAACACGACAGCGAAAGAAATTTACATTTTCCAGAATTGTAGGAAACAGCTTTGCACAACTGCTGTAACATGTTTGTCTCAATTGAGCTTTTTATCAAAGATGACAGGAAATTTCTGCAACTGAGACATTAGAGGACGTTTTGAGAGATCCAACTCTGAATATCGGAAGGCATTCTTGAAGAGTGTCTAATTGCTTGATGTTTCCTGGGTTAATGGAGCAATACAGCTGGGTGTCATCTGCATAACACCACGTCATGCATGAGCTAGATGACCTGGGGCCTCATTTATAAAACTTTGCGTAGATTCCATCCTAAAACATTGTGTACGCACAAACCTCAGAATCTACTAACGCAAGAAAATATTCAGATCTATAAAACCGTGCGGCGCACACCTGTAGCAGTCTTCTCTTTATAAATACCCACCTGCGGTGAATTGTGCGCTCGTGTACTCCTCCCAGTGTCCTCCCACTACTCCTCCCAGTGTCGTCCCACAATCATCCATAAATGGTCAATGCTAAATAGGTCATGAATATGCCGACGTTGTTAAGGAGCCTTTGTTGGACTATCAACTAGGGAAAGACGGAGAGACGCCAACTGCAAGAAAGGCGAAACTTGCGGAGTGCGAGATCGAGGTGCTCATCACTGAGGTTGAGCGCCGTAAAGGTGTAGCTACTGTTTGGGGGTCAGTAGAGGATCTGGGCCACATTGTGGAGAACAGCACAAGCCCTAATAATCCGGCACACCTTAATAAAAATAAACTTTAGTTTAAGTTACAAAGTGCTTTAGAAGACAAAATAAAAATAGTAGACAAACTGACGATGAACAAAATGATAAAAACAATTTAAAAATTATTAAGTTAAGTTATTAAGTTATACAACATTGAGCATAAGGAGCTACATATGAGAGAGTAAAATATGCTTAGCCCCTCAGTTGTATTTTTGCCCCCTCAGTTTAAACTTTATGTATCTATAGAAAAATATTTCCATAGGTGTATGCTAGGGCGTCCATAGTAGCCCACTGAAACGGAGCTGAGGAGATCGATAGACAGACACGTCACTTAGTTCGGTTTCTCAGCCTGCTTGCTTTTCGTGGTGGTAAATACATTCCCCCCATTGTGGAGAGAAAGAGAGAGAGAGAGAGAGAGAGAGAGAGAGAGAGAGAGAGAGAGAGAGAGAGAGAGAGAGAGAGAGAGAGAGATGCAAGCCGCAAACTGCTGTTTCTACGCGCCTCCCCCTGCTGATTTTGACAGAATCGTTATCGTTCATAAATTCTCTGCAGTGCTCCGTTCTTATGTGAGTCTCTGATTAATAAATGTATTCTTTGATTTTGAACAGTAGCCTCATGTTGTTGTTATTTAGCCTTTCTGAGGTTGTTGCATGGTTAAATCACTGAGTTTTATTTTATGAAAAATTGCCCCTTCAGTCACTTCATCCTGGCGCCGGCCCGGTAAAATAATCAATAAAATAAGAGTTAAGAGAATGGCTTTGTGTAAAAATAGGTTTTAAGTAGTGGCTTAACAGATACAACAGACCACAATCCCTGTGAAAGCACACTTATAAAACTATGTTTTTAAGAGGACTGAGCTTTATTTTGTGATCTCCCCATCGGTCGTCGCTGATTCCCGTGTCTGAAAAACTTTGCGGTGAGCTCTACGCATGGGTGAAAGGATGCGTAGAACTGCGCACCTTTTACCGCATAGAATCTTTCTATAAATCCCGACGTTTGCGGTAAAATATGCGTACGCACATTTCACCCCCGTTAACGCCACTTTTTTGTGCGTAGCAACCTTTATAAATGAGGCACCAGGATCCACCGATAGTTACGTTAAAAATCCGGTCTTGCAGGTAACAGTAAAACCAATTTAAAACAGAACCAAAGACGCCCACCCATTGTTTAAGACATTCAATTAAAATCTAAGTATCAAGGTGTCAAAAGCAGCGCTGTGGTCTAAAAGAACTTCATTCAGTCCAGTTGACTGCATCATTCATGGGGGATGACATGTTTACTGTTGCCTTGCTTTTAATAGTGATATTTTATCATAAGGAGAAGTACTTGGTAGAATGATATCAAAACAAGCAGGAAAATGATAAGCCATATAAAATGCCTTTTGCTTGTTTCACCCAACTGTAGAGGATCTTAGCAGGATTTATGTGCTTTACATTGCAGTCTCGGCTGTGAGCCTAGAAGTTCCCTCTCTCCTGTTTCATCGCCTGCTGTGCACAGCAATGTTGAAGGTATCATATATTGTGCTTTGCATATTCATTACCCACTGGCCCAGTCTACCTTTATTCAGATGTGCCCTTAATACTGCCTGAAACCAACATATCTTTTCTTCTATATCAGCTGTATCTGTTGAATTATGTTCAAGAGTATCTCAGGTGCTTCCCTGGATTGTTCTATTTATTGCATAAAATGAAAAGTTTCTGTCCTTTGTCCCGACACAAGTAAGATTCTTCTACACAACAACAGGCACTTGAGCTCCCTCTTATGTCCCTAGCATAACCAGTTATGCTAATTAGGCAATTAAGCTAATGAATGCATTCATTAGCAAATATTTCTACATCCACATACTTGTCTTCAGATAACACATGAGTGGTGTTAATGTGAACCCCATTGAAACTACTAAACTTGAAACTATTATAACCTTAGTAGTTTTAAGAAAGAAAAGAAAATGCAGATTTATGCAGAAGGTTGCTGCAAAATCTAATCACATCATCACTCTACAGGCTAAGTATTTCTATTTCATAGAAGGAAAAGGAGCACTCTCGTCTGCTTAATTCTTTTTTTCTTCAAAAAGGAGGAACAGGGACAGACACAGGCTGACATTTTGGTACAAACGCTCATTATTTAGGATCTTTCTGAAGTGCTGTGAGAATGAGGCTTTCATCATTCTACCCCCGTCTCAAGGTGAAAAATGAGATTGAAGTAATTTCAATATTGCCTGACGCCTGAGAATCTCGATTGTGTGGCATTGGAAACCAGCACACCAACTCACCATCAGTTTGCTCTAGCATTGGCTGCCTGAGGAAATAACACTACCTCTAGTTCTATTGATGTTGCAACACTTTCAATGACTGTTTATGGGAAACGTGTGGTTCCAAACAGACGATTACTTCTCTCCTCCAGTAAAATGCTGTTGCTTGTGTAATATGTTAAAAAAAAGAAAAAAATAAAAACTGCTGGGAGACACGGCAGGGAAATATTTACCAAAGGAAAGTGTTTAGGGATCTCAAAGCAATCAAGGGTTTTCAGCCACCGGAAAGGCAGCTTATCTTTGATGGGAAGAATCCCTGCTATTGCAATCGTTACCTTTTCCATGCCCCCACTATGCAATCCATTGTATAAATAAGAAGGAATATGTCAAACAGATAACTGGGGAGAGAGAGGGAAAGGCCCTTATCGACGTCCCCATTACATCTCCTAAGCTGGTTATCTTCTGGTGTAGCTGGTGTCTCCTCAAAGAGACCAAAGGCTGGGTTCTTTAAGGTCTGATTATCACTCCATTCCTCAGGATCCCTATTGTCAGATAAAACTCTCCATTTCTGGGGCTTTAATTAGCTTAAGCAGCTCGGCGCTGCCAAAAGCGCTTGTGATATTCATTATTCTAATCCTATTAGCACAAACCAAAGATAGTGGAGAAAGTGAGACTAGACTATAATCATTTATTGCCAGCTAATGAGCATGACGGAAAAGACCGATAGCGCTGCTAGCCTAGCACTTACACTGGTAGCTAACATCACAAACTGTTCATGTAAACGCTCTGGGACAGGTTACCCTGTATCTTTTCCCTTTACTTTCATATGCAGCAATCTCCATACAAGGCCTAGGGGCAGGGCCCGCGCTGAAGGTTGTACTGGTCTCTCTCTGGTTGCTCAGATCAGATCATCTCTGTCGAAGGTCAGGGTCAGGGCTCGGAGGGGAGGGAGGTTGCAGACAGGTCAATCACCACAACTATGAGCAAACCCAATTCTCCACAGTTGGAAAGATCTTGCTCTGCTAGTGGGTAAACTAATTTAACTTAAAACACCTTTGAGCAGAGAAGGGGAACAAGTGAAATCAGCTGAGTTAGAATGAAAACCTAAGTACTTGATGGCACATGATTGAAAACCACTGTCCTGTTTCACCATCACCTCTTGCCCCACGTATCAGAAACTGCAGCGGTGAACAATCTTAGAGTTTATCTGAAACTTGTTTAGAGAGAGGCCCTGCCTTCTCTTTCCTGCTTACTGCCTTCATCACAAAAGACACTGATGAATTGTTCTAGAAATAACTGCTGTCAAATACCCTTCTCTGGAAAAGAGAATACCCAAGAAAGACGGTCAAAATAAGCAGGATGCTCCCCTTGCCAAGTGACGGCAATATCATTTGGCCCTGTCCCGGATGCCCTGTCCTTATCACGGCCTCCCAATCTTTTTCATGTCAAGGAGCCCCAGATGGATAAGTATTAGGCCACTGACTCTAATTTGAGAGGGTTTTGTCCTCCATCTGGGTAGATTGTTTTTTGATATAATTTAGCACAGAACTGCTGTCTGTAGGTGGGAAGACAACAGTACGGAGAGTGCAAGCTATGATCCGAACAGTCATTCTTGCATTTTCTCTATGTGCTAACTTCTAGTGCATTAAAGAATAAAGCAATGAAACTAATTACTATGTGTTAAAGTATCAAAGTAATTAAGTGTGTAAATTGTTCTCGGCAAGTAGTCAGAAAGCAAATCTGTGGATGCCAATATTGGAAGCAGATTATGGTTGATAGAAAAACAGTATTACATCAAGTTGTTATTATAGCTGTAGTTACTACAGCTATACCTAAACTTGAGAAACCAGCAAAGTGCTGTGATCTACAAGTACAAGTACAATGCTGTGATCTGTAGTCTTTGTCAAGTGGTTGGTGGGATAATTTGCAGGTAAGATCTATGCTTTCTAAACTATATGGCCCTGACCAACAAAATGTTGCATATGGCCTACAGTTCCAACCCTGGCCTTAAGGGAGTTGTTACACAGCATGGAGCCTACCATCACTCAACATAGTGTTTGCTAAAGTGTTAGCATTGGAGCCTGTTATCACGCAACAAAGTGTATGCTAAAGTGTTAGCATTGGAGCCTGTTATCACGCAACAAAGTGTATGCTAAAGTGTTAGCATAGAGGCTACTATCACTCACCATAGTGTACCGTGTAGCACCGGAGCAAATGATCTACCAGGGACACATGGATGATTTTGTTGTCTATGTTTTCATCACTTAACAGGTAAGTTGACCAACGGGCCAATCTCCAAAAACTTTAACCCCTTACTGCAATGTTGACCTCACCGCATAGATGTCCTCATAAATGGCTTGTTTTGTGACTGGATCTTTCGGTCTCCGTCCATGCTATAGCAGTACAACTACAGCAATAAAACTACAAGAGCACAAATACACACAGACACTGGAACTGTCCTTCCTTTACATTCACATACTGCTACCTAATTGAACAAGGTTAGTTATTGTGGATTCAGATCATGCAGTTCCTTCATTACACCCTAGTTGCCCTCCTCTCACTGTTCCAAGTCAAAGGTTGTGTCTGCAGTAACAACATCATGTTTTTTAAAACCTTTATTTATTCAGTGAAGGGTTTAGCTGAGCACCCATTCAACGCCTTGCTTCACATTCCTACAGGTACATACAGTCACACCATGTGAGCTGTAGGTCTCCAATTGGCGGTTGCGGTCCCCCCGTATCGTTTTGTGACCACATTAGTAATTGTGAATGAGCATTAGTCATCAGTTTTGGCCACATTAGCCAGTGGGGATTAAGTCCCCGCTGTATTGTTTAGCCCTCATTAGCACAGCGCTGAACAGAGCACCGCCTGCTTGCTGCTTACACAGCCAAGAGTACCACACATTTAGATTCTACTACATACACAAACACACATATACACACGTGCACGCCTGCTGATGATCACATGCCTGTACTGTGCACACATGTACACACTGCATAGACCCATTTCCTTTCTCTATCAAATGCCATGAATTACAAACAGCAGAGCAAACAGCAACATCCTGGATTCATTCATTCTTATCATTGTGTACCTAGTAGTTCATTGTAAGCAGGGGTGGGAAGAGTAACAACATATGTGCTTAAGTAGCAATTACTGGTGTAGAAATCTACTTGAGTAAAAGTAATAAATAGCCAATTTAAAATGTACTCAAGTATAAAAGTTACCATAAAGGTCCAAAACACAGATTTTGTTACATATGGTCTTTCCCATGCAATGCAAACTGAATGAGAGATCAATATGTGTACATAATCAGTGAGTTTACATGCACATTGATTTTTTTCGTTTATGAGTTGGCGCATGTAAACGCTACATCACATTTGGAATGTGTATGTAGCGCACTAATTGCTATAGACTGTGTACAGCGATAGCGTTTCGGCTAATGTTAACTAAGCCAATATCATGGGCAAATTTGAGCATTTCGTTACAGTTAGTTAATGTTTCCTCTACATGGTCCAAATACTTGGAATGGATGCAATTATAAATGTAGTCAAAACATTATTGACTTAAAAAAAATAGTCAAATGAGCATAAGTACACAAGATAGCTAGTTAATTACAGTAACAAGAGTAATTGTAATTGGTCGCTTCTACTTTTGACTGCGAGTACAGCTAGATGCATTGAACCAATATGGCTAACCATCTGATATCAATTAACAGATTAAACAAATCCTACACAGCTGACTTCCCCTTTTACAACAAACCATTTCAAAAACACTGCAAGCTACAGACCGCCGTCGGCCCACGCCAAACCCAACATTCGATTTAGAAAAGAAAAAAAAAAAAAGAAAAAAGCAGAAGCTGTTTGTGACACAGTCGTGAACCAGAGAAAGAGACGAGATCCAAATCATAGCCACCATCTGCTCGGCTATCTGTCTGTGTGTCTCACTGCGGTTTCCGCTATGCAAACACTGGGAGACTAACAGCAACAAATATGCAGTGCTGCAGCTACATTTCATCACAAGCCAAATATTGATCTGACACGTTATCACCAGCACTTTATCATGAGTTGGGGAAACTGGCTTTTCGCCGCACGGTCTAACTATGCTGTATTAAAAATGCACGCCTGTGAACTGAGTTTAGAAATGTATGCATGTGGGTGTGAAAAGCAGCAAGTGGATGCATTCAGTTGGTATGGTTTAATAGGAGACTCTACCAAGTGTGAATCTGAACAGGAAAGTCTATACCACACACTCAACCGTTTCTTATAGGGCAGGGTGAAACATTTTTTTTTTTGCAAATCCTGATATCGACCGTTGTAAACGACCCTTGTAAACCTGTTATTTTACAGAAGTTTCGTTTGTTGCTTTTTTACACAGACAGCAGCACCGGCTGGCCTGACAGCAGTTGTTGGAGTGCATTTTAGTTTAAAAAACAAAAAAAAGGAGCAACACGAGCACAAAAGAAATAACGTCCTCTGCAAGCTTTGACATTCAGCGGTACAATTTGATGAATTTATGCACTTACTTGACTAGACAGCAAGTGTAAGTTCAAGTTCATCTAAATTCAACTCGCAAAGCGTTGTGTGTTTCCAGCATACTGTATATGTTTACATATTTTGACAAGTTATTTCAGTTCACCGCAGCACGCAGAGGTCTGTATAGTTTAGATTTCTTTTGACTCACAAAGAGGGATGGAAATGTTTAAATCCCTCGTCCCCTTAACCATATCAATAATGCACATAACCATCAATCACCATGCTTAAAAAAATACACTGTATACTTTGCATCAATTCACAATACCGCATACTGCATATAATATCAATACTGAGTGAAGTATCAAACTGTATTGAATTGTATCGCATTGTGATCCATAATATTGAAATTATATTGCGATATCCTTGACAATACCCAGCCCTAATAGTAACCAACTAAACCTGTCACCCCCTACGACTGATGCAGGCATTCCTTGGGCTAGCCGGTAACAAGATGCATCACCCCTCCGAGTTTCATCAAAATCGGACTAGTGGTGTAGCAGTTACGCCCTTTCAAAATTTGAATTTGTGACCTTTAATTATGGCGTCCCCGTGAGGCAAATCGGTGTAATTGTTTAAATGCCAGAACAGTGCTAAAATGCATCATTGCTACAAGTTTCATCGCTATTGGACTAGTGGTGTCTGACATATCACGTCTGAGTTAAACATTTTGAGGGGCTGGCTCTACACCGTAAGACATTTTTTCTAAAAAGGACCGCTGAAGGGGTGCTCGGTCTAGGGAACTAAAGCGAACAGCAATAGGGGAAAAAAAAGGTTCAGGATCACAACTCAGTACCTTTAATCACCGTTGCTGGCCTCTGCGTTGCGCAATCCCCATTGCAATTTAACATTTTGACCTTTATTTAAACAGCCCCATTAGACCAAAGAGCATCATTTTTAAGGATAGCTGGAGCAAATCTCGTGTGAATGGCCTTACGGTGTAGTAGTTTAATTTTGACCTTTAATTATAGTACCCTCATTAGGCCGGTCAGTGTAATTTGTAAGGGTAGCTGGATATGTGTAGCAAGTCTCGTGTCAATCAGATTTACAGTCTAAAAGTAAAGTAATAAAGTAAAAAAGCCATTTCTGTCATTTTTTAAACACAATGTCAAAATGTGTTGCCCCTCCATGTTTCGTCAAAATCAGACCAGCGGTGTCTGAGGTATCACGCTTGGGTGAAACATGTTGACCCTCCCACCGTTATGCTCCGCCTCCGGCTCTCTTACCCGGGTGGTGGTGGCGAACATGTACTTGTCCCGGAGCTGGAAGCTGTCGACCCGCTCCAGTATCAGCTTTCGGTTTTGTTCGCTCTGGAAGAAGTCGGTGCTGCTGAGCACGGTGGAGACGCCCTGGGGTTCGTGCCTCTGGACCAACACGGTGGTGGGGGGGTCGTAGGGCTCCACGCCCCTGGGACGGGAGGTGAGAGAGGGATGGAGAGGAGGGGATAGAGGTGGGGGAAGGAGGGAGGAAGAGTAGAAAAGTAGATGGGAGGGAGAGAAAGATAAGGGTAGGGAAGGAGAGAGAGAGAGAGAGAGAGAGAGAGACAAAAAACTAAATTAAAGTTAAAATCAGTCACAAGGTACTATCTGAAACTGACTTTCCTCATATCCAAGAGAAAAAAAGTACCGTTTGTAAGTCAAGATGGAAGGAAAAATGACTTAGAGTCACTTCTGCACCGGCAAAAAAAAGTTTGGAACTTTTATTTTACTTTGCCATTGACAATTGAACTTACAATGCCAAGAGCTAAACAGAAGACTTGTTTCACTGTGGAACGAGGCAGCGGTGGAACTCGCTCTTCCAGTCGCCCTCCTGCTGTGATGCGCACAGCAAGAGGGCCTGTTTGACTGACTGGCATGACCAGAACGCTTTGTAAGACAGTGGCAAAGCTGCCACGATACCGCATGTGTAAACTAAAAGGTTTTATAGTGCCTTAATTGTCTTGGTATGGTGTTCAGTGGCATAAAAATCATTTAGATGACATTGGATACCATTAGGTCCATAGATACTCGGATACAAGAAACAAATCAGAAGACATGGAATAAATCAGAAGAAAAGCAACAATTGTAAGATATCATTCAACTGAAATAAACAGTGTTTTCTCCATGAGGAAACAAGACTCAAGACAGTGAAGACACCGGCCCCCCCCCCATAAAACTCATCTCAAACCTGTTAATGTTAGGAGTGAAGATGCTTCTTCCCTCACTCCCTAACTGGTACTGATGAAACTGTCAAGCTGCCCTCAGACCCAGGGCCCGGGCAAACGATTGGCTGAGCTTGATGAGATTTCATTAGCTCACATTTACAGTTACAGTGTAACACATAGCAGAAATTCGAGATGACATGGCTACCCTTCTACCCTCCAACCAGAAGATCGGTTTACACATGAGCAGTTCAACAGAGACCCCTAGAAAATGCACACAGAAAGGATGACTCCTGGGCCAAAGCACAAAACCCTGTTTTCTTTTCCTAGGACACCATGTTTGCGTCCCGGCAGCTGGAATTTATTCAGAAGAATCCGGAATTTGTGACTGTTCGAGATTACGTATTGCCCCAATGTCCTGTTTCGTTGTGACTTCCATAGGTGTCATTTACACTGGGGACGCTGGGGACATGTCCCCACCACTTTTTGAAATGGCCGATTTTGTCCCCATCACTTTTTAAAATCATAATTTGTTAAAAATGTTCTGAAAAATAGCTTGCACCAAGAAATGTTAACTAACAAATGGAGTGGAGATTGACAGGGATGGTATTTTAGTTTAAATGTGTGAAATGTATGAATTAATTCAGTGGAATTTTAAAAGAATGAATAAAAAATCAAATCAATGATTTGAGTTTATTTTAAAATGAATATGGATAAATAAATAGAAATAATCTAATCCCTGCTCCAGTTTAATTCATGTTCTCACATATCGATATTTAAACCTTATGCTTAGAATGAGTCATGATTGGTTGAATTTGACTCATGAACTCTTGTGAACTCTGTTTCTCTAGCGTTAAAAGGTATGCAGCATCGAAACAACAAGGCAGTTTAACTTAACATCTAAAAGGTAAGGTTGATTTATTATCTTTAGCTAACGTTAACGTTATTCCTTCAGTTGTTTCTGTTTGTCATATTGTAGGGCAGTGATATTGGATATTGTTATCGGCTGACTGACATGCACTGGTGCTTTCTGTAGATATTGTGATATTGGCACTGTTGGATTGACATGGTGCTGCAGCTGTGGAGGTGATGCATGTGGATGACTGTTACTTGTGCGGTCGCCGAGTATTTTCGTATTGTCGACTCTCATGTCCCCACCACTTTTCAACACAAAGTGACGCCCTTGGTGACTTCCATTATCTGGTGAGCACGCTAAGGTTGTCATATTGAAACAGACCACACACTTTCACTAAGTGATTATTATCTGCAGGGCAATCAGCCTTAGTATCATGCAAAAGTCCAGATACCATCTTCACAATCCATTTCATACAGATTTAGTCAAATGCTTTATTTGTCATTTCCTGATTAGGGTTAGACCATAATATCAGGCTGATATTGGCCTGTTGTTAAAAATTGGATACGGGCCAGTCAATGTCCTCCACCTCCAATATGATAGATGTTCCTCCCCTGACCACAATTAGCGAGGATTACTTTATAATTATCATTTTCATTTCAGATGTCCGCCCAGAGGAATAATTCCAGTGTGGTGTGGGAGGCTTTTCCTCAACAGCTTCAGGGGTGTCAGTCTGTAAAACCTGCAGTGAAACCTGCCTCTCCCTGCCTTAAGGAGCTGCTAAGAGTCAGTATAGCTTTGAATGATTTAGACCATCATCAAGTTTTAGTGTCCCGTGATTTAGACCATCAGGGGACACTAAAACTTTGATGGTCTAAATGCTGTTTCAGATGCCTTTCCACCCTGACCAGAATACAATTCTGGGGGGAAAACACTGAATCCTTCTAATACTTGGCATGAAAATAGTTTAAAGATATTGATCATCCGCACAAAATATCAGCCTTCGGCGGCTTCAATCCAAAAATATCTGCATCAACCATGAAAAAACTCATTGGTCAAACCCTATTTCTGGCCACAAGTGTACAGAGGCAACCATGTGAGTGCTCAAAACCGAAAACGCCTTAGGAACCAGCCGGAATGAATGGACAAGGTTCACTGTGTCTTATCGTCTGCCTTCCAAAATCAGTGTGTTCTCCTCTGAGGCTGAGAAGCCGAACAGAGGGAGCAGTGTCTCCGCTCGGCCCCCTTTGAAAGGTCGCTGTTCAACCGATGGCCACTGTCTGGGTTAAAGAGTGCCTGAAGTGCTATTGGCGGTCCGTCTGGGTCCCTTCCTTTGAGTTAATCCTTGACCCTCTACCCTCCCAAACACCCTTATTCCCCTTTTTTTTTTGTTCGTCAATTAGGATTTGACCCATACAAGTTTTTGAAGGTTTTTTGCTCCTATCTGACCCATGTTATTTTCAAGTGTTGAGAGCCAGTCAACGGCATCTTGCAAAGTCATATTTGCTCGTCTTCCGAGCTCACAGTTTTCTTAACCCTCGCCCTCTAAAAATTAATTTGTCTGTGGCAATAATATCAGTCTTATTAATCCATACGAAAGGCTAGTCTGTGGGCAGGATTTTGCCTCTCAGTCCATCTCCTGCCAATAAGATCAAAGGATTAGGGGGCGGGTGGGCGGGTGGGCGACCGAGCCCATCAGATCGGGCCGGCTTTACACCGTAAGCGTCTGACAACAGAGTTAAACGCATCCGGCAGCGGGGTGCGATTCTGGCCCAAGCCCCCCTGGTTTTATGGTGCCTCAGACTGATCTGCAGCACAACAGCGGCATTCCCTCACTAAACCCAGAGCAAACAGGATTAGACCGCGATTGGACAGAGCCACAGGCAGGGAATTTAAGATCAATCCTTTCTTGTGCTGTCGTTGTCCTCAGATCATTTGCAGCTTCTCTTGGCCAGTTACCACTGCAGTGTTGCAGCTATCTGAAAGCGCCTCTTAATGGCTGGCCACTAAATGCAATCGATGAATCAGGAAATGTACATGAATGTAGGCGACTTTAAAGGAGCAAGGATTTGTTGTGTGCTTGCATGATGACAGTTGAAGACAGCAGGAGGTGGATATTTCTGATTCGGGCCGGAATGCGCAAGAAGAACCCTAAGTCATACTGAAAGAGGAAACTCTTGCAGAAACCAGGAAGTCAACACAGCCAGTGTTTCAACACATATAATGGAAATGCACTGTGCTCACCTTCCTAAATGAGTGTGGATAACCCGCTCCGAACATGCCGGGTGTGAACACAACCACCGACTACATGGAGGGTCGGTCAGTGACCTGGCCACTGGCCGCCATCTGTCTGGACTAAAATCAACCCGGAGCCCTGCTTCTGTCTGTACTGATATTTTTTTTTTTGCTGTTCTCTCCTTTCTGCTCTGGTCTCAACTCGTAATGATCGTTTTGTGTCCATATTAGTACGCAAAGACAGTCTTCTATACCCCCCGCTGCCCCGCTGTATGATATCCGGCTTCGTCGAAAAGCTTGGGGCAACACCATCATGATAGTTTCCACGGTATCAGTATTCCAAGTGGGTACCCTTCGCTCCTACAAGATAGTGAAAATGATCCGAGCAAGGTGTGTGTGCGCGTACGTGTGTTTATTATCTTGTTATCAGTGGCAGGAGCCCATGCACCGAGCAGGAACGATTCCATCTCCCCAAAGAGCGGCAGCGAGGGTGAACCGTAGCTCCATCTATTATAGCACCCACCCAGCCGAGCACCGAGGCAACCGAGAGGGGAGGTGGATGACATCATTTGGCAACCCCAACACTCATTTATCAAGTAGCGGACGTCAGAGGAGTCTGATGGCGTTGGTTAGTGCTGCCTCCTCTCTTTTTCCATGGCCCTTGTTTTGACTTTACTAACCATGCGCTGTGCTGTCCTGTTAGGCAAGGAAAATGGATATGTTGCAATGACTGTTATCTTGATTGTCGGTCAGTCTGATGAGTCACGATGCAGCTAAGAATCCCTTTCTCGTAAACCTATGAACTAGTTCTTGTCAAACTGGTTTAGAACAGATGCTACTGGGTAGTTCAAATCCAAACTGTAATCAAGTGTCTCCTGGTCTGTTTATTTTGTGTTACGATGCAATCCCATGGAGAGCAACTGAAATGCATTTATTTGACTGGGACGTGAGTCAAGTTCTGTTTTGTAAAATGCAAATAATGTTTTTATTTTTTCAGTGTATAGAGGGTAAACTAGCTTTAGGGCCCCTGTTAACATCTCACACACGCAGACAGGAAGATATTGACGAACAGACCACGAACAGGAAACAGTTCAATCCCTCAAGGCTGACATAACTAAGGAGGGGTCCTTTCATGTAACACGCTGAATAATAAATTCATCAACTTGCTCCTCTTAAACCCTGAACGCAGTCTGGCAAATACTAATCTAACCATTGCTGCATTCACATCATGTGGGAATGACGGTAGGATCGATCTGATGGTAAAAGCAACAGCTTGGAAAGCGTATTTTAACTTGATTTAAGTTTGCTGTAGACCTTGGTTGCTCGTGCTCAACATTGCACAACTAACACACGCACATTTGAGTTAGTGTTCGACAGCAAACCAAACATTGCAAAGTGAGGAAAATCCTTAATTTTGCTGGTTATTTTTGAAATGAATATATCATTCCCTAGAATTGGGTATTTGTTGACATCAGCATTCAGGAAGTCAGAGAAATCAGGGTCCATCCCCACCTGAAAGTATTCACCACCTGAAAGGTGAGGTGAAGGGTATTGTCAAGTAGGAAGCTGGAATCTACCGTGTTTCCCATATGACGTGAATGCAGCACAATTCAGCACATCCTCCCTTCAGCACATGCTTAGTGTGAACAGTGGTCGTCTTACCAGAAGAAGGCCTTTACGTGCTCTTGGATCAGCACCCATGTCTCCCCAAAGTCGTCTGATTTCCACAGCTACAGCAACAGGAGAGAGAGAGGATGTGAAGGGAGGAAAGGGGGAGAAGGAGGAGGAGAGAAGAGGGGGATGGTGCACTGTAAAAATGTAGGTCAGGCTCATTTCGCTCATGTTTTGGTTTCTGCATGTGACAAGGAGAACACATCTGAGAGAACAAATCTGAAATGGGAGCAATTGTTTTCTCCGTTTCTGCGCTGCGATTATGTTGGCACTTCATTTTTTAACCTTGCCATCAACCGCATTGGAAATAAAGCCTTGGACTTTATTGATACATACTTTTATTTACGCTTAAAGCTGCAATAGGTGAGATTTTTCTGTAAAAAAAAACAAACCCACCTGTCTAAATCAGGAAGTGAGTAGCAGAGACGCTGTAAATTCACCCCCATTTGCCTGGTTACTGCAGGCAAATGGGGGTGAATCAGGAAGTGACATCGACACTTAAGAGCGAAATACAAAACTGTCTTCTAAACAACAGTGAGCAGCGCCCCGTCCAAAGAAAGCTGGAATCCCCAACGTTGGATCTTTAGCCTCTCTTGTCTCCTTTGGTCTCCTTTGGTATAAAGCATCCCAGACCTGCCAGGCTGGTAATCACCGCCACTGGCATCACGTTACCTCTCATTGCCATTTGGCGGGGGCGCCAACATGCAAATGTTGCCAGGTGCAGCATTAACGGGTTTCAAGGTCATCAAAATCAAATCAGTTTTATGACATTTGACTCTTCACACGTTAGATAATATCATAAAACCATTATTAGGCGAAACGCTATCGAAACCGGAGGGTGTAAGAACACGCTGCGGCGGCGGGGGGCCGTACCTGTTTGTTGGGGTGAGAGCTGTCGTAGCCCAGCACCAGGTTTGGCCTTTTGCCATGGAGCAGCAGGTCTGTGGGTTTGAAGGGAATGGGGAAGCCCTCGACACTCTTACAGAAGTCAAAGGTGTTCCACAGGTAGTCGTTGGTGGAATCTGCAAATAGGTACTGAGGAAGACAAAGAAACACACAGACAAGTCAATAAAATAAAAACACTTGTTGTTATCAAACTAATTCTAGGAAAGAAAGAAAATCGTAAATATTCAGTGCTCCATCCAGACACTTAATTCCCAGGCCTAATTAGAAAGTCCAGTTACGTAATTGCACAGTTCTAATCCCCCCCTTTTTCTCGGTTCCCTTTGATGTGCTGTGCCACTGTATTCCCAGTAACCTCTCCATTTTCTGCAAGCGGGACCGAGCTTTTCTGAGAACAATAGCTGCGCCGAGGGATGGCAGAACACGGAGCTGACACGATACACCGAGAAGAAGAAGAGAAGAATGTGCTGTCGACAGTTTGAACAATAAGAGACCCCGCTCTCAAGAAATGACTGCCGGAAGTAAAAACTCACTAATTGCAAACGACTGCAGCCGTTAAAACCTTTGCTTCCAAAATGATAGCATTTTAGAAGATACCGCCATCTGGATTTTTGAAGTAGTGAGCGATGATCATCAGGTAAAATTGTCTCCTTTTCCATGCAATGTAAGGGCGTATTTAATTCTCTATAAACCCAGACAGTCAGTGAATCCTTCAGCCAATCCTCCATCCAAACTTTATAAGCTGTCAATTACGGTAAACAGAGTTATATCCCTACTCTGAGAGACGCTGACATGAGAATAACTTACTGGCACTTTGCACCTTTTTAGAACATCTGTGACCATCTTCTTCGTGACTCGCCTCAAGTGGCAGCTGCAAGTCTTACATGCCAAGCATCTACCAAGCCCCAACTACAGGGTGTCTCACTTCATCATGTCAGGGAATTAAACAATCAACTGTGGCATAAGTGGCGACTCTCTACATCAAGCGCAACACCGCAGAAATAAAGGAAAGAAAAAGGTACACATGTTGGTTTTCCCTAGACAGATTGGTATTGAAAGTACAATTTGTAAAGTGCTTCTTAAAAAGGCATAAAAACAAGAATGGTATATAAAAGTAGACAAAAATACAATCAAAAGAAAATGTGGAGCAGCATAAGTGAAAGTAAAAGTAAGTAAGCAAGTAAAAGTGCAGTGTAGACTGAGGTACAGTCAGAATCAATCAGGGCAACAGTCAGAAGGGCCCTTCAATCACCTTTAATCTTGAGTCTAGACCGAGGGACAATCAGAAAGCATTTCAATCACCTTTAGTCTAGACTGTAGAGTAGCACGGAGGGCCCTGCCAGCACAGCCTCAGACACTGTGAAGCCTTGTTCACTTGACAGCGAGACTCACAGTGCTCTGATATCCTGCAGAAACCTGAATGAGCTCTTGCTCTTTGCCCATTTTCTGTCTATAACCTGCATTTGTCCAGTCCCATCACTTCACCCCCCCGCCCCCCACCCCTGCTTTCTGTCATCTAGCGCTGAGCCCACCTGAGCCAGACAAATGACCCCCTCTTGACACTCCATCAGCCCCGTGCAGCCATATGCCAAGGCTCTCCAGGCAGGGAATGTGCTTTAATGTTCACTGCTGTGTGCACTGCTGTTCTTGGCAGGCAGCAAAGCAGCGGTAAGTAAAACTGCAAAGGTAAAAAACTGAATTCCAGTCGAGCAAAATAACGGAAACACCTAACATAATGTGGATGCAAAGTACCTCGTGAGGACTAGGGCCGCCCTTTGCTTTCAGAACAGCTTCCTTCCTCCTTGGAAGGGTGTCATCCTACATTGTAAACTGTGTGTGGTGGGATATTGGACCTTTCTTCAAAAAAGGAAAAGCCTCCAGTTCTCTGAGGGATGAAGGAGGCGGAAATCTACTTTCCTTACGACTCTGTCCATCACCGTCGATGAGCTTCGACTTGCAACCACTGTTCGTCTTTGCCGATGCAGCTTGTCTGCGTTTGGCACATTTTTCCAGACTGTTTCCAGGCAGTTTTTGCAGCCAATGCATCTGCAATTCAGGCAATTTGGCCTCTTTGGATCTGTATTGGTTGTGTCTTGTTGCGTGGAAAACTCATATACAAGTGGTGATTGTCAGACGTCTCCAAGAGGTGACAGATTCCTAACTGGCATTCAACGTAGTATGACTTGCCTGTGTGGCTGCCTTTGTAATTATGATATCAGTTACTTCAAAGTTAAAGTTATTTTTCATGACTCATCTCCTAAAAACACTAGCTCCAGCCAGACGGCAGTCACCACACCATCTCGAAAGCATGTTTATTATGTAACGCAACCAATTCCTGACTAGGTTTCCCACAAACAAAGCCCCTGGTAGTTGTCCAAAGGAGAATTCTCCTGACAAGGATATTTTTAGACCTCCAAGGCTTCAGTTTTGGGTTACTCTGTTCCAGTTGTAAATTTGTATCGGCCACCAACAGTGAAAAGCCACATTCAGACAGGATTCATTTCAACGGGGTAGGAGGGACCGTGTCGGTGGTTTTCCCTGTCCACTCCAGTATTAATTTGGCCCCCCAATTACCTGGTGTTACATGTGTTCAGTGCACTTGTAGCTGGTCTGATAATTCTAGTCCCATCTGGGTTTCAACTCATTGCAGATGATTTGAGCGTCAGTTGTGCTTCCACGCTATTTCATTTTTGTCTGTTAACAAGTTGTTTGCATCTGGGAACGTCTGAACTACATGCCTCTCTGTCTGTAAGTAGGCATTGGCTAAAAAAAAAAAAAAAAAAAAAAAAAAACGCCTGGAGCGATGGGTATAAAAGCAGAGGAGCATGGCCAATTATGCTGCAATGCCGATTCCAGAATTTCCCCCGCAGGGATCAATAAAGTATCTATCTATCTATCTATCTATCTATCTATCTATCCATCCGTCTATACTGTCCTAATGGGGCCAAATACTGCTGTTTCTCACCCTCCTGTTGTCTGCGGGGCTGTGGTAGAACTGGGAGATGACCTGCTTGCTGCCCTCCTTGGCCCCAGTCAACTGGAACTTGTTCGAGATGAGTGTGAAGCTGGTGCCATAGTCATAGGACACATAGACCTGGAGAGGAAGAGGAGAGGGAGAGGAGAAGAGAGGATAATGATCAGACCACAACAACTGTACTTTAGGGCTGAAGGACAAAGCATTTATATCAAAGACAGTAGATCAGAGTTACGGCTTATAGGAGATTTATTTAAGTACCTTTTCCAGACAAGCAAAAGCACTTGTCCCGAGTAGGAGTGTTTTTAACACAACACTCATCTATTTCAAATAAAAAGTTTTCTTGCCCATTAAAGTTTATAAATCAGAAAAATAGGAAACTTGATTTACTCTCTTTGAGGCTTTGGGCTATGCTTATTTGTCATTTACATCATGGCATTGAACTGTAATTAACACAATAAGTATCCTCTCAATGACATCCCTCAGTAGACAATCACACACTCAAAAGCTCTTTGAGCAAGAGCTGGCTTTACAGTATTTGGTTTATGTTTGACATAATGTATAAAATATATCATCTTTAGGATTATTTTTTCAATGAAGTGCCTTTTGAAGTCCAATTCCTCTGCTCTGTGAAGTCAAGGGCGTTCAGTCACTTGAAATTGAAAGTTTGTGAACCCCTTATAGAAATTATTTTTTACCTTGCAAGCCTTTTCTAACTGAAATAAAGCATCTAGATTTATCCCTCCAGGAAGAAGCCAGAGACTGATCAGTGGCTCTGTAGGAAACATTTACTCCAAGTCATCACTGCTAGAGGAGGAGCCACAGGTTGAGTGGTTGATTGGTTGATTGGTTGATTGATGAAATAATGACCATCCCCTGTAGGGTCCACAAACTTTCAAGCATGGCTGTATATTAACCAATATATAGGTTTGCGAAGATACTTTTATTAAAAATCGGATATCGGACAGTGAGTCCATCACCACTTCTCATGCAGTGGTGATAGCTATGATGCAGTTTGATTGATGACATATCTACTGTAGAATTGATCAATACTACACTGGTTGTCCATGGGGAAGCCCTTAACCTGATTTGATTCTAATGCCACATTTTTATCGGATTCCACACAATTAAGTAGTAGTAGAAGCATTCGTAGTATTTTTTCATTTTGGTTTAAATGCTGTTAGAGAGGCTTTTCCACCCTGACAAGAATAACATTCTGGGGTAACACCAAATATTTGTAGTTTGTGGACGTTTTATTGCAGGAAAACGGTCAAATTATAAAATAGTGCATATAGGCACATATTAGCTTCAAACCCAAAATATCGGTATTGGCACCAGCCTTCAAAAACCTGCGATGGCTTAACTTTAAGAAGTTTAACCTCTGTAAGAAGGCTGAATGTTCTTGGGGAGAAAGAACCAAAAACAGAAAGAGGAGTTTAATTACTGTGGCTGCGCCTGTCAGTTTTTCTTTGAATATGTGTGTCTGTGTGTGTGTGTGTTACTGTAACAGATGGAGGGATTAATCTGTAGCTCAGCGAACCTGAGAGAACAGAAACATGAGGCTGTCAGACGACGTGCGTGCACACAAACACACCAAAACAAAAACCCACTCTCATCATATAAAAAAAAAAAAATCAGGCTTGATCTCCATCCAGCGAAACTACCGTAGAAAATTTCATTTCAAATCTCCGGTCCGTATTGAGTCAGTATGGCAGAGAAAACAGCCATCTGCTGCTGCTGCAACTTGTGTGGTGAAAATACTGAGTAGGGGTTTGACCGATATGGGTTTTTAAAGACAGATACTGAAAACTTTCAATTGCAAGGATTCTTGTCAGGGTGGAAAAGCCTCTGAAAGCGTATTTAGACCATCATGGGACACTAAAACTCTCCATTGAAACCCAGCTATAGCCTGCCTTTAAAGGAAGAATTCATTTACAAAAAAAGTAAAAAATAAAAGCATAATTCAAATGTGCAAAGAAAAAACAAGTCATTGCAGGTTTAACAGACTGCTTTTATGTAGCTGTGGTCAGGGAGGAACCTCCATCATATCAGCCGTGGATGACACTGACTGGTCCGATATATCAGTCTAACCCTAGCACTGAGATGTTAAAGTAAACTAAAGCCAATATGTGAGGCTGTAGTCAGTCTATAAAAAGACGTTCTTCATCGCTTGCGGAGGAAAAAATGTGCTCAGCTGTACTCACGGAGCTGGTTTTGGGCCCGGTGGCTCCTACACTGTCTCTGGCCAGGGCCACGATGATGTTGCTCTTCTCTCCGGCCCAGTGGACCACCATCTGATTGTGGGAGTCGTTCAGGTTGGCCTGCAGGACACAAAGAAAGTTGAAAGATGCACATCAGGTAGGAGGGTAGGCCCGGGAAGCATATATCAGTGTCTCAACAAAAGATAGGATGAAACTTTAATGATCCCTTTGGGGAAATTGGGTCATTGGAGCAGCAAAAAAATGAACAGGATACAGCAAAGACAAAGTAGAATATAACTACGAATGTAAGAAATGGAGGGGTGTTAAACATAACCGACAATTCCAACGTTTCAAGAACACATTAAAGGGTAATTCCGGTATTTTTAAACCTGGGCCCTATTTGTACATATTAGTCATTTAGACCCCAAAATAGGTACAAAAAGTTTTGGAATTGCTCCAGTAGATCGCCTAATCGCAGGGGCAAGTGCACCGATCAAAGTACGTCCACTAAAAGTGCTTGTTTTTGCCACTGACAGGCTCAGATTGTTATTGGAAGTGTCTGACAACATTACGGAAAGGATTGCTACAGAGATAGACCAGAAACCTTTGTTTAACCTCTTCATGCAACAACTCCTTGAGCGAGACTTCTGTTTCTGGTTTAAAAAAAAGGTCTTTTAGTGACGTACTTTGATCGGCGCAGTGGCCCCAACGGATTACGTTGCAGCCATAGCAGCGCGTTTCGTGACTGCCGACTGAGGCGATCTACTGGAGCAATTCCAAAACTTTTTGTACCTATTTTGGGGTCTAAATGACTAATATGTACAAATAGGGTCCAATTACCCTTTAAGTTGAAATGTATGAATGAAAGGTATGGGGAAAAATATGAGTGGCAGTTAATATACAAATAATTGTAGCATGAAAATATAAAAACATCGAGATATATGCAATACATATAAATGAGAGAGAATATGGGAAGATAAAAAAAGACAAATGTGTGAATTTATAGCTTATATACATGTCATATTCACATTAACAGGTCTACAGAAGGCCATACATATGACAGAAATAGTCTACCCTTGTCACATACGTTCGATTTACAGATGTAGATAACAGGTGTCATTTTAGATATGTGCCTTGCTAGCTGTTCAGTTGGAGATATTTACGGAAAAAGTGACAAGGTGCATCAGGACATCATCAGAACATATTTATAGATGGAGGTAATACACGCACAGAAACAAAAAGGCGAGAGACGGAGGTAGACCTGGGAAATACATATCAGTGTCTTTACAAGAATCAGGCAGAACAGGCACAATGACATGAAGAAGTTCAGGCTGCAGACGCGTTTTAGACCAGATCAAAATGTACGGTCAAAGGAGACAAACCAGACTGAATAACATAACAGACAAATATTCTGCACACAGTATGTAATGAAGAGCTTTATGAACAATGAGGCTAACGTCATAATCAGCAACTTTTCACATTATAAATGTCTGTTTTGCTGCTCTCTATCACTGATTGATATAACAGCTTTTCCATCTGCTGTTCTAAACACTCGGTGTCAGGTAGGTCTTTCCTGGGAGAAACCCTCTGGAGACAGGAAGTGATGCGTTTTATGTTTCTGGTTTGTTTAGAATAAACAGGAGAAGAACTGGGTAGTTAGCATCAGCAGCGATAGCCACCGTGGCTGAACAGACAAACAAAAGAGCGCCACCTACAGAAACTCAAACTGCATCAACAGAAAATCCAAGGAGAAAGACGTCACAGTACTGGACACACCGTTTGATTGACAGGTGATCTCTGGGAAGAGCAGTGAAGAAACACCACAGTGGTGAGCACTATCTATACACAAGCTTGTTTATAGATAATAAGCCATTAGATTTCACTATAACAACCATGTTCTTAATGTTCTTCCATTCTGAACTCGACCGTGTGAACACCACCTGGCTGAACACTTCAAATCCCTGTCTCTCTCTGTGTGTGTATATATATATATATATGTACAGTATGTGCATGTGTGCAGTGGCTAGTGTGATGACTAGCTTTAACACACACACACACACACACACACACACACACACACACACACAAACCCCCCCCACCCAGTGCAACTTCATTCAGGCAGATGTGCAGATCTATGAAAAGGAATATGTCATCTTTTTATTGCAACTGGCTCTGTATCCCATCTTGGCGTTGGCTTCCTTCCCTTATCTTTAATTGATGATTCTGCAGGGGGGGGAAAGGAGTCTGAATAGGCTCTTTTTGCTTCAGAGGCTTTTCTGCACGCTTCTAGAGGCTCACGCTGTGGAGTAAACAAGACGCATCTCGCTAACCCTGTCAGAGTTATTTTGAAGTTTTACTATCATGAGAATGATTCGATTGACAGTGGCAACATGTTGGCTTTGCGATAACGTAACGGTAGTTAAAGGGAAAAATAAAAAGGGAAAAGGGGGAGAAATCCATCGTAGAAGAGGAAAAGAAACCAATTTCTCCACCGACAGCAGCCTCAATAGACGGCCGCAAAAGTGTTTTGAGTAATGGGGCGCAAGTCATTCTGGGAAATGGAGGAAATCACTAACTGCGGGAGAAATAGACGAGGCAAGTTGAGAGAAAGCGGGTACAACAAAAAGGTAAATTACAACACTTCATCACAAAATCACATTGCAGATTGATGATATCCGACGGCGTAAGAGCATCCGGGGGCGGAGCTTTCCTTTAACACGTTGACGCAATCACCAAGAAACAGAGACTATGTGGCAACCAGAATCTACACTTCTCCTTTCTTGTCATTGAGCCAGCTTAGATTTACATTTCTCTTCCTTTAACAGGTTTCTGTTCCTCTCTCTCTCTCTGCCTGTTTTCCTCTCGGTCTCTGTGCCGGCCCGAGTGAAAGCCAAGGCTGCGTTCGATGCCGAGGTGTTGCGGCAGTAAATCTTTGCCTTTTAGGCTTCATTGGCCACGGAGCGCACGGGCCCTAATGGGTGCCAGCGGCTCCACCGGGCTGACGCGGCCAAACCTGGAGACGATGAAAGATGAAAACAATTTGCCAGATTGCGGCAAATTGCGGCACGAGAATTAACACAGGGGCCGATCCTTGCGGCGGGGTTTGGCAACACATCCGTCAGCGATCGCCGCTGTTGTTCACAGGTAATGACTCAAAAATGGAGGCCGCGCCGCTGCATGTAGGCTACCTCCGCCGCGACGGGGAGCATTTGTATCACCTTAGGCAAACAGAGCTCCCTGTCATCTTATCTTACGCAACACAACTTTTACAACATTGGCCTCTGAAACAGCTGCCAAACGCTGCTGCTCTGGCTCTCGGCCTGCAAAAGGCAGTTTGGTTCAAGATTGCAGCCTCGCACGTTTGCTTCAAACTCAGCTGACCCTTTCGTAACCTCACCTATGTTCATTGCTGCTGCTACCACTCACGAGCGTGTGGGCTAAAACAAGGGGTTCTCAAACATCTTCATGTTATGGACATCCAGACAGGCACAAATTAGGCCCCAGATAGATTTTTGTTGCTGATTTAGCACTGTATTGTACAACTGTCTACACTGCATGTGGGAAGGGAATAGTGGTGAGAGTAAAACCTATGATTAGAATAGTTATTCCTTCACACTCTAAAAACTTCTTTTTTTTTTGGCCGGGGACCCCCTGCAACCCCCCCCCCCCAAGGACCGCTGAGGATACGCAGATCCCACTTTGAGAACCTCTGGACTAATTCCTTGCTTTCATCTGTAGCCTGCACATAGGCCTAGGGGTCCGACTACAAGTTTAAAAAAGGTCTTGAGCATGATGCTCAAAATGTATTATTGTACACAATTGCGCCAGAAAACGGGCTTTTACTTTGTAAAACGGGCTGAATTTCCTGCCCCTATTTCCTACTAACTAGCATATTGCCTTGGCTGTTTGTTTTTTTTCTTTCACACACACACACACACACACACACACACACACACACACACACACACACACACACACCACAACCCCTGCAAGATGGCGGACAGATCCAGAGACAGTTCTATAAGTGGCAAAGAGGTGCACCTTATCTGCTCTGGTCCATCCATCTCTGAGACAGCTTTGTGGCCACTGGGGGAGTTGGGAGTCGAGCTGATCACAGACGACCAACAAGATTGTCTTCGCCGAGCTACCGCCAAGGATATTCTTGCTTTCCTCACACACACCCACACACCCACACACACCCACACACCACACACCCACACACCATTCCCTCTCACCAAAGGACATTTCATTTCATGCAAACCCTTCATACCATCTGACAGGCCAGAAATGAATCAGTCAACCAAGCCGGCAAGTCAGAAAGCACGAAGGAGCAGACTCTCTTTCGTTCTCCTCGGGACAGGCTACTATTCAACCAAACCTTGAAAGCCGATGGACTGGAACGGTGAGTTAATCTCCAACCGAACAGTTCCCTTCTCCCTCTGTGGTACGAAGGAGGCTCGATTAATATCTGGACTGCAAAATCCTGGTGCAACACTTAAGGGAAGACATGAAAACAAAACTTGTCAAGAATCCAAAGCCAAGGGCCTGCCAGACAGAAGGTTAGCTGAGCGTGGGTGTGACACCATGACGCCTCCAGCCAGCCAGCGGTATCTGAGCTCAGAACATTTGACCAATAATCTCCAAGAGACTTTTCTGTGGAATGAAAACAACGAAACCAGCCGGTTTGGCAGCCGGTTATTTTTTCCCCCCCTCAATACACTCAGGTTAGTCCTGTTGCAAATCGAGGATGCCTTTGGCAAGGCAGGTGTGGCAAAGACAACATTAGCACAAGTAACCACAACTTCAAGACTTCAACACCGCTGGTAAAGACCAGGATCCAATATTAGTTTTTAGAAATGTTCCATGCTTTCACCAAATGTGCTGGGAGAAGAAGAAGATGATGATGATGATTCTGGTACTGCAATAACACTATAGAGAATGATAATTACATTTTAAAATGAACAATAGACAATTTCCCCCCCAAGACTTCCAACTAAAGAGAGAGGGGAGAGAGATTGTGATGCCAGCTTCGATTCTCCTCAGCAATTTGATTCTTTTTCGATTCCAATTAGATAAATTGTTAAGGAAAAAGGGCTACAAGCAGCTTTAAAAGGAGTGCACCAGCATCAAAATACGTCATTATTTGCAATCGATGGCACACTGAAAATGCCCATAAGTCTGGTGCGCAGCTGACGGAACAAACACCATCCAGCCGAGCGACAACCTCCTGGAATCGATAGGAGGAATCGCCGGTACAGGAGCTTCTGAGGAACTGGGCAATTTGGAACGGGTTTACGATACCCTGAAAGAGACAGAGAGAAACGGTGGTACAATCCTTAACAATCAACTTAGTCAAAGCAGTGATCGTTTCCGATAGATTTACCAAGCCAATACCTTCGATCCCAATTGGCTGGGAGAGATCAAGAGCAGAAGCAAGCTGAGATTATGAAGACTTTCTTGCTCGTCTCTCTCTGAGCTTTCAGCAGTATCGTGGGTCCTCAGACTGTCCTCCATGTTTCCATGTTAGCCTCACTTATAGAAGAATGTTGTGCAGCACTAAAACTGACCTTAAGTCATATTACCTAGCCTAGATCAGTTAACATCTAATTTGTTTTGATCGATTGAATTTAATCAATAGATTTATATACAACTGACCAACAAGCATACAGCATTATAACTATCAGGATAAAACAATGAAGTTGAATGCCGCCCTCTGATTGGTCGATGGCCATGTCGTTCCATATTACTCCGGCCTAACAGGAAAAACAACGGCAACATTCTATGCTATGCAGATTAACTTTGGTCGTTGGCTTGGGACTACTTTGTCACAGAATTTTTGTCATTTCTTAAGTAGAATATAAGCTATTGTATGATGAAAATGTATAAAAGCAATAACCCACTCCAGGCTGTGGTATATGAGATTCATATCACAGATAAGACGGATAGGGTTACAGATAACGCACCTTAGCTGTGATATCAATTCCACATGTCCTGGGTTTTTGCTTGAATGACATCATTGGGAGGCAAGCAGGCAAAAAATGCTTGCTAATACAACAGCACATCTTTAGTAGTATACAAAGATGTGAAAAATATACACATTACCAATCACACTATTGAAAATAACCTTCGGATCCAACTACCACTATGTTTCTGTTGTGTTCAGAGATGTCTCTTAAAAGAGGTTTTATTTTGTTAGCCAGTTTATTCCATCATACACCTTTTCCTGAGAAGCTTTCGCTTGTCACACTGGCTCTTAAAAATGTGAAATTGTCATAAAAGGTTATTTGGATAAAACCCTATTTTTTTGTTTTTTCAAGTGTACCACCCCTTAAGTCAAGCTGAAATGATTTAGCCCAGAAAAGAATAGTGCTAATTTTTGTAGTGTCATTGAACCAGACATGTGGCCAGTGTCCTTTGTGCACTTCAATGCCCTCACATAAGACTTTGTCCTCGCCTTTTCGATCACCTTAAGAGCCATGTGTTGTCCCTGCGTCTGCTGAGCTGCGTCACATCCCGAGTAAGCAAGTGGGGCTTTTCCTTCCACCGACAAGCCGTTACATGCAACCCAAGAAACCGGCTGCATTCTTTATTTCTGCTTGGATCCAAATAAAAACGCCTTTGGTCTTTCCTAGATGCAATGATGCCAATTGGTTCTCTAACAAGTTAACGCCAGAAAGATTGTTAAAGCATCTTTACTAGTTACGCAGGCTTTATCAATATGCATCGATTGTGTACTGTCCTACAGCCGATACGGTGCACCCTGATGCAGCATAGCTGGAATTTTCACTTTGGGACGGGGGCCAATGCCATTATGTGCACAAGGCCCACCAGGCAATTTCTGCCCTGTTCAATGGTCACACAGCATATTAATCGCCTGGGGGAAAAATCTAAGCAAAAGTATGATAAGAAAATAGATGCAATCCAGGCAAAGCAGGTTCCTGCAGCCTTAACCAACCAGACCAGACCGGACAAGTGCAGGGCCAGCCGTATCTCTGCAGAGGATTAGCAGGAGTGAAACTCAAACACCACCGGCGCAGCACAACAAACTCCAGACAATGCTGTTAACCCGCTTCCTTATCTTAACCAAATAGCTTCTCTTTATGGGGTGGGGATTCCTTCTCAGAGCAAATGTAGGCCTGTGTGAGGTGTGTGTGTGTTTCTTCCCATCATCCTACCGGCAGGTTAGCCCGTGTTGTCGGGGGACTGCACGAGATAACCCAATTCTTATCGCAACAGGATGAATCATTTATCAAAGAAGTGCGCTAATAATATAGCTTTATAGCGGACGCTGACATGTTATCGGCCGCATTCTTCTCTTTCCTTTCCACGTGAGTCTGGCACTTTGGTATCCTGCTGCAAGTGAGGAGGGAGGCTCTGTGTCTGGCACTGCCATGAGAGAGGAGCAGACAAACGATAGGCTTGAGCGTTTAGCCCACAACACTGCGTTCTCCATTATTCAACGGGCGGGAGGGGAAACGCATCATGGCCAGTAGAGCATCGCTGGCAGAGCCGGTCTCAAACAATGACATCATCTCTGCAGGATTGGCATCCAATGGAGACTCACTCTCCTTTCACCAGTCACGGAGCACTCTCCAGTTTGCATTTGCAATTTAGCCTGTGCTGTGCGACTGGGCCGGCGTATCGTTGGCAAAAGAGAGGCCGCACAATTGAGCCACTGTCCGCCCGCTGTAAAGTCGAGCTCCTCATTTGGGTTTTATTTAAAGCATTTACTGTCGTGAGATGTGCTGATAGAGCTGTTAGCCTGTGAAGACACAGGCTATGTAGAAAAACCTCCTCTCAATTTGGCCAGTGCATCGGCGGGGCTTAAATCGAATGTCCGTGAGGCCTCAATGCCAGACCTTGTCCCCCACGCAGCACTTGTTACTGTGTGGCATGGAAGCACTCGATAGAAAATGACTACGATTACATTCAAGTTCTTCTTCCAGAGTGAATGACAAGAGGGGCTAAAGTGGCTTAGCGCTGCCTGAGTGCTCTGCTGGAAACATCTTGACAACAGCTGCACAAACTCAGTCCCCGACGAAAACTAATGAAGCTGTTTTCATACTGGAGCGAAGTGCCGCGTGAAAGCCAAACTGTCTGCCGCTGCGCTTCCAAGCCAAGCCCGGGGAGGGAAGAGGGAGAGAGAGAGATGAATATTGAGAGAACGCTCCGGGAGTCGGCAATGCGAGCGTTAAGGGGCGAGGGGGCGTGCGTTCAGTGAAAATCAAAAGGTTCAGGTAATGTGTCAGGAGGCTGCTGGTTTGCGGGAACGGCGCGTGGGAGATTGATGCTGCTGTAAACACTGCTCCGGCTCCAGGTGATTTACAATGGCATTCAGTCGGGCTTTACATTGGCCTGAATGTAGCACGCACGCACGCACACACACACACGCACACACACACACACACACACACACACACACACTAAATTGGAAGTCTGTGAGTTCCTCGCTTTATCTAGTCTCCATCTTTGTCTCTCAGCCTCAGCACTGTGGTGTTTCTTCACTGCTCTTCCCAGAGATCACCTGTCAATCAAACAGTGTGTCCAGTACTGTGACGTCTTTCTCCTTGGATTTTCTGTTGATGCAGTTTGAGTTTCTGTAGGTGGCGCTCTTTTGTCTGTCTCTTCAGCCACGGTGGCTATCGCTGCTCATGCTAACTACCCAGTTCTTCTTCTGTTTATTCCAAACAAACTGGAAACGTAAAACGCATCACTTCCTGTGTGACCTGGCTAGAGGTCGGGTCACTATTGTGTTCTACCAGTGATAAAGAGTAGCAAAACAGACATCTATAATGTGGAAATGCCACTGATTATTACTTTAAGATCATAAAGCTCTTCAGACCATATGCAGAATATAAGTCTTTTTTATTATTCAATCTGGTTTGTCTCCTTTTTATTGCTTTAGGATGCTTTTGGATTCAAGTGTTGTCCCTAAGTATATTATAGCTCCAGTCTTAGTTTATAATAGGCCAGTGTAACTCCAGCCTAATAACCAGCATCAAACCTCACACCCGGTCAGTTACCCCTAAGAGACAGGCTAGGTCAATTGGCTTTCTAATGATTTCTCCCTGCCAACTGTCTCTCAGAAACAATACTTACAATACCTGCTCAATCTTAACAAGCCCAGTCATATCCACACAAGCCAAACAGGACAAGCAAGCGGACAACAAGCAGAGGAAAAAAACAAACAAAAAAAAAAAATCTAAAATCTAAAACTATCTGTGTCGCTGTTCAAGAAGCTGAGCATTTAATACCAACACCCCCGACTGGTTACTTCGCAACTGGGAAACATGATCCTCCCGGTCAGACTCTCTCGAGGCAATTTGTCCTATCTGCTCTGTTTGGACTGTGGGTGTCACCGGACAAGGACGCCCCAGGCAGCTTGGGACCAGCAGGCCGCGTTGTGGTGATGACGATATGAAAAAACACTGGTTCTAGCTTCCCTTTCCTCACTTGTCCTCCTCAGCGAGGCTGACTTCACTCATAGACACCCACGCACTTTCATTTCCTGCCTGTATTCTCTGAACACTGCTCTATTATCTTGTCCTCTCGTTTGCACCCAGGTCCTTCTCTTCTCTTCTCACCTCAGTTCACCTCTTTCTTTAGGTATTCTTCTCACTTCTCCATCTTTTCCAATTCCTCAACCATCTACGCACCCTCTGCATTTACACCGTTATCGGCCACATCTTAGCGGCTGAGTAAGTAGCAAGTTAGTTGCACATTTTAAAAATAAACATAAAACGGATAAATATACTCAAAATACAAAATACACCTGTGGCGGACTGGAGGGAGGGTGGGGGGAGGCTTAATTGGATCCAGGAGAGAGGTGAGTTAGTGGACTGCTTCTTTCCTGGATCCGGTTCCAGCTGCAGCCAGTTGGGACTGATTGCAGCTGGGGCCTTTTTAACCTGGGTGTGGATGTGTGAGCGAGAGGGACGCGCCAGTGTGAGAGGCTGGCGGCGTGGATGAATGGAGTCGACAGGCGATCGGGAGGATCGGGGGTCGACGGAGAGGAGGACAACGAGCCAGCAGCAGCCGCGTCTGAGCGGGGTCCGCGGCTGGAGTGCCGGGACGGAGGCGAGGGCGCGAGCTGCGGGACGGAGTGGGAGAGCGGCGTCTCCCTCCGCGGCGACAACCGACGGAGGTCCCCGGGGGTGCAGTCGGGAGCCGCCTGCAAGAGCTGGTGACAGTCGGGGTTGGGGCGGGATGCCCCTGCAAGCCTGGCAGGCTGGCCGGCTTTGGGGTTCCGCGGCTGACCCGCCGGGGAGGACTGAGGTGCGTCGGCGGAGGGAGACGGCGCTACCCACTGCCGTCAACACCGGGGCCGGGTTTACTGATTGTTGGTGAATAAACGGCCCTGCTGGCCAATTAACTCTCCCCTGCCTATGTCTCTGTCTGTCACGGACCCCGGTTATGTGGCACCTTGCCACAACACCCATTGCACAACATCAGATTAAGAGAAAGCTTGACAGAAAAGGTACATGGAACCAAAATTCCACCCTCAGATACTCTGTTAAATATCATCAATCTGTGGTGTTCAATGACTTCCAGGAGTTTTTTTTGTGATGAAGTGTCATCAGTCAATCAGTGATATTTTTCCTCCCACTTTCCCTCAACCTGCCTTGTCTACCCCCACTTCAGTTAGTGATTTCCTACATTTCCCAGAATGACTTTCGACCAATCCAACAATCACCAGGAGGTTGTTCCAGAACCGCAAAGGCACAATCACCTTTACATGTTTTAGTATTGATAGCCCCAGATGTAATTAAGCCTATAACCCCCGGCAGCTATGCTCTACTCTTTGAGCTACAAAACCATTTCTTCTTTGTGAGTCCTAACGATTTGTTTTCGTTGTGAAAGCAACCGACAGGTTCCAGGTTCACTCCTCTCCGAGTTTCACAATCCTAACATCCTTTCTCCACTTGGTGATTAAGTGTTTTTCATAGCCGTCATGTTTCACTGATGATGTTGTGGTTTGTTTTCAGATGCTTCATTACACTGGGGTGTTGTCTGCGCTCAAGAACTTTCTAGTGCCTATGCACCTCCACTTGTGAGGCACAGTTTGATGAAATACTTGTGCAATGAATGACAATGCAATGTCTGTACTACTGAGTGCATTGGCGCTAATAAGCATTATACATAAATCTTGTAAATCAACATTGTCTCCAAGCAAGTGCATTTATTTCAGTTTCAGTACTATGTTTACCAGAAAGAACAAGTAGGGTTAGTATTGGGGGGGAAATGCAATTGCTGCTGGACTGGTAGAAGAAGAAAAAATGTGTTTACAAAAGCTAGGTGATGACGTCAGTGACCTGAAGCTATCACTGCGCTCTGTTTTCGTTCGTGCTGAGAAACGCCATTTAAAAACTGGCAATTTAATGTGGCCTTCCCTCTCTGTAAAGTTACACATCTCGTGGAATATAACTTAAAACGAAACCTTAATCATGCGGGTCTTCTGGTATATTCGGCATACACCTAATCCACCAAGCGGCGCGTTATTTTGATTAAATCCCAACGTTTAGAATTGGTTCCCACTGCTCGCCAACCCGCTCATCACGGTGGACATTTGTGGAAGAAGATCGTGGGAATAACAAGTAAAGCAGCTATAAAAGTTGACAGTTGTTTAAACACGTTCTGTGTGGTGTAGTTGGTGTATGCCGAATTGAAAAGTGTCTCCTAACGATCCAGAAAAGCACTTAAATCATGTTCTACCAGGTGTGTACATTTACCAATAAACCATTAAGGTCACATTCACCATTTTTGAATGACGTTCTGCGTGACGTATCTGCGCTGAACTGAATCTACAAAGTAGTATGCTGGGGAAATTGTGTATTTTACCATATAACGCAAACTAGCAACTTTGCTATGTAAGTGTAAAATGCACTGCTTCCTCATGGGAGATGTTAGATAACAAAACATGTCAACTCGAACCTTTTTTCCGTTCTCGTCTATCGACAGAACGTCACCCCAAACTCTATTCAAAAGTCTTGTGGCCTTGCTTATCGGTAAGCATACCTACCTACGACTTCAATCTTTAACGAATCGCGAGGGTCTGCTGGTAAATTCGCCATACATCAGATTTACCAAGCAGGTCTAATTTCAATCGAATTTCAACATTTAGAATTGGTACACACAGCTCGCTCCCACCCACCACAATGTATTTTGGTGGAAGAGGTTTGAGGGAATACCAGGCACACCACCTATATAAATTGACATTTTATATAAATAACTGCTGCTAGGTGGATTGTCTGTTTGCCGAAATTGCCAGTGGAACCTAATGACTCGGAACATGTCTTAAGACACGCTCTACGAGGTACATTTACGGACAAGAAATGCCACATTTAACTACAAGATTTTGAATGGAGTTTGGCGTGACATTGTCTCCATATGAGAGAACAGTGTATAGGGACTTCTTCAGCATGAGAAATGATGTGACTGAGAAAAGCAGAGTGGGCTTGTATAATTTCTGCAACCTTGCCAGCTAATAGGAGCCTTATGGGTGAATGTATGTGCCATGAACATACTTAAGTAAAAAGAGTAGTAATCCTGAGATGCACCGCATTACCTGTCCATACACCTTGGGCATGGCCGATTCAGCAGCACTCCGGCGGTGTCGATGCTGCGGATAGGCACCGGAGTCCGGCCCGTCTTCAGTAGCACTACGAGCGGCCAGTCGCAGCCCCGGAGCCGCGGCGCCTCCTCCATCCCTAGCTATTAAATCCTCATTTGCGTTTATCGTGAAGAATCCCCTGTTTTGCGGTAGCGTGTATCGCTGCTCTGGATGAAGACGAAGGGTCGACGAGTTTATTGCAGCAGCACAGAAGAACAACAAATATATTGAAAACCGAAGAGAGGACAGCATCTTGCCTGTCTCTGTTGTCGCCATGTTTGTGTATGTTTCGGTTTTGGATTCGGTAAGACAGAAGAGCGCCTTCTAGAGGCCGTGGTGCCCATGATGCTGCATTCACTTCCTATGGGAAAATCGGGAAGATAGGTGCATTCTACTTGAAACGTCCTTGTTATGTTAGATACATTTTATATAAACAAACTGACATTTTAGAAACTCCAATACCAGTACAGTGTTTTTACTGGGAAAACAGTATTTCATTGCTTCTCTAAATGTGATTAGAAATAAGAAAGGTGATATATTTTCAAGGAACTATCCCAATTACATTCCAATAACAATTTTATTTATTTATTTGTTTGTTTGGTATATGTTATAAATATAACATTTGCCATTTTCACAAGATTTTACAATATCCTGAAATTCACCAAGCCTAGGTTGTGAAGCTTTAGCTCCCTTTGCAGGCAATTCAATGTAGAGGGCACAGAGAACATAACAGTTATACGTGCCACATTTAGGGGACAGCAAGATAGATAGAAAGGGACTTTTCCTAAAATGGCCTTACAGATGAAGACATATCAGTGCCTGAGCTCATACATGGAAGGAGAAGGCCAACCTAGCTTGGATTTGATTTGATTTGATTTGATTTGATTTGATTTGATTTGATTTGATTTAAAACAGGATTTGAACCTAAAATAAAAACCCAACTTCATCTTCCGATTTTTGACCAAATCGTGTACATGCTACTTAATGGAGACCTACTTAAAGTATTTGTAGGTGGGGACAAACTCAATTTATTTACCTTGAAACATGATGATACTCTGATTCAGTGAAGTATTCCAAGAATTTGAAAAAACAAAACAAAACATAAGTTTGCTCAAATGCCTTACTGAGGGTATAAGCATGACAATAAATTACTCTCATCTGCATAAAATACTACTCACCACCTACAAAGCCCTAAATAACCTGGCCCCTCCCTACCTCTCAGACCTCCTCCCCCGCCACGCCCCAACCCGTTGCCTCAGGTACGCCGATGCAAACACTCTCAAGACCATCAGGACCAAGCTCCGGACCTGGGGTGACAGGGCCTTTTCAGTTGCTGCACCCTCCCTCTGGAACGCCCTCCCCATCCACATCCGCCAGGCTCCCACCCTACCATCGTTCAAACAAGCCCTCAAAACCCACCTCTTCAAACTCGCTTTCACCTGCTAACCCCTGTTCCCTTTCTCTCCCTTCCCTCCATTCCATGACTTGTTCCGTACAGCTTCTCTAGTTTTCTTTTTTACTAAAATGTTCTGTTTGTTTTGTTTTGTTTGCTCTTTTTTGTGTTTTTTGTTTTGTTTGTTCTCCCCTCCATGTAAAGCGTCTTTGGGTACTTAGAAAAGCGCTATATAAGTCCAATGTATTATTATTATTATTATTATTTATAAATATGGAAAGGACCAAGAACTGAACCCTGAGGGACACCCTTACAGACTGTTCTTTATTCTTATATCAGATTTGAGGCCATCACACTGGGTAGCCTGAGTCCTATCAGTGAGGTTGAGGTTGAGAACACTATGTTACTAAGCTGTTGTATCAACATGCCATGATCCACAGTATCAAACAACTTAGACAAACCAATAAACAGAGACAGACTGCTGCTTGCAGTGTTTTAATAATGTCATTAACCACTTTTATTGCAGCTGTAGTGCTATGACTTTTCTAAAACCTAATTGATGTTTAGATAAAAAAGCACAAGTGTACAAATATTTTTGAATGTGTTAAACAACCAGGGATTCAAGCAATTTGGCTGAGACTGGCAATTTTGAGATCAGTCTGTAATTATTTAACACTTTTGGATTTCCTCCTTTTAGTAGAGGTAAAACATAAGCTGCCAAACAAGGTTCTAAATGATTCATGCTGGTTTACGAGTGTTCTATTTCTTTAGCACCCTGAGTACATCAGCAACAGAAAATGGGGTAAAACTGCATGTTTGGTCCACCTTAACAGTGTTGTGACATTTTGCAGAATCCACAGCAGCAGAGGTGACAGAATCAAACTGGAATCGAGATGAATTGTCAGACACAGTAACAGAGTTTCACTATATAAGAAAGTAGTCCATTTGAATTATCACAGTTAGATGAGGACTTCATAGCTTTCCAAAATTTCCTTGAATTATTCAAGTTTTCTGTGGTAAAACTCAGATTTGACTTTCTTTATGAATGCAATTCATTTGTTTCTCAGCAGTCTAAAGAGAAGCCAGTCAGCACCTGAACCCAATGCCCATGCCACATTTTGTTAATGTAATGAAAGGATATTCATATATATGTATATATATATATATATATTAGAATATTTAGAAAACTATAGTGGAAGAATTTCCAGGCCAATCAACATCACAACATCAACATCATCAATAAGGGCTACTCTGCAGTCAAAGTAACACAATTCATGTAAAAAGGCCTGCTCATAAGACATCCTTATATAACACGTTTCAATAAAGTGGGTTTACATTTGGGCATCTTGGTGTCTCTGACCACAATTACACAATTCAACACTTATATCATTAGTCAAGATACCAACAGTAGAATATTTTAAAGGGACATTAGTTGAAATCAGATCAATAAGTAAGGATTTCTCAGGATGTTTGGGATTTGGTCGGTAATTATTGATGTCAGATTTAATACATCACATACTGCTTTAAAGCATCAGACACAGCCATCAACCAATCCCAATTTAGATCACCAACCAAAATAAGCTTGTTGCATTGCAGTAGTGACAGTACACTCACCAGAGAGCAAGTGTCACTTCCTCTCAGCAGATGGGCAGCCTTATAACAGCACTAGAAATATAGTTTGTTTACTCAAAGATTCAGAGTGCAATAAATGAACATTACATTTCTGTTTGACATAAATAGCAACACTTCCAAGTTTCTTTGGTCTATCAGTGCCACACTAATTGTAGCCATCGATGCGAAAGTCCTTGTCTTGGAAGGCTTTTCAGTATGACAAGGCTTTATTATTAATCATTTGCTCTTAATGATAAACTCGCCAATACTGAAACTTTCAGTTGTGGTGGGAGAGCGTATCTCGATGCAAGGTGAGGGCAGGGCCTAGTTGAATGAACTCTCCGAACAAAGCCCAAGATCCCCACAGTCCCAGAGAGCCAGTACACAAAACCAGGCTAGAAGGAGTTTCTTGTTCATGGAGCTATTTATCTGTTTTGTTTGTTTGTCTGTTTGTTTGTTTGTTTGTTTATACAATTATTGTCTGTGGTTTTAATCTATTTTATTGAACTTTAAGTGATGCAGTGATGTGTGATCTGATGTTGTACTGTTGCATTGACATTTCTCTGACTTCCTGAATTATGACATCACCAACAAGGAAATACCGGTAGTCAAGTTCAGGGAAGGATATATTAATTTCAAATAAAACCAGCAAAATTAAGGATTTTCATCCCATGAATCATTTTGTGATCACACCTCTTAAAAATAGCATGGCAGGACACAACTTGCTGGATTTTTTGCTTGTGGTTGACATTGCAATTGCTGTAAAACAAGAACTCGGTTGCATCACTCACTAAATGCATGTGTATTAAGTGTGAAAAAGCTGACGATGGCTTTATACGAGGTTAAAAGCATGGACACTTCCAAATTGTTTCTTTTGAATCGCTCAAACGGTTATTCCCATAGGCCCTGAATGCAGCATTGCAATGTATCCACTCTCATGCTCTGGATTACCTTTCAGACAAGAGTTGCTGACCTTCCCATGAAATAATAAATCATATGTAGAGGCTCTGTGTACGATCAAACTCTGTTAATTGTCCATATGGCTGTGAACCAATGTCGGCAAGACACATTTCTCAAAGTGATTAAAGTGATTCTGAGTCAGCTCACGTTATTGTGATTGATCTTTTTCCTTTGGAATTGCATTCCTCGCTCCTCAGTAATATCTCACCATTCTCAAAGACACAAAACCTTTGAACTAGCAGAAATGCAATTAACATCCTCCACACAGGAAAAAGAGAACAGCTAGCCCTATGTGTTATCCAGACCAGTGGAAGGTTTTAATCTAGAGTGAGTATAGTCACAGATTAAAAGTAATTTTCCGAAAGGCACTTCTTAACTATGGAGTCCACAATTTAAATCACCTTGTCAGACTCCTCACAACCCTGGTATGGACTTTGACATGCATGCTTTGTGATTTTGTTATTTTCAGAGAAACAAGAGTCAAATGAAACAACCTTTTTGACTGGGATTAAATATCTTGCACCAAAATTAATTTTGCACTCTTTGGCTATCATTGCTGCTATGGGGTTATCTAGCATACGGGCATAATCTACCCTTCTACACTGCCACTGGACAGCAACATTGATCTGAAGTTAAATCTACTGCAGCTTCTTAGCAGCTTCATTTGAGATCTCCTTTACTCCCAGAGAAGCTCTAATCTTCCTTCATATAATCCCATTAAATTAATCCAGCACAGGCTATCTGTAGGGATTTCAAGAAGATGTCTTATGTCGATGAAAGCCAATTAAAGTTAGTCCAGTTAAAAGACACATTTTAGTGTAGTACTAGGCTTAATCTATACCCAGGATAGGGTCTTTCACTTGCATCCAACAATTATTCCAGTCCTGAGCCACAGGTTTGCTGATATATAGGGACAATACCTGCCTGTTATTAAAAATCAGGCCATCTCCAATATGTTTACTATTATTATTATTATGATTCTAATCCTGGGTTTAAAGTTGTAGTAGTAATTTGCAATAGTAATATCCTGAGTTCCTGAGATCCTGAGATGTCCCATGGTCTAAATGCTGTTTCAGAGGCATTCCCACCCTGACAAGAATATAATTCTGAGATAAATACCAAGTGGTCATTTTTGGGACTTTTTTGACATGAAAATAGTCAAATGCTATAAGATAGTGAATATTGGCAATCAGCAGCTTCAATCCAAAAATATTAGCATCATACTGGACTTCAAAACCCCATATCAGTCAAACCCAATAACCAAAAATCAATCAGATCAAATGATCTGACAGATCAAAGACCAGAGATCTGGCTCTGACATTTCCATACTTAGGCTGGAGGATCCTGCCCAGGAATGGCGGCTATGTGGAGAGAACATCATTACACTGACTTTTCCATAGGGAAGCTGGTATTAAAATATGTTATAGAGAAGACTGAATTACAGGACAGGGATTTAATTTATATACTGTACACATGTATACTGTCTTCCTTTGTTGATTGTAATTACTTGTGGGCTGCTAAAGGCAAAACGGAGTCTTTATAATGTTTTATTCTAGGCTTTATTCTAAATTATGGTTTATAATTCTATCCATTCAGAAATGCATGCATTTAATTATTAATGACATTATTTTGAAATTGTCCATAGAAAGATTAACGGGGATTTTGTTCAGGAAGTGAATGTATCTATGTTCATATAGGTAATTTCGTAATAAAGTTACACATTAACCAATGTGAAAATCATATTGCATGCCATAATAGCAAGTGCAAGATTAGCAAGATTCTCCTCTAGAATCTACTGTATTGTTGCCATCAAGTGCTATCGGAAATATTGTAACTACGAGAACGGCGCACATGAACGACCCAGCAAAGAAGTTAATACAACTGGTAACGTCCGGATGTTCTATGATACCCACGTTACCGAGACGTTACGTTTAGGAGGCATGTCTTGAAGGAGAAATGGCAAAGCGCATGTAAGCCATGTTAACAACTGATGGTAAAAGTGATGGACTTTGTTATCATATATTATTGTTTGGCATTCTGACTAAATTATATATATTAATATTATCTAAAAAAAAAAAAAAAGCACTTGAATGCGCGACAAGTCGTGTTAACGACTTCCGAATCTTGAAGCTGAAATTTAGCAGGAGCACATGAAAGCAGCATTTGACAGACATCTGCAAGTGCTCGAGAGTTCATTTTACGTTACTTAACGTTGAAATAACTTAAAATAAAAGTTAGCTAAATTAGCTACCAGCAAAGAGATAACTTCCGCTCACATTTGTCATATGGATCGATGAAAATATTTATTCCTTCAACGCAGATTTAGGAAGTTTTGTAAGTAACGTTAGCAGTTAGCTTTTTTTTTTTTTTTTTTTTACTTTGAATGATATTTTAGCTAGTAACAGTTAGCTAGCTAATATGCCGTTAGCTGACACCTTTCAAGCTTCTAGTAAAATTATATTGTAATTTCCTTGTTTGTAGCTTGGTAACTGCCCACCAAAAGACTATCAGTTAATGCTAAGCTGGCTTGCCCATTGGGGTAAACCTGGTTTGATATTGTATTTTCAGCAATTCAATTTCTTTCCTCTTCAACAAAAGCTTTGCAATTGCATCATAATCTCAGAGCAGACACAGCTGGCCCATCTTGGAGGTCCATTGCAGAATTGGTTGTGCACATGTAATGGCTAATTGTATATCATCTAAATAGAGATATCTGAAAGACATGAGTTGTAGTGAGGGTGAAGTTCCATTCAGTAACATAACTAAAAGTGAATAGTCTGAATGTTAACATGCAAGTGCTATCAGCTACTAGGTCCTGGCCGCTTAATGTATTGTGTAAATTGTGCAAACTAACAAGCTGACATTGTCTAAACACAAAATCAGTCAGATGTATCAGTGTCAAAATGATCACTTCCCAGTCTAAAACAGCACTGAAACTAAACTATGTCTGTTCCATATTGTTGAGGACCTCCAATATGGCCGCCAGAAGGCCCGTTATGTCACATGAAAGCTGTCTATAACTTTGTAACCCTACATGTGAGATATGTGTAAACTACGTATTGATTATCAATAGACATCAGAGAACAGTCAACAACCATATATTCTTTTCAACTTATTTTAAAGTATTAAAAGAAGCATCCAAATGCAACCATGTAGTCTTAAAGTGATGCTGCTTTGAAATATGTGATCCCACTTCTGATCAATGGCAATGACTTTTAATTACATTAAAATATAAAAAAAACAACTTGAAAATTCTATAGTGGCCCAGTGCAATAATGTTTACTATGTTTTAATTGTTCGAATTACCCCTTCCAAACAACTGTAGTTACTGTGTCAACTTATGAGATTTTATAAAAATATATAAGCGTTACTGACTACCTTTTAAAAGTCAATAGCATCCCAGTGCAATACGGTCCAGAACCATCTCTGCTAATGGTGGAAATACCCCTCATCAACAGCAAATACTTCTGAACTTGTTGTTCACATGTACAGAGGCTACATATATAGGTACAGGTACTCACAAATATAGTTTCTGGTGGAAATAACTCTGGCAACAAAGATGCAGTATCTGAAATTAGGGCTAATACAAACCCCATTTGGTCTGGTGAGTGCATCTGTTGATTTCATGGATAGTGCCTACAGTTGAATGAAGCACATACATACATTGATGTTGGCAATGTGAATATTGTAATAGTGTACAGTTATTTTAGATAAATTGCTGTTGATCAAAGGGGAGGTATAGTTGGTTCCAGATCTACAGTATAAGACCCTTAAGTTAGTGCACTGGGACAATATTGACTTTTAAAAGTATTTCTTGATGTATATCTTCTTATAATGTTGAGTATGCAGAAACAGGAAAACGTAGTAGACTAGTACATTAATGAAAACAGTGTTACTTTCAGACCTTTAGGTAATTGCATTAGGATGCAATTGACACTCCAGTATGAAAATGCAAAAGATTTATTAAATTACAATTCTATTGAGTAAAGGCACTGAATATCTGAATAATGAATATCAAACAATCTGGATCGCACTGGGCGCTAGAATTGAGTGTGAGACAAAGTCTCTAATTTGAGTCTCACATTTGCAGCCATGTTACAAAACAATGAAAGAAAGATCGCCAATGACAGGAAAAGTGATGCCACCAACAGTAAACAGCAGGGGTGTGAACAACAGCAAAGGCCTTAAGCAGAAAATGCCCCAGGAGGTAAGAGTAGCTGCTCAATTTAGCTAGCTAACATGAAGGTGGCTGCTGTTAAGCGTCCCATACCATAACAAAAGGTACTGACATTTACATGTACACGTATATTATAGTATATATAGTATAAGTACAAGTATAATTCTAATTTGTGGCTGATGGTCGAAGGTAGTTAAGTTTGTTACTAAACTCCACTGTATGTAGCTGTATATATACTAGGATGGATGGATGGATGGATAGATTTCCCAACAATAATTTCAGATGTTGATACAGCCAATGTTTTCCCCACTGCAATAGATGGAACACACATCAACACAATCTCCACCAAGAAAGAAGAAAACTGCCTCTAGTAAACCATCAGCTTTGGATTCAGCAGCTTTATTTGAGGCTACAATTGCAGGTATGTGTATTGTGGTATTTCCAGCCAAAATGTTCTTGTTAAAGATGAATTAGAGAGACATGATTGACATGTTAAAACCTTCAAATACATCCAGACAGGAAGAATATACCCTTAGGGTTGTTTCACAGATTGAACCTGGTCAAGGATGATTTTTGTTTACTAATGAAAATTACAGGTTGTCTGAAAATTCTGAAATCACAGGGATAAGAAACACACTATTTTTTCTTGTTAGTAGCTGGCTCACTTGGCTTACTGAAGGAAAAACAATATTCTGTGAAAATCCAAAATCAGCACCATCTGCAGCAGTGAATTACTGATGCCTGAGTGGCTGTCCACCCAGATGTTTTGTCTGATATAAAGAAATATGGTATTCTATTTGTACTGTAGTAGTAGTGTAGTGGTACTCTTGTACTTTCTTACTCTACTCTAGTGATTTCACTGTGATCCCAGATTTTTCTGACACCATCCTTGCTGTTCTTGACGCCTCTCTTAATGAAATCTTTCAGGTAAATCACCTGTTCTATGTTCTATGTCATTTAGCATCCTTAGACCATCCCAGTTGTATGTAACTATTCATTCTGTCATATGTGTTTCCCACACACACACACATATGACATTCACAAATTCACAAAGTTTTTTCCATTCAGTGAAATGGGCAGCACCTCACATATTGATTTGCTTTGTGGTAACAGGTGCAAATAGAGAGGTCAGCATGCTGTTTTCAAAATATGATGAAGTCTTAAGGTAGGCACACAGTATTTAAACAACTAGATCTTCATTGTGCACTAAATTGTGCACCACTATTTTACCTTAGTTGCTAAGTATACCCCAGATATCCTGTTTCAAAACCTTTAAAAATATGTACTGTATGTATTAAGAATGTGACTGTTAAGTTCTTTTCGCTGCCACTTTCTAGTAATCTTTGAATGTTTACAATGAAACATAAAGCTTTTAAATCCACCCTCAGAGACTTGTGATGAAGTGTTGTAATTTACTTTTTTATCGTACCCACTTTCCCTCAACCTGGCACTTCTACTTCATATAATGATTTCCTATATGCTATTGCAATGCATTATGCTCTATTGAGGCTACTTTGGGTGGAGAAATTGGTATCTTCTGGTATCTGGTATCTGGTATCGTCTCTTCTACAATGAATTTCTCATAGGATTGTTGAACGTCGATGCAAAAGGGCGGGTCTAGAAAGCCCTTGTTCTTTGATTCAGAGGGGCTGACACCAAAACCTGACGTTTACCGTTGATGTTTTAGATCGTTGAAAAAAATTATGCTATCATACTCTATTGTAGCCACGCTGGAAATATCTCAAGGTGACATCATCATTTGTCTATGTTTGGCCAGTTATCCACAGGAATAAGAACAATACACCACCAAACAACACAATGGGTTCAGAATGCAAGGTACATCACCAATAGCTGTTTTTAACAAGAGTTAAAGTGTTTGAGGGTGGATTGTTTCTCCTAGAATACATTTAAAACCCATTTTAAGCTGCTGTAAACTCAATTCAGCAAATGTGATTTCTCCAGCCTTATGGAGACATGAACATGAATGTCTTTTTTTTTCTTTACAAATGATGTAATTTTCCAATAATTTGTGCTTTTTATGACTCATATTTTGTAGTTGCAATATATCCAGTGTTTTTTTGTTGCAGTGAGAGAGCAGCAGCGGATGCCTCCCAGGTGATGGAGCTGGAGGGCATTTTGATGGAGGCTCGAAGCCTCGAGTCCCACCTGAAAGAGAAGAAAGATCACCTGAGGCGTACGCTAGCTCTTATTTCTGACAAACTGCAGGGTTAAAAGTCTGCTACATGGACTATCAGCTACTTGGCAAAACAAATAGTTCTGAGCAGTATATTTTACTAAGGAATGGGTTCATTTCAATGTCAAGGCTTCGTTTTGACACCTTTTACTAATAACTAATGCTCTATCAAAATATATTACTGGCAAAGTGCTAATTGCCATACAATGTGGAATTAATTTATTGACTATGAAAATAAATAACTTTACCTATTTGTGTTTTGTAGAGATCATTAACTTATGGTCTCAACATTTCTTGTAAGTCAGTGATTCCACATACTATTTCAGAAAAAGTTACATGATTATACTGTCACTATACTGTAAATTAGACAATTACTTAAACAAAAACATAGTAACCCTGTTATTTTTAAAGAAAATACTATTTCTATATATATATATATAATCAAAACATGCAACATTACATTGAAGTATTACTGGTTTGTAAGAAATTAAATATAGTAACGACATTCAATCAGTTTGAATTTTCCATAGTTTATTTAAATATGTATACATATACTATATATCATTGCTAAACTTATATTGGTAGTATTCAAAACAACAACTTATGTACAAATGAGATGTTTTCATTCAGTTTTCTCAGCTACAGTATGAATTAACTTGTATCAAAGTTTCGTCATGGTCATGGTATCAACAGCTACAACTAAGATGAAGCCTTTGAACAGCCAGACAAAGTAAACATTCACATTCATGCAGTGATCTCTGCTCTAAATATATAATATGTGCAATAACAAATAAATATTTACAGGTTAAGTCAAAGAGTAGGGTGTGCATGCTAGTGAGTCTAGTGTGAATAAATAGAGCTAAAGCTAGAGGTGGGAGTCTAAAAGCATCACTGTACAGTCCACTGCACATCCTCTGTCCTGAGCTCTAAACAACCATTTGAAGTCAGCAGTAGATTCATTGTTGAGTAGTTTTCTTGTCCTTTGTGTCCTTTACATATATCTATGCAGTGGTGTTGAATGTCCCATGGAAACCATAGGGAATGTTGACAGGCACCTCAGCCCTGCCCAGCTCCTGGAACGTCTTGGCATCTAAAACCAGGAGAAACGTACTCTTGTCCTGGAAAGAAGGAAAAAAGTCAAATTGCTAAAAATAACTTACTGATGCAGGATTAGTGTTTAAAGCATTCTGGCTTTTAAGCAAACTCTAGTTCCACAAAGCAGTAATGATGACTGAACATGTGCATTTGAATGGGAACATTACTGGCCTTATTTATTTACAAAATGTAACCAATCAGAAACAGAATTGTAAACGGGGGAAAAAGAAAGGTTTTTTAATTTTTTTTGGGGTTGACCAAAATGACCCCCACAGAAGTTCCAAATTCTGGGATTTTGCCAGTGATGTTGGTGCGAAGGGCCTTGGGAGTCGCCTCCACTGAGCTCACAATCTTCTCAATGCAAGGTAGACCATTCAGATCTGTGTAGTGGGTGATCTTACTAGACTTGGACTTTCGGAGTGCTGTGAAAAAGAAACAAATTTATAGAATAGAGAATTTATGAGGAAAAAAAACAAAATATGCAAAATATTTTAGATATTTGTTGATATTTTGTACCCCGTTTAGAATATCATTTTTATTTATACTGTACATATCTAGTGTATTCATCTCACTCTATTCATGGTTTATACTGCCATTATTGTTTATACTGTACATATCTAGAGTATTCATTTCACACTGTTCATACTTTCAATATTGTCCATATTGTATATATCTTAGCATATTCATATCTATCCCTTACTGTTTATTTAATATTTATATTACCACTATACATATGTACATACTCTGCACTTTACTGCTATTTGCACTTCTGGTTAGATGCCAAACTGCATTTCGTTGTCTCAGTACATGTATTGTGCAATGACAATAAAGTTGAATCTAATCTAATCTAAAAAAAAGGAAATTGTTCATCAGCATGGAAACTAGTTTTTCTATTCATATAGATGATGTTTATGAAACTGAAACCCTACAGAAGACTTTGCTGAAGTTTTTCAATGTGCAATAGATTCATTATTATAAATTGATTATAAATGATCATTAATAATAACATCCCCAGTTGGGAGAATCCGATGTTTACCTGGTGTCTTGGTCTGTTGAAGTGCGATGGCAGACATGGCTGTAGCTTCGTCTCTTGAGCATGTGGAGGTGGCAAAGGCTTTCTGCTAGATTGTTCCTGTGGCGCTGCTGCTTCTGCAGGACTGGGACTCAGCTTTATACTGCTGGCAGTAACACCCCACAAACAGAGAGGCAGTCAGACAGATGCTCTGTTATGCTTGCGTAATCCTCTAGAACACAACCGTATTGATATCCCACTTCTGACACCAACATTGTTACACCTTCCCAACTCTCAGGGGAGAGAATAAACTAAGCTAAAACTCATAAACTACTAAAACTAAACTATAAACTAAACTATAAACTAATTTCAACAAAACTATCTCATATCTTATATATATATCTTATATTACTTGGTTTTAACCAATTAAGGGTGTGGTTGCTGGCAACACCCCCACCCCAACACAGACTATATATATATAATAATAATAATGGTAATAAAGTTGAAAGTCCATTTTTAACTGATTTGTGTTCAGTGATCCTTTTTGTGAACTGCAGTTCGGGTTGATTTAGAGGGGAAACTGATGACAAGTTGTTAGTTGTTTCATGCTGCACCCTCAGCAAGCTGGCAGGGAAACCAGCCTCAGTTAATTGGGAGAGGGTTGGTTAGAGAACAGGGTTGGTTGCAGGGAGAGAATTACTTCATGTTATCAGCAGGCGACAAAAAAAAGTTACACCAGCAATCGTCGCTGTGACAGCAATTAATTTTGAAAATAAAGCTTCTTTTATTCAGCATAGTAATCTTTTTTACTGTTTGTTATGCTGAACGCAGCTGGGTCATGATGAAAACAGACGAAATCGCATGGGTATTAGGAAATTCCCTGAACAACAAATCATGCTTTTTTTATCCCACAGCTTCTATTTGTGCAATAACTTAAGAATTCAGATTTTTTTTTCTTGTTGTTTTGGAGTGGTGCTAAGCAATCCAGAACAATGAGCATCTGATATCCTCTCCTATACAGTTCACCTGTATTCCCCATAGTTGGGATATGGGTTAGATTCCCCTTCAACTTAGTCAGGTGCACCGGAGGCTCTAAATTGCCCACAGGTGTCTGTCGATCTTCCTGTCTTCCACCCAATGCCTGCTGGGATAGGCTCCAGCCCCCTGTGACCCTAAGTAGGAACAAGCAAATCAAAATCAAATCACATTTATTTGTATAGCCCTTAATCACTGTTACAGTCTCTACGGGCTTCAGAGTGCCCAACATGTGAAACAATAAATGGTTAGTACACGACATCCCCCAGCCTTAGACCCTCACAGAGGACAAGGAAAAACTCCCACAAAACCTTTTAGGAAAAAATGGAAGAAACCTCGGGGGGGGGGGGGGGGCTACTCAGAGAGGGATCCCCCTACCAGGACGGTTGGGCAATAGATGCCAAGTTTGAGCAAGTAGCGTATACACAATGCATAAAAGTTTATTATGGTGGGACATCCAGATCTGATGTGCAAACGGCAGCTCTGACTGAGCTGCCGTTTGCACATAGGACTAGGGGACCACGCAGGCGCCGACACTGCCCACATAGGATGAACGCAAACGCCCGCTCAGTCAGCATCGTCCTAGGAGGCGGGACCACGCAGATGCCAACTCTGCTGAGCTGCAGCCTGGAACAGATAGGAGACACACCCACACACACCCATACACACTCTCACTCACACAGACAAACATGACCAGCGTCAGTGGACAGGAGCAGGTAGACCAGGAGAATAGGACATGTAGGCAGGATGCTAGTATCCATCGGCAGGACCCTGAGCTAGGATGAGCTAACTGGTCTAGCCTTACTCTGAGAAGAGACTGAGCCACTCCCTCAAGGCTGGTCAAATGACAGAGAGAATAAATAGGTTTTTAGCCTTGACTTAAAGACTTTGATAGAGCCACCTGGGATAGATGGGTAGCCAGCGTCCTGTGATCTTAGGGCGCATTTTATATGGTTTAATCAGAGCTGATAAATAGGACAGTGGCATCCCATGTGATGATTTATATGTAAGTAGAAGCACCTTGAAGTCACACCTGGCGTGAATTGGGAGCCAGTGTAGTGAGGACAGGATGGGCGTTATGTGGTCGAATTTCCTAGTTTTGGTCAGGATTCTGACAGCAGCATTCTGGACCAGTTGTAGTTTTTTTCTCAAACAGATGCCTATGTTTCGCTGGTCCCACAATCAGCATCTGTTTTGTTGCCATTAAGAAATAGGAAGTTTAGCGACATCCAACATTTGACCTCCGATGAGGCAGGCCTCTAGTTTTTGAGGTGTTATCGGTAGGTTTGACCAGAATGTTCAGTGTGTCAGAGGTTAGGGTTTTCCAACCCACCAAGAAACATTTCTGGGGGAAAAACACCAAAAAGTCCTAGTCTTGGTCTCATCTTGGTCTTAATTTGTCTCGGTCTTGACATGGGTAATCAGTTAAGCCTGATATTATTTTTCTTCTGGCAATATTTGTTTCATTTTTCTTTGTGCTGCTTTTAGTATATACATTCCAAGGCCATAGCCAACATTGGGGGGGACCAAATCTGCCGGGGGACCCCCCACACCCCCCCCCCCAGAAGAAAATACAAATTTGAAAACTCATTTCCTGCCATTCTAAAATATTTAAAAATTCACTAACACAGAACTTTTTATTTTTTTTAAATTTTTTTTACAATGTCTAATAGTGTATTGTATTACATTGCTCTGTTTTTTCTTTTTTACCTTTTCTTGTTTCATTGTATGTAAGTTCAAAATGACGTATTGACGTATTGACAATCGACAGAGTAACACTCATATGACATTCTAGTTTTCCACTTTTTAATACATCTTAAAGTAATGAAATAGAGATTTAAATTTACATTTACATTTAAATCACCGAAATCAACACCACATATTATTTTCTATTTTAAAGGGAAAAGCATCCACTATGAATAAAGAAACTAAAGTAGCCCATCAAAACCGGTAATAGACAATATGTACGCTGGTACATAACGGCAGCTGTACCGCCCTCGACCGCAAAGCTCTGCAGAGGGTGGTCAGATCAGCACAACGCATCACCAGGACTGAGCTGCCAGCCATCTAGGACCTCTACAGCCAACGCTGCAGGAGGAAGCCACAGCGGATCCTCTCTGACCCCAGCCATCCCAGCCACAGACTTTTCACGCTCCTACAATCTGGCAGGCGGTTCAGGAGCATCCGGACCCGAACCAGCAGGTTCAGAGACAGTTTTTACCGCAAGCCATCAGGCTACTGAACTGCTGACACTAACACTTACACACACACGCCATACACACGCCATACACACGCCATACACACATACTACAGTAACACAATGGCATACACACACCACAATGATTGGACCCTTACCCTCACACACTTGGCCACTTTAAGGATAACTACTGTTCACAGCGTTTTCCACTAGACTCTTTAATTTATATTAGTATTGCATTGCATACCTGTTTTGTCTACCTCCAGCATTACATTGCGGTGTTTGTCTTGCAAATATCTCTATTATTATTCTTTTTATTATATTTTATTTTTCTTTAGGTAAATACTTTTATATTATTTATACTACACCGCTTCTTTGCACCTTATTACCATTTGAATACTGTTTTATTTTTCTTTAACCACTTATTTACTTATTTTTACTTATTTACTTATTTGCCATATCTTACTTACTATGTAAAGTTGAGTTGGCTCTGAGACTAAGAATTTCATTACTGGTAATGATGTTTGCATTGTTATCAAGTACATGACAATAAACTTGAAACTTGAAACTTAAATGCACAGTTCTTATCAGTCGCTTGATCAGGTGTTCACTGTTCTTCTGCAAATGATTTCCCTTCCCTCTTCAGGCTGGTTTTCACAGATGTACTCTGACTTAGTCCAAGCTGCTCATCCATCAGCACCTATGGAGACGGGGACATATGCTGCATTTACATCATGTGGGAAAAATAAGAGATACAAGCTTCCTGCTACAAAATAATGTTCATCACACCTTTCAGATATAAATACTACTAGAAAATACTGTTCACCTCAGCTTTCAGATATAAATACTACTAGAAAATACTGTTCTACGCAGATTTCAGGTGGTACATAGAAAATACTGTTCACCTCAGCTTTCAGATATAAATACTAGTAGAAAATATTGTTCATCTTAGCTTTCAGCTGGTAAATACTGTTTGTGATCTCCAGGTTTTGTGATGGTCCCTGATTTCTCAAACGTCCTGAATTCTCATGTCACCAGAGGTATTTGAGTTCAGGAGGAGGGAATGATATACTCATTTCAAATATAAACAAAGTGAAAGGTTTTTATCACATTTGTCATTTCGTAATAACTATTAAAATGCCACAACAGGACACAAGTACGTGGGGGATCTCTCTCTCTGTACATTTATGGTTTTCGCAGCAATTTTCATGATTGGCCCACCACTTAACCCTAAAAGTGAGTGAAGACATGTGCCGGTTAATTGCCCGTGGCATGGTACAAATGAGGTCTAGTGGCGAAGCCAACTGGTTCAACAGGAAACTGAGTAACTGCAGGCAGGCGTTATGCACGGGTCTGGTGGTTTGACAACCAGATATGGTGGTCGGCTGTTTTCAATCGAAAATAAAGCAAGAAAAAAGTACAGAAAAACAAGTAGGCTAGGACATAGGATGCATACAACATAGCATGGAACACAATTACAATAAGACCTTAATGGAAAGACACATATTCATCAATTCATCAATCATGGATGATTTTAAATTAAACTTCTTTGACCTTATTGACATTAAAATATGTATTAGACAAATTATCCATACGTTCTTCAGTTCACAGGCTCAGGCTCACACTCACAGTGCCGCGGTTGTTTGCGCCCTCTGGCGGCAGACGGCTCCAACTGGAGGACTCTCCCAAAAGAGGAAACTGATCAGCGCCGTCAAGCTCGCTACAGTTAGATAGAATAAAACCGAAAAAGGAAAAAAACGAAATAAAAGCGTAATATTTGTCACTACTGGGTTGGGAAAAAAGAATAATGAAGTACTAGCAAGTACAGAATAACAAAAAACAATCATTTATAATGGTATCATTATGGAATGAAACCATATTAGTCTATGCAAGATGCCATATATACAGGGCAGCCAAAAATGAACTCTCACACAAACTTATATCAGACAGCTTGGAAGGGTGTCTACTGTCTGCTATGTTATAAAAGTCTACTTTAACCTTTTTCAGTGGCACAATTGTTCCTAAAGACTACACAATGGAAGCCACATCAGTCAAAATAAGCCTGTTTATATATGATCAGCTGTCAAGGTTCATAAAAACAAGTTCATACATTCTCAACCACAAGACAACGTGGAAAGGTGTCCACTATCTTATAAATGTCTGGTTTAGTTTCTATCAAGAACATTCGTGCCACTGAATTTGGTTAAAATACTTGCATAATGCAGTAGAAATCCTATGTTGTCTCGTTTGAGAATTATTAATTATGCCGTGAATACATGCCGTGAAAATGCATAAAAATAAAACAGCAAGTGAATTTTAATTTCGCGCAGATTCCACCTTCGCGGTGTTGTTTATTTTCAGCCCTGTCCTCCAAGTACCCCTCTGCAGAGTATAAAACAACGCGTTCGTCAACGAGGGTTTATTTTGAAGTCTGTGACCGGAAGTAGTTTTTCTTCACACCGACACCTATCTCGCCCAAAACAGCGGGCATTTGCCACCGAAGGTAAGAATGAAATCCGATCTCTATTTTTAATCGCATTAACACATCCCACACCTTGTTAATATTCCATCATGTAATTTCTGTATGCCGTAATTACTGTTTCAGGCATGTGGAACTAATGTACATTAGTCTTAGCTCAAGTTCGACAGTGAGAAAACTGCCAGGTTGTACTGTGTTGAATGAAACGCTCGTTTACTTTGGCGCGGCGAGTACAGCAGTTACTATTAGAGAACGACCATTAAATATTTCTTGCTTGTTGCCGAACATAACACATCTCCGAAAACACGACTTGCAATTTTTACCGAATGGATGGGTATCCAAGTTAGGGATTCGGCATATGGATAACCCGCCAATCAGCATTTAGAAGTGGTTCACGCGGGATCAGATTTAAGAGGAGCCTGAACATTATACACACGTCCAATACTCATAACATTGACAAGATTCAATCTGTGATGCACCAAATAACACAATAAAAAACAACAACAATATATTACTTAAATGTTGGATATTAAACATTTCTCCTCTGAACTTTTCACCCTCGAATATAGCTTACTTGCATTCTATTAATATTTTGATGTTACTGTGCAGATGAGTGAAAGTCTGCCATCACAGGACGCTGTGATGGCAGACTCAGACAGGTACAGGGATTCTCAGAATTGCGGGGCTAAAACCCCCGCCTGCACGATTGTTCCATCTCCAGTTCTGTGTAATCCGTTATGAAAGTTGTGTGTTCAACTCTATATAACCCCTGTGCAAGTGTGAATAAACGAGCGCTCGTGCTTGACAACCTTCAATCACGGGACAGACACCAGTGTTTGACAAACTCCAGGGGGTCCTCCCAGCAAAATGACTACATGTTACATAGACATGCATCAAAATCCAGCATATGGTGGAATAAGTTGCTAATTCTCTTCTAAGCGACTTGTCATATGGTTTTTGAGACTTGAATGGAGGACTGTAGTGAGCAGAGTAGGCTAGTTCACGTTTGAGTGCCACTTCTGCATCGGTCGTTTTACATCATTTTGAACTCCAGTTCTTACTCTGGTGGGGTTCAGGGCTTTCCCTGTTCGGTTTAATCTGCATGTTTTGCATCTACTTCAGGTTCAGACTCGTTGATGCATGACTTATTGAATATATAAACTCCTCTAGCAGCTGGGGTAATGTCACTTTGCGGGCGGTAACATCCCACGTTCAATATTGGAGCAAAAAAATTAACTAGCTTCCATTATCAAGTTCATATCAGGTTTTTGTCAGACAGACTGCTCTTCTACCTCTAGCTTGCCTGCATGCTGCAGCAGTGCCTGACATCTAGGCTCATGCAAGGTATTTGCTGATGACACAACGTTGGGGTGGTTTTACAAATGAAATGAAGGAATCAGTTATTACAAGATAAAAAAAAAAAGAAAAGCTATAGGGTGGACTCAGCTAAAATGGGCCATCATGTAAAATGGGCCAGATAAGGTTGGAGCTTCATAGCCCTTTAAAATTTTACAGCCAATCACAATAACTGATCTTGCATTGTTGCTGCAACACTAGTTGACATGTAACAATAGTTTTGATTAATCTGAGGTTGTTAAGGTGGACAGGGCAGAGTGTTACATTAAGTACATCAGAGAAATTGTATGGTAAGTGAGCATGACATAGCAAATTTCACTCATCACTAATAAGGGTGATAAAGCATTTATAAGTAAGCTTACCAACAAAGCAAAATGTTTATGAACAATGTTTTGACAGGCTCTTTCAAATAAAAAAGTTGAAATTTAAAAAGAAACTTTGATTTTTGTGAAAAAAGTAATTTTAGGTATTGACCCATTTAGCTTAACCAGCTAGCTAAAATGGGCCACGATTTTCAGCTAAAATGGGCCACATACACACACACTCTTACACAGAAGTTACACAGAAATTGAGGGCGCAAAACAGGTTCATTGGTAAAAAAGTAATTTTAGGTATTGGCCCATTTTAGCTTAACCAGCTAGCTAAAATGGGCCATGATTTTCAGCTAAAATGGGCCACATACACACACACTCTTACACAGAAGTTAACAGAAATTGAGGGCGCAAAACAGGTTCATTGGTCTAGATGTATCCAAGCGAAATCTTAACAATCTTAACAAAAAACAACCAAAGGGAAAAAAGCAAAAAAAGAAAATAGCACAAAGCAAGAGTGGCAAACCCCCCTGCACGGCCTGCCAGAGAGTGTATGGTGTTTGACAAATGTTTGACAAATGTTGACACAAGCATGCACCTACACACACACACAGCTACACACAGTCCCAGAAAGACGCACACACACACACACACACACACACACACACACACACAAAACAGACACAAAGACACTAATGCGCAGAAACACACACCCATACAACATGATCAGTTAATTTTTAAATGCATTTTTCAATTAAATATTTGTTCAACTTTTTATTGCATGAAATGTATTTACGGTGTTGTTACTATGGTACACCAAAGACAATAGTTAGTGTCAATTTACTGTTAAAATTAAAATGATTTCAGCTGAAATTACTGTGTTGTTCTCTCTTTATATTGGCCCATTTTACCTGAACATTGTGTTGTAGCTCAAGAGGGAACCTGCTGATACTCTAACTCTCATAAATCCAAAACAATTATACTTTTTCAAATTTTTTTAACAAATAAATATTTTAGAGACCCATGCCAATTTATAAAAATATCATTAGATCTCCTGCATAGCTTATTTGATGGTCTTATAAATCATTTACCAAAAAGTGGCCCATTTTAGCTGACTCCACCCTACGTGCTACAGTATTGCAATTGTGGATGGTGGCCCGTGTGTTTGCTACCTAGTGGAAATTATGACGTTCATGACTCATCAAACTGTAGACATACTTTGTGTCCAGCTTTGTGTTTTTCTAGTGATTCATCAGATTGCTCCTCCCATCCAAATCACCGCCACCAATCATACCGAAGGGCCCAAACGTTGCAAATGAACTGAAGCAGTGTGGAGGGACAGAGAGCTGCGTGTGTATCTGCGGCTCCTCTGTGTCTGTGAGAGTTAACGACGTCACCTGTGCGCTTGCTCGTCACCCTTTCCTACGAAGCAGCTGCTCTGGGCACGAACACGACGGACACTTTCCAGTGTTTCCGTCCCTGGCGGTTAGTTCATGACGCTGAACGACCACAAGAGTAAACGACTTATCAAATGGTATGTCAATCACGAGAGGCGAGGTTTACAATTATAAACATTTATTAACGGCATGAGAAATGTGCGTGGGCGTAGGTTTGGCGTAGACTCCAAGAGGTATCCAGCGTTAGGGTGAAGCTCCCTGGGGGCAGATAGGCGACAGGAGAACCCCCCGTGCTGAAGATCTATCCCTTCTGGATATCTGATGGAGCTGTGATGCTGGTGGTGGCGGGGGAGGAGGTGGTGTGTCAGACTGGTGCGGTTTAGGCAGCTGAAATGACAGAAACACGGAAGCAGCTGAGGGGGTACAAATAGAGGGAAATGGTTAGTGATTGGTTTCTCGTGAGGATGAAAGGGGAGGAGAAAGGAGCGTGGGCTAGGGTGATTGGATGAAGCAGAGCTGGGGGCGTGCTTGTACCTGCTGACAAAATATGAATGAGGGAGGTAGCCTTCCTGATTGAACTTACGCTAAGCTTCATTTTTATTCAGTTTGTGCTCTGCTTATGATACTATAACATGCTAATATTCAATTTTCATGGACTTCCTCTTCCCGTCATCTTCTTCCTCTTTCCACTATTTTCTCCTCCCTGTTTCCTCATAACTTGCACCCCTCACATCTGCTTTGCAGCCCCAGATATTTTATGCACCCTATTACTTCATTGAAGCAAATGCCTTCATTTTGCTTGTGACGTTGCTTGATACGTGCAAATGAATACAAACACCCTGAGGGACCGCTGACTGCATTGTCAAGCATGTTGCCAATGACAATGAAAAGTAATAAAAGTAATAAAAAAAAAAAAAAGAATTGCCAAACAAATAAAAAGGTCTCCTGGTCTTAAATGTAACTTAATGAAACATGCATGAAACCGTAAAGTATTTAAACCTCTGTTCAGGTAGTTTCTGAATCATTACTTTTCACAAGGCACTATTGTAATTTAAAATAAAAAATGCAGCTGTCATACAGCCACTTTGCACTGGAAATACTGTGCAAAAATACTGGAACTATACTATACTATTTATTTACAATATCCAGTGTAAGACTAACACCCACCCACTAGTATCTTCTCTCATAGAGTGTAGACCAGGGGTTCTTAGCCTTTTTGCAAGTGTGACCCCCCTTTTGAGGGCTAAAATATTTCGCGACACTCATGCACTCAGTCACTCTGACAGTCTGACAGTCTGACGCTCTGACGCACACACATGCACTGTGGACACATGTCTGACTGTAGCCATACTCCAAATACCTTTCGTCATATTTCCTACTTTTGGCTTTTTTCCCTTTTCGATTCTTTCTCTAATGTGCGTTTGTTAGCCGACACATCTTGTAGTGTCTTGCATCCTCCGATTATAAACCGCTCAATTTTTTCTTTCCACAACACTGCACATTGACATCGCAATATCAGCTTCAGTGTTGCCAGATCAGATTGACAGTTTCCAGCCCAATCACAACTTAAAACCCGCCCACTTCCATTAAAAGCAGCCCAAATCCTGACTTTGCCAGAAAACTGAGTCACGGTGGCGCCTCACAGCAAGAAGGTCCTGGGTTCGATTCCCGCCTGGGGCGCTGTTGACTCTGGGGTGCCCAGGTGGGTTATCTCCTGGGCCTTTCTGTGTGGAGTTTGCATGTTCTCCCCGTGCTCACATGGGTCTCCTCCTGTAAAAAGAACCCCATCTAAAAAACATGCAACATCCTGTCCTGTCCCTGACCAAGATGGCGACGTACACCTGGAATTGGTCCCTGGGCGCTGGTATTGGAGGCTGCCCACTGCTCCCTGGCTGTCCCTGGAGGAAGGGAAATGCAGAGAAATCATTCAACTCGGACACCTTACCCTGCGTGTGTGTGTGTGTTTGTGTTCGGCGGCCACTTCCCCCCTTGCATGTGTTGTGTGTGTTGGTGCCGTAAACCATAAAACCATTCCATGCACAGTAGAGAACACTACATAAGCATACAAAGCTTAGTGTCGTAGCGCCAACCACAGTGATCAAATACATCTGAGCCACAAAAAACACCAAACTCCAATCTATTTTAAAACTATAGGATGATAGGCAGCGCTCTCTCTCTCTCTCACTCAAAGGGAGAGGTAATGGTGCTGTTCAGCCCTCTGCCTCGCTACCAGATGAGCTCAACCCCTTCTATGCTCGTTTTGAGGAAAGCAACACCTTCCCTGTTGTGAGGTCACCTGAAGACAAGGACGGCTGCTCACTAATGCTATCCGTAGCAGACGTGAGCAGATCCTTTTTTAAGAAGGTCAACCCCCGCAAGGCTCCAGGACCAGATGGCATCCCAGGCCGCATCCTCCGAGCATGTGCCGACCAGCTAGCTCAGGTGTTCGCTGACATCTTCAACCTCTCCCTTAACCTGTCTGAGATCCCCATCTGCTTCAAGTCATCCACCATCATACCTGTCCCTGAGAAACCCAAGGTCACCTGCCTGAATGACTACCACCCCGTTGCACTGACCTCCACAATCATGAAGTGCTTCGAGCGGCTAGTTAAAACCCACATCTGCTCCACCCTTCCCACCACCATAGACCCTCTTCAATTCCTCCACACTCATCCTGAACAATGGCGCTCCCCGGAGCTGCGTCCTCAGCCCCCTCCTGTACTCCCTCTTCACGCATTACTGCGTCGCCACATTCAGCTCCAACGCCATAAGGTTTGCTGACGACACCACCATCCTGGGCCTCATCACAGATGGCGATGAGACGGCCTACAGAGCAGAGGTCAGAGCCCTGGCAGTGTGGTGCCAGGACAACAACCTCTCTCTTAACGTCAGCAAGACTAAGGAGCTGATAGTGGACTACAGGAAGCTGCGGGGGGGGGGGTCACACAGACACACCCCCATACACATCAATGGAGCTGAAGAGTCACCCTACAAAGGGTGGTGAAAACTGCCCAGACCATCGCTGGCAGTGTGCTGCCTACCCTGGAAAATATCTACCTCACTCGATGCCTGAGAAAGGCTCAGAAAATCATCAAAGACCCCATCCACCCAGCTAACACACTTTTCACACTGCTATCGTCTGGTAGACGGTACAGGAGCACACAGTCACGCACTTCCAGACTGAAGGACAACTTTTACTTGCAGGCCATCAGGCTACTTAACTGTTGACCCACAGATGCCATCTTTACAGCAAAAGACTTGACTTGGCATGGGACTTGGCATGTACTTTCATGACTCGTGGCATGTTCTTTCAGATCGTTAATTTGTGCCCTGATCTGTGTGTTACAATATTTACAACGGGCCTTAGAGCTATCATCTCAGACAGGGGCAATCCAAGATTTCAGCTCAGGATCGGCCTCCCACTCCCTTCTGTACCATTTCTTGTACTTCCCCCATTTCGGCATGATGCTAACTTTCCAGCTTCAACGTAGCTAGTTCACCGTTAACTAATGTATATGATGGTGACATCAAGGTAAGCAGCCCAAATTTAATCTACCAGCCCAAGGCTTTATATATATATATACAGTGTATATATATATGTTTTATTGACACAAAAAAGCACCCTTCCCGCCACCCCCCGTGACTCCCTGCGACCCCCAGGTTAAGAACCCCTGGTGTAGACAGTTGTATTCAAAGCATCAACAACAAAATATGGATCTATGGATTAAATCTTATTTCCTAACTGGAATACTTGTTTGTAACCAGGTACACCCGATGGATCTCACATATGCCGTAGTGCCTGGAGATGCTGTCTATTTTCAAGGTAAAGGTGGTTGCATCCTTTCCCCCTTCCTCAATAGTTTTGTACTTCGAGGCTGAAGCTAATGAAATGATTTGCTCTTCTTTCCTACAGAGCTTCAAGATGAAACAGGTAATCTAATCCTCACGGTATCCCTTCATCCAGTATTTGTCACAGGATAGACAAGCATTAGTTGCGGGGTGCATGAAGTCACTATAGTTATATGGCATGTTTTCTTTCAAATATGCAGACTTTGTGCCAGACGGTTTCGAAGCAATCAAAGCAAAACAATCAATAAGATTTATCAAAAACCACGACAACGAACTTCTGATTATGGGTTTTGAAGACCAACTGCTATTTTCCACACTGGGACAAACTGGTAAGATGCACCAATATACAGTGAATTGCACAAGTATTTGGACAATGACACAGTGAATTAATTTTTTTATTTTGGCTTTATTGCTGAGGGTGTGAATGGGTACAATGTTGACAAGGTTAAAGTTCAGGCTGTCAGCTTTAATTAATTTAAGTCATGAGCCCTTTTTGTACTTCTTAGCCCTATTTTGGGATGCCAAGAGTATTTGGATTGAAATAATCAATGAAATAGCCATTCTTTTGCACGTAATCAAAGATTCTACTGCACAAACTTCCATAGACATTTTACTTTTAAAGCAGAGAGCATAAAGCCAAAACATCATTTTGTGCTAAATGAACGGTTCCATTCCAAAACCCTTCAGAAAAATGCTTACATATAATCATCCATCTAGCTAGCTACCTATATAGCAAATGGGTTTCCGTAATAATGTTATTTTTAATTTCAATGTGTTTGTATGAATAGTCGTTTTTCCAACCGCAGGAACCTGAACCTTTTGGGTACTTTTTTTGATCAATGGCGGTTGGCGTACTTGACATCAGTGTTGTTCAGTACTGCAACTCTTGCCGGATGGTTCCTGGTCCCCCGAAAAATACTACCTCGCTAGTAGGAACTTTTTTTGGAGTCCAAGAATTATCCAAGAGGTACCTTTCCCCCGGTGGGAAAGGTCCAATTTCCTGGGACTAAGTTCCTGGAGAGTTCCTGTGGTGGAAAAACATTTGTGTGTTTGAATAGTTTTTTGAGTACATTTTGTTTTCTCCATTTTTTTATTGTTCAATGTTCAAATACAAATAATACAGGAACGTGAGCAGTGAGCACATAAAAATGTACTTTGAAAGATTTGAATATATATTTAATAACTGACATATTTTATCATGGAATGTCTATCTTCTTTGACATGCTCCTTTTGTTCTTTTGTCCTCCATTTGTCCTATAGCCGACTCATCTGCTCAGTTCACCATCCGACGGTACAAAAACAGTTCAGTGAGTGACGTCAGAGGCTTGGCAATAACAATGTTTGCCATGAAAGATAACATTGCCAAAGCGGTATTCTGCAATAAGGCGGGGGAAACTCGGGTGGACAAACTGGTGAGTAGACGCAGTCAGCGAAGACCTGGGGCCTCATTTATAAAACTTTGCGTAGATTCCATCCTAAAACATTGCGTACGCACAAACCTCAGAATCTACTAACGCAAGAAAATATTCAGATCTATAAAACCGTGCGGCGCACACCTGTAGCAGTCTTCTCTTTATAAATACCCACCTGCGGTGAATTGTGCGCTCGTGTACTCCTCCCAGTGTCCTCCCACTACTCCTCCCAGTGTCGTCCCACAATCATCCATAAATGGTCAATGCTAAATAGGTCATGAATATGCCGACGTTGTTAAGGAGCCTTTGTTGGACTATCAACTAGGGAAAGACGGAGAGACGCCAACTGCAAGAAAGGCGAAACTTGCGGAGTGCGAGATCGAGGTGCTCATCACTGAGGTTGAGCGCCGTAAAGGTGTAGCTACTGTTTGGGGGTCAGTAGAGGCATCTGGGCCACATTGTGGAGAACAGCACAAGCCCTAATAATCCGGCACACCTTAATAATAATAAAAATAAACTTTAGTTTAAGTTACAAAGTGCTTTAGAAGACAAAATAAAAATAGTAGACAAACTGACGATGAACAAAATGATAAAAACAATTTAAAAATTATTAAGTTAAGTTATTAAGTTATACAACATTGAGCATAAGGAGCTACATATGAGAGAGTAAAATATGCTTAGCCCCTCAGTTGTATTTTTGCCCCCTCAGTTTAAACTTTATGTATCTATAGAAAAATATTTCCATAGGTGTATGCTAGGGCGTCCATAGTAGCCCACTGAAACGGAGCGGAGGAGATCGATAGACAGACACGTCAGAGAGAGAGAGAGAGAGCGAGAGAGCGAGCTTATGTGAGTCTCTGATTAATAAATGTATTCTTTGATTTTGAACAGTAGCCTCATGTTGTTGTTATTTAGCCTTTCTGAGGTTGTTGTAGGTTAAATCACTGAGTTTTATTTTATGAAAAATTGCCCCTTCAGTCACTTCATCCTGGCGCCGGCCCGGTAAAATAATCAATAAAATAAGAGTTAAGAGAATGGCTTTGTATAAAAATAGGTTTTAAGTAGTGGCTTAACAGATACAACAGACCACAAACCCTGTGAAAGCACACTTATAAAACTATGTTTTTAAGAGGACTGAGCTTTATTTTGTGATCTCCCCATCGGGCGTCGCTGATTCCCGTGTCTGAAAAACTGCGGTGAGCTCTACGCATGGGTGAAAGGATGCGTAGAACTGCGCACCTTTTACCGCATAGAATTTTTCAATAAATCCCGACGTTTGCGGTAAAATATGCGTACGCACATTTCACCCCCGTTAACGCCACTTTTTGTGCGTAGCAACCTTTATAAATGAGGCCCCAGGTGAGTAGATGCAGTCAGCGAAGACTGTTGAATAAAACTGTTCAGTCTTTTTAACTCTTTTTAACGGCTATAAGCGATGTACCTTGCATTTCTGGGCCCATTGTGTTGTTTGGCGGTGTATTTTTCTTATTCCTGTGGATAACTGGCCAAACGTAGACGAAGTGGCGTCCCATCGATATTTTCAGCGCATCTACAACAGAGATTAATGGAGTTTGATGGCAGAAAAATGTTTCAGCGATCTAAAACATCAACGGTAAAGGGCAGGTTTTGGTGTCAGCCTCTCTGAATCCAAGAGCAAAGGCTTCTTTATAGACTCAGAGGAAGAGATGCCAATTACTCCATAGACAGGAGCCTCAATAGACCAGAATGCAATGCAGCCGCAAGACGCGTTTTGAGTAAGCGGTGCGGCTTTGATCGTAGACGCCAATGTTCACAAGCTACTAAATAGAAATAGATGAGGCAGGTTGAGGGGAAAGTGTGTTCACCAAATTGCGTAAATGGAAAAACTAAAATGATAAAGAAAAAATGCAATTCCCTTCTTGTCCTTTTATATTCTCAAATTGACAAAGTAGTTAACCTGCCAGTTGAATTACATGTAGTGAAAATACTTAACATTAAATTTGACCAGACATCTCCACTTTTCTCTCCCTTGCCCTTTATCCCTCCTCTCTCATACCGGTTTCCTACTTATGTGCTATTCCTGTAGGATTCTCTTCCACTCTCAATTGGGGATGACGGACACGATGCTCTGTTCTTCCTGAATCTGAGGCCACTGGAACCTTTAGGGTTGAATCCTCCTGCTACCGTTCTCGCTTCCTGGGATTTGAGGCCGACGCTCATAATTCTTCCTTGAAAAAGCTGATCTTGCGTCCAGAGCAAGCGAGTGGTAAAGTCGATGAGTGTACCCACTTTAAGATGTGAAAATGGTGAGTTGATAGCAGGATCTATGTACCGCTGCATTAGAAAGTATGCATCAAAATTTCAAAATGGATTTACCCCCCCCGTTTGTTTCAATGAAGATGAACAGCCTTAGAGACAAACAATTTCAAAAATGTTTTTTCTTCATGCATGGTTTTTCTTCATGCAGACATTTGACCTGGTTATTTGGCACTGACCCATTACAGTTCCACAGTGCAGGATTGACTTGCTAGGCTCAGGACAAAATGAGACCTCGCACACGGGGCAGACAACACATTGTATGACAGTAGACTGGACATAAAGATCTTGTGGCAGAGGAGGAGCCTGTGTATGGGAAACACTGAACAAACATCAGCTGAAGCTTTCTGCCTCTGCTGTCGGAACTCAAATTGTACAAGTGACTATAAAGGCAATATGGACGTATATAAGCTATCCTAAAATAATCAAACCGATCATCCGATGCACTGAGCACACATTGCCCAACCCTATTGAGAACTCTAGCATTCCTGTTTTAATTGCACTGTAGGAAGACATTTAAGTCTCAACATGTCGCCTTACGAACTGTCTCATCCATGTCTTATTTGGGATGTCCTTGTTAGCTGGGACAGCACTTAATTCCAAGAAAGGGTGTGTAGACTTCTGATATACACTGGTTTTTATATATATACATATATATATATATAAACTGCTCAAAGAAATTAAGGGAACACTTAATCATCACAGTATAACACCAAGTTAATTAAACTTCTGGGATATCGATCTGTCCAGTTAGGAAGCGTAAACAGTTGTGAATCAATTTCACCTGCTTTGGTGCAAATGAAAGTGACAACAGGTGGACAGGAGAGGCAACAGCAAGACAACCCCCAAAAAGGAAATGGTTTTGCAGGCTGTGGCCACAGACCATTTCTCTCTCCTTATCCTTCCTGACTGATTTTTCTCTAGTTTTGCATTTTGCTAGTGCCCTTGCCACTACTGGTAGCATGAGGCGGTACCTGCAGCCCATTCAGGTTGCACAGGTAGTCCAGCTCCTCCAGGATGGCACATCCATACGTGCCGTCGCAAGGTTTGCTGTGTCTCCCAGCACAGTCTCAAGAGTGTGGAGGAGATACCGAGAGACGGGCCATTACACGAGGAGAGCTGGACAGGGCCGTAGAAGGGCAACAACCCAGCGGCAGGACCGGTATCTGCTCCTTTGTGCGAGGAGGAACAGGAGGAGCACTGCCAGAGCCCTACAAAATGACCTCCAGCGGGCTACTCGTGTGCATGTTTCTGACCAAACTGTCAGAAACAGACTCCATGAGGGTGGCATGAGGGCCCGACGTCCTGTAGTAGGACCTGTGCTCACAGCCCAGCACCGTGCAGCTCGATTGGCATTTGCCAGAGAACACCAGAATTGGCGCCCCGTTCTCTTCCCAGATGAGAGCAGGTTCACACTGAGCACATGTGACAGACGTGAAAGAGTCTGGAGACGCCGTGGCGAACGTTATGCTGCCTGCAACATCATCCAGCATGGCCGGTTTGGCGGTGGGTCAGTGATGGTCTGGGGAGGCATATCCTTGTGTTCCCTTAATTTCTTTGAGCAGTATATATATATGATTATGGCTTTAACAGTCAGAAAAAAGCAATATTAGTCAATATTATGAGTTTACAACCCTTGTTGATCATTAAATGTTCCAACTAATTTGTAATATTGTCAAACGGGTTTTTCTTGCAGAATTGGTCAAATTGTGACTTAATTGCTAACCAACCGAGCAGCATTCCCTTCACTGCCTGACAAGACCAAACTTTTCTCTGGCATAACAATAACCTACCGTATTTAACAAGTGAAATTCACAATTAATTTGCCTTTAATCCAGATGACGATGCACAACAATAGCCACTGTGGCAATTTCTTTACTGAAACAAACGGGTAAAACTTACAAAGAATGATGCATTTTGAACAGATATTGTTGCACAGCACCATATGCAAGAAGTGTGAAGAATTTCTGAAATTACTAATTGAAGCACTGAAAATATGTAATTCACTTGCAGAAGTGTACAGAATTGATCCTGTTTTTCTAACTACACCAGAACTCATAACCAGTACTGAATCATTTATCTTTTCTACCATTTATACTTTTTATACTCTTTTGTACCATTTTATAAATCAATGCAATACAATGCTGTGATGAGTTAAAATAAGCAAACACCATCTGTAAATCCAACTTTATTCTGGTGAGGCATGAACAAAGCAATTTTTCTTGCCGCATCATTTTGTGCGTACGAAGCTGAAATGACAGAATCATTGAACAGAAACAACAAATTGAAACTTTATATAGTAAGCAAATACACCAACACTTCACGCTAAGACATTTACTGCATGAGCAACTTGAAGACAGGCTGAGACCTTTCAGGGATTATTGACTCCTCCTGTAGCTGTTACTGTCAATACTCCTCCCAGCATTACAAAAATAAAGCTTTGCTGTTTGTGTAACTCCATGCAAGTACTGAGTTTGTGTATATAAAACATGAGTAAATAATGTAAGGTGACACATTGACACAATCACTTTTGATGAGCCTGCCAATGAACTACGGTGAACAAAGCCCTAAATGCATTGGAGCTTTGCATTAAATTGGATATAAATATGTGGGTGAAGGAGAGCTAGTGGACATACACAATGAGCATTATACATCGTTGGCTGACAAAACTCATTTGCAATTCTTTGTGACAATGCACAAGTAGCTTGTGTATTGCTGTATAGTTTGAGTACAGCAAAGCTTCAGATGTAGGCTACCTTTCCACCGGAGTCCATTCAGGACACACAAAGAAAAGACAAGGACTTAAAATCTGTTCCACAACGCCTTTCATGCCTTTCCTGCTGCCCTCTCCTCAAGAATACAGTCTGACTTTCCAGTTCATAACGGCACTTGCTCCTGTCTGTCAAGCTAAGTTGGCACTGTCTTAGTGCATCTTATAGATCATTGGACTACGAAAGTCCAGTTTGGGAGGGTGGTGTGAACTTCAATCTCAGTTCTGATCCAAACACTGCTCATATCTGTAGTGCTGCTCTTTTAACCCCAATGGGTTAAAGGGCAAAAAAAAAAGTAGTATTTATACATGGTGACTGAAACAAAATGCCTTTTAAGTCACCCACTAAAACAACTTCAACATGAATAAATTAAATGTCAAACAACACTCCTGGTACCTGGTAGAAGTCATAGCCAGTCGATTTTAAAGTGTTGCGTTTCTTCAAATTTCAATTACATGTCCGGATATTGGTTACCTGTTATTTGGTGAATTGGTAGTGGGGTATGTAATGACTGAACACTTGTTTGAGATGAGGTTGATTAGGTGAAGGCAGTTTAAATTGAGTCCACATTGCACACCAACAGGAGCCAGTCACTCAATCATAATTAACTAAATTGAGCAACAGAAAATCTCCATTTAAAAGAGAAAAAAAAACAGCCAGAAGCAACTGACAATTACACAATTGTGAATGGTTGCAATATGTAATATTGTCAAAATTATATATATATGTATATATAAGAATTTACATAGAATCCCTTGAATTCTTTTACAATCAGCCAGAACGGGATTGCGCCCATCCTGGTTTCTAAGTCACCCTTCCCAAGCTTCCCAGTGCTCGGTCTCATGTTCATTTGCTCCATAGTAGGGCGATGGCTTTGCAAATGCCCACATCGTTGTAGTTGAAGTAGCAAAGACCAGCGAAGGTGACTGTGGACAGGAGGAACAGACTGGCGTTGGCGAGCTTGACCTTTGTGTCCCCGTGAACGTAGTCCGTTAACACTTGTCCAATACCCCTACATGGCAGAAATGGAAAAGAGACACAAGAGGTGAGTGTGACACTCAATAAAAGGGAGTCCATTTACTGTAAAGCAATAAAATAAATGAGAGCAAACAAACTGAAACGCTACATCCAGCAGGAGCTCCCAACTGTTATGAATGTGTACCATGAAAGAAGAGGATTAACTACCTAGCGTACCAAATGGGAACGAAAGCTTGTCTGGGACTGAAACCTATTTGAATGGGGGTTTACTGAAGGAACACAGATACGCAAAATATTAAGTGTGTTCATTGTCTTCACATATAGTAGGGAAATCCACTACTGCTAAGTTATTTAGGTTGGTTATCTCAAATTAAAGACATAAGATATATTTGGACCAGCCACCACTACCATAGATTCAAAAAGTTGCTTAAAATTTTAGTTTTTCTACATGCACAATTTCCTCTAAAAACATTAAATTGGTAAACATATATCCTTTATTTCATGGTAACATTTTTTTCCTATAATTGCACTAAGGGTTCACAAACTTTCAAGCATGACTATATAAAATCCCCAGGACCACGCCTTGGTAAGTCCTCATGCTTCAACCCATGGGGACGGCGACACCAATTGACAACGCAGCATTAACCTGGCTGCTTCAGGTTGAAGAGAGCATGTCTTGACCCTCAAGGATATCCAAGTGCCCCAAAAGCCAGTGCTTAAGAGGACTTATCACCACTCATGACTGGGATTTGTGGCCTACGCCTGCCATGCCATTCAGTCTGGGCTCTGAGTGATGGAAGAGCACGGCACTATGACGTTAAGCTGAAGCCGCCTTCTCAAGTAACACTGAGCCAGTGCAGACGAAGGCTAGACATTCATATGAATCAGTTGGGGTATTATTATCATCAGCAAACAGCAGGACAAAGAATCAAAAATGGGTTTCAAATAACCAAACTTATGATATATATTTTAGTTAGGCTGTTAATAATGTAATATTTTATGAATATGTACAATTACACCAGAAACCAAGTGTTTATGTAGTGGTCAACCATAGTGGCCAAGCATTATTTTGGCTTAATAGGGGCAAAGTGTTTATTTAACCAATGTCCCAAAATAATTTTACTTTAATTGTTTTGCTGTTATCTGAGGATACGTGTCCCTGCCTCCGTGCAGGCTAACTGACTGGGTACAGTCATTCCTCTTTGCGCGAGGGCGTATTTGTTCATTTGGTTTGACTCTGAGCAGCCACTCAGGAGGTTGGCTGAATCTTTGCTCGTTTGCTTTTCACCTCAAAGTAGTTTGAAATTCAACTTGAAAGCAATAATGACCAAATTCAATTTCAAACCATTACCTTCAGTTTCAAATTTGACAATAACAAATTCTGCAGTTCAGTTTAAATTAAAAAATGTAAATGAATGCAATTCAGTTTCTGCTGGCACTCTTCTCTGCCCATACGAACGCACCCTAAATCTGTTGAAGAGTCCAAGAACCTTCATTCATATTCCCGTGCTCCTGATCTGTTAAATAAAAGTCTACTGGTGTTGGAACATAGGTGAGGTTGACTTTGACAAGCCTCCAAACAACACAGACAGACTAGCACAAGAACTGCAACTTGAGGAAGAATTATTCCATCATATTCCAGTCAGAAACCAACGAGAGGAAAATAACCATTACTGTGTGATTACAAAGCAAACAAGAAGTGGAGCCTTGTGATTTGAGAGCTGTGGTCAGAAACTGACAGTGTGCCAGAAAAGAAAACAGAAGACAAAAGGGGGTCATTGACAAATACAATATAGAGTCATGCTGGAAAGTTTGTGAACCCTAGGGGTGGTGGCCCTTATTTCATATATTATAAAATGGATAACCTAATAAAATCCATATCCAAGTTATGAAACTATAACAAAGGACACCAGAAAATGAAATAATTACTGTATTTAATAGATAGATACTTTATTGATCCCCGGGGGGAAATTAATACATTAAGGTTTTACATTATTGCTTTTCAGACTTTAAATCACCCATAGATACCCTGGATGCATTTTATGACCAGCAGTCATTTTGTTGGAGTAGGGCCCAATCCCAATGTCCCCCCTAAGGCCTAAGCCCTGAACCCTCACAGACTTAACTGACGTCACCTGGTAAGTGCCTGAGTGCGAGAGGCTGCAAGGGCGCGAAATTGTATAAATAGGAATGGGACAGCACTTTGCGATATATCGCGTTACCTTGACGACACCAAATTGTTTTTATGTACGATTGTGGGTTTGGGACTTTTTATTTTACGTTTTTTACTTTCTTCACCCAGGCTCTTGCCTTACAGAGTACACGAGAGGTAATTGTCAAATAATCAATTGACTCGTTTTTGTCAAAACAGCATCATCAAGCAAAAATTTAAATAAATGGTTGATGAATAAACATTTTTTTTTTACCGCTTCCGGGCTTCCCCTGGTAACCCCGTATTTATCGTCACAACGCTATGAACTGTGGGTAATTCCCTCAGGCGAAGTCTGCAGGCATGTGGACTTACGGAAAGTGTGCATAAAGGGCTCAAAAAGTCTGCGAGAGCGCCCTCATGCACTTGACGATTTGACATTGGGACAGCCCTAAACCCTCGCGGACTTAGCGGGAACGCGCCTCAAAGTCCGTGAGTCCGTGAGGGGGGACATTGGGATTGGGCCCATGTGTAATTTTTAGTTCAAATGCCAGACATTACCTTTTTGAATGAAACAAATTTTGGAATGAAACATGTCTCATAAAAAGGTTGTTTGGGGCCAGGCATCCCTCATTCATTAATACACAGGACAAGATGTTACTATCCCTTGTGCCATAGTGATATAACCACCATCAGATGAAACACCATAGCAGACATCAGGCATACACTGTCATAGATCTACAGAGTCATTCCTCAGATGGCACCATTCGCCAGTTACCTACCCTAGCCAACAGCAGTATGCAGCATGTCATTGGGTTATTGGGTTATCAAGTGGGCACCTTCCTTCACTGATGTTTCGTTGAGTTGGGCCCACGACACCTCAAGAAGGCTTAACTGTGTATTCCAGCGTCCTGGACACCCCCCCCTCTATGCCACCACCTCACAACTCCCCTTTACCCTTGCCATCTAATGCCTAACTGCAGACACCACAATTTACTGTCCTGAGAGCCCTGACTTGTCTATACCTGAAATGTATAATTTCCTGCCTCAACTCCTAAAATTGACCATTATCACTGAGGCTTGCCTCGTACCATCCTCCATGAACATTAGCACTAGCTAGCCACGTGTTGATACAATCAGGCTTCAGGTTAGCGTTTGCTAGTCTTACCAGTGTCCATGCAGGGTCAGGGCAGCAGCCAGGGAGTAGTCCATGACAGGACCTGGGGAGAAGTAGGCTACCGGCCCCATGGCCAGCAGCAGGACGCTCAGAATCCTCTCTCCTGTCCAGTGCAGAGAGGCAGCTTTGGAGCCGGAGCCTGCTGCACAAGAACAGCATAATAAAACACATTAGAGCCATTAGTATCAGCATGGTACAATCCAAAACAGTTGGGTTAGCTGAAGAGTAAGTCACATTTGGACATTACTTGTTTCATTTGGGCCTTGTGGTATTAATTTAGTTGAAATTGATGTTAATGTGACAGACAGACACAGCTTTTCCTTCATTATTTCTTCATGGGTTTGGGTAAAGCAGGCCTGGATGAGGCCAAATGGTTTGTGGCATGTGTTTTTTATTGTCTAACCCTAAATCCTTTCACACAGATCATATGTTTCGTCAATATCCCCTGCTTTCCGAGCTTTTAAACATGAAGTAATTGATGCAAGAGTTTGTCTGAGAAGAAAGTCTCCACCCGTCTGTGGCTCTAACCTTAAGTGGACCACTAACCCTCCAGCAGACCCCCGAGTCAACCTGGTGTCAGAATACCGCCACTAGTCTAATATTTGGGGTGCTAAATTTGGACTACAAACCAGTCACACGCCACCGGGTATCAAATGGCCTGGATCGCTTCTGCTCCCTCAGCCGTATTTGTGTCAGATGGGAACAACTGGAGTTTTGTGTAAACTTTGATTGCTCTTGATCGGCCATTTCACGCTTAATAATACGTGCACTTAGTGAGGGATGCATTTGAGTTCATGTTTTACAGCAAATATTACAATGTTAACTGCAAGTGAATAAAGTAGATTTCAAGAGATCACAACATTACTTACGTGCTGAAAATTGTTAATGAAGTTGGACTTATTCTAAGTGAAATAAATTATTTCCTACATTTGACCCGTTCGTCAGAATTGTCAGAATTCAGGATCTCAGAAAAATTGGTGTCCATCACCAAACCCAGAGTTCCCCAGTAGTACTTACCATCTGAAGGCTGAGGTGAACAGTGTATATATATATATATATATATGTATTTTTTTTTTTTTTTTTTGACCACCTGAAATGGGCTAAGCATTACTTCGTTTGATGAGATGCAATTTCAGATGCTTTGGTACGGTGACGTACCAGTTTTCTAATACTATGAACCAACACTAAACTTTTGTCAAGTTCAGGTCTATATACTCCTCTAATGCCGGGATCAGACTACACGATATCAGGCCGATTATAGCCCGATTCGGCAGACGTAGGGCGTCGGGTCGAGTCGGGAACGACAGGGCGCGACAATCGATCGTTTTATCTTGTGTAGTGTGACATAGTGGATGACAACCGACGCCGCATCTGGGACGCCTCACGACGTCCCGACAAAAGACTAGCATGTTAGAATTTTTTTTTGCCGTCCACGTGTTCCGTCTCGTCCGTGACGTTTACCAATAGGGGCACGGAGCGCTATAAACAAACATGGCGAAGCGAAAGAGGAATGAAGTTGTTGGTGCCGCTAGGTGGAACTATGAAACAGAGGAAAGGTTTGTCGAGCTCTGGCAACAACACCCCTGTAGAGGCTAGCCAGCTAGCTACATTTAGGTTTCACTACAGGCTAAAACATCGTTATTTTTTTACCTCAAGTTCTCTTTGAAGGATTGACAAGCCATACTGTTCTCTTCATGCGACCCAAGAACGGGTCCACAGTAGTTTTTTCTTTTTTTTAGGCTTTTCGGAACACAAGACAGCCAGTATCATACATACCGCTTTGGTATTGTTTGTTTACATTCTTGTTGCCTAGCACCTGCTTTCCGATGCCATCACGCACGTAGGCAAGCGATTATTGGTCGGTGACCACGTGTAGTCTGTCATGTCTCTCGGCCAAGTCACGGCACAAATTTATCACCTAATCGCCTAATCTGACACAGTGACCATCGTAACAGACAAAAATATTGTGTAGTCTGATCCCGGCATAACACTGACCGTAAAGAGCCTGTGATGCATGGATTCTTGCCGTCAGCAGGTAGGGGCGCTCCTGGTCTTGGTGTGGTACCATCAAAGGTCTGGCAAGCAAAGTGCTTCTGTAGAACAGAGCTGGACAGACACAGGAGAACAGTCATATTTTCAAACAAGCTGAAATTAACTTGAGCAGTTAAGCTGTGAAAAAAAGGCTTTTAAAAAAGGCGGTTGCTAACAAGTGGCTAAATGAGACTACAGAGGTTGTCGGGGACATTAAACGCCATCACGCTGGTACCTCATCTACTCACTAGTCCGCCTTTACAGCCTCTAGTTGTGTTTATACTGACCCTCTTCCAAACTATTCTAACTCAAACTTTACAACTTGTAGATTTATCAATTTATAGTATCTTTAGTGGTGGTGACATTGAAGTCATGCGATCGTGGTGTAGTTTGTTTATAACCTAACGTTAGCTTCTTACTTCTGGCGATTGCATTTACGCTTCAAAAGTCATAAAAGTGGTGTTCATTTGTTAAGATTATCTTGCTGAACAAAACGTAAGTATCATAAACTTGTGTTTGCTTATTTTCTGCAATAATCCAAAATCCAATGCAAAAAGGCTTTTTGTTGAGGGAACCAGGATGATGCTAACTTCCGGGTTGGCCTACAAAAATACGTCATCCCTGCACCACTCTAATAGGCTAATAAGACGTATTTCCAATCCTAGAGTATCGGCGAGGAAGTCGAGACGTCTGTCAGCCATCTTTGATTTAATCACGTTGGAGATTTGGGGGTATACTTGTCTTTAGCTAAGTCTAAAAGTGTATTTGTGCATAGGAGATGTAGCGCGCGCCGCCACGATAAAAGTAGACGTGTGGATGATTACGGACTCCTGTGTCGATAAGTGAAATCCCGCGTGACTTTCGTAGGGAGAAATGTAAATAGGCAGCGCGGGACCATTTGGGAGAGGCAACAACCAATACGACGAAAGCTATAGCGAGCAGTGCGAACCAATTCTAAAATAAAATTGAAATAGTATTGAAATAAAGTGCTATCTGGTGGGTTATATGTATCCCGAATTGACCAGAGTGTCCTATCAATTCAGGTAAGGTCTCGAGACGTGTTGTATCGAGTGTAACTTGACCGATAAACAAGATTATATTAAATTGTCTCTTTTTCAACGGAGTTCGACGTGACGGTCTCTCCAGACGAGCGAAAACGTCACGCAACGAGGCTAGGTGACAGCGAATTTAAATTCCCCTCCGGTACAAATCACGACTCAACCCTCCTTGGGAATGTCTGGCCGACATTTTAAAACCATTCACCAATGAAAGTCACTATTACCACTTACATTGAACGATATCAACATTTTACCGAAATGCAGCCGTTGTCTTACGTTAACGGTACTCGTGAACTTGAGAGTCCCTGCCCTTATTTTCCTCTTCAGGCAAATGCTGGAATACGTTCATGTGTATTCGACCTCGCTTGGGTCAAACCCCAAATAATTGAACCAAACAAACATGTTTCAACACGACACGGGCGATGGTAATACAGAAAAACACTTACGTTTAACTCCTCTGTGACAAACAGAACTTAACCTGACGATGGCCGCCATGATGATCAACCAATCAAGGTCACGACGGTAACCCGGATGTACCTCTTGCCGTCCGCTGTGCAAAGATTTTAGATGTTTAAGTGATACGATACAGCAAACGTTTCCATCTTGACCTGTAGGTTGCTCAACCACAATGTTGATGCAATCTATGTTGGAGAAAATATGGTATAATTCCAAAGTTCTTTTTAATGAATCAAAGAAAAAAAATAAGTTTCTTATCAAATAATATATTGGTGTTACCCAGGTTATTATTTTTGGGTAATTAAAAAAGTTACTTCATGTGAATCCCAGACCGAGACAGTTGCCCATCTGTTCTGCACTCCGACACTGAAGAATGCACCAAAGAGCGGAAAACCTTAGGGACATATTTGTTTTGCCGAGAAAAGGCTGGCTAAAAGAAAAGCAGTACATGCTCTTCATGCAGAAGTGCAATCATAGCATGACAGGTGCATGCCAGAGACGATGCAGTGCATATGCATAATGAAAATACAGTGTGCACTTGTTAGTTAATAGTTAATCGATATGGGATCATAGTAGGGTTCGACTGATATGGGTTTCTGAAGGTGGATACAGATACCAATCAAAATACCATAATTACAAGTATTCAGTGTTTACCCCAGAATAATAAAATAAAATAATATATTGTTATTATGAACATATTGGTGCTTATTTGTGTGAAATCTGACCAAAATGGGCTACATAATACTTTCACATTCTTTTGGTTGACCACGGCTGAACATGAAAATACGTTTGAGAATCAACTCCATAAACTATCTTTGCCAGCGTCACCCCCTTGCGTCACACCGGCGCATGTTGATTTACAAATCGCACAAGCTCGAGCCGCAGCTCCAGTTAGACCTATCAGGTACGTTGTAGATCGACGCTCTTTTCTTACAGGCTGCTGCGCTGCTTTGCGGTGAAACCGAAGGTCATTTCGTCACGTCCTTCTCGAGATTGCTTGTACTTTACTGTAACTAATAAGCAAATAACAAGCAACGCAATGGACGGCTTTGATCTAAATTCATCGGAGAAGGCAGAGGCGTCGGAGCTTCAGCGTATGATCGCCGTGGAGCAGCAGAAAGCGCAGTTCCAGGCACAGGTTCGTAGGCTTTCCAGGCTCTTACTACACTCCACTTATCATCGAGACAAGCCACGCCACATGCCCCGAAACATGCCGGTGAAAGATGTGCCTAACTCCACTTTAAACTCTTAGCAATTTGATGTTGCTTTGCTCATCGACAAAAGGAGCCACTGCGGTTTTTGTCAATGCGGTGTTTGCACGATCCACCAAGCAGCACGTGAATACAAATCTCATGTTGCTCCCAGATTCAAGTGTGAACGAATTATAGAAGTTGATATTTTAGTGGATTGTGAGTGTGCCGAATTGAAAAGCGTGTCCTAACGAGAAGTCTTGAGTCATATTCTGGTGAGTACATGGATTGCTCTAATTGACTATATGCTACAGCCCCTCCATCTTTCTTCCACCCTTCACATCAAACAGGACCACATCAGCTGTAGAGTTCATCCAAAACAAGTATGCTTAGTACTTTTGAACTTAATCACTGAAGCGGTGAGACCACTGGTACTGGTACTGTGTCAGGGCTTGGACACTGATAAATAGGGATATGATGATACATTCAGCACAAGGTTTGGTTCCATACATGATGCTGAGTTCAGGGTTCAATATTATCACAATATTATTGTTATACTATAGCATAGACTCTATTCCATAGAGTCATCCTACAGCTGAAACCCTACTGAGATACGTTGTTGTGTAAGGAGCTGCCCTTAAAGCTTGGCGAAGTATCTCAAAGGAATACACGAAGATGTGTTACAAACGTCATCTAAGGGAAGCAAGTAAAGACTCAACCCCATTCTCATTGTTTCCCAATACCAGTATCTTATAGAGTGTAACACATACTCAGGCAAGCAACCACCGGTATAAACAAAAATCAATTATACTTTGAGAATGCTTCTCCTCATGAAGATTCATGTCAGCCTTAAAAGGTTTGTAAACTTTATTCTGCAAATAAAAAGGTGGATAGGCTGAGTTCATGTGGGTTTATCCCTGCATATACTGCAGACTCTACTTTTTATCTAGGCTTGACTCAGCCAGCATTTAGCGGTGGTCGCAAGGCACTTCAATGTATTTGAATGTTGCTCAGTCGTCTGCAGCACTTGTTCATTCAGGTTTTCTCGTTGCTTTCAGGTGCACAATTTCACTGACGTCTGCTGGGACAAGTGTGTGGACAGCCCGGGCTCGAAGCTGGACTCCCGGACGGAGACATGCTTGGTGAACTGCGTTGAACGCTTCATTGACACCACCTTGTCCATCACCAACCGCTTCACGCAGATAGTGCAGAAGGGTGCTCATTAATGATGGGACTGTTGATGCCAACGGGACTGTGAAATACTGTGAAAAGCATCTCCTGTAGCATGTGTTGTTCTTGAGATGTGATCACAGGTCATCATCGTTACGGTGTGAATAAAATGTTTTGTATTAATGACATGTTGATGGACAATGATGGAGGGTAGACCTGTTTTGCTTGCTTACTGCTTGGTTAGGACCAGTGATTCTCAAAGTGGGGTCCGGGGGGGTCCCTCGGGAGGTTCCAGGGGGATCCCCAAAGCAAAATGAGGAACAGTTTAAAGCTGCGTTAGACAACTCTGCACATTGGCTGCTCCAAATGGCAGCAGGAGGTAACTGTGAACTTCAATACGCAGAAATCCTGTAAGGTGATGTCAGTAAACTGCACACAGCACGGTCATGTTTACCAACCCGGTCTCTCTGCCATGTTTTATACCAAAGGATCCCAAAGGGACGAGAGAGATAAAAGATATAACGTTGAGTCCAGCTTTCACTCACTTGCTGCTGTTTCAGAGACAGTTTGGGCTTCAATCTTAAGTTTCGATTCATCACCTGTGTGGGGAAGATTTTTCACCAGTGACCTATACTCGACACCAGAATTTAATTTGGACAACTAGGGCCAATCTGTGTCATCTCAATTAGTGGGGATGGGACACTCGTCTCTGTTGCAACCCCACTTTGAGATTTAGGCTGATAAGAAAATCTTGCCTAGTGCAGCTTTGATTTTACTAGAACTCACTAGAAATTATCTCAATTACAAAATGGATGAGAACAACTATTCTAATCATGGGTTTCACTCTGACTGGAGTTGAACAGTTAAGTACTAAATTATCAGCAACAAAAATCTTCCTATTTGGCTCCCTGGGACAAAATCTTATAAAATGGGCACCTGTCACCTAATGTGTGTCTGTTTGGGGGGCCGTGACATGAAACATTTGAAAAGCCCTGATTTATACTGCCCAAGTCTCACATCCCCCCTTTTCTTTACATGTTTGTACATTTTTAGTTTGTAATACATGAATTGTCTGGTGCTAAATCCCCCCGGATCACCCAGTAGACCAGTTTGTGGCCTCGTGGTTTGACAACATTACCGATCTATTCCCAAATAATGTTTTACCTCATCACCTTCCACCGTCTGCATCTGTGATGTAGGGCTGAACGAGCAGATTAAACAAGATTTCTATCAGTCCGTCTGTTGTTGCAAAGTTTTATTACTCTAATCAACGTAACACACATCCAAAATATGTGTTTACGTTTATAAAAAAAAGACGCACTGTATTCAAACTTTTTTTTTTAAAATTTATTTTAGAAAAAAGACTTACAGAAATTGAAGACACTGAAGTGCTGGGATAGAAGCAAATAAACATGGGGCCAACATCTCATGTAAACCATTCTGTCCCATCAGGAACTCCATTCAACAACACATATCTTCCTCACTTTGAATACACAACTTGAAAACAATAGGGTTAAGACCGATAGCTGCAAATATTCAATAACTTTATATTTGACCACAGGACACTCTGGAGCTGCGACAGAAACTCTCAAAATTGTAGTATTGATCAATTGCACAATGCATATGTAATCAACCAAATCGCATCACATCCATCATATCAGAGGTGGATAACACGGTTTTTAAGAAAAGGCCAATATCGGCAAACCAATTTAACCCAAGAGGAGGATTAAAAAAACATAAATACATACTACATTTGTAGCTATTTAAAATGTGCTAGACATAAAACTACACTGTAAAGTTATTAATGTTTTTAGCTGCCCTGAGTGCAGATTTCATGGCGGTTTCAATCCACCCGTGAGGTGTGGCTGTGTGCTCTCCTGCGAAGTGCACCTTTCCCTCAGGTTTGAATAGTTCCTTGGCGTAGTCGACCTGCTGGTAGGGCGTATAGAGGGCGAAGGCTCCCAGGCTGTAAGGATCCAAGCCCCACTTCTTCACCAGCCCCCCTGTACACAGAGGCCTGATGTACTCTCCGTGGATCTTCACCAAGTCCTCCAGGACCAGAGCCATCAGGTCCTCCTCCAGCACCCCTTGGAAGAGTGTCGAATCGTCAGAGCAAGTGTAGGACGCCAAGAGGGCCCCTCCGTCTGTACCAGGAAAGCTGTGGCTGGGGTAGTAGATAAACCGAGAGGGCCGGTCTGTGATGCTCTTCCCTCCTTTGATGCCCTCTTTCTCCCAGAAGCGCTCTCTGAAACTGAGTACAACCTTCGTGGAGCTGGCATAATGAACTGACCGCAGGGCCTCCATCTTGTGGCTAGAGAGTGGGGGCTGGAAATCGATGAACAGGGTGGCCTTCGCAGTGGCGGTAACCAGGGCGTAGTCGACGGTTAGATTGGTCAGGGAGGCTGAATTACGCCAGTCCTGGTATGATATGGTCACATTGCTGCCGTCTGATTGGTCGATGAGCTTGACCCTGGAGTTGAGAAAAATGGTGGCATTTAACACCTGGTAGAAAGCCCTCGGGAGGTGGTCGAAGCCATCGGTCACTTCATAGTACCTGGGAAAGAAAATACAATTAACACCTCTTAGGTTTTGGCGATGATGACATTTTTGTGTATTTCTTTGTGACGGGGCTAGCAGATTGTAATTTTAGTTCTACAAACATTTCTCAGACGCAAAGCTGCTCTGGAGACAGAAATAATCTCATTGTTTGCGGTAAATATCAATGGGCGTAGCCAAAGAAGCACAGTTTTTCTGATCACAAGTTAGCTAACAGACTTTTTCACTGGGCTTCAGTCCAATGTGGCCAGAAAGACCGGTTCAAAACCAAGGGCGCCCCTGATCTTCCTTACTCAATGTTGTCGCTGATGTCAGACTGTATGTACAGCATCTCAGTCAGCGATGTATAAAAGAGGCTGTTTTCGTTCAGGATGTCCCCGATCATCCTCAAGGCACCACGACTTAGGTTGCCCTCCTTCACCAGATATTCCTGTCAGTGACAACAGATCTGATTTTAATGATGCAGAAAATGTATGCGACCGACGATTGGAAAATGTTGGATCGAGTTTTTTATTTGTCCTGTGAAACTTGTGACGTGTGTCCTAAACAAAATAATGATGAATTAAATAAATCTTTACCTTCACTGAGTAGGAGTCATATTTGTCCAGCATGGCATTACAGCCACTTGTCTTCAGGTCATCCCTTACCTGCCAGCAGATTGCAAACCTTAGAAATATGTGTAAAAATGTGCAAACAAAACAATGTGTATCAAAAGACACACAATGAATGTTGGATTTGTGCAAACCTTCCACAGAGATTGACTGAAGAGCTGAGCGGCCGACTTCCCCCTTTCCTCTTCAGTCAAATTGTAGTTGAGGACATCGGGGTTGTTTTCCACCGCATAGGTTTTCTGTAGCAGTCCATTTACCAGGTAATAGGTGTTGATGTCATCTTGGATGAAGTGGTTCAGTGAAATGTGTAATTTGGAGGCAAAGGAGAGCAGAATCCTGTGGAATGGATGCAGAGTATGTTAAACATACTATGTTTACTAAGATCAATACCAAAAGTCATGTCGGATGTACATTTGAGATTTGACATTATTGATCCTGCACGATATCTGGACAGGTTCATCCCTGAGGAATGCAAGCTGATATACAACTGAGTCACTCAACCTACCGAGGTGCTTTTGATTGCATTGCTTAGATTATATTGTACACCTCCTGTGGCATTCTGCATTATGTAGTTCAGTCTCTGCAGTATGCCACAGAAATGAGTATTTGCACATACATTGCAGTCCAGCACACTGTCAAAGAGAGACACAGACGACCCTCTACCGGACTCACTTGTGAAAGCTGGGGATCCTCATAGCACCCACTTCTGCATACCAGCCCTCTCTTCGGTTCCTGAACGTCTCCACACGTCCCCCAATGCGGTTACTGGCTTCTATTACAGTCACCTTGTTGTCCATGGGGCACATGATCAGTCTCATCAAATATACTCTGATAGGTGAAGTGTAACTATTGTAACTAGCACAAAGTAAATGATCTTATGATCTTTACACAGAATACACATGTACTGATAAAGGTAATATTCAAAGTTGAAGTCATAATTTCTCGACTCTCTTGCACCATAAAATACTGTACCTTGTGGCCGGCGTCTTCCAAAAACTTTGCAGCGGTCAATCCAGCGATGCCCCCACCAATGATCGCCACATGACGGGGTGTCTTTGTGGCAGGAAGACCTTTATCCACAATGGCAAGAAGCTCACCGTAGTCTGAGTCTTGGAGGCATTCAAACAGAGGGTCTCCAGTGATTCCATTGACAGTGAAAACTACAACTCCAACTAGAACAAGGGGAACTGAGGAAGACAGAAAATATAAATTAAACATAATGAATATAAAGCATCATACACTGTAAATGCTGACAACTGTCTAGTTAGTGAGTTAACCTTGCTTGCATCGTGTCAGGGCATGAATCTAAACTGAATTGCACCGTTTGAGCAAGAGAACGCTCGCATGCGCTGATAAATCGATGGGGAAATATAAGCATTCAAGCAGCATTTAACCGCATTTAGGTCTCATGAATTTTGGCTGCCTTGCTAGCTAGAGGGTTAAGCTGGCTACACTTTCAACTTCATTCAGAGAGAGTGATGCTTGGCTTGGGACAGAACAAACTTTCAACACGTCTTCTCAAATCTCCTGTTGAGTTAGGATGTTAATCTTCCTAAAAGAGAGCCCTATCAGAACCCTATCAGAGAAGGTCCTAAACCAGTTTCCATTAGTCTGGATGGCACTTTTTTGCGGGTAAAAATAAATGAATATAATGCTGTGCTGTAATCATTTGAAACTTTGAAATTGTCTTGATTCTTTTTTAGGCTAAGAAGTGTGTAAATGGGATTATTTTAGGATGGATGTGTTGGAAATTATATATTTGGCCGAGGCAAGATTGTCTTGTCTCTGCAAGACAATACAATACACTACATTACAATACACTAAGGCCGCCTGGAGGCCTCTTTTACAGTACAATGCAGGCCTTTTGGTTGCCTTTAATCAATTGGAAATTAGCACAAGAGACATGGCGTTCACAGGTCTAGAGGAAGGCGAGACAGAATTACTTCCACTCAACTCAATTAACATACGACAGACAGAGGCTGGGGGGGATGAAAGGATCTATGTAAAATATCACATGGATAAGTTTGTATAAAGGAACTGTTTCTGCTTGGAGTTCTTCAGAGTATCCTCGTAGGCAGTGATGCTGTCGGATATCTCTCCCTTTCAGCGCTGAACTGTATTAAATACTCATAGAATCCTGAGACGTAGTTTGTTGCTGCTTTCTTCTTACGTTCATCACCACGTCCAAGAAAGAATTCCTATATACATACAACATATATGGAACCTGTTTTCTATTGATATACAGTATGTGTCAATGTTTGGAGCCATTTATATTACTGAAGCTACACTAGTACTACGTACTTAGTCTTTTTAAGGCAATCAGTTTGCATGGTTTTATCAATTAAATCAGATTGCTTCTCAAGTAAATAGAACTGGAAAATGATAAGTTACAGGGAATGTTTCTTTTTTATAAGTTTGTACGTATGTATGATTGTATGACCCTTTTTTCAAGTAAAGTCAACTAATTAGATTTTACAGTGTGGAGCAAATGCAGAAAATATGCTCGTGGTAGATAAAGAAATAGAAAAGAAATATTTTGCAACCTAAACAGAACAACTACAGAACTTAAAATCTAACCTAAAATCACCCCAAAAAAAAAAACATCGAGCACTAAGCAACCAACCAACTTCCAGTTTCTGTTTCCTTTCTTTCTTTCTTTCCTTTCTTCCCTTCCGAGCTGAACACAAACAATAAAAGCACTTTTAAAGCAGAACTAAGAGTTTATGACAAGGAATTACATAATTTCCCAGTCAGTGGATTTTCACAATAATGTACTGCATGACAACTTTTTTTATTACATTTTATTACTGACTCAGTTATATTCATATCTGTATATGTTGATACATAATGTGGCTACATAATTATCACAACAGCAGCATCATAACATATTTAAAAAATAAATAAGAAATTCAGTAAAAAAAATGTTCAATACTTACAGAATTTGCACAGTGCCATATGGGGGATCATATTGAGTATGGAGTTCCAGGTCCTTGGCTTCTTACTTGTGTGATTGATACTGACACTCTGAGGAGAAAAAGAAACCATGTGACAGTGACACCTCCTGTGGGAGAGGCTGAGGAAATATTGTGTATTGTGTACTTCATTTTATTTTACTTTAGATTATTTTGAAAAAGAAAATATACAAACCCCAATTATTTGTTTAGTTCAACACCCTCTGAATGTTTCTTGCAAGAACAAAAAGTTCCTCATACTCTTTGGCATATTGATGATTAATTTGCAATGTGCATGTATAACAGAAGAATCTCAGATGAGATGAGAAAAGATAATAGCTCACACTCGATTGTCTGGAAAACACGCTGTTGCAAGATCACACTCACCGTCATCAAAGGCAATGTCTCATAAGTTGTCATAAAACTAGGCATGATTGAAGGAAAATGTATAGGTCCCTGGTTGAGATCAAGCTAACGTTGCAATGAAGCGCCTTCCCATGCAAAAGCAGCCTGGAAATCTGGAAACATGGTATGTGTGAAATTGCACACAACTTATTTTAATGAGGGACTGCGTGGCTCCTCAGGTCTTCTAGAAATATTTTCCCACACCGGCTCGAGAGTCAACCACACTGAACAAATCAGATTAGTGAGGTTATACTATTCATCAGCATACCTCATTTCCCCCATCCTCAATCATTTAACTAACCCTAACTATCTGACCTGGAAAAAGTTTTTTTTTTTGCTCATTCATTCAAAGGTTCCAACAAAATGTGGAGGGAACTCAAGAACTCAAGATTAAATTCTTAATGTTTTATGTATTTTATTGAACTTAATGGTGAAAATGATGGTCCATATTTTCAAAATGAAGTAGCTTTTCTAGATTGCAGCAATTGAAAACAAAACTATCATTTTCATATTCCTTACATCACTATAATTTAAGCTGACAAATAGGTGAAACCCAATTTGAGGAGGCGTACTGAGGAAGTGGTGAAGACCTAATTTTTCACGACTGAAAATGAAGCTATGATCAGTACCGTGTATGAAAAGGAAAACTATTCAGAAAACATTTTAACACTGTAACTATAACAGCTGAATTGGAAAGCCGTCAGGCACATTTTTTTTGTTGTTGTTGCCACAAACACTTACCTGTCTGAAGCCTTCTATTTGAGGAACAATTATGGGATTAGAGTAAATGTCTAGTAACAATAATTTCCAAGATATCCAATGTAGTGTTCTCATGGGATGGGATGAGGGTTGATTTCAATCAACGAAGGCCTGAAAGAGTGAGGGGCTTGTCTATATTATATAGGTTACAAAACTATCTAGCAATCTATAGATGATGCATAGCTGATCACAGCATTGTCTAGGGGCAAGTTTTATTTATGAGGCTGGCATTTAAGTGCTATGCAGGTTTGAGTCAGCGGAAGTTCCCATGCTTTGTTGTACCTCTTTAGTTTCCTTTGTGGCATTTTAGGTCAGGGCTTACTGTGAGAATGAAAATACATACATACATTTCCAATTGAGCAGCAAATACTGCCCTCCTTATAATGGCTTAATATCCAAGACAATATTCAAGCCACCCAACTTGTATTTTAAACAAAGGGCTCTTGAACTTTTTAAGATATTATCCCTGTCCCATATCTGAAGATGTTTGTTATTGTTAATTAAGTATTGAATTGTATGTATTGTATTGTGTAAGGATCCCTGGATAATATATGGTTGTAAAATATGCCAGAATAAACAACATTCCTACATTCTCATGAACAAGTGTCTCTCAAAGCAAGAATTTGTTGGAGACTCTAATCAAAGATGACATCAAGGTGTACAAGCTGTTCCAAACTGAAACTGAGTATGTGTACTTTATTTTATCTAACAGTACATCAGCTGGCAACTATTCAGCATTCATGCAGGCAAAGATGGTAGATACGAGCTTCCTTCTTGAACATACCTCAACTTTGTTTTCATTAATTACTTGAGAACTCAGGTTTGACAATTTTGTATGCCATAGGTCCTAATGTTTTGAAAAGTGGCAAAATAAAGTTTGTGCTACAAAGAGGCTTGCTAGCTATACTACATTTTGTTCCAGGGTTTAAAATACATCCACTAGCATCACCTTTGTTAATTTGAGTTATTTTTAATATTGATTTTGGCTAACAAAATGCTAATTATCAGGGAACGCAGATTACAATAGCACTGATGCACTGCTTGCTTTACCTTCTCATCTACACACATTTCCAAACAATAGCATTTCACTAGCATTGCTAATAGCATAGCAATTAGTAACAATCAATATAAAAAGTAATTGAATGATGAAAACTGACAAAAGTAATGTTAGCTGATGTGTTTCATTTCATGGAACAAAATGTAGTGTAGCTAGTAAGCTAGTAAGTATTAATATTTTAAAATAATTAATATGTACAGTACATATTAACGCACTATGTGTTGCTATCAAATTCATCCTGAACATTGCAAATAATGATACAAGCAATCTCATTATGATTCTACTAATTAATTCATAAGTTGCATTTAAAGTAGCCTACACAATGTAAAGCAGCTTTATATAACCTACATGTATGAACATTAAGTATTGAAGGACAGATGATCATGAATTTCAGGATATTTCTGTATTTGTTTAAATTGTTGCCAGTCGAAACTCTCCAAGCAGAGGAGCTCTCAGCTCTGATTCTCTGCTCCTAACACTCAGCCACTCCTCTACTATCAGACTGGCCGTTCCTGCCACCAGGCTCACTCGTGCCCGACATGCACACGTGATACCGAGAGAGAGACTGGGCTCACTCATGGGCGCTAAGCAGACATTAATGCACATGTTCCATCGGCATTTTTGGCATATGCCCTGGGCGAGCAACTTTCGTTAAATGAATGGGTGGCCATCTTCTAATACCTTCTCCAGTTCTTCCATATAACCTCCTTGGGTTGAACGCGTTAACACTCCCAAGTCATCGCTTTGGAATGTCAAGAAATGCAGTCACGTCACGGTACGTCACGATACCGGAAGTAAACAAACAGACGGAGCTCTCATCGCTGCTGTCAACATGATGTAGGCTCCCAATATTTCTCATGACAACTTTTATAGGTTGAATATTTATCTATTTAATTAATGTATCTAACATTATATGACAGGACGCCACTTAACGTTGGAATGTGCATGCAAGTGCAAGTATTCTATAAAGTTCTAGCTAACTAATGTCACTGGGTCAGTCTGATTGAGGCGCCTAGCCTTATTAAGCTAACGCTAAAAATCTGGCAAGTTAATGTTGTTTTGTCTATTGGTTTGCATACTGGAAAATGAACACACCTCGTAGAAGCTTAAAGTAGATATTGAAATAAGGTGCTGCTTGGTGAGTCACTTATATGTCGAATGTTCCATTGGTTCCCCGCGATTCGCCGAAGGTCTTCAGTCATGTGATACGAGATACACTTAATTTGCCGATAAGAAAACAAACATTAGATTTTTTTAATGGCGTGACGTTTTCTCAAAAAGAAGAGACAACTGAAGGTATCGGGGCTAACGCTAGCCAAGCTAACATTAGTTAGGTAGCTGCGTGTATTAGCACGGATAAACAGAGAAACGAATAATGGGGCACCGTAATTACGGCTGGGCCGTTAGCCAAGCTAGCTAATAAAGCCGGATAGCTTGGATAATTTTTGCGATCTAGCAGCTAGATATATACCTAACGTTAGTTAACATGATACGTGTTAGTATATATTGGCCAACAGGCATTTCCTGCTAGCACGACAATCTTTCACTAATTGGTTAATTTCATGAGGCTAAACGCTGGTGAAATAAAAATCGGCAGTCTATTTCAGCAACACTAGTTATTTTCAGCAGGACTACAATGCAATACTATGTTGTTTGTCTGATCTAACGATATGTCGTCAGACACAGCCACGGCCTGACTGTCTGCCTATTTAAAATAAATGAAACCAAGCAGCTTGTATCGCTGCATGTTTTGAGCCATAACTCAATAGTCTCCATTCTAATTGTATTTCAAGGTCCGCTATGAGTGGTCTCCACATCTCATCCTGAGGGTGCCAAGCCAGACAGTAGCTGCCAATGCACCATGGCAGAGGTGTTGGGACAGAGGAGTTTGTTGGGCTTCGGTGTTGTATTTGCCTGGCTAGTGCTTTTCCACCTCCTGGTGAACATCTGGCTGCTGTGTGTGTTCACCAGCCTGCTGGTGGTGCTGGGGGGCTGGCTTGGCTCACAGGCCGTCCTGGAGTCCAACAGTGTGGTTCACCTGGAGAGGTTTATCACCCTGGAGCAGGTAAAATGGCTCAAAGTCTTAAAACTTTAACTTTGTTTTCCAGCTCTAGTGTTAGTTTTGTTTAATTAGTTTTTGCTTCCTGTTTTTGTAATCACGTCGTCCTAGTTTTCAAAGGTTTTACTGGAATTGAATTTCTGTTAATGAAGATTTGACCAATATATCGGTTTGCGATATTGTCCTTTTGTTAAAAACTGGATCTCGGCCTGTCAGTATTGTATACTCCAATATGACAGATATGATGCCTTCAAAAACCCTTGTGTTAACTTCCTGATTTGATTCAGGTAAAATACAAATTCAGCTCCTCTTAATAATCTCAATTAAAGAAGTAGGCTTGACAGTAGGATTGGTACAAACCTGAATTATTAGAATAACAGCTTAATTCTCATTGTCATTTCTGATAAATAGCGTTTAAGTTACTGCTATATTTCAGGTTCCACCCTCTCTGGAGGATGAGCAGCAGCTAGAACAGGAGATCCAAAACACAGTGAGGAAAATCATCAGGGACTTTGTCTCTTCCTGGTACTCCACCGTATCCACTGAGAGTGGTTTTGAATTGGAGGTGCAGGAAGCCATGATCTCCATGGCCATGGAGCTGAAGAAGCGTGCTGGACAGCTGGACAGGAAGGTAAGTGTGTTCTTCTGTGCCCTTGAAAGACTAACGCTAACACTTAAAGATAAAAATGCATCAGTAAGAATGATGTGTTCTTATAGGCATGATCATATAGCATTATCAGTTCATTACGCATGGTTCCCACTGGTCATATAATTTCTGGAATATCATGGAATTTAGAGAGGTGTATTCCAGACAGGGAAAATCAAGGACTTCTCTGTGAAAGTCAGGGAATATAAGGGAATTTAAAAAATAATTTTCCCAGCTTGTTTCACACTTCACTCATACACATTTACACATTACATGGTGGTTTTGAAATGTCATCACAGGAGCTGACCCAGAGGGCCCTGGAATTGTGTGGCTGCCACCTGCAGAACTACCTAAGAGCCAAGGAGCTGGTGACTGAGCAGCAGAGGCCTCCAGCAGCAAACAACAGTGATGAGGGTGACCAGTTGTGGAAGGTCTACTCCAGGGTTAGCAGTCCTCACCCTGCCATGACCAGCGCTGCGATGGAGCTCAACTACGCCAGGACGATAGTAGATCTGATGCTGCATGTTTTGGTCCCACCGCCTAACCTGGAGACCCGCACCGGACGGTTTGTTGTTGGAGAGCTCATCACCTGCAATGTCCTCCTCCCTCTCATCACCAAACTATCTGACCCAGACTGGATAAATGTAATCATGGTGCAAGTATTCACTAAGTCCAATAAACAGCAAGAATCAGTTGCAACAGAGCCAGTGACTTCACCACCACCACCACCACCACCACCACCACCTGCTGAATCGCAGCTAGCTCTACAGCAGGAGACCAAACATGGACCTCCAAAATGCACTGAACTGCCTTCATGCCCTGTAACTTTGAGCGTCGAGACCGAAATGGCCAGTGAGGCAGAGACGTCTGTGCCTGAGCTGGCTGCCTTCAACGTGATTGACTCCGAGGAGTTGTACTGTCCACAGAACAACATTGATGAAGAAGAGCCTACTCGACCTTTTCTAAGACATTACCTGAGACCAGGCAAGTCAAACCCCTTCTACCAGGAAAACGACTCTGACCTGGACTCTCCACTGGCTGACTATAAACGCAACTCCATCGATTCCCTAGTCATGCTAGGCCAAGAGGAAGGCCTATATGATAGGCAGAAAGAATGTGCCACGCCTAGTGAGAACAACAATGGCATGGACTTGGAGGACGTTTACCCCGGCCTAGTGGTCCTGGTGAACTCAGAACCAGTAGACCAAACTGATGGCTGTGGCCCCTCGTTATTAAGACCAGCAGAAGGGACCCCTAGTTCCACCAGCCTCCAGGACCTGGAGAAGGAGGGTAGCTCCCCTTCTGTAAATCCAGCCAGAGAGCTTCTTCTGGGGGTAGACCAGATGGGATTGGGTAACTCCAATGAGCTGACTGTAGTCAGTCCCTTGCAGGTCTCCTCCCCTTTGCCATCCTTCAGTTTTGAGCCCCTCAGCAGCCCCGAGGGACCGGTCATGATCCAGAACCTCCGCATCACCGGTACTATCACAGCCAAGGAGCACCGAGGCACCGGCTCACACCCCTATACTCTCTACACCATCAAGGTATTATTTGAATATTTATTAAAATTCACATATGGGCCAGTCAGTGTCGTCCACCTCCGATATGATGGCTACGATACAGTTTGATTACATATTTATTGTAGAATTGATCAATACTACACTTGTTTGTCTATGGGAAGCCCTGAACCTGAACTGATTCTAATAAGACATCTTGATTGGATTCTACACAAGTACTTCTTCTTATCAGCATCATCATCATCCTGGGTTTCAATGGAGAATTTTAGTGTCTCGTGGTCAATATGCAATATGAGTTTTTTAAAATTTTTTATATCCTTTCAAGAATACAGTTCTGGGGAAGCACAGCATTTATAGTGTTTGGCGCGACAGGGCTCACTTTGGTTATAATGTTATAATGCATGAAGAAGGTCGACTTTGAAGATATTGAATATCAGCTGTCGGAAGCTTCAGTCCAAAAGTATCTTATCTGCATCGGCCTTCATAAACCCATATCAGTCAAACCCTTAGACACATGCGGCCTGTACCCTGTTTACACTCTTTGGTATGTTTTTTACGCAATGATAACAGCGACAGCGATAAGCTAGGCATGGTTAGCGTGAATGCAAATAAACAAAGAGCCCTGTTGCATTTGGTCTGCAGTATGAGACGATGATAGGCTGTGAGAACCCAGGGAGCATCCAGCCAGGCTCTGAGGATGCAGAAGCCGTACAGGCAGGTTGTGAAAGTCCAGTGTCCGTCCAGCCGGTGGCCTATCACATGGTCAACAGGCGATACAGCGAGTTCCTCAACCTGCAGACACGCCTGGAAGAGAAACCAGAATTACGGAAACTTACTAAAGGTAGGACGGGTGGACTCGGGGTCAGATTATCCTCCTTGACGTCTAGGCGAATGCAGCGAATCAACATTGCAGGTTTTCACAGCATGTCGACTAAATCTCACTGCTGTGGTTCAGGTGTGAAAGGCCCAAAGAAAATATTCCCAGACATGCCGTTTGGAAACATGGACAGTGACAAGATAGAAGCCAGGAAAGGACTGCTGGAGACCTTTTTAAAGGTTGGTTGTTTTATAACGTCGATTTAGTCCAGTAAACTGCATGTGTATGTTAAGCTTTACGTCTTTCATTGTCCAGACCCGTGGTAGCAGGTAAAACTAGCATAATGCTGTTGTAAACCCATATGGCTATGCAGCTTGAATTGCAATATGTTGAGAGTATAATGGTGAGACAGGCTCTGAAATACCTACTTTGTAAAATAGGATTTCAAGTAATCAGGGAATATCAGGGAATTTTACAAATGGGTCACTTTACAGGAATATACCAGAATGTATTTTCCAACTTGTTTCACACATTTATTGCTATTGCTATTGTTAGATTCTGGTTTTCCGTCCAACTGGAGTGGAAACCAGACTGTTGACCCCTTTAGAAAAATAACATTAACCGACTAGCATGAACATTTTCACGCCATGAAAGCGCTTGGACTTAGTTATGGAAAGTCATGGAAAAGTCCTGGATTTTTTTCATCACGGCCAAACTGGCAAAAGAAATTGATCAGCGTCCTCTGTCCTCTTTCTCAGCAACTCTGTGCGATCCCCGAAGCAGCCAACAGTGAAGAGATGCAGGAGTTTCTGGCTCTCAATACGGATGCTAGGATCGCCTTTGTCAAGAAGCCTTTTATTGTATCACGCATAGACAAGGTTAGGTCCTAAATGTTTCATTATATAACACATGACGTAGCGCTCATAAGACAATTAAGGGCATTATAACCAGAGCATGATGCAGTATAATAACCACATTGTCTAATGATTTGTGTCCGATTGTGAGCAAAGTTTATCTATGCTGTAAAAGGGCTCATAATCTGCTTGTAATGCTGTGTGTGTGTGTGTGTGTGTGTGTGTGTGTGTGTGTGTGTGTGTGTGTGTGTGTGTGTGTGTGTGTGTGTGTGTGTGTGTGTGTGTGTGTGTGTGTGTGTGTGTGTGTGTGTGTGTGTGTGTGTAGATTGTAGTGAATGCCATCGTGGACACCCTGAAGACAGCGTTTCCTCGTTCAGAACCTCAGAGCCCAACAGAGGACAATGAGGGAGAGATCGACGGAGGGAAAATAATAGCTGACAAGAAGAACAAGTACGGACATTTATTCACAGCTTTGACACACATTCCAACTTTACTTACATATGCAGGAAACACAAACCCACACATAAAAACGTAGTTGTTGTCCTACGTCTAGCATTTTAACCATCGCTAGAAGACTTTAAAGCCTCTACACTGCATTTGACATTGTGTACCACCAGGTCGGATTTGGTGGGAAAATGAAAAATCACTTCCGACGCGTTTATCCTCTGTTCATCCGGGAAGCTACAGGGTTTATGGGAAATGTAGTCTTGATTTGTGTCTCGACCACTATTCATTTGACAATGATATATTGATGTCTGAGTGTTACTTGCATTCCATGGTGATTTTCAGCTTTCAGATGTTGAGCGACACAGTAAGGAGATAGTATTGATTTAGTGCTTCATACGCGTGTGTGTGTATGTGTGTGCACGTGTGCATGAATTTGTTTGTACACTCCTCAGGTCTCGTCTGAAGTTCTCCAGTAAAAACTCCCCTTTTATGAACGGCTCAGACATGAGACCCCCGGTGTTGTTCTGTTGGGCGCAAAGCAGCACAGTAAGTAGCCTGCCTTCATTTGGGACTTCAGTAGAACTGGCACACTGGCACCAAAAAAGGCTTCTGTTGATTAGTCTTGTTCAGAGTGTAGTATTTGTATTGTTACTGAGCTGACAAAAGCAACAGGAGTGTGTTGTTGGCTGATTGAATGTGGATGCAGGTTCTCGTTGCCACCCCGATTTCAGCCGCCGCCACAAACCACAGTCTTGACGTATCCTCATCATTTGAAATTTGATCATTTTAGTTTATCATTATTATTTAGTTTATTTTAAAACGTGAGATGAATACTAACCTTCATGTATGGAACGTGTAAAATGAATGTCTTGATAATGACTTTTACAAACACACACCTAGACACTTAATGTACAAAAACAATGCACATTTTGCACACGCCGTATATATGCTGTCAAGATGTTGTTCTTCATGTGTTCTTTCTTCCTTTCTTGGTTTCCCTTTCTTTGTTTCTTGGCGCTCCCCGTGACTGCTGTGCGGCCCTGTGTATTATGCAACTTATCACTTATTTTAGACTTAAAGTATTAATGGGATCCTCAAATACAAACACGATGACATACGATGCCAGTGAGCTTGTGTGATGTCATGTGATGTCAGAATGAGCTATAAATACAAAAGTGTAGGCTAGTATTTACGCCTCTGTTCAGGTAGTTGTTGGCAGGCTGTTGGATGTGTTTTGAAAGTACTTTTCACAAGACACATTTGGAATTTAATTTAATAATAAAATGCAATTTAATGTAATAAAATGTAATCATGAAGAAAAAAAAAAGTTAGAAAATGCAGCTGTAAGTCAGTATGAGGGGGAAAATTAAAGGAAAGCCTAAAACCAAACCTATCCCAAACCTAAAACGTAAAGACATAATATCTATATCTATAATATTTATTTACAATATTTACAATTTATTAACAATAATAAGACTAACACCCATGTAGGATGAGATACATTATCAAGTGTATTAGTACATTTGTACATTTTGTACAATGACCGGTCCATAATCTGTATTTGTTTTAAGATAAATTTGATATAATCAATTGTCATTACATAGCACTGAGTTTAAATATTATTTTAATAAATTTCTCTGGTCTTTACAAATAGAAACACTGTTTAAAAGTTCACAAACATTTGAGAAATCTATTGTGCAAAATACAAAACTATATTGACTATTTCCATCTTATCTCAGTCCTCTGTTCCCTCCCTGCTCTCCCAGGTGTTCAGTGGTATGTCCCTGGGAGATTTGGAGACCTTCATCACCGAACAGGAGGGACTGGCCAACGGGCTGGCGGTGCGAGAGCCGGAGATGATATCAGAGGGGGAGGACAGTCCGCTGGCCAGAGAATCAGGAGGCTGTGGCTGTCAGGAGAATGGCTCCAGTGGAGAGCCAAGTCAGGACCCTGGTAAGAACAAGGCCGGGGGGGGGTCACGTGGACAAAGAATATGTTGGAGTCTGGTGGCCTAGTGCTGCCACTGGCCACATGTTTGACTAAAAAGACCCAGATTTTAGTTCAAACTCATACTTTACATTAGTTTTTCATTTAATACCATTTTCTAGTGTGTCAAATGTGGGCCAAATAAAATCCTTCCATTCCCCAAGCTGTGCTTAACTCTCGTTGGCCTTACATTAGTGCTTTGTCTGGTGGTTTTGCCTGGACCGCATAAGATTTTTCTTTTTGCTGCAGTAATTCAAATTCTCTTTCGCAGATTGCGTCCAGCTCCACAGCACATTCATGAGCACATGATGTGTAGTTCTTTCTGAATACGTGAAGGGGCTTGTTTGACTTTTGTGAACAGGGTATCTGCAGGTTCTCTAATGTATGACAAGTCTTTATTTTGGTTTTTGAATTGGTCTTAAATTCAACTCCAGGTAGAATTTTTAAAAAGGTCTTGAAAAGTCTTGAATTTAGCTTGTACAACACAGATGAAAATTCACAGCTAAGGCATGAAGGCTAAGGCTAAATTTCCACAATAATAGAACTTTTATGTCTTTTTATTAATTGGATTCTGCGCATTAAATGTCAGCCATGATTTTCTCAAGTGCCTTGAGAAAGTCTCACCCCTAACTGACTGACCTGACTTTGCCTCTCGATGACCAGATTGCCACGGTAGAAGCCCCATTAGCACGTGGCTACACCGTATGTAGACATTGGCAAGAGGTAGCACCAAAAGTCAAATAGCAGTACGGTAATGAAGATCATCGTCTTGGGTGGGATGTCAAATCTAAATGACTCTCACTACCACCCCTGCAGTCTTCACTTCTACTGGCCTGACTCATTCTAGCTTGTTGTTTTATGTCTGTCTGCTTCTGTTTCCCTTTGTGTCTGACCAACTGACTGACTCACCGACGGCTCCGTCGCCCCCCTACTTGCCTGTCTGCCCGACTCCCATCACTTTCCATTAAGTGTCTTGATATAATTACAGTGGACCATGTGATTGAAAACAGCTTGTTCCCTATTCCAGTCATTGTCTCGTCCTCAGACCAAGCTCACGGCACGATCAACCGCAGCATCGAAGAGCTGAAGCCACAGGAATGTAACTTGGTGTCACTGGCACTCAGTTTGGTCCTTTCACTTCTCCTTTCCAAAGATAAAAGTTGTCATTTATGGTGAAATGCATTTTTTTTTTACTCCACAGAGAACAATTTATTTTGGTCTCGAGATGCTTTGTCTGAATATGATTCTTCCTGTTGAGAAGGTAATCTGCAGGGACGTAGGGGGTACCATGCCTAAGTCCAGAACTGATACAGGATCCTGTCTCATTTTCCACTGCTCACCTTGTCGCATCACATGCCATCGCTGCTCCGTCTCTCTCCGTCTCGGGGAATCGCCATAGGAAAAAAGGATGATCTCATTGACATCATATGGAAACGATCTCTGCCTTCGCTTGACATTGGAATGAGAATTTCCCTGTTTTAATTGAATCCAAATTGGCTGTTTTTACCACGTCGGGTGTCTGGTCATCATCTGGTTGAAGGAGAGAAACGCCGGCGGTCCAGACGGCCAGGGGGAATGTAGTGTCTGGTTCGGCCTCACTGACCCAGACCCTCATGAGGTATCCCGCTGCAGACAGCTCCCAAACTGACGGTTCACCGGGGACAAATGTGCTGCATTCATGTCAGATGGGAATAACTGTCAGAACGACTTGATGGTTTAAAGCAATGACTCGCAAGTGTTCAAACTTGTTTGAAGCCATCAAGATGATTGAAGTTTTCTGTAGACTGCTCCTAATCAGCCTTTTCACACATGCACTTGGGGAGTGATACATTTGAGTTGGAGAAGGGAGAATGGTATCTTCTTCATTAGGTTATTATGGTATCGTTATTTCTTCTTCTTTTTTTCATATTTACCAGCTGGAAGCTAAGGTGAACAATCATTTCTAGTAGAAAGCTCATGTTTGGTGTGTCTCCCATATGATGGGAATGCAGAGCCAGCACCATTGCAGTCTCACCACTTGAGGGCAGTATTGATAAGTGCATGCACAAGGAAATTTTAAGTCATCAAATGTGCCCCAACAGTTGATATTGTTTGATTTTAGATTGACTAAATATCTTCCTTTTTAGATGCCGCTCAAATGCCGGACTTTAAACCATCATCACCATTAAACCATCATGTATCATAGAAGTACATGTTCAAAAGGCAAAGATGTTCAAGCATACCACTCAATAATTGTCTTGCAGTATTGTAAATTGTGTTTTTGTGTGTGTGTGTGTATTTTGTCTTTGGTGGGCTCAGTGTCTGAGACTGCGCTGGCTGACGTGGCTCTAAACATCCTGTGTCTGCTGATGAGGGAGCAGTGGAGCTGGCTGTGCACCGAGAACATCCAGAGGACCATCAGGCTGCTGTTTGGGACCCTCATTGACAGGTGATCCTCTACATACATTTATAAGTGGCGGGACACCGTCTGTAACAAGGGGGGAAAAAAGAAAGAAAAATGGTTAAAAGAAAAACAAAAAGAAATCATAAAATGAGATTAAAAAACAAAATTAAAAGTGGGCAAAAACAGTCTAGACCGATGAATGTAACTGAACTACTGTCTTTTCCTGTTCTTTAAAAGTCATTGTCAAAAATCACTCCTAAGTTTCACATTTTTGGTTAGTGTTTAGAATTGGTGATTTTTTTTTTTTTTTTTTTTTAAGGAGAAAGTGTCGAAATAGGGTCAGTTTTGTTACAACCTGTACTAGAACCTAAACTGGGATAGAGGGGAGGACAGATGTGCTATCGCTCCAAAAATGATAGGGGGAAGTTGGCAGGGGACTCAAACAGAAGGACGTACATAGAGTTTACTTTTTCAGTTTCTTTTTAGTGGAAATGAGGAAAAGAAAGACGCATTTAAGTAAAAATACAGGAAAGGAAAGTAGCATTTGCATAGGATATAGGCCAGCGTGTACATTCACTGGCTTTTCACCTATTGTTGAGTCATTTCTAAAAGGAAGTGAAAGTTGTATTATTGAGACAATTTAATTTGAACTCTAAATCTTCCCATTTTTACTGTTTTTCACACAACTCCCATAATCCATCAGATGAATGTAGGTGGGAGAACAAACTACTGGGTTCTTCCTCTATTAGTTTAGATGGACCGCTGCCATACAGTGATGCTCTAAAAGAATTTGCACTTCAGCAATGCTGTGCTTGGCTGTAAGGTATGTCTGGTCAGGGCTTGGTTGTGGGTGGTTGGGTGGTTGGCGGGACACGCGGTATGTTGTACTGCACGTGGACTGTGAAGGAGAACGAGCCTTAGGGTGCTTCTGGAGTCCGGAGAGCCTTTTTAACTGTGCATGCCCTGCCGTGAGTCACAACAGTTTATGTGACACGGGGCCGTCTGTGGTTCCAGACACTGTTCTGTTGATAGGCCAGAACCCCCTGTTTGTCTTACTGGGACGCCACCATACCTGAGTCTGCTGCTGGTCTGGGGTCAGAACAATATGGCGATTTGCTGATACAGTACATAAGGCTGATACTGACCTTTTATTTAAAATCAGCTCTGTGTCATTTGTCATTTGTTTGAATTGATCAATACTACACTGGTTGTCTATGGGAAGCCCTTAACCTGAACTGATTCTAATGTGACATTTTAATCATCCTGGCTTTCAGTGTTTTGGTGTTCCATGGTCTAAATGCTGTTCCAGGCTTTTCCACCCTGCCGAGAATAAAATTCTGGGGGAAAACATTTTTTTTAAAATGGCATGAAAATGGTCAAATGTAAAGATATCAACAAAAATATCGGCTTTAACAAGAATTATTGGTTTCGGCCTTCAAAAACCCATATTGGTCATTCGCTAATATGGTCAGCTGGAGGAGTGGGGGGGTGGTTGGTCAGGTAAGTTGTTGCAACTCACGCGCACTTGTGTTGAAAGTGTTGAATGGAAAAACCTAAATGTGGCAAGTTGCCACCGTACCGGGGTCCGTGACAGACAGAGACATAGGCAGGGGAGAGTTAAGTGGCCAGCAGGGCCGTTTTATTAACACCATCAATAAACCCGGCCCCGGTGTTGACTGCCGTGGGTCGCGCCGTCTCCCTCCGCTGACGCACCTCAGTCCTCCCCGGCGGGTCAGCCGCGGAACCCCAAAGCCGGCCAGCCTGCCAGGCTTCCAGGGGCATCCCGCCCCAACACCGACTGTCACCAGCTCTTGCAGGCGACTCCCTAACTCATAAACAACAACTGCCCATACGCTTCTTGACCCAGGTGGAGATCGTAATTGATTTTATTTGATTGTGGAAGCAATTGATTGATTGTGTGTCAATTGATTCTATCTTTCTAGTTTTTACAAACTATCCGGAGAATTGTTTCTTGATGTTCACCTGTATTATTGCGTTTATCAAGTGAGCGTGTGACCCGATTTGATTTGGTTGTTGTCTTGAAAAACTGATATTTGAATGCGATTGTAGCCTCATTCTCGCGGTCGACTGGGAGTTGGAGCCGAGAGGTTCAGTGCATGTGCAAAAACACTGAGGCCTTCTTGCACGATTGATGTCAAACAACCCATTATACTGGTATATCTGACTTCGCAACTCGTTTATTGAGTTGAAAAATTCCTGGCACTTCAATATTTAAGACTATAAAAACTGTAGATTTCACTTTGACATTATGACATTATGGTATAAACGAAGAGGTCAAGCTGCTTTTGTGGGCAGATCTTTGACAGCTGTGCATAAGCAGGCTAACTGGTTTTCACAGTGGCCTCAGTTCAGTCCAAAAGCCATCGGCTGAAGGTTAAGAAGCGGATATAATCACGGTCACTGTAGTTTGATTAAGAGTTTTTCTAGAGACCCCATCAGTCGGCCACCACGTTGAATCCAGACCCCAGGCCTTGGAAAGCCTGGCCTGTACTGAAACCTGCCACTGAAGTCTCTCTGGCTATTTCAATAGGCCTGCACACTTTCTTTTGTCAAGGCTCCCACTGGTCATGGAATTCCTGGAATAACATGGGATTTTGAGAGGTGTATTCCAGACAGGGAAAGTCAGGGAATAGGATCAATTCTCCAGGGCAATATAGCAGAATGTATTTTACAACTTATTTCATACGTTCACTGCATTAGATGAATGTGTGACGATTGGTGAAACTTACAAAAAGGACAGTATTGCATCAATTTGCTTTTCAATATTTGCAAGTGAATTTAGAAAAAAATTACAAATTCGTCATGTGAAAATCAATAACTTCATAAGATCAATGTTTTTTGGGGTTTTGCTGGCTCAGCCTGCATGGTCTTTTTCATCACCACTCTACTTCACATTCACACAGTTGCACACATTTATACATGGGAGCTGCCCAGTGCAACCAGTCTTCTTGGAGCAGCTGGGGGTTCAGCGCCTTGCTTCAGCGTATACCACGACGGTGGCTTTTGAAGGAGGGGGAGATTGTTACTTGTTCACTTTCCCCACGCAAGATTTTCCCGGGCCAGTCCAGGGATTCAAACCGGTGACCGTCTGGTCGTAAGCCTGCTTCTCTAACTTTAAATGTACAAGACTGGCAGTGACAGACCCTCTGAGATGAGAGACGTCCTCAAGTCACTATGTACGTTTGTCATGTTGCAAAGTCAGATAATGGTACTTTTATTGTGTAGTGTAGTTCCTCTCGCCTTGTTTGAATGGTTTGAGCTCCGGTTAGATGCCACTGCTGCCACCTTGAGTCTACTCTGCTCCCTGGAGGCTGTAAAGTGGTTGCTTCAGTGACACCTACAGAAGCGGAGCTCTTTATAGCAAATATTAACACACATAGGCTGCAACTGGCAGTGTTGTGATTCTGAGAACTGATTCTGGATGGGGGGGGGGGTGTACAATGACAATGCATCAGTTTGGTAATCTTCAATAGATGTGGGTAACATTTTAATACCCCACTTCTTTCAAAGTAAACATGATGCTACCACTATAATGCACATCTCACTTCTCCTCCTTTTTAACGACTGTTGCCTCTGGATGACTCTCTCTGGTCGAAGCGCTTTTTTACGAGGTTTTCCGCTGCGAAGAAGCGATGGAACATTCTAGATGGGAGGGGCCAGCGAGTCTAGACGCAGGCCAGGTCAGGACGGCGAAGACACATGTTTCCTAGCGGAGATTCCACCGAGAGGGCTTTTACGAGCCGGGGAGGGGATGCCGGCTCATGCGCAACAGTTAATAAAGAGAGGAGATATTTTAGACAAGGGTCGAAAAAAAATTGGGGGCATCACTTGTCATGTAAATCTATTTACTGGTTGACAGTAATAAAAAGTAATGGTGATTTTTTATTATTTTTTTTTTTTACAATAAAGAAACATATGCTCTTGATTTTAGTATACAAGCTTACTTTCACGTTTGCAATAGCTTGAGCCTTTTTATTGTTACAGGCATGTAAAATGTAAAATGTGCATGATTGCGTGGCTGCACCATTTGCAAGAGAACGCGTGGCTTCATCAACTCCCCAAGCATGTCGTCGCAGACGGGTATAGCTCCCGCTAGCAGTAAACTGAACATGCAGACAATGTTCTCGGGTTCTAGTGTTTGTGCTGCTCAGTGCTCTGACCTCACGTTCCCTGGGGGTGTCAGCGGGGAGGGGGGGGGGGTCGTACTGATGTTAGGCCCCTCTATTTTAAGGAGCACCACCAGCCAAGTATGAAAGGCCCCGTGCTTTTGTTTGGCCTTTTCTATATTTGGCATCGGTCTGTCAGCGCTGCAGTGACGGCTCACAGTGTGGCAGTTATCTCCTCTCATCAGCTGCATAGCTGCACCAGCTCCTCATGCACTCTGGGATGCTCTGGCTGCCAGTTGTATTGATAGATACTCTAAATATGACATTTTATTAATAAAATAATTGGAGTGAACTTTTATTATTGTAGCATTTGTCAAAAGAGAGTTAAAACAAACAGGCAAATACAGCAGGACTATAATAGGTATAAATAAACACACGATATAAAAGCCTTTCTGTTATGGCAGGGCATTTTAAAACCTCGGGGCTGAAACCTTTGGTCTTTAGCCCAGACTTATTAATGGTCACGAGGACGATGTCTGAGTATTTTGGGATGCGGTCCACCTCATATGGAATTAAAAGATCTGAGATGTAGCTACTGTAGCAGCCAGAACTAGCCAAGCCTTTAAAGCAACCCGTAAAATCTTAAATTTTACTGATTGAAGTGTAGTTATCCTAACCTTACCTCCTAGCCTGCTGTGATGGTGCAAGCTTGCTAGCTTCCACTATTGGACGACTTCACATTTATCTGGTCATTTATCTCGTCACACCAGGATTTAGAGACAAGAGAGCTACATGTCCTTGCAATAACAGAGACTCATCTAAACCAGCCACTGCTGCACGAGCACATCTACACGGGTACAATCGGATTTGGGTTGGACAGAAGACGTGTGTGTGTGAACAGACTTGAAATACCGCTTTAAATCCAGCAAACCTGTACTGGTTGGATGTGTCTACAGATCTCCAAAATCAGACACAATGTGTGTATTGATCATGCATGCCTTGTAAGCATTTCAAGTGCCAAGGTGCCAGAAAGACCCACCAGAGTAACGTGTAAAATTCAGAGCTTTAAAGCTGCACTAGGTAAAGGTTTTTATGGAAAACACAGCCATTTTATTAGTAAATCACAAAGTGGGAAGAGTGCTCCATCCCTCTAATTAAGATGCTGTGGATTTGTGTGTTCCCAAATTAATTTTCTAGTGTCTGGTATGGTCACGGCGAGAAATCTCCCCACAGGAATCGAAACTTCAGCGCGGAATTCCAACAGTAGTGAGCAGCCAGAGAAAGCTGGACTCACCAGTGTTAGAGCTCTTGCGTCTCTCGTCCTTTTGGTGTCCTTGGGCATAAAGCCTCAAAGACCGGACAGATTTGTAAACACGAGCGTGCGGTTTGAGATTTTGAAACGGCATTTGAGGGGTGCAGAAATTAGCCATTACATTATGAAGGGGGGACGGGGATTTGGCAGTCTCTAGAAAATAATGTCAAACTCCATTTGGTCGTCTGCAGCATATAATGTCAAAAACAGGTTACTGAACTATTTTGCACGACGCATTCAGTGTAGAGGGAATCCATTACACGCCACAAACAGTAAAAACAGAAATGGACATACAGACATTAATTTATGAGACGGCTTAAGTTGTTGGTTCATCACATCACCACAGACAGACGTCATCTGAAGTGCATTGTAAGAGCATTGAATGAATTGGACCCTACTTGCTCTTGTTTACTTCTTTATTTTAAGTGTTTTAGTGCTTTAAATTAATTTATTTTCATTTTTATTTTTATGGATTAAGTTTTTTTATCTTATTTCCTTTTATGAAATTCTACTACACAGACTTGAGGAAGACTTCAGAGTAGGCATAAAGTCATTTTTCTGTTCAATCAGCTCACCCACATGCTTCTTACTAAGTTTTACAAATGCACAAAATTATTATTATTATTTGTTTTTTGTGCAGTAATAAAAACAAACAAACTGAAATGTATTGTATATTATATTTGGTTAGATTTTTTGGATTTTGCTCAATTTTCCTTATTAATAGACCAGTAACTGATACAAAACTCCCATTTGGAATATTTTTAGTAAATAGGACTGACAGGATATGTCAAGTACCGTCGAGGTTATGATATAATCTGACATAGCTGTTTAGTGAGAGGCAAATAGATGCTGCAGGCAGCGGAAACCTTATCCACGCCAGTCTACAGCTGCATTGCATGCACGTCTGTCAAAATTTAATTGGGAGTTGAGAGTGTATGGAAGCTCTCTCTCTGTGTGTGTGTGTGTGTGTGTGTGTGTGTGTGTGTGTGTGTGTGTGTGTGTGTGTGTGTGTGTGTGTGTGTGCGTGCGTGCGTGTGTGCGTGTGTGTGTGCGTGCGTGTGTGTGTGCGTGCGTGGTCCAACAGGCCCAGTCTGGATCTCTGTGTTTGACAGGTCTGGCTGGAAAAGCCGGCTCTCTGCTCCTATAAACGGGGTCCAAGGCAAGGCTCTGGTTTGGGAGATGTCTGATTTTTATGGACTGGAAAGTGGGACCGTTTAAGATGAATATAGTCTCTCTCTCTCAGACAGCAGTCTGGATGGAAAATCCAGCCGGGGCCAGATCGTTGTCAGTGTCTAGATGTAGATGTAGCAGGTCTGCTTCCAGAGTGGAGCCGTCCTGTTTCAACGTTCAAGCGTTTGAGGGGAATAGTCTATGTTCTGTTTGGTTGACCGTGGATCTGTACCCACAATGCATCCTTCAGTTGCGTGGTTAGATGACCTCCGTAAGAAACCCTGTGATGTAGTGGTAAATAAAAAAGGTGTGTAAACTATGGCCTCCAGTTGGTGATCGTCACGAGACAACCCACCAATAGAAAGAAATAATCAATTATCCTTTCAGAAAAGCATTATGGCCGCTGTGAATGTATCTCATCAGGCTCTATTCAAATAAAAAGCTAGGTAAGCTGAGTTGAGGTGGGTTTTCTCTGCACTACATCCCCCATCCAGATGCAAGGCCACCAGAAGAACGACGTGCCCTTTGAGCCTCCTGCTTACGTGCGCTGAGCAGCGCTGGCTGCCGTCGCGCGCTGGAGAAACTGGGTCAACGGCAGCGATGATACAATATAATGATTGTAATTAATCAAATTACGTCAAGTAGTTCAGATTTTCTCGGCAAACTCTTCCCATTGGACGGCGGTGACTAACGGATCGTAGGGCGGAACATTCCCTTTGCGCGTCCAGAGGATACGTCATACCTGGTGATGAATTGACATCTTTACCATGTCACGGCACAAACGGCAGCGGAGAATGTACAGGTGCTTTGTGCCCACGCACCTGTAACACCACGCTGAACGTGTACACACACACACACACACACACACACTCTCTCTCTCTCATTCGTCTTTTTCTGACTTGTCAATGGGCTGCTTGTTTGTCTGAAGCGCTGCAGCCACAGCCTTACTGGCGTGCAGAAAGTTTCACCTCCTCAACTCCATTTGGCATCTCTGCCCTGTCAGTCTCTCGCTGCACCTGTCATGCAATGACATGATTCTTTATTTTTACTCCCTAAAATGGCATATTAATACTTTCATAAACAATTCCAGTGGTACCGCAAGTCCTCGATGACAGCTTGATGATGGCGGTGAAGATGGAAGAGAAGACGGAGGACTTATACCATGTCATCAGTTAGAGCTCGTGCTCTCTCTCTCTCTCTCTCTCGATCTCTCTCTCTCTTCCCCCACCCACCCACCCGTCCATGTTAATTAGTTCCCAGGGACATGGCACTGGGATCCAGTGGCCCGCTTGGGTTTCACCGGCGGTGAACAACAAGTTGTTTGGCTTCAGTTGAAGTGGTTTCTGTCTCTCCGAAGCGCGATTTAGCCAATGACCACATCGTGGCATTTGGAAAGAACTTTGAAGATGTGGTCAGACCTCCAGAATTAACAATATATGTAACCTCTTTTATAAGTAGCATATTTCTATTAGACTACCCATGTGGCCTCTCCCGTGCTATTGCATAATTTGTTGTTCAAATGTTGGCAGGTTGCCTTTGAATGATCATGTTTGCACGCAGGATTGGCAGGTGGCTGACTAAGAGTACAGTAATATGCAGGATCCAAGACCAACAGTCTGCTGTTTTGCAAGTTCAATTCCAGTGTCTGACTGTGTGTGCTAACTTGAACCAGTGTTAATGTGACATTTTAGCTACCGGCTCACATCAGCGTTGAAGAAAATTGTGACACATTTGCTATCAAACATACTTTATATAGTAGTCTTGACAAAACTAGACAACATCAGTTTCAAATAATTTCTAGACTGAAATTATTTTTGCATTTCCATCAACGTGACAAGGCTGAAATTTACTCTGATACTAATGGACATTAAAGGTGCAATGACTTTACTTTAAGATTTTTACTGCCCCATAGCACCGAAGGACCATAATAAATCTGTGGGGATGCTTTGGTTGTTGATCAACACCAATGATTCAATTGTTATTTGGCCAGGTGCTAAGATGTCTGGCGTTCAAAACTCACTTTCCGACCCGTGCTCTGTTTTGGGACAAAAACACCACACCCCTCGGAATTTCAGACACTCCAACCTCCCCCTGCCCGCATCGATGTTGTTGTAATTCCTACTGGTCACCAATAGAGGTGGATTACTTAATGCCCCTTTAAATTTGATGAAATATTTTACATTCATTTCTTATGGTTCTGTACTCAAAATGTGTTCCTATAACCACATAGTACAAATAAGATATATTATGAATTTTTCCAGTGAGAAAATTTTGCACTAACTCGTTTAGTGCTAAATTAATTTGTTTAATTCCACTTAATTCCAAGATGAAGATTTTAACCAGAAGAGATGTGTCAGTTTGTACAAGCGAGGAGATTTCACAGACAAACAGCATGAAAACTAAAATGTAAAGAAATTTTAAATATCTTATTTGAAAGACTAACTTGCATGGTGCTTTATGACCTCTTCACTAGACGTTTCTGTTGGATCTCTGCTCTAATTAGCTAGCTTACTTGTTCTGTTGTAAAATCCAACTTTTATTTTTCTGACTGTGCCAGAGATCTGTCAATGCTTTTTGCCATTACTCGGTCACCGATAGAGGTCCATAAAAAATTACTTAATGCCCCTTTAATGATGCCTAATTACCGCTTGCTAGCTAGCTACGGTAACTCATCAAATCAATGTAGCATTATGAAAGGCAATACCAAAGCAGTGAAAAATACATGGTGTGTATTAAATACAGAGCTTATTTTTCTTGGCCAGAATGTTGTAACTGCATGAGACCACCACATACAGTAGATGCAACTGGAGACACAATCAGTCAGAATAGAGCGGCCCGTCAACCAAGTTGCTTGCAGTGCGAACGCAGGGTGAGGCTAAAATGAAAACTGAAAAATTGTTTCCAAAATGAACACTGGCTCACATTTACTGCCACTTGAAATCCCTCCTAGGCCACTTTCCATCCATGCAGAGTTCACAGCTCTAGCTGTACAGTTCATGCATAACTCAGTACTCCAAGCAGCTCTGTGCTGAGCAGATCCATATGTTGTGATGTTTACTTATGTCAAACGGATCATTTGCCTGGTAGTCTGCTGGCAGGCTCACCGCCGTCCCCACCAGAGAGAGAAAAGAGATGTGTTGGAATTAAGAGGTCCAGGCACTCTGGTCTGGAATTACATCATGTGCCAATGTGTATTACCAAATAGTTTGTTTGAGATATTACCCGTATTGAGAAAGTGGCCATGTGTGTCTGGTTCTGAAGACGAGTCTATTTTTAGCCTGGATTCCACTGTGGTCCAGTTCTGACTTTAATAACTGTTGTTCTTTAAACTCATTCTCTTGGACAGAGTGTTTCATTTGGCGCCTCTCCCTAACTCTACAAGTGTCAGAGTTCATTTTTTATCATGTCTAAAACACAACATTAGACCTCATGCCTCGTTATTGTGCGAAGACCTAATGATTCTCTTTGACAGCGATGCGGGGGATACAGGGACTCAGGTCTTTCTCCTCTGAATGATTGGCCCCAGAACGGAGATCGCTCCTCGACCCGGGAGGTTTTTTGACACTCCTGGTTGTTTTCACAGTGAGGCCTGTGGCGATATCAGAGTCTCCCGCTGTTTTCTGTTCCTTGACTTATGTGTCCTGGAGCCAGGCGTGAGCTATGAACAAAAGAAGACCCCATGGGACGCGCCCAGTCTTCTGTCAGCAGCATTTCACTCCCAGGCTGACTGCGCCGGTGGTCAGACGGGTGGACCGTACATATTTGGCATTGGTGGGAAGAGGAAAGAGGGGGAGGAGGGATGGGTGGATGGATGGATGGAAAAGATGCTTGTTGCATAACGGTGCAGGCTATCTATCAGCCTTTGGTAGAGTGGAGGAGGTGTGACATCCCGGGACAGGCTGTTTCTGGGACGAGAGACACTCTTCATAGTGGGATCACACTGTCTGAGTGGCTGATATCGCAGCATGTGCTTCAATTGGGTGTTCGGCATGTGTCATGTTTGCTCAGCGCATTATTTGCTTCTCATACTGAGCCTCTAGGAAGTTTTCTATTCTCTTCCCGGGTAATAGTAGTCGGCGGTGCTTTCCTATTCTTACAGTCCTATGTAATGTTATATAGGTCGGTTCTTGTGGAGGTTTACGAAACAACACACAATCACCCCCCCAGTGTGCCATCAGTTCAGGCCAGTCTCGGTGTCCATTAATCCGCATTTAGCCCACCACAGGTCACGGGTTGTAGCAGCCCTGACTGAAATCCAGTGCCCCCGGGGTGCTCCCATGACAGAACACGAAAGCACGGCTGTAGAAACCGCGGCCGTGACGGTCAGAGGCCCCTGGCTCATTATTGCCCGCACTCGAGATAAAGTTAGATTTTGTGGCGCGAGCTGAAACGCTATCGGGGGTGTTAGCGGAAACGAACCCGATTAAATGATAAACACCGCGTCTCAAATAAGGACGGTAGTGGGATGAAGTCACGTAATGCCCCTCTGCCCTCTTCGCACGCCGGTATCTGCTTTCAGCGCTCACCTGAGCCCGGGGGCCCCCGGAGACGTGGTCCTGTTACCAAAGTCATGGTTCATCGTCGGGGTCCCCAGAGGCATACTTGTGCAATGACATCTGCTGAGAGCTTGCTGCGGGCTTATTTTAGCTCAAACGGGACCCGGTAATACTCGTCTTTGTTTACCGTAAATGGTAACGCGTAGCTAAAATAAATCCCACCTGAGTCCACTACACGAAGAGTTGCAGGCCGACGTTTTAATGCTTGGAACTTGGATTCCCTTGCGTCACTGATTGCCCATTTCCTGCCAAGTATTCAAAGCATCTCCCCCCTTCATCTCGATAGTTGTTAGGTAATCGCTGCAGTTGAGCGTAATAGTTGTTCAGTAAATCAGATGATTGGGACCCTTAAGCCTCTGATTGTAATTGGCCTTACTCGAACTAACTGAACAACGATTATGTACTTATTGAGGCTGAAAGTATGCCATATCTTGAGCTTGTCTGGGGAGCTGCACAATTGAAAGAACTTGTTGTTATCCTGTTAGCCAGAGAGACTGAGACTGACAGCTTCCACTAGATCCGCACGAGTAAAGTGAGGAGGCAGATGTGATTTGTGCAGCTCTGTCCTGTCCCTAACGTTCCCCTGGGCTTTCATCCGATCCTGTATTGGTTTGGCACTCCCTCAATCTCAGCCCCCGCTGCTAGCTGTGCGCCGTCGGAAACCGCAAGGCAATGCCCTGGGTGATTTTCCTCTCAGGATTATAACATATGTCACCTGCCGCTGTAAACGTCTCTTTCCTGGCAGGCTTTGACACACACACAAAGGGAGTAATCACTACCAAAGAGAATAGCTGTCTGGTTCCCTTTTGTCTTTCTTGTGAGAGGTGTGTATGGCACACAGGCTGCAGCTTGTCTATATTAAATACATGTCACTTTCTGTTTCTGATCAAGGTTTTATTCTTTAGAGCTTTCTTTAAATGCCAATAAACTAGTCCCAGATTTCAGTTGCTGCATTAGATAGTTAGCAGCAAAATATACTGGTGTATATTTTACAAACTTCTTCTGTCCTTGTGTATTATATGATTTAAACGTCAGCAGGAGAGTCACTACGCTTCCAGCTAAGCTACATGTCCCGTATACTTTATCCATTAAGCCCGCAGGCAGACACCAGAGCGTAGACTGGGCCCTCTCCTCTTCATCTCTTTGACAGAGTGGAACTGGAAAATGAGTTTGGTGGTTTTCATGGTAGCAATAATGCTGTACGGTCTAAGACTCTACCAGGCCACAATCTCTCATATAGAATTACTTGGCATTTGTCAACCCTAATTGGTTGAAGGCTCTCTGCTCTTGCATGCGCCAAAGGGAAAAGTAATCTCTTTGGTGATTGCCATGAGTCTCTAATGGTGATGACAGCAAAGACGAAGTTCGATGGATGTTGTTGTCGCATAGGCAATGGACCTTGACCTGTGTGTGTGTGTGTGTGTGTGTGTGTGTGTGTGTGTGTGTGTGTGTGTGCGCATACACTTGCCTATCTGAGTGTGTCGGTTTGTGTCCCAGTGTGAATGTAAACCTGCCCGGGCCACATACGATCAGACTCTGTCTCGGAGCCGTAACTTCAGATGTCAGTGTTTTGACCAGCCGTGGGGAACCAGGCGCCACGGCTGCCCCAATAAAACCAGGCCGGGCACACGTGCACACACACACACACACACACAGATCTGACCGTAGACGACAGGGCAGACTGCTGCAAGATGGCAGGCGGGAACGTGACGGGCCCCTGGACCCGAGGGCCGGACTGAAGCTGCACGCCTCACTGGGAGCAGACACATCACAGAGTTGGGTGAAACCAATTGTGTTCACTGCTGGCATCTCTGCTGCTCACAATTGGATACATGCAGTCTGGGTGGACTGGTTCTGCTTTTGTGTGTGAAACGGTCTTTCTGTCTCACCGTATTTGTGTTCTGGACTGTTTTTCTTAGAGTTGCACTGATTACTTAATAATCTTAATAATGCAGAAATACTGATTTTTCGTGGGGTGGGGGACAATGGATCGGTCTTTTTCATTTATTTACTGATTAGCGAAATTCCGAGATGGAGATGTTTTTCTTCCAAAAATTCTTTTTTTTTTTCTGGAGAAAAAGAGAAAAAATTTAATTAAATAGGCTGCCATCTTAATTGTCATCTTTTGATGTGTTTGTATAATGTTTAGTTTTTCCCTACAGGACAGGACAACTGGAATAGACTAGTCACTAATATACTTAAAATGAAACTCTGGTGATAACGAGCAGTGGCCTTTTAATGTTATTATTTCTGTGTATTATACTAATGTAACTTATTCTTGCCATAAATAGCATAGATACATAAGCAGAGATAGACCTAATAATCTTAGTCTCTACTACTTCCTATAGCAATGGCTGTTTTGAGTAAGACCCTGGACAATTAACACGTCACAACACCGACTGACTTCTAATCGTCTCCCTGCTTGTCACTCGAATAGAGCTGGTTACGGTAAGCATAGCTCAACCTCACCTCAAAGCTGTTGCTGGTAAAAGAAAGAATTTACAAGAATTTGCAGAGATATATCATTGACATTGGAGATACTTATTAGGGCAGTTGGGAAAATAGACAATGTGTTGCACTGCCTGGAATTACAAGTCAAGATTGTTAGTGCTCATGGGTTTAAGGGAAATTAACTATCACCTCAGGACGTCCACACACACACACACAAAGACAATCCTATTTCTGCTTGAATGGCAGGTCCCTGTGGGTACCAGTATGTGACTGTGGTGTTCGCTACTTACGGAGCTATACACATTCTTTATAAAAGCTCCACATGACAAAGACCAGCCTTTGCCCTTGTCATTATTCCCCCTGCTGTGTATCACTATGGAGCATCCAGTGGGTGTGGAGGTATGAGACGCTCAGCAGTGACCTTCAAGTAAGTTTGGTTAAATGCAACCTATTTATGCCCATTAAGCCAGCATACTTTCTTAGTCATTCCCCAGCTCCTGTCTTCGAGGGGTGTGTTGATAATAAGACGCTCAGCGGTGGCCTTTCTATCTAGAACATGCACTGGTAGCATTCACAACAAAGTATTCACCTGAGATGCCTTATGAACCTAAAACCCCCTCACGCCGTCGTCCTTTCACACAATGCTGACAGTTACCTGGCAACATCATCTCGTCTGGGAGGCATGTTTTGTCTTAATGGCCTTGATCTACAACGCCTGTCCGGGCCAATCTCTCTGAGCCTAGCTGAAGTTGCCCTCTGGACAGGCAGACGGTTAATGGCCCGCGATCTTGTTCAGAGCTCGTCTGGCTCGTGGCTGCTGGCTGTCTCCATTGCCCCGTCCACACCGAAGCTGGCGAGTGCCCCTTATTACTTACAGGCTGCAGCTGAATGATCTCATCTGCGGGGGATGTAAACCGCGCATGTTTTCATAATGTCCACAGTCTGCATGTGTTTGTTGTGCTCTCAAGCAGGGCTCTCCGATGTAAGCCCAGTTACTGACAATGGACCTCTGATACCCCCTTTCCACCAACTCGAACCAAGTTCTGGTTCTGGGCTGGTACGAGTGCCGGTTCGGAGTTGGTTCAACTTGCGAACCTTCTAAGAACCAGTTTGCTTTTCCACGGGCTAGAGAGCCACGTCATTACGTCACTGTATGTATACGTCTCTTGTTTGAGATTAAACCCCATGTTTTATTGTATACTACACTTATTTGTATACTGCACTTGGATCCACTTGGATCCAAGCTAACGGAAGAATTATATAAACTACACAATAAACAATGATGAGAGAGTTTAATGTTTCATGAATTCCTTCATGAATCGGCAGCGTCAAACACAATCGGTACACAATTTAGCCAGAAATAATCTATAACAACTTCGATTTAGCAACCAGCACACATGTAATAACAATTCACATTAAATAGCGTGGCTTATGAAATGTGTAAATGTCATGTGACCCTGTATATTTCCACAGAACGCAATGGATGTGTTGTTGTATGATCGATTTTTATGAGTTTGTTTCATGTTGACTACATATCGTCATTGATGAATAACAATAGTGAAGGTTAGTACTAGTATAAAAATAAGAATTCTCTTCACAAAACATTAACGTTATAGCTTACATTATGGCTTCTAGTTAAACCAATGTACCGCTCAGCAGAACTCGGCATAACACCGGTCTGACGCCGAGGACCGAGTTGAGTATGTCGAAATGGGGATGTCCTTTTTTAATTTCTTCAGTTTGTTGTTTATCTGTTCAGAAGCCATCTTGCGCTGGATTTGGTTCCAAGACTGGTTTTGTTGTTGAAACTCCCTCGAGTTTATGTTGAATTTCTGTCGAGGACCACAGTGCAAGGAGACAGTTTGTCTCCTCCACGGACCACTGCTGTTTCGATTTTATGTCCATTTCTGCAATTTCCCTCGGGATAAATAACGTTTCTATCTATCTGAAGCTCTGTTTTTTAAAAATGGTGGTCACAAACTTAGTTGGTCTTGGTTGGTCACAATAATCCTGCCCCCAAGTGTTGGGGCCTTTCTGGAACCAGTTTTCCTGGCTGAGAGCCAGAAACACGAAGAACTTGTTCGAGATTAGGCACCGGCTTCGAACCAGCCCTCTAAATGCCTTTGATGGAAAAGGGGTATGAGACTAAACGGGGACACGGGTTCACAGTAGTACCTCAGGATTGAGGGTGTCCGTACCTGCTGGTTGCATTCATTCCTTAGGGACTTTCTAAGCTTGCATTTTTCGTTATATTTGTAAAATTCGTTAGTTTCATTTTTCGATAAATTTGTTATAATTAATCAAGAATAATTGGCCTAAGCGCACACATGAAGTACCACGACCGTTACATACGACGATGTATGACTGGAAGGTATGCCACTTTGAACTTTCATCAAGGTCAAAAGTTAGGCCCTGTCTTCAAGGTTTCCATGCAAGTTTGGAAAGTCTGGGGAAAAAAAGAAAATTGGAAATGAATTAGATCATGTCCAGCTCTGGAAAAGCTTGGAAACTGTACAAAACTCGGCAACATATGGCAACATATTGTCATTTTATGTAGTTGCAGACCCCAATGTCATTTCACATGGAGTCAAATGTGTTGTGAAGAATACGCTCGATCTACAGTGCAGCATCAACACCAAAATCTTGACTATCTTGATGTGGGACAACATTTGAAGGTATTTGTTTTTAGGTTTGGAGATGGTTGTCTATGGTCATGCTATTCACTGTCTCATGTGTTTTGGTCTGAAAAGGAGGGTGAAGAGAACTGAGGTTTTTATGGGCAGGAGTGTACTCTGCTCTGCCTGTAGCGAAGGCATCTGGAGGTAATTTAAGATAACAGCACAGTGGTGGAGGCACTCTCATAGACCAGCCATGAAAGTGTGTTTATTTGTTGTTGTTTTTTTATTTTTTATCCTGCCTGTCCTGTCTGTTGTTCTGCATCCTGTCTGTGTAATTTAAGTCCAAGTCAACGAGCCTGCCCCCTCTTGAAGAGGTCCTCTCTGGACCTCTTGTTTATATGGTTGAGGAGAAACATGCTCGGATGAATGACACAGTCTCTCGTAAAACTGATGCTGCTGATTAGCGTGAGCTAAAACAAGCAGCAGCAGGCGAGGCACTTTGAGTCGGTTTCCCATCGCCCCAAGTTGTTGTGTCACAAATTTGTTAGCGGAAGGAGCCACGGAGAGTTGTGCAGACTGTTAAACAAGCACCAATGGACAGCAGCGTCTACTGTTATCATCCCCTTCAAATGCAAGTCGTTGAAGCCAAGCTTAGATTGATGGTTATTTTACCTTAACGTAACGTCACCCTGCAGCTACTTAGTGTCCTTCCAGGAACATTTACTCAACCTAATTCAGTTTGGGATGCAAAAAGTCAAAGCAATTTGTTGGCATCATTTGACAACGTCATTTAAATGATGCTGCTGAACATTTAGGCTACAGAGAGTACCGAAAAAAAGTTGTATTGATTTAATTCTTCTTTATTATTTCTTCACTCAGTTTTGACTCATAAATGGCCATTTTCGTTGACCACAGTATAGTACAAGATCTTTTAATTTATTGTAGATTTTATATATTTTTAATATATTTTACTATAGAAAGCTGGGGCTGTTGGCCAGAGAGCCACTTAGATGCTGTCAGCAGTGTGACTGCTTCATGGATGAATGTCCTGGTGCTTTGGACACAACTTCCCAATTAGGCTTTGGCTTCCCATCTGGAAGGTATGCAGGAGGTTGAGGCTGGCGGCCTGCGGATAACGATCTTGAGAAATGACCCAAACTGTACATCTGCGTTCTATTGACTTGCACTTGCAGCAGAGCCATGCTTCTAATCAATGCCTCCCACTTGCCCTTGACAAATTGTAGCCCAGTAACCCGATTTAATGGTTTGTGATTTAATTAACTTGATATTATTTTAATTGGTCTCAGCGCAATGGAAATTTAGCCTGGAACATTTGGAATAGTTGAATGCCTGCCGCTTGCCTTCAATTAGATCACAACGCAGACGAGACAGCGTCATCATCTTGATCTAAGCTGAAGTGTGAAGCTGGATCGGGACACTCTGTTTTTAACTGTTGAGCTATTTTGGGACCGCAGTACACGATGTCTACCAGACTCACAGTCTTAAGTTGGGGGGGAAAAAACTACTACAGTAGTTTGATTTGCCCCCATTTGTTGAATCAAATGCGTGTCCTTTTTTTGTTTAGCACTGGCTGCCGTACAGTACAGCCTAGCTGTTATTTTTTCCTCAAATTACTAGTATATTCACTACAGCTGAAGGCCCTGACTTATATGTGCTTGGCATCAAGTGGGTGTTGACACAAATTAATTGAAGTACTGTGTGTTCATGTACTGAGCTCACGTTTGAAGGTCTTTGGGCAACTCAGAGTCATAGTGGAGTTCTGCTCAACATTCAGAAAGGGTGATGGGAGGCAACACACAAGGTAGTAGTACTCAGTCAGAAGGTTATCTAGATTACTATTAGATACTACCAGAGATAGAAGTTACTGTCATACCTTTAACCTTAAAACCTAAAACTCAGTCCTAAATAAATATTATTTATTATTTATATTATTATGTTATTTTTTGACACAAGTACTGAAAAAAAGTATTTTTTTATATGAGCTAAAAAGCGACCAAACCTTGATCTGAGACCTGTCAGATTATCTGCCAGGACCACTAACCAGTCTGTTAGCGGGGCAACTTTTCACAAACTCTCTGTGATTTCTGAATGATTTCTGGTCTTGCTTTGCAGGAGTTCTTGCTTTGACGCGCATCAACTTTAAGTGAAGTAGAAGTGTTTCAACTCGGGTGAAATATTGGGCCAACTTTTAAAGGATCAAAATAGGCATTTTATCATTCCTCTAGACAAATGAGACTCGGCAGGCTAACCCAACCCAAGCCAATAGACATTCATTAAGTGGCAATGGGATAGTCTAAATGAACTGTATCAAGGCCAAAGGTGCAATGATCTTAAAAACAGCCGCTCATCAACCTTGCTTTTCTGCCAACCTACAGACAGTCCATTAATTGTCTCGCTCACTTCTCCAAATGAACATTGGCCTCCCTTCTCTCACACAGCCACCCGACCCGACTCCCCTCTACCCATGTCACTTTTTCCAGGCTAATTCTAAATGTCAATTAGGCAAGGTCATTTTCCAGCTGGGGTACGGTTTAAGTGATTTTGTTTATATTTTTGCAGTGTCAAAAGAAATCAGAGCGCATGCTAGAATGTGAAACGAGCTTGTTTCAAGTGGGCTGGCGGAGAAATCTCGCTGGAGCCCAGTAGTAGTCGTCGTCGTAGTAGTAGTGGTAGTAGTAGTAGCTGTCTTGTTTTTTTTCCATCCGCCTGAGAAATGTACTCGGTGGTAATGCTGCGTCTTGTTTTCAGCGTCTGTGCCAGTCTAAATGATCTACGTATATTATAGACCCTGCCTATTCCAGCCGGGGAGAGGAACAGAATGCTCTACTGTTGATGTTAAACACCTCCTCCTTTCTGTCCATCACCCCCCGCATCAAGTGTGTGGTCCAACATCACCTCTGAAAGGCTGTTTATTGGATCAGACCTGGTGTATTTAGTGCACTCACACTCACTCTGACTGGGGATCACGGTGGGTTTACTCACCGTGTGCACCGCTCTAGCTCAAGCTGAAAAGACAGCGCAGGAATAATTTAGCTTTTGTGTTACTATTGATATTGGTTTGTAGTAGTAGAAAAGCATTAGTGAAAATCACTAATGTGTCAGTTAGCCATCAGAATAGAAGACCAGTAAGTAAAGCACTAGGTCTCAGATCTAATTTACAACGTCATCCTCTTGTCTTGATCTCTTACATGGATTGCAATGTCTCGACATTCCTTTATAATCCTTATCTTGCCTTTCACTGCCTGCTATATTTACTAAATTAACCAGAGAACCAAAAGCAGCTGCCTCCTTTAATCCGAAAGCTTTAAGATAGCCTTCTTGGCAATCACCATACCATACTGGAGAGTCCGTACTGGAATCTCCCAGTGACTTAAAAGCCTCCAACTCTCGTGACCAACCCCAGGATAGCAGGTCCCGGATTAGTAGGGAGATTGCGTCTGTAATCCTCAGAGTGGCGTTGAAATACCAAAACACATGAACCCAGGAATCCCTCTGCACATTTAATACAGAGAGGCAATACTGGTGGATGAAATGAGAATGGGAAACCTCATTTTCTGCAGAGATTTAATGTTTTGCAGTAGTAGTTGTTGCATTGGAAGTCACTCTCGGCCAAACTGTAAATTAGGCCTAATAGTGTCTGTGTACCTCTTCGGTTTTTATTGTGTCTGTGTACGAGCTGTCAGTGGCCATGGCTATCAGTGCCCCGTGTGCTCTTGTTTACTGTGCACTGTGCTGCCGCAGCGCAGCCAGCAGTGACTTAGTGAGCTTCTCTCTGATTGGTGTTGAATAGACACACATCGTCACCTACTGAGCATTTAACTAACCTTGACTAAAATAAACTCTGTTACCAGGGAGGAGGCCGAACTTCAATGACAAAACGGACAATTTACAAGGTAGCCAGGGTCCGTAATTACCTTGTCAGTGTCTGTAAACTCAACTAGTTCTTGCGTATCTACTGTGAGAGACGCATCTTTGTTTTAGTTTAGCGTTTCCTCCTTTCACTCTCACATTTAAACGAGATCTGTTAGTTTTTCTCTCCGGTTTTCTATCAACTTATCAGAAAGATACAACCGCTGATTGAGTTTTGAGTGTTTTTCATACTGTAGCCGTACAACTCGTGTAACAGCAACTGTCGTCAAAGAACGGTTTGGCCGTCTCCGATCGTTATGAAATACCTAGGGATAAAAGCGTGTAAAATGGTGAAAACTCCCCCAAAAAAATTGTGGCTGGCACAACAACTGTCCATCCACAGTTCCTTTGAGTGCTGCCCAACAGTGTGTGGTAACCGGGCAGATCAGGCTAATGAAATAACTTCATTAAGGGGCCCATTGAAATGAGCGAAAGAAGCATAACAGTGGGGCCCGGGAGGGAGATCCCTGTTTCTTTTTAACGCTGGTTTGTGGTTTTCAACAGCGTTACGTAACCGCATCTGCACGGCGTTAAACATTTTAGAAACAGGTCTGGATGCAAAAGTGTTATGTGTCACATACCATCTTAAAAGTATCATACAGTACTTTTCAGTTTTTGTTTCTGTTATACCAGCCATCTTGTTGCCCGTGACGACGACAATGCAGTTTCCATATGCGAGATAATACATTGTGCAATACAGTAATATACCCTCAAACCCTCAAACGTCAGTGTGTTGTCTCATTTTCTGCTTCCCTGACAGACCACCATGCTGGTACATCTACACTGGCTTGCCGTGTTTGAGTGCTTGAACTACATCGAGATGTTTTTAGTCTTTACGTCGGGGTTTTAAATAACCTCTCCATCAAGACTGAATGGCGGCGGGTTTGTTTCCACCCGGGCAGACGGTAAATCTCGGCGTGAAAAGGTCAGCTCAGGACGACAGGGTCAGACTTGCACACATAGCCTATTTCATTTGCTCTTCTCTTCACAAGAGCCTGAATCCAATGTGAGTACATGGAAGACTTCAGGGAAATGGGCCACATTTGAGATCAATTTCAGGGTGAAGCTAGAATTTATTCCTCTGTTGCACCTGCAGTTCAGAGAGCGTCAAATCTGTATGGGAATGAGGCACGGGGTCTCGCTGAAAGGACTGGCTGGTCTAAAGACAGGATCGCTCGGGATTGGCCGGGTCAGGCATGATGACAAGGTCACGACACCCTTGAACTTGCTGACCTTAATGACTGAGGTCAACCAACTGTTGCAGAGGGACGAGGTCGTTCTACCCAGAGATAAGGCGGACCTGAGCGGATATGGACAGCTTCATGTAAGAGGAGGATGTTTTGGAAACTGGACCTGAAATGTTTATGGTCAGATTTATCATCTAATAAGAACGCTGGGAGTTATTTATTCCACCCCCCCTCTGTTCATGGTATTTTCCTACTGTTGTTGTGATACATGCTTTCCTCTGTCCTCCATCTCTGCCAGAGATTCCCATGCATCATCGCCATTCACATCGCTGCTCTATTAGAATGAGGGTGTTGACATGCAGATTCATTTGAACTTAATCTTCACCTAGATGAATGTATGAGTGTCATTGTGCTTCAGTCTCAGCCCAGAGATCGGCATCCAGCTAAACATTGATACCAGCAGATGGGTTTTCCTTTGTGTCTGATGAACTGAACATGATAAGATTGCTATGACTGCCATGGAATACAGTGGTGCTGAGGAAAACATCAGAAACTGTTCAGATTAGCAGGTAATGATAGGTCTGTCCCGGTAACCGCATCACCGCACCACCGCGGTTGTGTCAAGGCACCCGCGGATGGAAAACAAACCACCGCAACAACTGCAGTTGTTAAAAAAAATAAAAAGTCCTGTATTTTGGAAGTTTTTTATTATTTGTTTTCCATTTCATTATTAAATTAATCATATTCATGTGTATTTGGTGTAAAGTATTGTAACAACCCGGTTGAAATATGTGATGCTTACTGTTAGTTATGGCCAGTTATGGGAGATGTTATGCCCATCACCAGTCTTAGTGTGCTTAGTCTTCCTGTGATTGGTTGAGAGGCGGGGAGGCGGGTCAAGAGAGTTAGGTTGAGACACCTGTGTTGTGGTGGTACGCTCTGGCGCTGGGTTTAAGAGTTTGGAGAGTTAAGTTATCGAGGTGAGCTGTTATACGGCGCCGTTACGGCCAACAGTAACTAATAATCAGCTTAATAAATGTACTGGATTGCAAACTAACTGTTTCGTTTGTCTACTCAAAGTATCCGTCTTTGACGGGACGCTACAGTATGACTAAACTCATTTTAGGGCTAGTATAATGAGTGTTTTTTCACATAATACACACTTTGCTCTGTTTGGTAATCTCCCTCAATTTTGTTGAAAAACTGCCACAAAGAGCTTTTTGACATTCGCCGTGTTTAGTGAGCCGGAGTGAATTTACGAGTGTGCGCATTGGCTGGTTAACATAATTAACTAACGTGATTAATTTGAAAGACGCTTGGTATTTAGTAGGTAAGTAGTTTATTTCCCCATTTATGACAACGATTGTAAGTTAGGCTACAGTTTATGGTTTTTTTTTGTAAATAATATAATAATACTGTGGTGGACTCGCCACAGTACCGGGGTCTGTGACAGACAGAGACATAGGCAGGAGGAGAGTTAACTGGCCAGCAGGGCGTTTTATTTGCACACCAGCGATATAAACCCGGCCCGGCGCTGACGGCCGTGTAGAGCACCGTCTTCCCCGGCGCGCACCTCCTCCCTCCTGGCAGGTCAGCCGCGGAGCACCAAGGCTGCCCCAGTCCGCCAGGCTTCCGTTTATGATTCAAACTTCGTGTACACGTTCACATCCCTACTTTTATCAGATTTCACAATGTTGAGGGACAAATGGATAGATTATCAAACATGTTTGAAATTGTTTGGGACTCCTATGACGTTAGACATTTTTTTCCTGTTCTTAGGAGCCGCTAGTGTCTTACACTGAACTACACTGAACCGACCACTGGTAAACTCGCATGTATTTAAAAAAAATACATGTATTTTATGCGGTACCACCGCATACCGCCGTGATGAGCCAGATACACACCCGCGGTGGGAAAATTTCAAAACCGCGACAGCCCTAGGTAATGATGAATTCAGTGATTTTGTGTAAAGAAATACAATGAAATTGCAGTTTGTAGACGTTGCCATTTTACGATCTATGACCGTCAAACACAGAAATCCAAGGCACTCAAGAAATTCCCCTTGATCTGGGAACAGATCATTCAAAGTGAAACCCTTGTTCTATTAGAAAACTCACTCAATTTGCCACTACATGATGATCTGAACAACTGATGATGATTGACCCTTGGCTGGTACCGGTGGAAAGAAAAGTGGCCGCCGCAGCCGATAAGAACCATTTTTGCAATGGCTCTAAATGGCCCCTCTAAACAAAACTGTACATGTAGACCAATTTGTGAAATGTGTAGACAAATCTTGGAGCTGCTTCATTCTTACAGTGGTAACAACATCATGGATATGTAGCTTGAGAAATTACTCCTATGTCGGCAGATGTGTTGGTTGTGGAACTGGATGGCCTGAGCGGCGGCTGTTGGCTGCACGTGGACATAATCACCCCGAGACTCCCAGACTCCACTCACCCTCTCCTCTAACTTCCTACTGTTCTGTGCTTGTGAACGGCAGGTGGCTGGATGTGAGCGTCGCCAACCTGACGTGCACCCAGTACTGGGTGTCGTACCTGAGGGTCCTCCAGGAGGCCGTGTGGCCAGGCGGGGCGCTGCCTGCTGCCCCCCGGCCCCAACGCAGCCAGCAGCAGAAGGATGACTCCAAGCAGCAGGCCCTGCACTGCCTCATGAGACTTCTACCAGGTAGAGGAGCGAAAACGCACACACACGCTAACATAGGAAAGGCATGCACAGAGAATTCCCTTCTTAACCCGGTCAGTCAGTCACAGCATGCGAAGTGGCCCAGTGCAGCTTTAACTGTGATAGGCTAAATTAAACTACTTCCAATGGCAGCGATGCTCCTCTTCTCAACTCATCTGTCATGATTAGAGACTAACACACACACATGCACACACACACACCAAACAGTTGGCCACACATTGCTAAATAAAATGAACAATGAACTAGTTGTATGACTATTTGCTTTGAGACCTCCATGTCCGTATCTGTCTGTTCCCAGAACTGTTCTCGGACATGCTGGGCTCCAGCAAATACAAACTCAGCTGGCAGACAGCACTGGACTCTCTGCAAGACCCGTATATTAACAGGTGACTACACGCATGCGCAACCACATACACACACACACACACACACACACACAAAGAGAGACATACCTGCAGGCACGCAAACAGTTTGAAGTGATTTATTCGGTCTAAAAGGTTTTCGGGCCGTAAAACCAAGCCATGATTGGAATCAGACGATCCCAATTTATGGCCTGTTGTGATGTGATCTACAAAGGCCCAGACAGACACATATATTAAGATGTTCATATGGTAGATTTATTCACACCAGATTGATAATCTGATTCAGTCACTTCTGGGCAAAGCAACATGCATGCAAATCTAGCTGCTGAAATCTTCCAATAAATACACATTTTTTGTCAGTTATAGGCTGAAATTTGATTGGGTTCCCCTCTAGACTATATCGTGACTACTTTTGGGTATTACTAGGGACCTCACAATATAATATGTACCACAACAAAGTGAGATTTTCCACAGTAAAAGAGGGTAACACAACACGCCCTCACCTGGTCTCATTTATATAAAGTATATTATTTATATATTATATTTATGACTAAGAATTGTTACTGATAGAAGAAAGAGGATTTTAACCCATGAATTTTCATCGACATCAAAGTTATGTCTGGTGCCTGTGCATCGGAATGTACCGTATATTTATTTCTTGGAATATTTTGGTCCATATGAGGTACAGACTAGGACAGGCCAGCAGAGGCTTGCCTAACACTCCAAAACCAGACCAGAACGTGTCCTCTCTTTGTCACAATTAGTCCAACAAGCGATTCAATTGAGCCTCATTGAGTTACATTCACTGTTTTAGCTAGGTATTGACTACAAAAGTACATTTTGGCCCAAATCTAGAGTGGGTAGTATCTTAACATTACTGACTACTGGTCCTGTCCACCCCAGATACCTGCTCTACTGCATATGTGACCTTCTGCTGGAGTTCCTGGTTCCTGAAATACCTGAGGAGGACTTCCAGAGCAGTCTGCTGCAAAGCCTGTCCAAGAATCCAGAGAAACTGCTGTCTTGAGGGGACAAGTCTAGACTCTGTTCACTTACAAACAAAGGCTCAATTTTTCATGATGATCATTCACCACTAATTGGTAGATGAAAGCTTGTGTGAAAGTGGGGCCGCTGCTGTTCTATTAACGTTGACGGGAGTGCAAGTGAATGCATCTGGCGAGACTGAATATTCATTGTTCCCCCATTTAAACTGCAGGATTTGGACCCTGAGGTCATTCAGGTCTGTCTCCAATTTAGCCTTTATGTATTGACGTATGTGGCTCTTGAACATAGTGTGCTGTACACACATACACACAGCACACATTTGAACCAGCTTTGATTACATGAAAGCACCTGGTTTGTGTTTGATCCCAGAACGCCTCTGATGTGCCGCACTGAAAACCGATCGGATCTAAACATGTGGGAAAGCCTCCTCCGATCTCCACGTCCAGCCTCTTCCTGCTTGCTAAAACCTCCAGCTTTGGACAAACTCAGTTCAGATGGTCTTCACACTCTGCCCTCATCCCCTCCCAGAACCCCCGGGTCCAAACACCCACGAGTGTTGCTCCACTCTGGAGAAGCAGTATTTGCCTTTCTCCCCCTCGTTAAGGCTCAGCGTTGGTTATCGGGGATTATTGTCGCTGTTTCTGTTCTCCCATCTTTAAAATCTGTCCTGCTCAGCATAGAGCCACATTTGTAATTTGGACATAAAGTCACTTCCTAAACCTGAGCCTTCCTGTGACTGATGCTTTAACCTGCACTCAGGTGTAGGAGTCTGTTTCAGAGGAGTAGACTGTGTTTCAGAGTCGGTCAGATATAAGATATTAGAGAGGCTTTGCAGGAACGTCTCAAGTCTCCTATCAACCCCAGCTGGTTGGATTACTGACAGAGTAGCCTAGCTGGTCCTAGTTCCGTTAGCCGTAGCCTCTACTCTAAAACACTAAGGCAAGCAGCTTCAGGAGATTCAGCTTAGTTAAACTGAATGAACAGTTGGTTTTTGTTAGCTAGCTAGCTAGATATCGGAAAGCACAAAGCAACTATTGTAAATGATAAGACATGCAGTGATAGCCACTTCCAGCTGCTGGTTATGTAACAGTAGCTACTGGGAAAATCAGATGTGTTAACAATCATCATATAGCTGGCCAGATACTGTGGCTAGCTAGCTAACAAGCTGACATGAACTGAACACGCATTTGATCAAATGTATCAGTGGTGAAATGATCAGTTCCCAGTCAAAAACAGCACAGATATTAACCATGTCTATACTACACTGATGAGGTGTCCAAGTCATAAGAAAGGCAGTCAGCGGTTCTCAGCCACGATGCCAAGAGCTGAGCACCTCCAATATGGCTGTCAGAAGGCATGTTTCATCAGCTGAAAGCCCCCTATAGAGCTACACAAAGACTTTTTCACCTGGTAGTGTAAACTCCCAAAGAACAATTGGATACCAAGGGGATCATCAGCAGGGATCATCTTCAGCTCCTGAACGCATGTCACAGTACCATGGTGGACGTCCAATAACTGTTGTCAGTTGTTCCCCATCTCACTTAGAAAATCTCTGAAGAGTATTCCAGTGGACTACTGGTTTCAGCTTCTTGCTCTGTTTGGATGAGGACAATAAACAAGTAACTGTTCTTGCTCCTCATTAATAATATCCCAATGATAAGGTTACAGCCGAGGTCACTATTTGTGTCTCACAGATTGTCTTAAAATCCTTGCCGGTGTGACGGGTGCAGTAATATTGCACACAAAGACCTGGACCTACAGTAGATAGAAGTGACAGTGAAGGGGTCACTTGATCTCTCTCTGTAATGTACAGTAAACCTCACATGCCATCTCACATACAGAGATTCAGAGGTGAGACCAAAATCCAAACCCTCTCTCCGTCCACTTTGATGTTACTACCATTTCAGTGTTTTGTACCCGAGTCGTTGCACTCGTCTTGTTTTCGTCCTTTTGTCTTCTTCCATTCCTTTGCAACGACTTTTGATTTTGCCTATTTATTAACCTATTTATTTTATTTGATTGTAAATTATTTGTTTCCGTCCATAAGTGTGATTCCACAATCTAAAAGGAATTAAGAGGGGGTGCCATTGCCAGCAGAAAAGATCGTCATTTCTTCTGGTAGGAAATGCCTTTTTTATGTAACTATGCCTTACAAGACGACTCGAAGAAGTTCCTGCACTATGCAGCACCAGTCTAGTCGGTGATCATGCCTTAGCAGGATGTTAGTACTCCGGTGTACGCCCTTTTGTTTTTCATGTCAGGTTGCGTCGAATGTTGTTGACACTGTTACTGTTGTCAGACCTCTAATTTAACGGGAGATTTTGTTGCACGCGAAGGAAATGCATGTCATGTCACCGGGTCAGATCACCAAAATGTACATAGACATTGTTCATAGTCGCATAGTCACACTCGCATCTCCTGCTTCCCACTAATAGGTGTCATATTTGTCATGGGACAGATGTGCTGTATTTGTTGTTAGCATGTCAATATCAAATGTTTTACAGACAATAACTGCGTTCCTTAATCCTGTTTTCTCACCGCCATTCATTCCTCTTCATGTTTTGTTATAAATCACTATCAGGAAAATGTGTCGCTCACTGTACTATCTTTTTGTGTAAAAAAAAAAGTCATAATGCAAAGCTTTGAGACAACCCAGCCTAGATCCCCTGAATGTTTCCCCATGCCTGTCTTCACCAGTTTTAAGTGCTTGGCTTATTTTCTATCTGAACACCTGTCCCTTTTGGTAACTCTGTGCGGTGTGACTCGTGAACATGTGGCTTTGAGTGTGATTCGTTTTCCCAGTGGTCCGTGCGCTAGTGCAGATTGTGTAAATGAATTCCATCACGTTCTTTTAAACATTTTGCTGGTTGTCCTTGAGCATATTTGCAAAACCAATAAAATGAACAAACGCAGGTTATTAAACCTCTAACTGTTGTTCACACTCATTATTCCCTTGGACGGACGAATGTAATACATTTTACAAGAAGTGAATTCAGGCTGGTGTTGAGTTTTGACATTTAGATCTGACTGGCCTATATCTGAGCAAAGTGTCAGTGATTATATCAAGGAACTCTTATGTAAGTGCAGCAGCAAACAATTTACCTCCAGGGTGGAGGTCAATAATGTTTAAGATTTTTATCCATTTGCTATTTTACATTCATTATTGATCAAAATGCACTTTATTCTTGCTGTAAATGTCTTGCCGTGCCCTGCAGACTCATGGTTTATATCCAACAACAACAAAAAGTGTCCATGAAAACCTTTAAACGCCCCCTAATTACAATCAGAGCCATTTCTTGGAACTTTTTTTTTTTTTTTTTTGAGCTTAACTTCTCAAACAACAAGCAGTGGAGGTGGAGAATGGATTTGTGTTGCTGAGAAATCTTAAATTGCATTTACAGATTTAAAAAAAATCCCTTTGCTTTAGTCAAGCTCTGATTATATTTGTTTATTTGGGACATGCATAAATGAATTGACTTCAAAAGTAACTTGGCACTTGAAAGCAATTTTTTATGTATTTTTTAAAGTTTTTACTGCCCCATAGTACATCATGACCACAGGGTTGTTGTTCTACCCATTTGTAGTGTAGCTGCCCTGGTTCCTGTCTGGACAATGCAGCTCACTGTCTTCTTGGTTTTACAAAGGGTCAGTGAATGTTACTCAGGCTAAAGCGTTGTGTTTGGTTTCTGACGTAGGTGCAAGACAATTAGTTTCTTGACTTCTCCATCAAACAGTCACTTTGGCCAGACTTCCTATACAGCTTCCAATTTCTCAAAACTGCCATACTTTTTCCAAACCTTAATTCCTTTTGATTTGATTTGGTGCCCAGTATGATTTATGTGACTATATGTGAGATGATGCGGGACTAAAATCACAGAAAATTAATAGTATATTAGGACAGTACAACAATATTTTTCCGATTCAATAGACCTGCAATGGATCACAAAATGTACAACAGAGGTCTGAACTGCAGAGCTGGGCAGGAGGCTGTGGCTGTAAATACCTTTGTCTGGTGGATGATCCCACTATTCCTGGAAAGCTATTCAGAGCTCCATCTTATCAGTTGGGGGTCTTTGCTACCAGATGCATGAATGTATGGGGTGTGACCCAGGGAAAAATGGAAATAGCTGCAAGTGTTTGACCGATTTTTGAAAGCAGACTATTTACTGATTTACTGATACTGATATTTTTTTTTTCACCGAGAAATTTACAAGCCTTCAGTGTTTTCTCTGAAACAGCATTTAGACCATCATGGGACACTCAAACTCTCCACTGAAACCCAGACGAATGAAATTATTTTAGGGTTAGGCAGCTCTATAAGACAGAGTGACCCCCCTCCCCCCACCTATTCAATGGAAACTTACTGCCTTTAAATTAAATGAAGACATAATGTACAAAAAAAATATTGTACAGTAAACAATTAAATGAATAAAATAGGCAAAGAAAATACAATTTCATTGCAGGTTTTACAGACTGTTTTATGTAGCTGTGGTCAGGGAGGAACCTCCTTCATATGGACACCGACTGATATCTGATCTTTAATAACAGGCGAATATCGCCCGATCTAACAGCAAATGCGCTGTCTCTTCTCAGTCAGTGTGAAGGGTTTCAGAGGGAGGAGACAGATTCGCATCATCGCTTTGCTTCGCGTCGACTCTCCGCGGCGCGCTAACGATCCCACAGGCTCGCTGTGTAGAGACGGCTGGGGGGGCGGGCGCTGCGCTGAGTTGCTCTTTGTGTTTCAGGGCAGGGTCTACGTGACCAGACTGACGAACGGGGTCGCTGTAGCAACTGGGCCTCCGGAGGAAAAGGTGGGGGTGGTGGGGGGGGGGCGGGGGTGCCGGTGAAATGAAGACCTCCTTGGAAGCAGCTTTCAGGACCCAAGGACCGAATGACTAACCTGCTGCTGCTGGCATAGTCTGGAGAAACCCAGAGGTCGCCACGGTGATAGCCCATCCCAGTTTTAACTTCCTTTATTAACGTCCCCAGGTCCTACATACTGAAGCTGAAATGTGAGCAGACGTACAATTACCAGTGTAAAATATACTCAAGTAAAAGTAATAAGCAGCTCAGAGTTACTTTTTTTTCAAAAGAGAAAATTGATTGATACTTGCAATGCTAGAGGGACAAAAAGAGTTCAAACTTGATTCACTGGATGAAAACAAACACAGAACGTGCATAAATGAAAGTAAAGCATCAATCAGCAAAACAAAAATATATACTTGAGTAAAAATAAAATGACTAGCTCAAAAAGTACAGTAATGAGTAGATGCAATTTGTTTCACCCTTTCACCCTTGGTCTACACACACACACACACACACAAAATAAAAGTACCCTTAAGCCTTTTAATTTGGCCTCTTTGAAGCTGGAAAGTAGCCAGAGCAAATGCATGTGCCCCTTTGCTCTAAGTCCATGATCCCTGGATGGAAGAAGTCTTTTAATGAGGAGAGGAAGAGCTAAAGATAGATGACACATTTATAAACACCTCTATTAAAACTAATTGCATTGCCTGTCTCATTTATATCAAATGGCATATCAAGATGACTTTGACAGATGTAAATGCACAGACATTTGTAGCAATGCCAATTAATTGTCCCGACCATGTTCAAAGCTACATTGTGCAACTTTTCTCCTTGAGACAGGAAGTGTATTGTTAGTCCCTCCCTCCTCCCCCTCAGTTGGTCAGGTTCCAGCTCCAACACTTGTCATCATCGTGATGAGCTGTCTACCTTGAAGCGGCGTCTAACTGAGGTAAGCGGCGCCAGTAAAGCTGCCACAGGCGTTGAAGAAGGTGAACGCAGCCGATGTGATCAACGCTGATGTGTTTTTGAACAGGTGTTGTCTGACGTACATTTAGCTTCTGTTTTCTTCCTGCTTTCCTCTATTGTTGTTGTTGCTATGACGTTCTTGTGCTGTTACCTTGATAGCCACAACCCAGCTCCCCACTGGCCACGCCCACAGCCACCTACAGAAACTCAATCCCCAAAATGTTCCAAACGTCATTTAAAAGCCAATTTCAGGCAAACTGGGGAGATTTAGACATGAACACAAAGGGTCACAGACCAACACAGACCGACGATGTCTGATATATCCTGTTTATTTATTATTATTTTAATGTGAAAAATGTTGCGTATTGCAACTTTAAAGTAATAATCTGTGACATTTTCAAGTAAATAAATGTCTGTTTTGCTACTGTCTATTTGATTGATACAACATAACAGTGATCAACCTCCTCTATCCAGTTCATGAAAGCTTTTCCATTTGCTGTTCTAAACACCCGGTGTCCGGTAGGTGTTTCCTGGGAAAAATGCTCTGGTGGACAGGAAGTGATGCGTTTTCTGTTTCTGGCTTGTTTGGAATAAATAGAAGAACTGGGTAGTTAGCATGAGCAGCGATAGCCATCGTGGCTGAACAGACAAAGACACAGACAAAAGAGCGCCACCTACAGAAACTCAAACTCCATCAACAGAAAATCCAAGGAGAAAGACGTCACAGTACTGGACACACTGTTTGATTGACAGGTGATCTCTGGGAAGAGCAGTGAAGAAACACCACAGCGACGAGGCTGAGAGACAAAGATGGAGACTAGATTAAAAAAAAATACATACATGAATCCCACTGTCTACCTCTTTAAATAAATTGAAATTCTCGTTTCACATGAACATGACCCCCGTCTTCATGGGCTGATTTACTGGACACCACATGTTCCTTCTCTTCGACAGGTTATGCAATCTCCTCTAAACCTCACCCGTCCTCCAACATTATGCTTTGGTCTCCAGACGTTTTGGAGAGGCACACGGTACCTTCTCTCTTCCTGTCAAATTCTTGTTCTCTTTACTTTCTTACATAATAAATAAAATGCAGACATACGTGGCCACAGCTGAAAACGCTCCGAGGACATACTAGATGGATGTTTCAGTTTAGGGTCAAATTCAGCCTAAGAATCCACAGAATCCCCCAGAATACTTCTTGTGCCCATGAGCAATTCTTTTTTCAAAATTCAAAGACAGAGAACCAAAAATGGAATCTGTGATGCCACCAAGAATGTGGTTTTGTGGATATTTCTCTTGAGAATTCACACCCAAATAAGCCTTATTTCTTATTCCTTATTTCTAAACAAGCAAATGTCCCCTTGAAAAAAAAAATCACCCTGGGTGCTGACACTGTGGGCGATTAAAATCTCCAAAAGTCTCCTATGTATCACCAATGGGCTCAACTGTGTCCCTTCATGAAATCGGAAAAACTGAGTCTCGGGGCTCTGCTGTCTGGGTTTGGAAGAGACTAAACCATTCGGTCCAAGGTCATGAAAATAGTCCATGCAAATTCTGCTTGCTCACTTGAAGATGACTGGGATTACTGGTAATACCGGGGTGACGAGCAGATATTTGCTGGAACCTGTGTGCGAAGCTTTGCGTTTAATAGGTTGCATGTTGGAGATGTTGTTCTAACCTCTCTGCAGCTCACTTTCATGAAGTGATACGAAGGACACGTGTAAGAGTGACATTATGCTGGGAACTCATGGGAAAAATAGAAACATATACAGCAAATGAAACATGTTACCGCCATACCTTTCAGTGTTCATTGGTAGATTACTACAATGCAGAACAGAACATGCCAGCAAGTCATTGTAAATGAATAGAGATGGGCCGTTTTGCCAACAATTATCACCGCTGTTGTTTTTAGTGAATTGTGTGTATGTCACCTATACTGATGTTATTGGAGTGACAAGGTCTAATTCCTGTGGCAGGCAATATTGCTCATCTCAGTTGCTCAGTTGTCATTGTAATTGCTAATTAGGGCAATTAAGGGAGGGAATATATTGTCAAAAAATTGGAGCAACACCAGTTAAATGTACTGCACTACAGCGCCCTCTTGTGTTCACTAATCCATTCCCATAGGGCACAAGCAGCTCTGCAGCACTGTAACTTCGCTTCTATTAATTGACTATGTTAAGCACTTTGTAACCTTAAAAAAACTTTCTTCTTCTTCTTTTTGTTAGATTTGTTAAAATAACAAAAAAACAACAACATCTGACTGCATCATTTCTGGTCTCACAAAATAATAAACCGTCATGAGAAGTCCTGCTCTATCTAATATAAATAAAATCACCTTATTCTATTTATCCCTGGATTTTCTGTTTTCTGTCTAGCCATCCCTTCACCCCTAGAGGGCGGTGTGACCAAGCTGTGGCGTTAGCGTCCATCCTCAGAGCGACCACAGGGAGGCGCTGCATGGTTAACTGCTGGAATCCACCTGTTACTCCCACTACTTTCAACAGGAGGATGTGGAGGCAGGGATGCAGTGGAGGATGGACCCGTCCAGGCTGACTGAAGCCTTTATTATGTAAAACCATAGTACTCATCCTAGCAGGTAATACCAAACTGGTGTGAGTTATACAAGGATGGGGTCTTTTAAAGGGAAAAGCAGATATTAATGCTTTTCTGAAAATATTATGGGTTTTTGTCTGTATTGGTGGTTGTTTGCCTTGTGGTGATCACCATCCCACAGGTCACAGTTCATCATTGGGTGGAAGTAACAAAAAGTAGTTACTCTCAAACATAGCTTTTACGTGTATTTGTACTTCATTTGTACAAATACTTTTGGAAATCAGTAATTTTACTTTTACTTTAGTATGTTTTGACTTAAGTATTCACTTACAGCGTTAAGTTTAAGTTTCCATTAGCATGGAATCAGAAACTATCAATTAATATAACATGTTCATATTTATAACAACTATATGTGGTGAGTGAGAGAAACCAGCAGCAGGGGGAGGAAATAAAAAGAAGGGCAAACTATGACCTCCAGTCCTTGATCACCATGAGGCAAACAACTACCAATTATAAAAAGCATTATTTTCTTATTTTTTGTCCCTCGGTTTACGTAGCTTTACACTGCACTACGTCCCTGGAAACAAGCTAAGGGAAAGTCAGTGAATGTCATCAGATTCAAACCCATGGCCTGCACAGAAACCACCACTAACAGTACTTTACTTCATTTATGTGCAGAGTCTATACAATTCAGTAACCTTTACCTAAGTAAACCTGTACACCAGTGATTTTACTTCTAAGTACAAATTCAGCAGTAACAGTAACAGTACTTCTACTTGAGTAGGATATTTTGAATGCACACACTCAGTCAGTCAGTCAATCTGCATTAAGATAAGATGAAACTTTAATGATCAACGAGGGGAAAATGATCTTGCAGCAGCAACAAATAGTAACCGGATACAAGCAAGAAAAATAGATGGGGTTATTCAATGTAACACAATTTCAACAACACTAGATCATGTTGAGTAGAAAATGCAAGAGATTACAAAAAATAGAGATTACAGCATGTATGGTGTGCAAAAGACAGCAGTAGAGCATGCAGAGAGAAAGAGAAATTACTGAAACATGTAAATATACCACAAAACATGAAATCTATGCAGTGAGCCTATCCCAGAATGCATAGATGGAGAGGAGAGGAGAGAGAAGAGAAGAGAAGAGAAGAGAAGAGAAGAGAAGCTGAAAAACGGATAGAGAAGGAAGTAAAGCCTTACAGATAACTGGTGGAGGTTAAATCCCGGTTCAGCTGGTTACCATCCCCGGTGTCGCAATGCAGCTGAAAGTGTTGAGCAGTCCAAACACTTCCACAGCTGTACTTGTAACCAGAATCCTTTTCCTCCCTAATTAATTTCCCCTGCCTCTGTAACTGGCTGGTGTTGTGTTTGTTTATTGTTCCAGCGCTGAGCTCTGTGGACACGAGGCGGGGGAAATCAGCCTCCATTACTCAGCCCGCAGAAGAGATCTTTAACTGGGATAGGCTGGTTTAGTGTTACTCGCAGAGTGCTATGGGATATGAACAAAAATCAAATATAGTTTCAGAAAAACTTTATGCTGTTTTTTTTTCCTCATCAGTTTGAAACTACTTACTTCACGTTAATCAATCAATTTGATGGTATATCAATTTGCAGATATGTGGGGCCCAAATCAGATCAGTGTCCTGATGTAGTTTGATTGATTACATATTTATTATATAACTGATCGATACTGCACTGGTTGTCTATGGGAAGACCTTAACCTGAATTGATTTTTGAGCAGATTCCACACAAGTAGGCATGAATATGTTTTATTAATATTAGGCTTTCAGTGGAGAGTTTTATTGTCTCGTGGTCTAAATGCTGTTTCCACCCTGACAAGGAAAAACATTCTGGCGGGAACACTGAATACTTAGCATTTCTTTTTTTTTGGCATGAAAAAAAAAGAGTCAAACGCTAGTCCTGATAAACTCTACGGGAAAAAATGCAATAGTTTTGTTCTTTGTTCAGGGTAGTTTATTTTATTTTACCCTCCAGTTAATGTTGTAATGGTGAATAAGTACAGAAGTCCATACGCGACTAATGGTATCAGCACTTCCACCATCAGCTCGATCCTCAAATCCTTTAATTTGGTGGGAGACACCGAAGACTCTCTGCCATCTGTATTATTGTGTCTGCATCAGATTTAATGCTGGCTGTGCAGCTGTCCTCAGCCGGCGCGTCTCCCTGCTCGCCTTCCACATGAAATCAACAGTGTGCTCTTTGTTGCTGTTGCTAGTTTCCTGAAGCAAATAGGAAATGTAACGTCGTCGCCTGCCAAAAGAAGGATCAATCTGACACGGTCAAGCAAACCACAGCAGCCCCACACACGGGATGGATACGACACGCCTTAGAGTATGTGTGTTCTGTACATAGACACACTTAAACACACACATACAACACACACACACCTCCAGAAATGTAATAGAGATGCACTTCGGCAATATGGACACTGTGTGAACTCCAGATAAACAAAGTCTGCTCATCACATGGGAGTCTTTGCATCGACAGTGCTAGTAAAACACATGTACACACACATGCGACACACACACACACGCACCTCTGGGGATTCCTACAATCATTTCCGAAAACATTCTCCCTTAATTGTAGAGGAAGGTTCACAGGGAAGGTGAAGGGGAGGTTAACTGATAATCAATCAACCTCAGGGCCAATGCTCTGACCTAATGTCACTTTGGCCCCTGGAGGCCCGGCAGGACATAGTTGGGGCCAATACCAATTCAGTTAATTGAAGGCGAAAAAAATTTGTAAGATTGTAAAAAAACTTTAAAGGCAAAATTCTCATATTTAAAGGTGATATGTGTGGCATTTTAACATCGATAAGTCATTAGCACGTTCATTTTGAGACAGACCATCAAAGAGAAGATTCACCTGCTACGTTTTACACTGTGCGCCACCAGGTCGGATTTAGCGGGGAATCTGCTGGATTGCTTTACGGCACAAAACAGGAAGAGGGTGCTGTTCTTCCAGCGCTAACGGAGCTAAAGCTTTCAGAGTTTCTGGTAACAGCAGATGGTGGAAGGAGAGAAAGGAAGATGGAAAAATCATTTCCAATATATTTAGCCTCTTCAGTAAAGACAAAGATGCCAGGACAGGGAGCCAAGGGGTTTGTGGGAAATGTAGTCACTACCACTAACAAGCGGGGAGATAGAGGCTACCAATCACCTCCACCATGGTCTCGTTTGTTTACAGTAAATATACCAAGGTGTCACAATTCATTTAATAATGACTTAATGAAGTTTAAAGATACTACATGTAGCACCTTTAATCTATGGACATGTGCTTTGTTTTGATTTCAACATACCATTAATTCCCTCAATATATTTGACCCCGACTCTGCATTGGTAGTAGGGGTACGACGGGCCTCACTCGGTCATATAAGGATCTGTTTCTCTTAGTTTCTTTGTTTATACGAAGACATGAAGCTCCTCAGACCATGTTAGATGGCAGCTGACTGTACGGCTCTGCTTATTGGTGAGTGATCAAAGGCCTGAACCCCCGCTTGACCTCCCAGAGTGCAGTCTGATCTCAAGATGGGTTAGTGTTTACGTATGTTAAGACAGGTTGAGTGGAGAATTAGCAGCTATCTGTCCCCTCTGGAGACTTGCTCTAGACAGACAAAGGTCAAAGGTCATAGGTCAATCGTACTGGTAGCTTATTGCTCAGATCGCTTCATCTCATTACTTTAAAAAGTCTTTGTTTTGTCTAGAGTTGTGACCATTCAAGAACCATTTTAGTCTATTTTGAAATTTCTTGAACTGTCTATGCACTTACAATTGTACAGTCAAGCCAAAACCTTGAAGAAGAGCATTAATTTTTTTTAAATGTGTAGATGATGTCAACAATACGGTATGAGTTAGACAGCCAGGATGCTGTTTTAGGATACTAGTTCTATTTTTTGGAGAGTGAAAATCCTCGACTCGCACGAAGCCGATTAGAAAAGTCTTGTAAAAAAAAAAACACGCCGCGAGTCTCTGCCAGCTGTGATGGAGAGATGAAATCAGACTGGGGTGATTTGGCCGGTGGACAATCAACAGTTAGTGAGGAGTCGCGCAGACGGTTATGGGGCTGCCTCAGGACTTCAGATGGTATTATGCTGGATACCTTGGCCTCACCAGTTGTTGACGTGTTGATGTTTTCTTCCCACCTACCTTCCTCTGCTTGTCATAATTACTAACTACAAAACTAATAACGGCTAGAGTCAGCAACCTTGGAGGGTCTTGGATCGTCATTTCCATTTTGCAATTCCTGAGTTGGACTTGAATCTGAGCTCTGATAGATTGCCTCTGCATTTAATAGATTATCTCTCTCTCCCTGTTGCCATGTACCTGGATGCTGCTTCTTCCTCTCCCCCCTACTCATTTCAGTCTGGCTAACCCTCAGGCCTCAGCTGGCCTCCGAGATCTAATCATTCAGTGGGAATGAAAGAAACACATTAGGGTCCTAATTTGAAATGTGTAGATTAGATAATGCAGGACGGCATTTGGACAAAGACCAGACCACCCATCCTGTCCGTTCCATCTTCCATCCATCCATCTCTCCATCCACAGTCGGGGGCCACAGCTTGAATGGAAGCAGCTGTTGTCGTCCTTCTATCTATTAGAATCTCCGGACATTTAGGAGAGGAAACAGTACAGGAGTTTGAGAAATCACTCTCCAATCATCAGCGTAATCTCTATGGATGTGATTTATGCAAAGCACGAGAGGGCTTTGTTCTTCTAGAAAGTGGCCCATCTGGTTCTTTCAAAACAAGAGATGATGAAGTGAAATCTCATCATCTGAGCCTCTGGGAGAGTAGGTGGCAGTTGCCGAGGCAATAACCCAGTAGAAGAAATATGGAAGTGCCATAACTTTTCCTCCAAACTTTTCCGCTGTGAGTCAGTGTGCTTCTGTTGTACCTATAATGCATTTGGCTTTCCTTTACAGGGAAACAGATAAACAACATAGAGAAGTTTAAAGTAATAATTTGTGACATTTTTATACAAATAAATGTCTGTTTTGCTAATCTCTATCACTGATTGATATACCACAATAGTGATGTAATCTCTAACCAGTTCATGAAAGCTTTTTTTTGCAGTTTGTTTGGAATAGATAGAAGAAGAACTGGGTAGTTAGCATGAGCAGCGATAGCCACCGTGGCTGAACAGACAAAGAAAAGAGTGCCACCTACAGAAACTCAAACTTCATCAACAGAAAATCCAAGGAGAAAGACGTCGCAGTACTGGACACACTGTTTGATTGACATGTGATCTCTGGGAAGAGCAGTGAAGAAACGAAGAAACACCACAGTGATGAGACTGAGAGACAAAGATGTCAGCAACATCAAAAAAAGGGGAACTCCCAGCTTCCCACTTTAAAAGACTATACCGACATTTGGGGAGTTTGGCCTGTTGGATGTGATATTGGGTAAGGAGGGAGGATTGCCACCAAAATCATCTTTGTCTCGGTTAGATAGCTGATGATTGAACATTGATGATGATTTTGGTGCCAATCCTCTCGTCCAAAGAGTTAACTAAAACTAAACTATAACTAAACCTAAATAAAATAACAAGAATCACCACTGCCAGGGTGAAGGGGTTTTATTCATACTGGGAATGGTACTGTCATTATAAGGTGCTTCAAATGAAAAAAGCATAAACAAATTGGCTGTTTTGTTGACCTCAAAATCAATCTGCAGAAGTCAGCAATAAACACCCAGCGGTGAAGAGTCTGGAACTTGCCAGTTTGTCAGTTGATTGTCAGTTGATTTGTCATACGTTGCAGCCGTAGAGCGGTTTCATAGCCTCTGTGGGCAAATGTACCAGCTCGGTTTGCATGCATTCCTGAGTGATTCCTTATCTCCTCTGGCACACCTACCTGGGCCGTGGGATGGTGCAGGTCAGCAGTATTTCTTATTCTATCCCTACGATGCCATACTGATTTTCTCTCTCAGACGTTCGACTCACTACATGACTGAACACATTGTGAAAAGATTGGACATCACACACTCAATGACAGATCACAGATTGTCTAGTGCCATGGAGGTGCACACACTTGAGCGAAGATTGCACTCTTGAACAAAGCGAGATAAAAACTCTAAAATATTCTCTAGGCCTGAACCAACTGGCAGCCAGTGTAGATTTGCTAAAATGGGAGTTGCATGATCTCACTTACAGGTTTAGAGAGAGCTGAGAGAGTTGTTTTGTCAATATGAGATGAAATGAAGGCATGGATAACTTTTTCCATATCAGGAAGGGATGAAAATGATGTAATTTTAGAGATAGTCCTTGGCTGGTAAAAATGACTCCCAAATTTCTGGCAGCTGATTTGACATTTGTTGCCATGTTTCCAAGGTAATCATAAATTTCAGAAGCTGCCTTTGGTGAGCCAAACACAACAATATGATTTATCAGATTTATCATTAAGCTGCAGAAGGTTTTGAGATATCCAACATTTGATATCTGCTAAACAGCTATGTAAGGAGGCTAGGCCATGTGGATCATTGGGGTTTACAGGCAAGTACAGCTGTGTATCGTCAGCAAAACAATGAAAAGCAATGATGTGTCTGCAAATTGTAGGGGAAGCATATAGAAAGAGAAGAGAATAGGACCAAGGATGGAACCCTGAGGAACCCCACAGCTTAACGGAGATGAGCAGGATACAGAATTCTAAACTGATGGAGAATTTTCTGTCAGAAAGATAAGATATAAGCCAATTGACAGCAGTGTCTGAAATTGCAACTAAATCTCTAACTCAATCAATTAGGATTTGTAGTCAACAGCATCAAAAGCTGCACTGAGTTCAAGTAGCACCAGGACTAGTAGCAGTGGAAATGGCTAGGCTAGCTAACTAGCCAGACAACGTCAGCAGGGAGAGAGATTGTAAAATACTTTCTAAATGTCCTTATAAAAGACTTGCAGTCAGCACCTCAAAAATACAAAAAAAGCAGCATAAATCTAAGAAAAACTGGGAAAAACCAGTAAGATAATAAAACTGTCAAGATCGAAGTCAGGACGAGCAGACCAAGCAGTGGTACTAGCAACAGTATCATCCTGGATTTCAATGCCGTTTTAGTGTCACATGGTCTAAATGTTGATTTGGAGGCTTTTCCACCCTGAAAAGAATACAATTCTGAGGGAAACACTGAATACTTTATCTCCTACCTTATCTCAACTTTTTCTATGATAGTTACATTCTCATAATTCACTTCCCACCCTCTGTCCTCAACAACCTGGCTCCAGTATTCAGTGTCTTGCTCATTCACAACTGGCCAGCGTAAAGCCAGCAAGCATTCTCGTGTCCAGCCAAATCACATCAATAGAAGGACTTGAAGGCAACTTTGAAGCAACACACACAGAGTTTGTGATGACAACCACGAAGCAACACTCTCAACACTTCTTATTAATTTTGAAGATGCTTGACTATGCTCTGACTATGATGCTTTTACAATGATTGTTCGGCTGTGTCAGCTTTCATCTCGTCTCATCAAAAGTTTTTAAAGGTGCTATATGTAGCTTTTTACATCGTATTTTACCTCAATAAATCATTATCACATTAATTTTACATTGTATTTTACACTGTGGCCACTGGGTCGGATTTGGCGGGAAATCTGCTGGATTGCTTTACAGCACAAAACAGGAAGAGGGTGCTTTCAGAGTTTCCGGCAGAGGGTGGAAGGAGTGAAAGGAAGATGGAAAACTCACTTCCAACATGTTTACCCTCAGTGAAAACCTTGCAGCACCCTCTTTGTGACAGGAACCAAAGTGGTCTTAATTTTGAGAAACACTAGTACTAACAACATCACCGGTGTGAGATAGATGTTACTCGACCATGGTTGTTTACAGTAATTATATCAAGGTATGACAATTAATTTGACGATAATATGTTGATGTTTAAAAAACCTACTTATAGCACCTTTAACAAAAAGTAACAACTGATACAGATTGGGGCAAACGGATGCAGCTCTTGCTCATTTTTGGCGAATAAAGCAATGAAGCCACAGGGGACAGCTTTCTGTGGTGGGAAAGTTAGCTGATCAGTGTAGCCTCATTACACACATCAACACTGGAACTCTTGCCAACAAAACGACTTCAACCATCCCTGTTCACTCTGCTACAGCTAACTGCAATGCAAAAAAAATGCACTTAGCAGTCATTCTGCTGCCAGTGTTTTAATCAAGGCAACATCTTTACATTGCCATTTCTATTCGCAGGAGATGAGCGGGGAATGTTTTTTGCGGCGCAGATGGTGTCAGGTCGTAATGTCACCTCCAGTTGTACTAAAATAAGTAAGGGGAGGAGTAGGAGGAGGGACAAGGGGAGGTGGTGGTGGAGAAGGAGAGAATAAGGAGAAGCAATATTATGGCACGGGAGGAGAAAGGAGGAAGGAGGAAAAGAGGAAGGAACAGAAGAGGGAAGAGGAGGGGGAAGAGAAACCAGTCCTCCTCCCATTCCCTTTGATGAATGACAGTCAAGGTTCATTTAACAATATGTTTCATCAGAGCCATTTATATTACTTCATATCACCTTAGCCTTTTGTTAAAATCTTATTTAGTTTAATATCTCGCAGGAATACTCACATTCACGATTCAATACGTGGGTGAGGCCTCTCTACTCTGATTTGTGGGGTGTTACAGTGCAAAACACGAGAGGATGATGGCTACATGTCATTGCATCTAAAGCAATTTCCTCTCATGTCCTCATTACTGACTCACCATAAGTCACTAAAAAGCTCTCATTCCTCCCCTACTTCAACCAGAAGTGATCCTGAGATAAAGGTGTTTAAAAGCCTGAGCACTGATGGATTAAGAGACTGCACTCTTCCAGATCCTATGACAACCCTAGTCAACCAGGCATTCAGAGCGCTCATGTTGGAATGAATGGCTGTTCATTTCAGACTTTATCTTGGAACACATGCTGCAGAATTTGGGCAAGTTATAGGGCACATTAAGTTTGTTTTGCAGCACTGCTTTCCACACACTGAGTTGTGAGTAATGAGGGCCACAAAGCATAAGCAAATATCCACCAATCACTGATGTATATCTATCTGACTAATGTGACACACAAGCTTTAAAGCTGCATTTAGAAAGTTTTTACGTAAAAAAACAAAGTGGGGCTCAAACAGAGAAGAGTCCCATCTCCACCAAATTGAGACGCAATGGAGTCCCCCGATAACGTCCCGTTACAGGATTTCATTGTAATTAAGTTCTCAAATTCAAACGGTTACCTCTCAAGGCCACTGCGGGCTAACGTGTGAAATTACCTAGCGCAGCTTTAAAACATGTTGACAGTCCTTAGATGTTCACGTCACGACGTCAGGAGTGATATTAGTCAACCTTAGCTCCTTGTGATTGTGTTGAAGTGGGTGTTTCCAATCTAGACATTAAAGCTGCAGTCCACTGGATTAATATGAAAATGATATACCATGCAAAAAATGATGGGGCCAATAAACTTATGTACAATGACCAATAACAAAATTTGGACTAGGGTTAGACCAATATATATCAGCTTGCCAATATATCGGGCCGATATTTTCCTGTTATCAAAACTCAGATATGATCTAGTCAGTATCATCCACATCTGATATGATGGATATGGAGCAGTTTGATTGATTGATTGATTGTGAATAGGAATATGTTGTTGTTGTTATTATTATTATTGTTATAAGCAGTAGTAGCAATGGTATTAGGAATAGTAGTGTTGGTATTACCCTGGGTTTTGGTGTCCCAGTACTTGTATTTTGGGATTTATTTGAAAATGAAAATGGTTTAAAGATATTAAATATCAGCACAAAGCTATCAGTGGCTTCAATCCAAAAATAATGCTGTTGGTATCAGCCTTGAAAAATCCATATTATTTGAACCCTAGTTGCTAAAATTTCAAGATTTATTGAAAGCAGCATGAAAACCACCTTGTTGTAATGCTAGAGTTTATTGAAGTACTTGAGCTGTGAGCCTGGGGCTTTGGAGGCTGATGGACGAGGAGCATCCATCCAGAGACCAGCTGAGATCTCTCTATTCCATCTGGCCCGAGGCCAAATGGACGAAAAGCAAATGTTCCCGCTGGGAGAGGAGTGGAGTGGAGTTTTTCCTCTTGCAAAATTCCTCTCCGAGAGAGGGGGATTAGTTAATCAGCTGCACCTGTTGCAAACTCTGGGACCGCTCGGTGGGAACACACACAAACACGCATGTCTACACACATGTACACACGCCCATGTGCAGACAAAAACACACAGCTCAAACGCAAGCCTGTGCACATACACACACACACACACACACACACATGCACACACAGATCCAGAGGTCGGTGGGAACATGCCTGTGCGCTTGGTCAGCCTCTCTAGAGGTAGCGGAGGTCAGAGGCGAGTGTTATGTAGTGTTCTGATCATTGCTTTCACATATCACTAGAGACGGAGGGACTTTCCAGAGGAGGAGGCTCCAACGCAACATGGTTTATGCATTCATGATGTCATCTTGCAGTACGTTACAGCACATTTGGAAGAAGTTAGTGTTTAAAGCGTGCAGGAGCCCAGCTTCAACACATGCGTATCATAGCTGCAGGGCACATTCGAACGCACTATTTGTATTTCTGCAAAATATGTGTAACTCAAACACTACTTTCAAGGTTTCGGATTCCTGCCTTGGCCATATCGAAGCTTTGTTAATGCTTAAGCCACATGACAACAAGCCAGAGTAGGAATAGAGGAGGCATATGATTTTGATGATAACGTCTCCAAACAGTTGTGTGCTTGTTCACGCTCAGACTGAGGGGCTAATGCGGGGCAGCACTTCCCCGCCCCCTATTAATCCGATTATCTGATTGGTCATTGTAGTATTTCTCTCATGAGATTAACATTCCTCTTCTGTTTGACTTGATTGTCACCATCGATTCTGGTCAATACGTGAAGTGTTGAGAATTCTCTCTAACACTGAGACAAATGTCCCAAGGATGGGAGAGTAGTTTCTAGCGTCAGTATTTTGCTCCTACAACACAAGGTCTTTCCAGCAGAATACTTCTTCTGTGCGTATCAAGAGAAGCATTATGTAACGGTATCTGTAATATGTAAAGTCATTCTTTCGTTGGAATCACCACAGACAGTAATAACGACCCTGAAGCTACAGTGCTCTCAGAGGACAATGGAGCTCACTGTGCTCACTTTCCACCACACCGATCACACTACGGTTATCATCAGATGAGATATCAAATGTAGCTCAACTGTAAATGTATTGTCTATTGAGTTACATAAGGAAATCCCTTATGGGTATGAAAGCATGCCTGTAATTAGCTGCACAACTTTTGCTGCACGTGCAACATATATCCAATGTAGCACACTGTAATGCATTGCACCTCGTGTGTGCACTGCATACACCCAAATGCATCGTCATTTGGGAAGGAATGCTTACATCCCCATCTGTTATCTTCCCTGCATACACATTGCGGTCTACGGTATGCATCCCGCCCTCTGCGATCGCTAGCTAGCGCAGGCGCTAATACAGAACATCTGCTCTAGCCGGGGGCTGTCTCTCCCCTCATGTTGGAAGCAATATTATGACGTAATTTGCTTTACGAAAAAGAAAAGCGTGCAGATGCAGCGTGTGAGCATTGCCTCTATATTTGGACAAGGCAGGCATGCGAGGATCAATGGAGATGATGTTGTTAGCGCTAAGCGATAATGTGGCAAAAACATGCAGTCTTGTGTGCCCCTCCATCCATGTGCGTCTGGTTAGCGTTGCATTACCTGGAACACGCAGGCCGAGAGAGAGAGAGAGAGAGAGAGAGAGAGAGAGAGAGGGGATTTTGGGCTGCTTATGCTTGGGTGTGGTGGTTGGACGATGGTGAGTTTAACTGAGCATTAAACTCACCCAGGCGTCTCAGATGTTAGTGTTGGCCAACGTGCTGTGTGGTTACTAACTAATGTGGTGGGTCTGGCCCATACTGTCCATGTCTCCCTGTCTCTTTGCTCATTTTCTCTCACTCTGACACACACACACACACACACACACACAAAATCACACATGGCTAAGGCACACACTTACATACACACCCATACACACTTTCAATCAGGGGTGTAGTGGAGGGTGAACCTACCTAAACCCACTTTACCCACATTTTTATTTGCAAAATACACTTTAAGTAGTTTCAAACAAATTCTATGAGGAGGCTTTTTTATTTTTGGTTTGCCTTATGATGATCAATGACCTTTTTATTTACCACTACATCACTGCCTCCCTCCCTCACTCAGCACACATGCATTGGCCACTTACTGATGTAATGCTTATAGAAAGCCTACAATTTGTATCAAAGTGCAATATTTAGGTCAAAACATAGTAAAATGACTGATTATAGGGTCTTTTAAGGGGAAAACTAATTTTATTCTGAAAATATAATTGACTTTTGTTCATGATCACTGCCTGGGGGGGTCATAGTTTACCCCTCCTTTTTATTTACAGTACCACTACATCATTGTATGTCACACACACATGTTGTTCCCCTCTGCACCTGGGCTGTGATTGACAGGTGGGCGGTGGGTGACCACTGGTGACAGCAGTCTGGTGACTTCAGACTGGGTGACGTCGCAGCGGCCGGTCAGCCGATGCTGCCAGATGTGGGGCTGCTGCTGGTTTGCACAGCTGTGCAGCGATGGAGGCATGGGCAGCGTCCAGAAACAACCTGTTTCTAGTCCCACGCTCCCTGGAGGCTTATGGCAGTGTGAAAAGAGCTGCAGTGAAAGGAAGCAAATGTTATACGGCTGTACTCCCAGGAACAACTGGAACTGTTTTTGAGCTGTTTCTGAGGCTTCGACCAATATGGGCTTTTGAAGGCTGATACCGATACCGATAATTTTGGATTGAAGCTGCTGATATTATGCACCGATGTTCAGTATCTTTAAATTTGACCATTTCCTGCCAACCCCCCCCCCCCCCCCCCCCCCAAGAAACAGGATTCAGTGTTTTTGCCCCCAGAATTGTATTCTTGTAAGGGTGGAAAGCCTCTGAAACAGCATTTAGACCATCATGGGACACCAAAACTCTCCACTGAAACCATTACTACTACTATTCAAGTGTGTGTTCCTCTAAAACAATCTGCAAATGCTAGTTGTGAAATGTATTATTTACATTTAAACTAAACCTCTCCAATGAAAGCCACACAGCTACAACAACTACTACTACTACGAATAATAATAATAATAATAATATAAATCATATTAATGCATGCTTGTGTGGAATGTGAACAAAATGTCACATAAGAATCATTTCAGGTTAAGGGCTCACTACTACACTGGTCGTGCAATTAGTATTGATCAATTACACAATATGTAATCAAACCAACTGCATCATATCTAGCATATCAGAGGTGGACGACACTGATTGGCTGATATCTGATTTTTAATAAAAGGCCATTATCGGCAAGTGATATATCAGTCTAGCCCTAGTTGTCTTCATTTCTGAGGGTGGATGCTTCATATTGGGTGGTGTTCGGACTCTCAGGAATTCAAATTGATTTTCATTTTCATTACATTTTCCTCTCTGCAGTGATTGGCAATAAAATATCCTTTGTTTATTTGATCAGAGTGCGCGAGAGAAATCTGGCCTGACTGATTATAACGTAAACACTTCACACGATGCATCATTCCCAGAGTGAATATTTTGGTAATTAGAAGTCATTTTGTGTCTGGGGCCAATTTGAGAGTGAGTGTGTTCATACTTGGCAACCTTGAAATTTTAAGATTATGACACCGTATTTCCTGCATGCTGATGATTTCTTATGTATAAAATGACAATGAAAATATAGTACAAAAACTGCATCAATATCTTTTAATTTCTTAAGTTATCCTTCCACCACGACCGAAAATTGTATTTCTTTTTCTTCACACTCTCCACCATGACATCACTACGTTTTGGTGCAGCATATTTTGTTGACCGTTTGGAAACAGCGGTAATAGTATAAAGCGTAGATGTTTTGTGATAAAAAAATGTAACAAATAAAGTTAATGAGCAGATTTTTAACTCAAAATATGGGGAAAATGACAAGAGAACAACGGGAGAGCTGCATGAAAATCTCCCGGGAAATTGGGAGGGTTGGCATGTAAAAGTATGTTGTGGAAACACACACACACACACGGGAGACAATGTGTGTGCACGTGTTGTATGTGTGCGCCTGATTTGCTATGTGTTTTTAATAGAGGGTGGGGTAGGAGGTTCATGTTTCTGCCGACTCCCACTCAATCTCTCCCTTGTTATTCAATAACGTGTGGATGAGATGTGGACCATGCCATTACCTTTAGTACATGTATTTAGACAGCTGACTTAATTTAGAAATATCTCTCTCTCCCTCTCTCCCCGGATGACAGCATGTGATTGATTAAAGTGTTTGTGCCCTGCAAGTTACATTGTGCATGTTCCTTTCCATTGAGCTCTTCGCAGAAAAAGAGTTCTGCGTGATCAAAGGTGTCTTTAACCTTTGACCTTTTAACTTAAGCCCCATTGAAATGACCCCCTATCTGTGGTTTATGGGGTTCAGCCACTGCAATTGAGAGGGACCTGGTTTTTAAAACATGCGTTGTTCATCCTTTGATCAAATGCAGCCACTTATGTAGTCCTCTGTCCTCTAACTGTAGGGTTTTACAGGTGTATCGATGCTCCCAGAATTTCCCCCCAGGGATCAATAAAGTATCTATCTGTCAACTGTGCTCGCTGTTGTATGAAAATGCTATGATTGTGTAATATGAGGTGAGATTTCCCAGAGTCGCCCATGGCTTCACAACAAGGAACCAATACCAGGACTATCTACAACATCAGTCACTTTAGTTTACTACACTTTACTTAGCACTGTTCACTTTAACACTGGACTTGTCACCATGTACATACTCTGTATATATTCTTTATATCTCCTTTTTTTTATTCAGTGTGTTGATTCACTCTACAAGTTGTATTGTGTGTGCTGGCGGAACGATCAGGAGTAAGAATTCCAATGTGCTTGCGCTTGTACTTGTCGCAAATGGCCAATGAAACTCTTGAACTCTTTAACTTCAACTTGAAGTAGCGACTTCATCAAGAGTGCGGACAACACACTCCAAATTACCCTTCTGTTACTGTAGCTTTACCTGGAATTGAAATAAGTTGATGCCTTCTGTGCTTCTCCATTATAAATCAGGAATTGAGCAACAGCACAGACCCTGAGCAGACCCTGTTGGAATGGCAAGAATGAAAATACGTTTTTTTCTCCTCCGCTTACACCTGCTCAATAACAGCAGTTCCTACACTGGTAACACTTTCTCTGAGTACCACACCTATAATGCATTTTAAGGCCACTCATAAGCAATTATAACGCAATCATAATGCCTTATGACCATGCTTAAAATAACACAATGCTTACTGATGCATTATATCAGCACTCATAGAACACAGATATAACTTATAATAAATTATAAGTACTATTTTTATCCATCTTATAAATGTGAACGACTAGTTATCTATCTGAGGAAGTCTAAACATGCACGTTAAGTCATGGCCGTCTCGACAACCAGATTAAATTACAGCCATCATGGGCAGTTTGTAATTTGCTTCATGAAGAGACAAAACAAATGACTCATGCACATTGTAGGTTTAGTTATACAAACATTTCTGGGAATGATCTTAATGATTGAGCTGAACCTCAATGGGCGGAGCCAAAGAACCACAGCTTTAAGTTTAAGTTAGCTAACTAGCAAACTTGAATGAGAAAGAAGGAACTCTGGTCAAAATATAAATAATATATTATAATATATATACACAGAATATACTTTTTGTTCATTCATTCATGACCATGGCATTCATAAGCAGAAGTGCTAGCTAGCTAACTAACTTACCTTTAGCTACAGACTAGTATGGCTAGTTAGAACTTGGAAGGTCAGCAGGCTATCTAACTAGCTAACCTAGATAACTAGTAGCGCTAGGCTTCATAATATTAGCTACTTCCACTCCTAGCCCTTGCCTTTTTCACTGGGCTTCAGTCTAAAGTTACTAAACCAGAATAATTGTGGTTCTTTGGCTCTGCCCACTGAGGTTTAACTCAACCAATGAGATTATTTCTGCCTCCACTGCAGCTCTGCTTCTGAGAAATTTGTAGAACTAAAATTACAATCTGCCACTATATTAACAGAGCAACACATCTTTTTACCTTGTATTACATAATCTAATGTAGTACAATAAATAATTGAAACTGCAGATACAAATTTTTGAATATGAAGACAAATCCCATGATCTAATTGGCTGTAGATGTTCATTTTGTCACTACAACTATAATAACACATTTTACTATAGCTGTGTGCCTTTTTGGGAGACACGTTTTGATGACCTGCTGGTTGTATGACTAATGGTCAGTATAACATTACACACATGCAGAATGCATAGTACAGCATGTTCTGATGTGCCCCGTTTGTTTGTCCTTGTCCTTGCTGTCAATCTAACATGTAGAGCTAATGTGCCCCCGATGACCTCAGGATATTAGCGTTATATTGCCTCCTCTGGGGACATGTTAGCCCCTCCAGCTAACATCTCTGGAAAACATTTACACAATGTTTCATGGGGTATCAGGTGACGAGAGAATTTCAGTCCTATATTGAGCCAAGGTGGGCTCTACACTTGAGCATCTTAGTAAAAATGAGAACATACCAAACGTGTGAAGGCAACTCGAGAAAAAAAATGATTGGCTGGTGGCCCTTTGTTTTTCATCCTTCAAGGAAAGAGTATGAGCTCATTTCATGTTCGCCATGTACATGAGGCAATATATTTTCATCATTAGGCCTATTAGAAGTATAAATAGAGTATTTGAGCGCATGGTAAGTGTGTAGCCAAATTCTGTTCTTCCATTTTGTCACCTCTGCAACACCTCAGTGTGATGCTGGAAGAGCTGAAAGCATTTCCCCTAAAATACAACCTTTTGTGTCTTTAATTCCCAACAGATGTGAAAGCAACTCCCAAATAGAACAAAACGTACATGCAATATTCATTCCAAAACAGAAATCAACATTCTTTTTCCAGATCTCCAAAATCACATGAAACATTACCATTTTTTTTTCACTTAGTTAAGCTGTTTTCTTCTTCTTAGCACTTCTTTTGTGCGCAGGAAGGAGGAATTAGAAAAAGACAAGGTTAGATTTCAGCCAAACGAGAAAGCATTGCCTGTTGAAATACAGTTTATCAGAGTATAAATGAGTGTCTGGTGAAAATTGTTCTGCAAAAGTAATCTTTGCAGCATTCTTCTGAATAGCCCTCATGTTTTCTATGTTCATCAGCGATCAATATTTTGCATCTTATCCTTCATCTGTTCAAATACAGTGCTTTACCTGCATCAGAATCGAGTACAACGGGCGCGTGGTATTTGACCTGGTTGATTGGCCCTGACACGTTACAAGACAGTTATACGACACAGGAAAGGAACACAAGGCGCAAGACAAAACGTAACAGGACCTCACATACTCTATAGTGACAAAGACAAAGCGTACTCTAGGCCAGCAGACTAAATACATCAAGGCCCATGTTGATGTCAAACAGGTTTATGTCAATCTGCAATTTCCCCTCGGGGACAATAAAGAGCCATCTTTTCTGATCTATGGTGTCCTGCAGTTTATCTGTGGAGGACAATTGACTATAGACTGTAATAGCAGAGTGGACAAAATCCTGTCCCAGGAGCCAGGGGTGACTACAACAAAGTGTATGCCTTTGTTGCAGGAGTTCACGGTTTGCATCTGTGACATTTGAGTGGGTCTTTGACAGGATCGAAAGTCATTGAAGGTAAACTTTATTGGCAACAGGAACAATAGTGGATGATCTGAAGCAGGTAGGGACTTTCCTTATGGATGGGTAATGGTTGAAGATGCCGGTGAACGTTGGGCCATACATCATTCCTGGTGTTTTTCCCCTCTGTGATGAAAGGACGAGGTGATGGATTTTGAGAAATGTTGGGCAGGTCAGGGAGGGAGGTGAAGGAGTGCTGAAATAAAGAGGACACTGCTAGCTGACTGACACGGCGTCTGATCCCGTGAGCAGCGGAGGATAATGTGCCTTGAACTTGAACGTATTTCACGGTCTGCTGTATGGACTGCGTAACAGTCTAGGTCAGTGTGAAGTAGCGGCAAAGTGCGAGAGAAAAATTCCTTCAATATGACATCGCCAGGCACGGGACTGTTTTTCCTTGGAAGCTGTGAGTTAAGGGGGGCAGGTGAGTCCATGTGTGAGTGTGAACAGTTGATGTCCTGCAGTTATTGAATTCTCCACAACACCCCCCCTACCACCACCACCACCCAGGCGGTATCTGTCAGCGGAGAGAGAGAGCCATGTCCTCTGCCAGTGCTGGAGTCATCTGCACCCCCATGGTGGGGTTACCATGGTGCTGAGATACACTGGAGAGAAACAGTGTCAGAGTCTCCGCTGCCTTTGCCTCTCTGTCTCTGTGTTTACACATTCCAGATAGAACTTGGTCTCAGGTGCACTGTATCAATTACAGTCAATACTGAATGTGGGGAAAAGGAATAACCAAACAATGAATCTTTCTCTCAGTAGGCTTTACTTGGTCTACATCTCAACCCAAGGTGGTTCTCCGTCAGGCAATACCACTTTTTTTTGACCGGTTTTAAAGCTGAGATAACAGCTTGTTTTAAACTAGAAAGACAATATGGTCTTCCTTGGATGTTTTCCATATCGCAGCATTTTACTGTACGGCATATAGGACATTCCATTGTCTGTGGGTTTTCAGCCTCGGATCGTTCGCAGCAAGCGTTTGACGAACGGCGATGTGCAGGAGGTGGCCAAGTTCAATGTCAACCCAAATGAGTGCAGACAGGGAGAAAACAACAGTGTCCTCAAGTCTGAGGAATGTCATCTTCCAAAAATGTTTTCTGCCGCTTTGAGCCGCTGCATACCTCAAGACGTCTACTGTAGAGGAAATTATTCAGAGATTATGCCAAAACACTGTATCAATCATTAATTACTGTCTTTCCTGGGGCAGAGTTAGATGTGGCTCTGACTGTGAATTCCTCAATTGAAAGGACAATGCTTTGGTCTTGATGTATTAGGCCTGGGTGCCAAAAAGGTTTTGGACCAAGAGAGAAAATAGTTCAAGGCTGACTAAAGGTAAAAAAAAAAAATTGGCCGATTCAAACTAGAATGTACTCACAAAGTCAACAGCTCAGGTTCATTATCCTCGTGAAGTTCAACAAGTTATCACACACGAATACCTCCACACATTCTTGGACACACACACACACACACACACACACACACACACACACACTCTCTGTAGCAACTCAACCTTGCCACATGTAGAGATGCTGAACACATTCAGAAACCAGTAACATTATGTGGTAGGTCCTGCTGTTAGGCTAATAACTTAACTAAACTTAACTAATAATCCATATAGTAAATTGTCTGGCTGCTAATGCTAGGCTAACAAAATGTTTGAATTTACCAAGCTTACAACTTATCCCTATACTAAATGCGCTGGTTAGCTGCCAATGCTAGGCCGACAACTGCACTGGTTAGCTGCAAGGCTAACAACCATATTGCGGTGACATTATTTAGACTGAAAATATTTCTGATAGTTCTAATTTTACACAAAAAAAAATAAAAATCCTAAAGTAAGCTTGTGTAGAAATCTGGACCAGTGTAATGTCCTCACTGTGAAGGATTGTGCGCATCTTTCTATCCTTGTAAGGACATTTGGTCAACATAAGTATAGAAATAAAACGCACACACACACACACACACACACACACACATACACATTTAATTTCCTCCCCATCTTGTCCATTTGTCCACTTAAGCTAAACCTTTATAACATGTCAACAAGTCCTTATATATTACTTGCAGCGTTGTAAACAGCTTGAATGGAACTGCGTGGTGAGTAAAGGCTGACATTTCCCAGAGGTTTCGGTAAAGCGATATCTAGAACAGCTGCAGTCGGAGCTCCAACCTGGCCTGAGACAGAAAAGCATCTGTAGGATTTATCACATCATATTACATCAGCCACCAGCCTAGAATCACATTCATTCCTCTCTCGGCTCTGGTATAGATTAGTATCAGCCATGAGACTATAGTAAGCACGTAAGCAGATATGTGAAAGTGGATTGTGTAGTATGTGATGAATGGAAGACTTAGGTTTTCTCTTTGGGGTTTTGCTGTGACATGTTGATTCAGGGCTGTCTAAATATCTTTTGTATGTTTGTCAGCACTTTTTTCTCCTTTACTGTAGTTTTTTGGACCTCTAGGACGTGTTCTCATGTGCACGACCATACAAAGAAGCGTAACTTGAGGATAATGCAAACAATGAACAACTTGCCAGAGAATGAAAAATGATCCTTAGTAGAAAAGAGTATATTGGCCTTGTCGGAACTGGCCCCCTCAGCACGCAGTAAGTACATGATGGATGACACAACACCTACATGAAAAACAACTCAGTTATCACTTGTTTGGATTGCTGAGGCTGGATGCTGGCCGGCTTGAACGCCATGCTGCCTGCAGCCTGTACTGTTGCTTTCTACGAGATGAATGGCTCATTAGGCAACATCAAAAACCAGCAAACAAACCTCCTGCCCGCTTGGCCCCATCCCCTCCTCCGGGCCGTCGCTGCTGATCTGCTTTCCCTCCCGACTACTATCATCAGCTTCTCCCTGAAATCTGGATGCGTACCAAATGCCTTCGAGTCAGCCGGAATCACTCCTCAAGAAACCAAATCTCGCTAAAAAAACAGCATCTCCTTTCTTTTCTAACCAAAATTCTTGAACAAATTCTTTTAATACCGCTCATAGAATAGCATGTTGGACCACAACCATTCTGGCTTCAAGACGACCCATTCTACTGAGACTGAAGCACTCCACTCTGCTGCAGCCACAGTTCTCATCCTCTTAGACCTACCTGCTGCCTTTGACTTAGTCAACCACCAGATGGTCCTCATCACCCTGAGGGTCTCTGGATCCACTCGCTCGTGGTTTGCCTCCTACCTTGTTGGACCACACTTATCATGTATTGTCTCCACGGCGTTCTCCATCGAGATTCCACAGGGCTGAGTCCTGGGCATATCATTTCAATGTCAACTTACAGATCATGGACTTCAGGGTCTTGTTAAACCACCAGACCTTCCGTCCACCAGACACTGGTCTGAATTGTTTGAATGTCCACTAATCCACACAGCTTGTGTCGTGTGTGTGACATAAACAACGTGGTCCTGGTCAGTCAGAATTCTGAAACAGTGCATGTGCAACGCTCTTTGCAGAGATGCTGTGCAGTGGGATATTGTGTAATCCACCGGGACCAACACAAAGCAGTATCCCCGTGCATTATGGTCTAATGGCCCAATGAGGTCCATGCCAATTCTTTTGAAGGGGACCTCAGTCAGCAGAAGAGGGTGCAATGCCACATTCTTTTGGGGTGGCCAGGTGGTTGACTCACTGACATTCGGGAGGTGGACAATTGGAACTGATGTAACTTCCACAGGCGGTCCCACTGGCTCCTCCCCCCTTGGCATTGCCGTTGAGCACAGCACACTTCCACACCTGTTGTGATTGCACCCACACACATTCCCTAACTACTGATCAGTGCCTAATATTAGGGGGTGTGTGAAGTGGGAGCTAACCACAGCCTTCACTCTATGCTTTTTTCCCCATTTACCGAATTTCCACTGGTACCACTGGATACCTGTGAATGTCCCCATGAACACACTTAATCTCACCCCATGACGCCTTCAGCAGTGCCCCAGGCCGCACCGGTCTTTGGTGCAACATAGTCCGAGTACAGTCTGAATCCAGTGTCATCCAATGTCATTTTTAGCGGGGCGAAGGAGGGGAGCTCAATTTGCCTTGTCTTTCTCCATCTTTCGGTCAGTTGTCAGGATAGAGAGTCTGGGGTCTGTGTGGGCCCTCGGACCCAGCCTCACTTCAAGAGAGAGCATATATACCAGAATCATCACTAACTTGGTGCAGCTGTGTCTGCTGAGGCTGCAGAGCCACTCCTGACTCTCTGCCGAGCCCCACTGCCACAACAAGCTATTGAAATGTGAATGCGTGGTCATACATAAGAAAAACATTTTGAAATGAGGGGATGTAAATTGCTCTTCCTCTGCCAGTAATCACAAATATATTCCTCAATGCGCTTTTACTTGTTCGCTTCAAGTTATTGAAGGTGGAAAAAAACGAATATCCGCCAAATGTCCAATATCAAGCTAACTTTACTCGTTGAGAAAGTTGAGAAAGAGTTGCACCGCTTGTCATGCAACATGTCATGAGAAATTGGTGTCTCTTCCTCTGGATTGATTTCTCCCTGTATGATTGTTGCATGTTAGTGCAAATTGGTGGGTCTAGAAAAAAAGCCCTTGCTCTTCTGATCCATAGGGACCGACACCAAAACCTGACGTTTGCAGTTGATTGCCAAAAATGTTGTCCTTTGAAAGGGTGGAGATTTTTTTTTTAGGGTCCACAGTCCTTTAAACGGACTGTTCCCCAAAGGTTGTCCCTGCTCCTGTGTGTATCAAACCTTGCAGAAATATCAGAATAAGGTTGATTATTTTAGCAACGTGTGTCTGTTTCCTATCATTTTCTTAGTCTCAGTCCAGTGTCTCTTCATCTCTTCAAGTTTGCTCTTCATGTTTTTGTCTGTAACTTATTGTATGTAAGAAACTAACTTGGATAAACAAGGTGAAATTGAAAATTAAAAATGAACACTTCAGAAACGGAGCTTTCCTAAAACTCAAAACTAGGTAGTCTGCAGAAATGATGACTTTGAAATGCATCACTCTGTACTTCTTATACTGGTTATGGAAATCGGCCCCTGCAGGGTGTCTGATGTCTTTATTTATCACACAGTTGCACAATCAACACACTTGTCTTTCAAGCTCTAATAAAGGGAAAACTCCAGGGGGGTGAAATTGCAAAGTCTGAGAAAATGAGACTGCCTGATATCTGCTTCAGCTTACCTCAGTAGCTTTTGCATGGTGCTATTTTGCTTGTCTGGTCTGATAAATAATCTTAAATCTTAATGACATGTTGAGTTACGCAGGACCTTGCACACATTAGGACATTTGTGCATGCTTGTGCAAAAACTGTAGACGCAACATGACCCATCTCCACAGATATAATGAAGGCTTAAGATTTCTGCTATGATTTACATTGTGTCTAAAGAAAAATGCGCAGAGAATAATATCATCTGTCCTGGTGCTTTCCAGCGCGGGCACCCTTGTAATTAACAGTTTTTTCAATAAAGTTTCAAAGAATTTGTTGCAGCACGTTCAAGAATTTCGGTGAGAAAAGAAAGGAGATGCCAGTTTTTAGCTTTTGACATCAGATGGGTCGAGATTAGGTTTCTTAACAACGTTTTTTTTCATGTCGGGAGGTCCTCAGTTTGTCAGTAACCTCTCATGATCCAGGCCACGTGCCATTGCAAACCAGAGCGGGACCACTTTGAAACATCTACTCGGTGAATATGAAATCATAATCTGATTTACACATGCCACATCATACAGTACGTAGTCGACTTTCACAGCTTTTCGGTTATGCAATAGCTGTTCCATTGACTCATTGTGCTGGCAGGAGAAAATATTGGGGACTTTTTGGAATGGAATCCATCCCACTAGCTCACAGGATAGGTGGATAAATACCCCAGTTAACTCCATGGCATACATTTAGCGTGTAATATATGTTTATGGGTTGTTATGTGTTCATGTTAATCATTTTGTATAGAACTATAAACTTGAAGTCATGGTTGGACAGGCTTTCAATCACTTACAGACCTATTATCTACAGTTACTTGGACAATATCAGATGGAAACCATAGTGTAGAGGTGTATGTATGTTAATGTGCACATATCTGTCACATGTGTCAATTTCGATACATGTAGTATATGCAAGCACATACATAAATGTTGCGTGCCACTACACTAGCCTACTACCTCATCTCTCCCATTGCTGGTGGAATGTCGACTGCATTGCTTGGCTGCGTCGAGGCATCATCTAGTGCAGCTGTGGAAGTCTTTGCCAATGGCTCTGTTACCCATCAGTCATGGAGTCCTAGCAGGCCAACAGCTGACCATGCACCACATAACACCACGGAACGGTTTCTGAGCTTTAACACACACACACCAAAAACTGACAAAACAGTGATGTCATTGTATTTTGACGGGACATAACAGCAGAATTGGCCGGCCTTCCTCGGTTTGTGGAAAATAACCGCAGCTATATAGAATAGCAAATCCACAACCCCCACCCCCCAACCCACAAGCCTCTCCCGCATGTTCTCTTGTTGAAGCAGAGCTACATGTATATGTGTAACTGCAAGGCAACTCGGTATAATAGTCTAAGAACTTTGTGTCCCAATTTAGTTCATTTTGTTAAGCAGCCCTATTCTCTGCAGTGTGTCACTGTAATAGCATGAGACGTTTTTATAGCATGCAAGCTCCGCAGGAGCAAAATTGCTGCAAGAACATGAAATGGTAACGGGGTGAAATTTGCGTAACGTCATTAAATATCTGTCCCTTATACAGAGACCTCCACACTCACGTAGCAAATGCTAACATGTGACAAAGTATTGATTGGTGTGACATGTTGTGCATGTGTAACAGTAGGGGAGTAGGATCTAACAAGCTCTCCTCTCTTCTCAGTGCAAAATCTGCTACATAACCCTCTGGTCTCATAAAGCATACCTACTGTAGAACGGATTTACTACACTTAAATAAAAATAATTATCTCTTAATGATAGAAAATGATGCTATGAGTGCAACTTTCTTTTGCGTTCAGTCATGTTTTAACAAGTTCTGCACATGGAAATCCTCTGGCTTCGAGCCCATACACATGTAATCTTCATCACTTTATTATTTCTAGAGCACATTGTTTGGCTTGGATGCGTCTTGGGCTTCAAGAGGAGGGAGGAAACACAAAAAAATAGATATGCACTTTGGCAATATGCACGCTGCGTGAACTCCAAACAAACAAAGTCTGCTCATCGCAAGGGAATCTTCACAGCTACAGTGCTAGTAACACACACACATACACCACTATCCAAACTGTTGCAGCGCATTCCAGTGCTGATGAAGTTATCTCCTTAATAGAGCCACAGAGCAGTTTTGCAACATTTGAGGTCCACACACGGGAAACTAAGCGTCACTTGGAATTAAATAAATGGTTTTTGCAGGAGGTTTCACGGTGGCCGGGCCCATCTCTCGGCTCTTAAAGCCCCAGGAAACTTGGCTTGAAATAGTAAAAATGAATATATGATATCAAAGTTTAGTGTCTAATTAAGTATCCACAAAAATCTGAGTGAAAATAAACTTTCAGAAATATTAGAAAACCTAGTTCAAAAACAGCTCATTTAGCTGTTTAGACCATTTCTCAGGACTGTGTAGGCGTGTCAGATCAGGATTTGATTGACATCCTGACACGATTGATAGCTCCGCCCATGTCAAACTGTCAAGCTGTTGCACCTGTTGGGGGAGGGACAACTGACGTGCATTTTTTAATGATTGGATTAATGAATTCTCTGTGTCATAAATCTCAGAAAATACCACGCCCAATTCAACCCCACTGTTCTGAACCCCCCACTCATTTGAACTAGGTTTTGTAATATTTCTGAACGTTTATTTTCACTCAGATTTTTGTGGATGCTTAATTAGACACTAAACTTTGATATCATATATTCATTTTTACTATTTCATTTTTAAGTTTCCTGGGGCTTTAAGCTGTTGACCACGCACCCCATTGGCCATCTCCATTGACGTCATGATGTTTTCCACAGTTTTGCACCCTGTGCACTGACCTCACATCAGTTTCAACACCGCAGAATACGTAATAGTCGAAGGTGTAGAAAGACTGCACCTACCTTACCCATAGCTCGTCCCCTGCGTTTCCCTCCTGGACATCATTCCTCACTCTCACCTATCATTTGGGGGAGAAGATAGTTGCAGGTTTTCAAAGTGACAAATTGTGTGGTGGCTTACACTGTACCCTCATACTCGGGTAACAAATAGGCCTGCTTTCGCCAAAGCCCTGATGTATGGGACGTTTGTTGCTGCCAGATACCTCCAATTTATCTTCTTCTCTTTGACAAAGAATTCTTTGTCTACTGTATGTGTGGGTAACTGTGACACTGAAACACCATTACATCCCTTCACACCCTGCAGTTTGGGTGCTGCATTTTTTCAAAGCAGTTTAAAGGGAAGGAGGTTGTAAATGGACAGATATTTTCACAATGTGGGACTTATTCTCTAATGCTACGTTCACGTGACATCGGAAGAAGCGAAAGAACGAGATGACATGGGTTGTTTTTAATTGTTGGAACGCCCACATCCAAATGAATGAATGACGAATGAATGAATCATGAATTTGAACAAACCACAGTATATTTCTTGCTTTTCGTAAGTCAAGTTGATTACCTTACGCCTGCGTTGACACAATTCCGCAATTTGTGATGCCTACTGGGAGATATCTAGGAGGCTTTGAGCCCTCAAAGATAGAACCATAAAGGATTGGCCAGCCCCAAGAACCATCACTGGACTTCAGTTGTTCCTGGGTTTTGCAGCATATGTTCAGGAACCTGAACCTTTTGGGTGCTTTATTGAGCAGGAACCTTCTCAGCAGGAACCTTTTTAGTTTCCCAAAAGAGTTCCAACACAGCAAACATGGAGGAAGTTTGTCGTCGGCCCATCGGTCCATTTTCCAAAACAATAAATAGCTGCAAGACATGTTTGATGAGATACGAAATGAGTTTGCAACCAGTACTGAACAAGCTCGGCGTTTGGCAGACTTGCCGATTTTTGCGTAGCTTGTATTGTCCCCCAAAAAGTACTGCCTCGCTAGGAGGAACTTTTTGGGGGGCCAGGAACTATCCAAAAGGAACCTTTTCGGGGCTAGTTCCCCCGGTGAGAAAGGCTGAAGTTCCTGGAACTAGTTTTTGGATAGTTCCTGTGGTGGAAAAATGACTTATCGCTGCTTTATACCAGAGTTCTCTGAAGTGGCCGCTCCCCTCAACATCCTCTACACAGGTGCTAGCTTAGATGGAAGGGTGTGAGTGATAGCATATAACAGCCCAGGAACTATAGTTCATTCAATTGGAGCTGCTGGCACTCAAATGAGCAGTGTCTCAAGGATTCAAGCCTGGCAGAGCTGACGGAGGTGGTCCTGGTGTGTTGACCGTGGCAGTGACTGAGGAGGCTCCAGAATCAGGGGGACCTTTGGCGGCCAAGACAACAGCAAGACCCCAGGAGTTAAAGGGATGGCTAGAGCAGGGATTCCTCCCGCTCCGGACCAGATAAAGAGTGTGCGACAAGTGAGACCTCCCTGTGCTGGACCAATCTCTCCCCTAGCTTCTTGGACGCTACACAGTGGAACAGTGTAAAGTCCTTTTTATTATCCTGTATTCTCCCTGGTGTGTGTTCTTGGGGTCTAAGTTAAACCTGCCATTAGTGCTGGTGACAGAAGCACATGAAATGAATTCCTTAACATATAAGAACTGGGTCCTTTTCTAATTAGTGCATACACGGACAATAAAGTCCTCATCGTTCTGAAGCCTTTCCTTTAAGTTTGTCATTGACGGATTGCCAGTCAGTACGTGTTGTTTTGAAGATTTACCCGAGTCTGTTGTGATGACACCTCAACCTCTATATGTCAGAGTGGCATTAAGCATGTCTTTTACCAGTCTACAACTATTATTAAGTGGTCAGTCAATAAGTCAACTGGTTCAGTCCTGTCTTATCTGAGTCCTTTGATGGGCTGTTTGAAACCAGAGCTTTACAGTATGTTTGCATCCTTCCCCAAGCTATTTTGTCCTTTGGCTCAGTGAGATGAAGTCCTGGCTGTTGATTGAAAGAGGAATGCTCAGGCCTGTCAGTGGGATCAATCCATCTCTCTCTCCCCCCTCCATCTAATTGTCAGTTCTGTGAAGTTTAATAATTGCTTTGCCTCCAGCTATGCTTTCTTCGCTGTTTTCCACCCACCCACCGAGGACAGTGGAGATACTGTAGCATTTGTCTAGAAGCACAAAGAAACCTTTGTTCGCAGCGGTTCCCTTGACGTTCCCTAAAAAACAATAAATTAAAATGTGCCGTCTGATAATCGTTTTCGAGTGTTTAAAGGAGATTTTTTTATTTTAATGAATTTGCTCAATAGCGGTTGAGGGGTTTCTCAATAGTTTCTCAGCTTCCCTGCATGATGTTCTCACACAGTTGCGCTTTCTCAAAACAAAGGCAACATCCCCCTCAGTGACGTATGGTATATCGCGCATGACAAAAGGACGAACGACAGTGTTGACTTGGGCCGGTCGGTGTACTTTTGAAAAGACTAGAACTCGGAAACGAGCAGCTGGAGACTGATCCAGAGTCCCCAAACAACAGGAGAATAGAAGATCCAATTAAATACACCCTAACCCAGATGGTAAAAAAAAAGAAAAGTAGATACAATAGGTGACTTTATATTACATCATCTCCTAAGGTGAGAGTGGTCGTCAACAACTGCTCTGACAAGATGTATAAAGAATGCAGCAGTCAGTCACTCGTGCCAAACGTGAGGTCCAGGTTAATGGCGTGGTTGTACAGCAGTCTACCTCTGGCCCGTAAGGGGCAGGTGTTAGCTGTAAAACCCGATCGCTAAGCTCCCCCCCTGCTGTTTACTAGCCCGGCAGGCCAGGCGTTAGGGCCCATAGCTTGCTAACTGTGGATCGATGCTTGGCTCTACGACAGGTAATCTCTACCAGGTGCTGTCATTCATGCGTGCTTGCGTGAGTACGTACGGCCATGCGCACATCAACACGCGTGTACACTGAGGCAGTCAGGTAGGCACGAAATCCATACGCACACTCATGTGCCTGCTTTTGGATAATGTCCAGAACACAAAGAGCTCTTTCTCGTCTGGGCCCCGGTGCAAGGAAGTCACACTCGTATTAGACGCTAATTGTTAGAGATTTACAAGGGGTAATATAATTGATTGACTTTTAATTTAACACAGTGAGAACTGTTGTTTCACCCACTCTGTTAAAGGGGGCTCCGGGCGGATCAGGTGGGACGGGATCTGTGGAGACCACACAGATATGGTTCCTGTTTTCCTGCAGTCCTGAAATAAACTACTGCTAGACTATCTACTGCTGTGGTTGAAAGATTTGCATTTCAAATGCTGATCATAAATTCATCAATAAGTGCACAGATCATGTGGCGGGAAGTGTTCAGACACACCACAAGGCTTATAATTGATGACTTTAATTCTGAGAGATAAAATCATATGGCTCTGTAACCTCTACAGTATAATATATTTGGTGTGTGTGTATTTTTTGTGTGTGTGTGTGAGCACATGCATGCTTCTAGTCGCCTATAGTTGCTTGTGGTTCAGTCTCACTGCAAGGCAATAAACTATCATGATGGGGCTCAAGGGCTATGTACTGTAAAGCTGCTGCAGGCCCAATGCTAAGTATTATACCAATGGTCCTGTGCTCTTTGCCACATGCTCCTGGCTAGAAGGGGACAGGGGAGTAAAAACTGTGCAGCTGAACCTGCAATCCACACCATGCATCCACACATCCACTCCAATCAGCGTGTTTACATGCACATTCACATTCTGAATTTGGCCTTTAACGTGGTTAAATGCCGCAAATGCTGTTTACAGGAACGCCTCCCCCGAATAGAGGAAAATGGTCTGATTTTCGCCTTCTGGCCTGGACTCGCTCCTCGAGTTCTGCACCTGGCCTGGAGAGCTTGGAAGAGATCGCCGTTTCATCGCGGTTCAATCACGTCCTTCATGATTGGCAGACCAAAAATCAAGCCTCCCCCTCACTCCGAAAGGGAACTGTTTTGCAGTTCGCCATAACAACAACCGTCTGTAGCAGCGGCGGACAAAAAACGCAGAGGCAGAAGTAGATGCCGAGTGCTGCGCTGCATTAAACATACATACATGATATTTGCATGAAACAAAGCACAACATTCAGTGTAATAGTGTTATTTACTCTAATTATGGGTATGACCATGATTTGACAAAGCCCTTACCTAAGTACCAATGGCATCACCAAAGTACAGAACCCCTGAGTGGTCACGTCATATTTTTTTTCTAGTTTGTGCACTCGTTTTAGTAAAATGAAAAAAAAAAGAAAAAAATATGATGTGACCACTCAGGGGCTCCGTACTAAAACGATCGCACATTTTACTAAAACGAGCACACGATTTAGTAAAACAACCGCACGTTCTAGAAAAAAAATATGATGTGACCACTCAGGGTCTCCGTACCAAAGCAATCCGACAATCATTTTATACAATGGATATCAATATAGCCTATGTGTTGTCTGAAAGGTTTTTGCCAGCATAGGACACACACACATAAAAAACCTCACCAAGACCTGTTAGCTAGTTCCACTGGTCAGTGTAGAAACCAATCCACGTCTAGATGTGTTTTACGGGCTCATAAAGCACAGCTGGAATGCCTCTCTGACCAACTGGATTGCTTGGCTAGAACTGGTGGCTGGTTGTACAAGAATCAATTAAACTATCAAACCAAACTGCAGGAAACCATCTAGACAGCAGACAGCCGCATCTAGGGTGTTCCTCAACATCAATTAGTCCAACCTGATCTTAAAGGACACTACCAGTATTTCTGGGGCGTGTAGCCTTTTCAGACAGACGGACAAAAATACAATCTGGTAAGTTTCAACATACTATGACAAAAGCCAACATCTAAAATAGTTTGCCAACCAATCTATGTACATATTTTCCCATATTTGTGAAGTTCACTTTTTCTGAAAGGTTGCCACTCAATACAGTGCCAAAAGAGGAAGAGGAGTCTCTTCATCACAACTTGTCTACCCGGCACTGTCTTTTGAGGGAACTCTCTTTCTATACCATTGTTAATAGTGCTCTTATTGTAAATATTGTGTTGGTTTTTTATTGTAAATAGTGTGTACTTGTTGCCCTTTGCACATTCCTGCCGAGCATTGCCACTTTTCATTTCACTGCACACCCTGTGTGTGTATGAGCTGGTGTTCCTCCCGGGGAAGGGCTGTCCGCACCGAGACCTGGCCATCACCATTGATAATGCTGTGGTGACGTCAACTCGGACTGCGAGGAATCTGGGTGTGACCCTGGACGACCAACTGTCGTTCTCGGCAAACATCGTATCAGTGACACGCTCCTGCAGATTCCTCCTCTACAACATCAGGAGGATTCGCCCCTTCCTCACTGACAAGGCAGCGCAGGTGCTCATCCAGGCTCTTGTCATCTCCCGCCTGGACTACTGCAACTCCCTCCTTGCTGGTGCCCCGGCGTCTGCCATCAGACCTCTGGAGCTTGTTCAGAAAGCTGCAGCTCGTCTGGTGTTCAACCGCCCCAAGTTCTCCCATACAACTACCCTTCTCCGTTCTCTACACTGGCTCCCTGTAGCAGCTCGCATCCAGTTCAAGACCCTGGTGCTAGCCTATAGGGCAGTGAAAGGAACAGCTCCTTCTTACCTCCAGGCTATGGTCAAGCCTTACACCCCCGCCCGACCACTTCGCTCTGCTGCCTCGAGGCGACTGGTTTCCCCGTCGCTCAGAGGCCCCTGCGGCCGATCTACACGGTCACGGCTCTTCTCTGTCCTGGCCCCGCAGTGGTGGAATGAACTCCCCACTGATGTCAGGACAGCTGAGTCGCTGCCCATCTTTCGCCGCAGGCTGAAAACCCACCTCTTCAGGAAACACTACCCTGACCCTTCCTCTTAGCCTTGCCTATTTGTCGTCAATTATGTGTCTGAGCTCTTGTTTATTGGCTCTTGTTCATTTGATACACTTATTTGTCTTAGCTCTTGTTTATTTGATTCTCTTATTTGTCTCATTTGTTTAAGATAAAGTAGGTTGCTAACTTATTGCACTCTTACCTTAACACTAGTTATGCTCTTAGTTGCTTGTTTAGGAAGGAAATGCACTTACGATTTCTGGTGACTAGTAGTTTTCTTGCCTACCTATGTTGAATGCACTTATTGTAAGTCGCTTTGGATAAAAGCGTCTGCTAAATGACTGTAATGTAATGTAATGTATGTGACAAATAAAGTTCTTGAATCTTGAAACAGAGGAGGGAGAGGATGTTCTTTTTACCATAAAATTGTCATCGTTTACTTGCGTCATGTGTTTTGTTCCAGACAACCACAGGGCTAGCTCAAAGTGGGATGAAGCTCCCCACAGCTATATTGCCTCATGTACTTATGGGGTGACTCAGCCACTATAAACCAGAAAATAACAACTGGAGGTTGCGTTCTCCATTAACATGCTTTTACTTGTTTCCTTTACAAGTTATTGAAGGTTTGAATATCCAATATTCGATATCCAATAACAAGATAACTTTGCTCCAGTCACGTACACACTTACACCACTGCAGCAAGTTCACGCCCGTTCTCTGGGGGTTGTCAAAACACTTTCTGGGAAACGGATGAAATCACTAACTGACGTAGAAGTAGACGAGGCAGGTTGAGGGAAAGTGGGGACGATAAAAAGCTACATTACAAAACTCCTGGAATGCAGTGAACATCAGAGGGTGGAATTTTAAGTGGAATTTTCCTTTAACTCCAAAGTGTTATGATAGCACAGCGTTGTTGTAACTAAGAAAATCGCTTGATTCTCAATTTAACAGTTAGAAAATCAGTTAGAAAAGCACCAGCCTCCAGTTGGCTGATGCTTGTTGACTTCTACCACACTGTCTGGTGTGCCAGCGCAGTATTTCCCTCATGCAGGGCTCTTGGTATTCATGCGTATTGTGTGGAATCCACTCAAGATGTCCCAGGTTCAGGTTAAGGGCTTCCCATAGACAACCAGTCTAGTATTGATCAATGCAATCAATCAAACTGTCAATCAATCATCATGCATCATCACGAGATGGACAACACTGACTGATATCCAATTTTTAATACAAACCCACACATTGGTCTAACCCTAGAAAGAAGGGGCAGATTGGCTGAACTCCCTAGCTCTTTCCTATCGTGATGTCACGGTAAATAAATGGGGGTGTCAGCACCAGGGTTGCTTACGGTGCCAATTCCTATAGACCATACCGTACCATAGCATTGCAGCGATGGCTCCTACATGCAGGTGTGTTGCCTCTGCCACTTGTGATTTGTGCGTGACTCAGAGTAATGACACATCTGTGCCATTATTACAGAGAAGCGAAGCATCGCCACTGGCGCTTTTCAGGCTTGTTAAAACAGCACTTCATCAGTACATCTATCGGAGCTCTCCCATGCACTTCCCTTTGCATGTCCAAGATGGCGACACAAACATGTTGAGATGTTTGTGTACATGGGGTTTGGATGAGATTACATTTAATGAGGGCATTGTCCAATGTCCAGAAAGGGGCATGAAAATAAGCTGTCGGACCAGGAAGGAAATTCTGTGCCTCTTCTCTTCTGCCTTGGCCTTATTGACTCCCAAGAAGACACGTATGGTCTCGGTTTAGGTGGGTTCGTGCCACTCCATCTTCACTTTCACAGACAAAAATGAAATTGTGTGCTCTTTGGCAATCAAGAAGAAGCACGACTGGCGCCGAAATCCTCCGCCAATGAGTTGAGACCCAGAAGAGTCTCTCCGGATGGGACTATTATGCTGAAAATGGGATTTGGGGCTGAAATCACCAGGGTTGAGGGGGGGAAAACACACAGCATGGTCGGTTCAGATGAGATTGCAATAAATAATAACTCATGTAATAATTCTAATTCCCCTGCCTACCCTGCAGAAACTACCCTCGTCCAAACGGCGGGTGAGGTGAGGTTACTTCAGAGCGAAATGATGCAATGAATCCAAATAATTCAGTCCGTAGCAGAAGAACTGTGAGCTTTTCCAGAGGGTGACGTTCGCCAGAAAGCCGTTTCATAATAGCGCCCCATTTGGCATCGCGCTCCGGCAGTTACATTCCTGTCAGCGCGGTGTCCAGACAGATGCGTTTTCCAAGGTCCTGTCACTGATCCAGACTACAACTTGTAGGGGTATAAAAGGCAGAAGATCAGGTGAGAGGCACCGGTACGTTGTTTTGGCTCGATTTAATTAGAAATCCTGTAAAAGTATGCAGGTGATCCATCAGTAGCTGTCTGGCCTGCGCCGCCTTTCCTCTCCTCCCTGAAGCGAACACATTCTACATATGGAATCCGAGAATGATAAATGGAGTTGGAAACTGTGAGGCAGTCGAACGCCCCTGCCGCGCCCACGCTCCTCTTAATCTCAGCTTCTCGTAGCGTCTTCGCGACCCTGGGTTCTGTCTTTCAGCTGCTACAAGACCTTAGCTGATAGAGGAAGATTCAATCGGCTTTCTAAGTGTGTTATATAAACTTTTTTTCTGATGTTTGGATGTAGGAGGCAACAAGGCGACATAGGCCAAACGATTCTACTGTACAACCCAAAACTTCCCACAGGACACTAGATGTGTGTCAGTCTCTGGAATTATGGTGTTCCATGGTCTTTCATCTATTCTATTCTATTCTATTCTATTCTCCACTAAAACACCACTTAGCATCCATTAAAGAAGAGGAATTAGTCTGGGGTCCTCCATCAAATTAAAAGCATTTATGCAGGAGACATCCTGCTTTTAAACACTCCTTGCTATAATGATGTTAAAGTAGCGTTTGCCGGGACCTCCTACCGCAGGAGTTGAATCATCGCTGGTGTCACAACAGCACTAGAAGAGTCTGATAAACTGCTCCCGAGCGGCCTTCACGGAGACATTTCCACATTACGGTCAATGGCCCTGATGGATTAGAGGCTGGGAGCTGTCGATGAAGGCGTTCTGATGGATGTCTACCTCAGTCACCAGTGCTTTAAAGCCCCAGGAAACTTGGCTTGAAATAGTAAAAATGAATATATGATATCAAAGTTTAGTGTCTAATTAAGCATCCACAAAAATCTGAGTGAAAATAAACGTTCAGAAATATTACAAAACCTAGTTCAAATGAGTGGGGGGTTCAGAACAGTGGGGTTGAATTGGCGTGGTATTTTGCACGTCAGTTGTCCCTCCCCCAACAGGTGCAACAGCTTGACAGGATCAGGATGTCAATCAAATCCTGATCTGACACGCCTACACAGTCCTGAGAAATGGTCTAAACAGCTAAATGAGCTGTTTTTGAACTAGGTTTTCTAATATTTCTGAAAGTTTATTTTCACTCAGATTTTTGTGGATGCTTAATTAGACACTAAACTTTGATATCATATATTCATTTTTACTATTTCAAGCCAAGTTTCCTGGGGCTTTAAAAGATGATATAATGATATCCAGTCTGGCAATGCAAATGGATTGCCCGTCTTAACACTGTAATCATCTGGAGTCAATAATGAGTGGTGATGCAGGAATATGTTGGTGTTTCCTTAATGGGGAACTCCAGTCTATGGGGTGTAATTGATTACCACTGGGGATTTAGTGATTAGCAATTAGTATTGATTGTTAGAATATGAACTTAGCTCTCTAAAGGCCTTTTTACACAGACGGGGTAAATAAGACACTGTGCAGTTGGAATTCCTAGAATGAATCATGATGAATTTCCACAGGCATTCTTTATTCACTATTTTGGAAGGGAATCCACAGGAATCAGTGAATCTCCTCAAACAAATGCCATTCTCTTGTACGGAGAGGACTTCTTCTAGATCTTCTACTTCTTCTTTGCTGGAGCACCAACTTCCCCATGCGTCAGGGCGTTTCATTCCCGCCATTATTCTCTTTGATTTGCAACTCTGGCTACGGCGCGCAAATTCATTCAATTTAACATTGTATTTCATAAAAATAGACATCCGTGGCATCGTTCTCCTCCTTCTTTCCGCTGGTGATAGAATGACTGACAGCGGGCCGTGAAGGATGAAACGTATGGGCGTGAAAGCTGTTTCCCGCCAGCCTTCTCCCACCCCTGTTTTCTGCAGGCAGATGAGAACGAAGTTTGAGTCTCACGGTTCGTTCCAGAGAGAGACGCCTTCTCATGACTGAGAGGCCGATGAGGGAAGCGTTAACCGAAGCCAACTGGGGCGCGCAATCAGAGAGGGAGAACGTACGAGAGATGGGTGAAGAAGAAGAGGATGAGGAAGAAGAAGATATGTTTCAAGTCCTTAAATAAAGAAAAAGAATTTCATTAGTCTGGGTTTCAATGGAGAGTTTTAGTGTCCCATGGTCTAAAGATTAAATAAATAAATAAAGGTTTCAGAGGCTTTGATGACAAGAATAAAATTGGGGGAACACTGGGTCCTTGTAATTTTCTGGCATGAAAATGATCAAATTTAAAGATACTGACTGTTGGCACAAATATCATCTATCGGCAGCTTCAGTCCAGCTTTCAAAAAACCATATCGGTCAAATCCCAGCATAGGCAACATTGTTCCATGGATTATGATTGTCCATATTCAGGTTTTTCCGACTTTGGCAGTGCCACGGTGTTTCTCCATCCAGGAAAGCATCCTCCAAAAGTTAGAAATGTCCGATCGAGGCATTAACATCCAAACACAACATGCAGTCCAACATCTTTCCCAGACACAACATCTGGCTACCTCAACGGTCCCCTAGCAGAGCTTTCATGGAGGTCTGGGTATCCCCCCCTGCATCCTGGCTGCAGTCATAGGCAGGCCCAAGGAGAGGGGAGAAGGAAGATGGGAGGGTTAGGAGAGGCAATTAGAGGAGAGGAAAGGAGGAGAGGAGCAAAAAGGAAATGTGAGACAGCAGAAAATAGGAAAGGTCAGGTGTGGTGGCAGGAGAAGGAGCAAAGACAAGAAGAAAAGATGCTAGATCACTCCATCAGCTTTTCAACTCAACCCCTTACCAGACTGGAGGGCAGGGAACTTGTTACTCAGCCACTTTCTTGGAAAAGTGCTCTATAAATGCATGGAATTTTGCAGGTTTCTTCCCAAAATGCAGCGCGGGTCAGAGCGCTTGACAGTTTGCAGCTCTTGTTTTCGGCGCAACTGGCCTGTCTGCACGAGGCCTCGAGGTCACAGCTCCGAAACCAGCGGCAGGTTTGAATTACACGCTCCTGAGCTAATAGGATCAGGCTCCATAAGATTCCCTTGGACTCCATGATAAACATTACAAAGGAGAAATGTATTTTCATTGCACGTTCATTCTGCTTCGTAGTCGACGCGTCTGATCAAAGCGTGAACGTAGACTCTAGTGATGATTGGGATTTCTTCAGCTAAACTTCCCCTACATGAAATATGTGATATTCCTTCATGATGGTTCAGGGTGTTCAAGTGAATCCAACTGTATAAGCCCTAATACCAAATTTGTACAGTATATACAGTGTGTTTTGAAAATCCAGGCCTATTTTAAGATGATTACTGTTGAAAAACATGCATGATCTAGTTTTACATTATCAAATTGTGTAGCGGCTGCTCTCTGATGCATGGTCCCAGTTATGCACTGTACAGTTAGTCCATATCTAATTCTGTCTATATAGATTGAGGTTATCTATGTAGGTTATAGCTGCACGATTCACTCACTAATGGTATCTAAAGCATGTGGATGATGTCTGACTCAAACCGCAGCAAAAACACTGATAACATTTATGTCAACAATGCAGCTTTGGCGGCTTTTAATGAAAATGTGTAATGCGCTGTACACAAGGATCTATCATGTTCAAGTGGGTCCTGTCAGACTCAAATATTTGGAAAGGAGGCAAAACCCATAATGACAGTGATGTATTGCAGAATGCATTGGAATGATGAGGGGGGGTAACCTGAGATTTCCCCCCCACCCACACACACACACACACGTGCACATGCACCGTGCACACACACACACACACACGTGCACATGCACCGTGCACACACACACACACACGGGCCTCTCCTGCGACTTTCGTCAACCCACCTCCACGCTTAATACCACAAGGATTGAGTAATTGTGTATCCCGGGCCTCAGCGGGGCTATTGCGGTTCAAGTTGACAGTAATATTGGACAGGCTTATTGACAACCTCACAAAGTCAGTGAGTGAAAAAAAAAAAAAAAAAAACGAAGTAAAAGCCGGAGGCACAGAACCCCCCGCCCCCCACTCACTGCCAATTAGAGCATACAGTACAGAGAGCAGACAGTTGTCTTTTGGTGATTTGTGCTGAGGTTCCTATTTAAAGCTGGGAGGGCTGGGGTGGGAGGCGGGGGGGGGGTAGTTTCACGGTGGTAGCCATGACCTCATCCTCTATTGAATAGAGCTGTCCAGTCTACACCTCCAGGCCTGTGGGGGTAAAAGGAGAGAGACGGGGGGGGGGGGGACGTGGTGCAATATTCTTGAGAAGGTCAATCTCCCTGACTTTTACATTGGGCTGATTTTCTTTTGGGGGGGGGGCATTACGTCGAATCATTTCTAACTACCAGTCTCGGCACTGGGCTATGGGACCAAACCGGCTGACCCTGCTGGCTTGAAACAGCGGTTCAGAAACCAAATTGTATCAGCAAATTGTGCAACACAATTATATCAAGACCTGAGAACAGTGAAATATACCTCCTGTCTTGGTCGTGAGATTGATCCCCATACGTTTGGTGTCTGAGCCGCTCGCTGCTCTTTTGGGCTGTTTCAGACGTTAGCTTTGTGGCTCGCTGTAATCCCTGACCACAAATCCCTAATCCTCCATGAGTACACTAATAGTGAACGTGGCTATAAATCCACAGCCACTTCCACAGGGGCGTCACCCTGGTGTTCCAGCCTTGCCCGCTAGCCCCAGTTTCTCGAAACTTCGTCCTTTCATACGCTTCATCTACCGTGTCTTCGCAGTGAATTCTGTGTAATGACCCAAAAATGACACGAGAGTCACTGTTTTGATTCTTGGGCTTTGATCAGCGATTTGTTGATTATGCTGGAGTGGGTTCAGATGCTTGCTTCACTCTCTTTCTCTCACACACGCACACACACACACACACACACACACACACACAGAATCTCTTGATGTCGTTTGGCATATAGTTCACGTTCCTAGCGCCTGGGGCCGTGCACCGCTTGGAGATTACAAGGTCTTGATGTTCCTGAAGAGTTAGCACATTTTTGACGAACTGTCCCACCAAATGTGTGAAGATCTTTTCATATGCATATTTCAAAATAAAAGTATAAAAACTTCAAGTTATGAGACGTGTGACCTTGGGTTTATCGATGAATATGCAGGACACTTTCTGCTTATGCTCTAGCTTTATAGATACAGTAGTGTCCAAGATTATCGGCACCCTTGCATTACATGCAGAAATAACTGGAAAATAAGGGTGCCAATAATCCTGGCCAGTAACTATACCGTGCTGCAGTCCGGCATCAGTTATCAATTCACGGCACGCTCCGTCAGATAATCGCACTGACATATGAAAATGGAAAAGGCTGAACGTCAACTCGTGTCGAACATGCTGCAGATAGACTCGCTGCATGGTTTTACTTTGGACCCCGGTTGCTTCACATCCTCGCTGAACTTTAAGTGGTCCAGTGTGTGGCACGGGATGGCTTTGAAGAGCGTCGGTGATTAATGGGCTGCGCTGCCTTCGTCTGTGAAAGTCTTCTGTCTCTCTCCGATGAGACACCTGATACCTTGTCAAACCGAATAGATCAAGTCCCCCCCCCCACCCTGGGCATTAGATTCTAGTGTTTCATATGTTTTAGTGTTGCGGTCTTTGATCCAATGTTGTCACATTGAAAACAGACTCGGCTGGATAGCATGAGAACACCCGTCATAAAAAAAAGGCCTTTTACTGCACTTGCCTATGCAGGCTGGACCGCATGTTTTCTTCGCTTCACCAGAAAGGACAATGTTTTAAAAATGACACACACACACACACACACACACACACACAGCAGTGTAATGGTATGAACGTATTGAGCCTAGACAGCCTGGACTACACGCACACATTTCCTGCAGCTAAAAAAAAAGAATACATATGTAACACAATTTAGGAAACCAGGTTCTCCACTGAATGATCAAAATGAGCAATTTCTAAATAGATTTTAGAAAAATATGGCAAAATATGACTGATAACAATGCTAATATTCCCCAGGCTTGTCTCAGCCTAGCGAGGATACTGTTTGAGTTGGAGATAACGCGGGTTCAAGGCCAGTTTGTAATAACAGACGTCTGCTGGGTGAATCTGATAGGAGGGGCTGGGCGGACCGGTCACTGCGATGCACCGCAGCACAGCTAATGAAGCTGCCAGACATTATTGACGCTCACTCAACAGAAAGAGAGAAGAGAGGCGCAATGCCAGAGTGTTTGTGTGTGCGTCTGCATGTGTGTGTGTGTGTGGATGAGACGTCCTCCAGATTGCTTCTACTCTGCCCGACTGACTCGCTGTGAGACTATCCTCCGAAGCGCTGCCTCCCCTCAGAGAGGCTCATCAGTGTGGGCTGAGGGGAACCGCTCTAGTGTAAACTTGTTAAGCAAACACAGCGTGCTGTGATTAAAACCATGCTGCCTCACTCCACGCCTTTTACAGGATAAGAACAGTCAGCGTTATTACAGCTGAGAAACAGCTCTCTCCCTGCCTCTCTCTCTCTCTCTTGACTCTCTCATTTGTTCCCTCTCTCTGTTTTCCCTCCCTAAATTTTTAGTTTCCCCCCTCCAGTCCAATTGCAATTGTGGTATTTATGCTTGCAGGCACATATAAGCATGTACACCTGTGTGTGTGTGTGCAGCCAGCATGTTCAAACTGGGCATGTGATTTGTATCCCGACGTGGACCCGCCGTGGCCGTTCGCCAAAGCCGCGCTGAGGCCACTCTGTGGGATCAAAGACCATTGGCATCTTCGGTGGATTCCTGCCGTCCATCGGTTCCATCTCCTTCAGATAACAAAAGGCGCTTTTGTTGTGTGGGGGCAAGCAAGCGTTTAAATTGTGCAAAGTCTCACTGGGGGCAAGTGAACCTCTCATTGTTGGCGTAGACAGGCCTGGATCCCATAGGTGCCGTTCAGTTCCACTTGACCCTCTCTAACCAACTGTAGCATCTCTGACCTTGAAGCTTTTGTCTCAGTCAACTGTGGCTACTGCTTATAATGTTAATAACAAGTCAACAGTCTGCAGAATAAAGTTTCTAAACTCCATGAGTAAGGTCATGAAAACTATAAAAGTGAGAGGATGGAGACTCCAGAGCGCCGGTGACATCGTCGTTTCTCCAGCATGCTGCTTTTCATTACAGCCAAGATGATTGCTGAAACATTAGGAGTTACAGTTAACTAAGCCCTGCCCTTATTTTGCAAGGTCACCATGGCAACTTAAATCTATGCAGGCGCTGGAAAACCCCCAATTTAGTCCTCATTACGTTTTGTTTTTTTTGCAGGGGGAGGCAAGGAGGAAGAAGTGTGAGTAGAAGGATACTGCGGGGCTAACGTCTCTCGAAGTTGCCGTGAAAGCAGGAGGAGTTATCAGAGAGATGTTGAGCTGTATTGTCCAGTGCACGTTTCAGTGTGAGACTCAGTAGATATTGTTGGATGGTTGATGTTTGGGAGGCACTAGAATATACTAGAGTTGCCAGCTGCACACTTATAATCATGACATACAAATTGATAGTATAGTACGTGGTGTCAAACTGAGGTAAGTTATATTAGTAGTTTATGGTAAAAAAGAAAATAAATTGATGCTTTTCTGAGAATATAATTGATTTTTGGAGTTTGGTGTTTTAACACTGCTTATTATACAGACAAAGTCAAGCATTCTGTGGACCCACAAAGTGAACAGCCTATTCTTTTGTCTGTGAAGGAGCCCCACATTTAATGTTAATGCCATTCTAATGCCATCACAGGTTCAACTCTTGCTTCTCTGGTTTCTTGGCTTTAGGAGAGGGTTGTTCATTTTTGCAAATATTACTTTTGGATTTCTTAAGCTCGGTCCTCCAACTCCCCTAGCACGTTGTTTCCCTTTGTTAAAGTTGTTGTTTTCTAACACAACTAACGTCTTTCTTTGGGACAATCCCCATACCATTACGTGCTTCCACACTGCGAGCAACACAATCAAGTCACCGGATGTCCATTCGTTTCCTACAAAGCTGAGTGACCAGGGAAATTCAGCCGATGTGTGGGCGGTCAACAAGATTGTGAAAATTGACCACATCTGAACAGCCAATCAGATTTCTGTGCTTCCTTGTTTCTGGCCCGCCAATAGTTTCCAGTTATTTCAATGAAAACAATTAAAATATATATGTAAGTGTGTTGTATGTATACGCGTTAACACTAGGACATTAGAAATGAAAAGACACATTTTATTTGTATATTGCTTTAGCCTAATAATATCCAGCAAAGTACAACATATTAAACGAATAGCCCAATACACAGCTCAAGTAGCCTTGGCTACACATTCTTGTTGTCTTACACATTTGTCACGGGATCTACTATTAGCCTAATTATACAGTTAGCCTTTAATGAATGTTTCGTTCCCTCAATAGTGCTGTTGTGTTTCTACTACTAATCGTGTGAAAAGCAGGGGCTGACATATCAATAAAAACAGCTTTTTTCCCTTTTCTACCCTTTCTTTCAGAGTAGGGTCATTAAAATGGCTTAACAGGGACCACTGTCACAGTAGTACCGTAAAATGTGTAGTCTAGGTAACTTTATAAAATAAATAAAAATTGCGGCAACACTGTGAAAGGTAGGCTAGACTAGGCCAATAAATGCCTAAATTAAAACTTTTTCATTCCATATTAAACACAGGGGTCTGGGTTTTGCAAATGAAGGTAATATGAACATGTATTTCCCTGTACATTGTTCGTTAAAAATGCAATTCTCATCTTTTCGAGTTTGTCATGTTGCTTTATCAATCTGCCAAAATGTAGAGATTGCGTCACTGTGACGCTAAACCTACGTGGAAGCCTTAAGGTTTTGCTTTGAAAATAACATTACTGGGCGTTAATTGTGCTAATAAGGATAACAAATGATGATGCCATTGTCATTAATTCAAAGCATACGCAGAATGGGATTCAATTTCGATAAATTTTAATTGAACAAATTAGTGTCCCGAGGCTAACCCCTGAGTACGGATGATGGTGAATGAAGGAATGTGTCATTTGAAACTGCAGAACAGCAATGAACCGAGCGGAGCTGCTCCTCCCGCTCAACAGCGCTGAGAGCGTTTATGTATTTGTGTGGGACAGAAGTTCATTAATCACAGCTGTTTGTTGTTTCCAGCGGCTGTCTTGGAGCCTCTGATGTCTCAGCCAATATGGCTGCCAGACCTCTCTTTAGCTGCACTTCCTCTACTAGGGAAGATGACAAATTACAAACGACTATCACTTTATAAACAAGCGTTGTATTCTTTGTGATTGTGCAGTGATTTAAAGGTGTACAATGACATTTCTGACTCATGAATAGTGCAAGTAAAATGCAGGTGTGGAAAGAGAATATCATACTCAAGTAGAAGTGCAGTTACTTTGCTGAAAATTTTGCTAAAGTGGAAGTAAAATAAATGGTGTAAAAAGTAAAAAGTAGTTCATTTAAAAGGGCCTTGGTAAAAGTTAGTTACTTCAAAAAAACAATCTCTCCTGGGCAAAAAGGACAAGAGGACACAGAGGAAGAGCGAACAAGTTGTCAATAATACTAGAACTTCATGAAGAAACCCAGGAAAACCATCAGACAGCTCGTCCAATCAGCGACGAGGAATCATTTTTCAAGTACCTTTCTGGTTTGAGTCACTTTAATGTGTTTTCTGACTTGCAGTTGTGTTTTCTGATTTGCTGTTGTGTTTTCTGACTTGTTCATTTGTTTTGCACTTCAGGGCCACCGTGCATAACGATCAAAGTTTTTACCAGATCATCAGCAAAAGATTTCAGATCATTTTGATGTGGTCCTGATGGCATCCTGCAATGAGACGTGACCAAAAGCAGACATCACCAACATCGCACATGTGGCTTTGGCTCGAGTGCACGGTACAGTATCTCATCCCCTGACGAAAACCTGCTCTGCCCCAGTTGTGCACTTCAAAACAAGATCAGCGCGGAAACAAGGCAGCACTAATAAATTCTTGTGGATAAAGTCTTCACTTTTAATCCCACAATCCTTTAGATTTATTGATTTGTTGAAACGCCTAAGCCGCAAGACTCTCTTCCTCCAGAGGGGGGCTTCCATCTCTGAACGGAGTTGAGATTTAGATGTGATGACACAGGCGCCGGTGAAATGAGCTAAAGTCGTTTGTGTGGCCCCCAGCTGCAGCCCCCGTATCACGCAAGGTTCAAATAAACAAAGAAGTAAATCACTTCATCTTCAAGCATCGACTCAGGTGGCACGTCCAACCCATTTAATCCTCTGAAACGTATTGCCGTTCTATCACAAGATGACTAAGTTAATACAGGCCACCATTGTTGTGAAACCCTAGTGCACTTTATCTTCCTCTCTACCGCAGATGTAAACACTAAAGCTTCAGAGATGGTGGTAGACTAGTCGGTATATTGTCTTGTTTTCTATGTGTAATCCTCTCTCTCTCATCTTCTGCTCGCTACTTCCTGTTTCTATCCCTCTGTCGTCTCCCCACTTTGTTGTCTATCCCAGAGCAAGACTTCCATTTACATTAGTCATTTACCTGACCCTCTTATCCAGTGCAACTTAATGTGTCATCTAGTAGGGGTTCAATATCGTGCTCAAGGACACTTAGACAGAACATGTGGCTGTTGCTGCAATTGAACCTGAGACCTTCCAGGTATGGGACAGTCTCTCTAACTGCTAGTCTACACTCTCTCTAGTCTACACTCTCGCAAGTCTACACTCTCTCTAGTCTACACTCTCGCTAGTTTAACTCTCGCTAGTCTAAACTCTCGCTGGTCTAAACTCTCGCTGGTCTACACTCCCGCGAGTCTACACTCCCGCTAGTCTACACTCCCGCTAGTCTACACTCCCGCTAGTCTACACTGCTCCTAGTCTACACTCCTCCTAGTCTACACTTCCATTTCATCAAAAGTAACAAAATGTCATGAAAGGTTAACCCCTTTAAAGAATCTAGCGCCAAACAACTCCCTGTCCCAGCAAACACCTCTCAAGAATGGAATACCGTCAAGACGACGGGAGTTGCTAACAGAAACTAGGTGTTCAGATAAATCTTTTTTTAAGACTCTTTCAAAGACCTCAGGGGTAGAGGCTTGGCTTAAAATGGTCCATTGAAAGCTAGAGTATTTCAGGCTCATTTCAAAGCACGAAGTTGGACAACAACTTGCACGCTACCTAATTAGCATTAGCTAGCTAACCTGAAGTAACAAAGCTTTTACCAATACACAGGATTTGATGTTATAATCCCTTGTGCCATAATCCAGGGTGAGCATCCACACAGAATTCAGATGTCACAAAGAATGATGAAGGGGATAATGTTGTTGAATATAAAAATGGACGGGTGAAAGTTAGCGATGTACATGTTGTCCCCCTACGGAGAACAGAGCATAGAGAGTTTTATAATCTCGTCCAAGAGCTCTGCCTAGATAGTGCCTGTTTCAAGGGCTATTTTTGCATTAATGTAATGTATGGCATGGCTAAGGTTGAAAAAATGTTCAACTTGTCTAGGGGAGCCCCAAAATGTGCTCATAGTTTGGAGGAGACGCATGCCTGCCGTGAACAAACAGTTGAAAATAACTGAAAAATGAGCAGGCATGTTCAGAAAAGCATCCAAGATTGTCATTGGTTCAAAAGCTCAATGCTTGGGACTTGAGAGAACTAGTCTTTCATGATCCTTGTCCATCATGATTCACTTAAGTCAAGGGAAACTTAATACTGTTGTATACTTTTATATTTCATATACTGCACCTTGACGTGTGAAAGAAGTACACCAACGTTTGGGCAAAAACCTCCTCAACTTTCAACTTAACTGTTGTGTGACCATAAGATCGCAGTAGCAGTTTGGGCTTTGTGTTCCCAACTGTGCCAGCTAACATTTTCCCATATAGTGAATACTAGCTTTGCTTCACCTCCAAAGCATCATAGTGCTCCATGTACTGAACACACAGAGGTTTAACTACTGCCAGTCTTCTTGCTGTGCAATGGAAAATGAGCAAGGCACTTATTTGCCAAAAATTGGATTATTCATTTAAAATAGAATTTGGGCAATAGACAGAAAATGATTCGAACACTGAGTGTAAACTTGAGTAAACTTAGAAGTAAATCTTGTGATGGGATCACACGAGATGACATTTTAATTACATATTACTTACTTAAGTGCACAATAGTTACATTCAGTTGCTTGAATTCAGTTCCCTTCCCTCCTTTTAAACAAGTGGAAATGGTGATACATCTCAGACGCTTTGGCGTTGGCTTAGCAAATGAACTTCGCAGCCAGTTGTTTACAGCCCTCCACATGCATTTAATTCTGCAACGCTGGTCATTTTGATTTCAAAGGTTAAATTTGCGGTTCAGTCACTGTAAAGAAAGGGCTACTTAAAGCCTCAGCGGTTCCCATGGACAGCGAAACATTAACCCTTTGTGGTTATTAGCCACGTGAGAAGAGGGCTGAATAGGTGGAAAGGCATCCAGTTGGAGAAGAGGGGGAACAGTAAAGTGAAGTCTATTCTACTCTTGGCAGAGGCCGGTGTCAACTGCTGAGTTGTTGTGTAAAGCAGATAATGTGATTTCCGGACACTCAGTAGAACCCCTCTATTCAGGATACTATAGACCAAGGCTGAGTACAGGCCCCTGAGAGTGGCCAAAGACTTAAAGAGTGATGCCACAGGAAGGCACTGCATGTCTATGTTCTAAGTAATAGTGGAAGGAGATGGAATGGGTGGACGAGTGTGTAATATGGAACAGAGTAACGATGTCTGACTCATCAACAGTTCTTTCTGGAAAACTCTTTGATCCGAGTTGATGCGATTTACAAACACATCCAAATCAAAATTGTAATCAACAATCACATTAGACAAGAATACATCAGCCTATCCAGGAACTGGATCACTCCTGATCAGTCTGCCAAAGAATGACCCAGGAAGAAGAGGTTTAGTGTTTTGGATTGGCCAAGTCAAAGTCCTGACCTAAATCCAGCTGAGATGCTGTCAGGACCTGAAGTGTCTGTTCATGTGAGACCTCAAACCTCACTGAGTTGGTCGTGTTCTGTAAGGAGGAGTGGGAGAAAATCCCTCCAGGAAGATGAAGAGACTGATCAGTGATCAGTGGCTCTAGGAGACGTTTAACCCAAGTCATCACTGCTAAAGTTATTGATTGAAGTAGTTCACAGGGATATCTGAGTTTTTGTCTGTTTGTTGTTCTTTATTTGGGATATCTTCATAAAGAGTTGAGGTTTAGATAATGATTTTATGAGGTTATACTGTCATATATGCACAATTTCCTCTAAAACATATACAATTGGTAAATATAGATCCTTTATTTCAGTTAAGAGAATGACTAAATAAGGAAGAAACTCAACATTTCTATAATTGCACGAGGGGTTCACAAACTTTCAATCATGAACGTATGTCCACGCTGAGCCAGGTGGCCTGCCCCGGTCCTGTAAATGTTCAACTCCTCACCACCTCCCTGTAGGGTTCACAAACGTTCAAGCCTGACGGCACGTGAAGGGGAAGAAGAGACACTTTGCCAAGAGAGAAATGCCTGCAAGCCACAATCTCACAAACTTTCCAAAAATTCATCCCTGTCCACGTTGAGGTTCACATTCACTCGGTGATAAATATTTACAGAGAGCTGCGAGCTTGAGAGATACGAACAAGAGAGAGCAACAATCTCCAAATAAGCCACCGCCAGGAAAACAAATGGCATCGAAGCTGCACAGGGCAAAAAAAAAGTGATATAACATGACTTTTTTAAAACCTCATCTTTGACATTCATTTTTGATGCTCATAGTGGAGGATTTACAGAACGGGGTCACTATGTTCAGTCAGGAGTGCCCCTTGTTTTCTCAGCCCATAGCCAATAGCCAATGGGATTTTAAGTAGGTTTAGACCGATATATCGGGCCAATATTGGCCTTTTATGAAAAATCTGATATCTGCCAGTCAGTGTTGTCCACCTCTGATATGATGGATATGATGCAGTTTGTTTGATTACATTTTAATTGTAGAAATGATTACAGTGGTTGCCTATGGAAGCCCTTGAACTGATTCCAATGTGATATTTTATCCTTTGTTTCAATGGAGAGTTTTAGTGTCCCATGATGGTCTAAATGTTGTTTCAGAGGCTTTTCCACCCGGACAAGAATACAATTCTAGGGGAAACACTGAATACCTCATTTTTGTGAAGGATATTGAATATCGGCACAAATATTGGCTGTCGGCAGCCTCAATCCAAACATATCAGTATCAGTATCTGCCTTTAAAAACCCATATCAGTCGAACCCCAGGAGTAGCGGGACTGTCCATCTGTGGGAGACGGCCGACCCGGCTCTCCCAAACAATGGGTCAGGCTTACTGGGCAGGCGGTAGCCAAGCTGGGCATGTTATCACAGCACGGCCAGGACAACGGAGCTTGAATCAGCAGAATACCAAAGTGGATGAATAAATGTGTTTTCATCAGCGGCCATGCCTTGGCTGGGGAAGAGCTGAGGTTACGAGGCTGTGCCCCCCTCGTCTCATATGATTGAAGACTGCACGGCACAGCAGAAATCAAGAGTTGTAACAGATATTGCTTCACCTTGCCTGCAAACGGAGACATTCATAACGCAGATCCTCCCAGTCATTTGTTGACATGGGATACACCAACAGCCGACTGACCTGATCTTAATTCTTGCCGTCATATGAGTGTGCAAGTTTCGGACAGATCATCAAATCACGATACAGCATGTGGTTATATTCATATATATATATTTTATTTTTTACACAGCTAGATGAATGTATACATAGTATACAATACAAAGACAACTGATAAAAATAACATTGTCTGTACATGGTGTAAAAGAAAAAAAAAAGAATAACAACTGTACAGTTCCATCTTTTAGATGGCGTAAGTGGTCCCCCTGAACCAAAACAGACGAGAAATTAGAAGAACAAAATGAAGTTTTCAAATTTTTAAGGACATCTGGGGATTTTATGTATCAAATGAAAGGAAAATCCACCCTTGCATACTAGAATTCGTCGAATTGTGATGTTCAATCCATTCCCGGAGTTATTTTGTGATTTCTTTGGTGTACCCACTTTCCCTCAAACTGCCTCTTCTACTTCTACTTCACGTAGTGATTTCCTACATGTCCCAGAATTCCTTTTGCATTCTCATGGCTGCATTGCATTCTGGTTGATTGAGGCTACTGTCAGTGGAGAAATCGGTATCTTTGTCTCTTCTAATCTCCCTGAACATCCCTGAACGTCGGTCTATAAAGAAGCTCTTTGATACTGAGGGACTGACACCAAAACCTGGCATTTACTGTTGATGTTTTAGATCAATGAAACATTTTCTGATATCAAACTCCATTGTAGCTTTGCTGGAAATATCTCAATGTGACCTCATGTTGTCTACGTTTGGCCAATTTATCCGCAGGAATAAGAAAAATACACCACCAAACAACAAAACGGGCACAGAAATGCAAGGTACATCATTTTAGGGTGTTTGAGGGTGGATCTTTTCTTTAATTTCACCATGGATCTGTCTCATAGAGAAAATAAGCCTTTTGTCATTTTCCTATGTATATAATGCAAGCTTTACTCGACACTTCACTAAAGAGAGCGAGTCATGGAGGGATCACACCACTAATGCTAGGTGATCTAACATATCGGATATAATAACGATAGGCTGACAGGATGTACGGGCCAATCAAACCAACAGAACCATATTGATTTAGGTTTTATCAGTAAGGGCTAAAGGCTTTCAAGCGTCCATGCAGCAGCAGGGCAGAAGGGCTGTGAAGGTCGTAACAACATTGTGGAACATCCAGTAGTAAATCAGAACCATTTTCTTACAGAACAATATTAAGGCGATTACAGAAATGTACAGTGACAGCAAATATGATCAAGCCATGCTTCTGTCAAGTGAATGCAGAGAGTTTGTCTCTTGCAATGCTAAGGCTTTGTCGAAAATCAGTGTCACATCTCTTTGGCAGCATAGAAAAGTTAGTGGAGCTTCAGCATTGGCAGATTTGCAGTATAAGGAACGACGGGTAACATTGCACCATACTTACACAAGCAGCCTACATTCACTGTATAGACTTGACAGTTCTAACTATACAAAATGTTCTCTAATTAAATATAATTTTATATTTTTGGTCAAAAGTAAGTAAGATTCTTTGATATTGATCCAATTCATAATTGGTTTGAAAATGTCTGAATTTTTCAAGTGTGTAGGATATTTGTTTTTGACATATGGAAGTAAAAAAAAAAAAAAAAATCTAACATTACCGATCACTGCTGAGGCATGTAAAGCTTGGAAAGGTCTTTAACTTTTGAAATGTACTTGTGATTAACTATTATTTTTGATTTTCGATGGGTTTGAAGTCGACGGGTTAGTTTGACAACAGCTGACTATCGCTAAATCGACCAAAAAAAAAATACAAAAATAGAATTTGAAACTAGTGCATGGACCAGGCAGGCCTTTCATTTTGCAGATACAGTACCGTGCTTCACATTTAGCTCAGCTCCCCCGCTGAAATGAGAAAGGATGTCAATTCACAGGTGAGATATCTGGTTCTGGTAAAAGTACAGTGCTGCTTTTGATGCCCGTGGAATCTCTTAACACTCATTAACTTATTGAGTTGTCCTGGGCTTTCATTTCTCTCTCTTTATTTGGACTCGCATGCCTGAGGCTTACAACTAATACCAGGAAACTGTATTTGTATTCCATCGTCAATCTTACGTTTTGTGTTTATGGGTCACTCAACCTCTCTCCTCTCTCTCTCTTACTCTCTCACTCGATTGTTTATGTACAGGCATTGTTTCATACGTCCCGCTAGAGGTAGACTAACCATGAGTCAAACCTGCCAGAGATGGTTTGACACTTTGCAAGACAACAGCTTTCCTTTTTGTCTCGCGTCAACGCACATTTATGCTTTTCGAAACAACAGAGGAAGACCGCCTCTGTCGGTTTTCTTCTGCAGAGCACCAGCGGACACAGTTAGACTGCGTTTGAATGTTCTGTCTTCAGTATTTTTCGCCAAACGCAGCCATTAACACGATGATTTGGATCATCATCACTTTGGCTGCCAAAAAGTCAGATTATCTCTTTGGCCGTCGATCTAACATGGCCTCAGGTTGCAGAGGTCCAGTTCCTGAGGCTTCCTCCTACCGGAGCAATGGTCTCTGGGTAGATTAAGACCATTCTGGGTAACGCAGCGCAGGGACCGCCTTTTGAAGCCCCTACCACAGGTCTTGGAGCAGGGAGACCAGGACCCTATATCCCACATCGGACAAGGGTCTCCACACACCCTCATGGCTACGGGCCTGGCAGCACTGTCACAGTCCGCCGCCGGATGCCCCTCCACGCTTTGACACTGCACCAGCCTCTTCTGAAGCCCATTCCCGCAAGTCACCGTACACTCATCCCATCCTCCGGTTACCCACTGACTGACCGGCCTCTTATCTAGCGCCTTCTTCTTCACCTCCACTTTATTACTATCTGCCAAGACACTGTTGTGCGCAGCGTGGCTCCTCTCCTCCTTCCGCAGGGTCTTCTCCTCTTTACTCTCCTTGGCTATGTAGAAGGAGTAGCGCACCCTGGGAGGAGTCATCTTCCCCACGGAGAGCACCTCCACGGTCAGAGGCTCCTGCAGAGGTCTGGTGGCTTGGAGCGTCTCCACAGCCATGGAGGTGCCGCTGTAGCGCAGCAGGCTGCCCTTCACCAGCAGGTCCCGCTCCACCGCCGACACCACGTAGTTGCCATTCAGGAGGTACTTGCCGTGCCGGTTCTTCACCGCCAAGTAGTTTTCATCGCTGACCATTCCCTGGTAGCCGCGCTGGCGGATGTCAATGTTGGAGGCTCCGACAGGCAGCGTCACCACGAAGTTGTAGCCATGTCTGGAAAGAAAGTTTGTGGGGTATAAGATGTTAATGATGCTAATTAGCTAGCTTGCTAGTTACTTTAAAAAAAACGTTATTTTAAGCTTTATTTTAGCATTTAAAGCTGCACTACGCAAGAATCTTACGTAAAAATACACCTGTCTTATCGGCCTAAATCACAAATTGAGGCTCCAACAGAGAAGAGCGTCCCATTCCCCCTGATTGAGATGACATAGAGCGGCCCTGTTTGCCCAAATTCATTTCAGGTGTTGGGTATGGTCCCAGGTAGGAAATCTTCTCTGCGCGCAGGAAGTGAGGAATCAAAACTTAAGAGTGAAATCCAAAAGTCTCTCCTAAACAGCAATGAGGATTTCTGGGTAATGAAGTCCTTCTAACCTTCTAAGATTCAAACAGTTACTTCTCGCTGCCACTTGGGGCAGTGAAGTGGGAAGTTGGGAAGCTTTAATGACAAGACAATATTTTTTTCTACAGTGGTCTTTGTAATAGACAGTGGTTCGGTCTAAATAATTCAATGTGCATGTAAAACACATGAACTGACGAGAACGCATTCCCTACTCACATGGGTTTGGTGAACATTCCTGAGACCTTCTTGCACCCCTGGTTGTCCCCACCACACACGCCGCACTTATCAAACTTCTTGTTCGAGTCGAGCTTGCCGTCACAGCCGGCCTTGATGCACCTCCCCTGAACACACACAGCCGAGGTGTCGGGAGAGCAGGGGGTCCCATCCACGACCTGAAGGGGGTTCGAGAATTCAGATATTAAAAGCATGCCGATCTTTAAGCGTGGACTAAACAAACACGAGTCAAAGAAGCGCACCATAATTAGAAAAGCAGAGGTAGCGCCAAAGGGAGTGTACGCCGTCTTTTGTGCAGACATGATGTTGGCTTGTATTGCTGTTACAAGCTTGTCTCAGTGCTCGTTGCATAAATACTTGCTGACAAGCCACAGCTGTGATGTGATACTGTCCCTGCATGTTCCCTTTCTCTCCACTCCCTCCGTCCAGTGTTCTTTCTTTTGCCACTCACACCTCGCCTCTCACTGCTCTAGCATTCAGATATCTAGCAGCCCCGGGTCCACTCCTGTCTTCCATGTCTATCGTGGGCAAGGGCCGCTTCGCGATAAGCAAACATTTTTACGTTGAATAAATGCTACGACCTGCGACAATAATGAAAATCCGTGTAAATATACCAGCTTCAAAATAAAAGTTGATAAAGTTCTAAAGCTGTAATATGAATATTTACTGTGCCATAAAATCATACTGTGAAAACTTTGTGCTTGATTGGGTTGACATTGAACTTGGCCGCCTCCAGTATATCGCCATCTGTCAAATAATTACTGGGTAATTCCCCTACAATGCATTCATTTTCTATGACCACAGAAATGTTGTTGACCATGGTTACTGGTTGCTTAGTTGTCCTCTTTTACTGTTGGTCATGTACTAGCTATATGTATTGTCTATTTCTGCAACACCTGGCAATCATCAAAGCTCAAATCAGCCATCACATAGTTGGCGGTCAGCGTGAACAGAGTTAGATATGTCATTTTCGTAGACTTCTTTTCAGAACTCATTCATAATTTTTTTACTGATTGGACACTAGTATGTCTATAGAGCTGTGTAAAATAAAGATTTATATTCCTGAACTACTTTCATCTTTCCAGTGATTGGACAAACATGTGAGTCATCAATTAACATCTTGTAGACTACTTGTGAATTTACCCCATGCATAAAATTCTGATGGATGTACGGATATATATATATATTCTCTGGATGTATTTCAGAGAAGCGGTTGAAAGAAAACAGCAAATCTGTTACATACCTTTGGAGCAAGGACATAGAAGTATCCGGTCCCGTTGGCGCGGCAGATGAGCTTGCATTTGTCCTTGGGCGAAATGCCAGAGTACTTGGGAACCCAAACCACCGAGGAGCTGAGTCTGTTGGTGTTCAGGTTGAAGCCGTTGAATGCCTCGCACTGCTCCTCGCGGAAACTCTTACCTGAGAACAAAGCAAATTGTCTGATTACCATTCTATGACTTTGGTCTCATAGTGTGTGGTTACACCAAGGCATCTATTAGACAAGTCAGACTAACAATACCTTTACTCAGTGGACAGGAAGGGAGTGCTATGTTCAGACCGACGCAACGTGGCTCGAATTGAGGTGAAGAGATGTTTGCTCCAGTTTTTCTTGAGCAAGTAATTGGCCTGATGCAATAAAGTGACACCCAAATGGGACTCAAGCACCTGTAAATTTTGATCTTGGCCTCGTATTTAGAGAAGGAAAATGGCCATTGGGTATTTTTGACCAAAAACACTGGCCAATGACAGCTGCGCAAAATGTTTATAAAAGATAGATTTCCATGAAGAAGACTCAAAAGGTGCAAAAGGATTAAAATGCAGCATGATAGAATAAATTTCACCTCATTTCCCGTGTGAACTGAGCTAACCTGTTTCAGTGCAAGGGTTGAGGTTGCAGGAGCGGTACTTGATGCGAAGGCCATAGCAGTATTTGCCGCCGTTTTCAGGCACAGGGTTGTTACACTCTCTCTTGGCTAGCTGAACTCCTCCACCACAAGTTCGGGAGCAGTCCCCAAATGCGCCCCACTTCCCCCACCGGCCATCCACCTGGGGGAAAACAAAAATAGGGACCTACAGTACATTTGCAACGGTGGTTCGAAAAAGAAAACAAAGAAATGCAGTATTTCAATGCACCAGCTAATGGCTGTACAACCACCGTGATTACCTCATAACATGGGAGAAACAGCAGGTACGACACTTCTGGAGGCTGTTATTTTTTTTACCATATTTTAGTCAATAACCTTTTTTGTGATACTGAGTATAGTGTATCAAATTGTGTCATTTCATTCAGACATTTTAATTCCAGTGGGTGATTGAACACAGTGTCTGTGGACACAGTGTCAGTGTGGACCGGTCTCTAGTTTCATTTTAATGTGCATAGGACCGTACCCTTGCTGTGATGCAGCAAGAAGGTCATACGTAGATGATTTTCTTGGTCAAGACTGACCACTACATATATGCAATCAGAACCTCTTGCATCCCCCCACAGTGGAGTGACCCAACAATCAAGCTGCTTGCAGAGTGAGCGCAGGGTTAGCGACCATGGTGCGACGCTCTCACCTTGATGTGCATGGTGTTGTTCTTTTCGCTGCAAGCCCCTCGATAGCAGACCTTGCCGTTGCCACAACTGGTGCCGTCTGCCCAGGGGAAATGGCGAGTTTGACAGACCAGCTGTCCGCGGGCCTTCCCCGTGCACCATAGCTTGGAGCAGGGGTGCATGTAGGGGCAGGGTTTGGAGCCGGAGCCAAAAGCTAGTTCACACTGGCGATGCAGGCTGTAGCTGGAGCCAGGCAGGTTGTCTGGGAGAGACAGCTGCCTCTGCGGTTGGTCCAGCAGGCACTCCCCTATAGGAGGATAGAAAATCAACCACACCATGAAATCAGATTTGACTCATGCTGCGTTCACAGCATGTGGGAATTACCGTCAATTACCGTTAGCACAACTTTGTGTAAACCTCTTGCACACATAATGACTACAGTACAGTTAGCACATCATTTGTTTGAGCAAGTAAAAAACATTAATAAATACTGATAGCAGATTATCACTGACGCGCACTTCAGAGTCTTCAATCCACCTGACTTGCGTGTCTTTGTCAAGTGAAGTGTTAAGTTCACAAAACTCAATGAGCAAAAAAACCCTTTATTTTTACCAAACTTTTATGAATTGCACGCAAGTTATGATTAAATAAATTGAATTGTTTCCTCTTGCTGAACAGCAATTCAGCAGTTAAGTGACACTCCATTGAGTAATAATATTTGAAACTGAAAGAAGGGATGGAAATGCTTCTAGCTTTTTGGTTGCTCATGTTCCAATAGATGTTAAATTAGACCCAGACCTCTTAAAATGAACTAAAGCTTCAATGGGCTGTTGCAGCAGCAGGTAGCAATGGGATACAGTAAAGAAAAAGAAAAACTAGAATAGAGCAAAAATGGGGAGAAAATGGACATTATTATAGGTATTGATATCAGTGACACAATATTTGCACATATATAAGGAGGTTTTGAGAAGATTAAACTGGTCGGTTGGTACTCTGTTTTCAAAAACTTTGCTTACATTCCATACAAGAACAGAAATAGCACTAGATGAGAGAATACCAAGGGGGGCTGGTTATGTTTAGATTCAACTAGGATGGACGGAGGAGCATGCTGTCAAGTGTTCAGGCAGTAAATACTCATTTGCTTGTTAAGACTAAATGGGCTGTGAAAGAAGAAGCAGTAAATTGTTAAGTAAATGGAGAAGCTTTGTCCGGTCACCGCCGTCCACGACTCAGAAACCTACCGACAGTCACTTAGCAGAGTTTACACATAGAGAGGGAGATACAGGGATGTAGAGCTAGCATGAACTGAGCAGCGGGAGTTATTTTGTGATGGAAGTGTTGAACTTTACTTCCTCAACCTGCCTCGTCTACTATCCAGAATGACCTCTGCTCCCTCACTCAAAACACATGTGTCGTGGCTGCAATGCATTCTGGTCTATCGAGGCTACTGCTGGTGGAGAGATTGGTGTCTCTTCCTCTTTGATGCTGGATTTCTCCCTGTATGATTGTTGAACGTCTTAAGTTTGGTCAAGTTGGTACATAACCAACTGCTTGTTTTAAACAGTGTTGAAGCGTTTTAGGGTGGAGGAGGAAGCCCAGTATTTGATATCTACCATGTGCTGCAAATACAAGGAGTGTAACTTGAGTGTAACTTGCTGTTACACCCAAAGATATCACTCCTATCACTTCAATTTGAAGTTAAACTTTGAAGTTGACCCTGCAAACATACCTTGAGGATTTGGAATCAAGTTTATCTCCTGTAATTTCACAGTTATGGCTTAAAAAAAAGAACATCATCTAATGGCGGACATCCCAGATCTTATACGCTTTTGAGACAGACAAAAAAACTAACAGGGGCAAAAACATAACCTCCTTGGCATCTAGGAGTTTGATGGACAAGTCATTTAGAAAACTAACACGTTTGAAATGCTTCGGCAGCATGAGCACAAACTGCATTTCAATTCATCCATTCAATTAATTTTAACTGTTTGAATCATAGATCATAACACTTGCATGTAAGTTAGATCCAATTTAGTGGACATTTGCCATACAACTTCTTAAACCTTACAAACTACAACAAAACCTTTTGTGAGCGCAGTGTTAGGTTACAGCCAGCTCGGGGCCTGGAGCGAGGCCAGCGCTAGAGAGAGTCGGTATGAGCTCAATGTTTAGATGTGGGTCAGAGACATACAGGAAGCGGTTACTAACCGTGACCTCTGTCCAGGAACTCGGTAATAATGGCCGCGCTGCACACGGACCAGGGTCGGTTCCTGTCGATCTGAATCAGCGTGGGAGACATCATGTGGTTGTCCCTCAGTTTCCCGAACACCTCCTCACACGCCTTTACATTGTCATGGGGCATGTTGAAGACGTGGCCTGAAGAGAGAGCGGGGAGGGGTCAGAGCACACCTTTGTTAGAGTCATTTATATGATTTAAGCATGAAAAGTATATCCCTGTTGATTTATGCTGCAAGTACAAAGCAATTACTAAGACGTCTTGCAGTTGCGATGAACTTTCTTCAAGGTGACGACGTTGAATTATGAAAACGTTAACGCGAGGCGAAACCTTTTCGCCAAACATCATGTCACGTTTTCACTGTGCACATACGAGGCGCCGTCGAGGAAACTTCCCCCGGACTGATTTGAAACTGATGTCACAGCGGAGAGGAATGTGGTTTGTGCATGGGAACATAAAGCGTGGCATACGTCCACATACTAAATCAGGCCCGACGGGGGAATTCGGGTTCCCAGGGAAACCATTTTGTTCCTTAAATACAAGTATGTAGTACAAACCGATGTTCGATCGTGGGACAGGATCATTTGGAAGGGGAGTTGTGCGATTGCGTCACGGACGAGGGCAGCGTAAACCAAAGGCTCGCTTGGGGCCTCCAGACATCTGGTCTCAGGCCTGATTCCCACTTCGATCACAGCCTTTTTCACCCAGTGATTATTGAAAACACGTGAGAGAAACTGTCACTCGTTGTATCACTAATAACGGCAGGCTCAACTGGATAGACGTCAGTGTCTGTTTAATGGCGTCTGTTTTAACCGTGCTCCGCCTCTCTGACAGATTACTATTGGTAATTTCATCTTGAACTTACACAGACATCATGAGTGCCACCGAGCCCTATAGGGCCAGTTGACACACAGTTGACTGATTACACATGTATTATTTTATTGTGAAACTTATGCTGCGTTCCAGAGATGTCCGAAAATCTGAAATTCTGACTTCCTAGTAGGAAAAATGCAGTGGAACGGCCACTTAAAGTTCCCAGTAGGAAACTCAGATGTCTCAACCCCCGAGTTTCCCAAGATGCACTTATATGACATCACGTCAACATGGCGGCATACACTGGAAACACTGCCCAGCATTAGTTTTAACGTGTTTATGACGTTGAAAATACACTTACGTTTGATTTTCAGCATCGTCTGACCTTGCATGACCTTAAATCTCTCCTTACATTTGTATGGTTATACATCTAAATTTGAAATGTAATGTTGTACTTGTGGTTGCTAACGTTCTAGGCTAACTAGCTAGCTAACAAGGTTGTAATTATAGGGTTAGTTATATCTATGTATTGGCGTGAGTGCGTAACGTCGACCACTCAGACATTGCCAGTGACAGGGGACCTTCCTCACCTAGTTCGTGGGCGGTGGTGAACGCTGAGGGCAGGCCGTCGTCCTCGATGACGGAGCAGCTCCTCTTGGGGTCGCACATGGTCCCCACGTCAGCCATTCCCAAGGTGTCGCAGGTCGTGGCCCCGCAAAGATCCTGGTGACGTGCAGATGCGAGATTCTTTTAGGATGACTGCGCTTTGAAAAATGAGACAGCACTAAAGTCTTTCCCCTTGCTGAGGAAAATGCACGTGCCTAGTCGCGTCATGTTAAGAGGATGAATGAATAGACTAGAAAGCGCATGGGACTCTGGTTTGCTTATACTATCTCTGTACTCCAAAAAATGGACTGAATTTGAGGGTCACACCTGCAGGAAGACGACCCAGGGGAGATGCAAAACTAAAAACCATGTGAGCCGTTAATCTGATTTTCCACCACAATCTCTTCTTTACGAGTTTACCACGACCTGTCTCGCTCTCTCTATCTCTCTCTCTTGCCCCTTTCTCTCTATTGTGTCTCCCTCCCCTTTTAATTGGCCAGATCTGGCCCGGTCCGGATCAGGTTTTCCCCTAATAAACGTCCCTGCCAATTATTGTATCACGGCACATGAATTGTCTGTTCATTCAATATTGCGGGAAACGACGTGACCCTTTCAGTTTTCCCATAGGAGCAATCTTACTGGAATGATCACCGTGACTCACGTTGGCTATCAGGACGATGATTGGCTCTTTCTGCTTTTAGGCTAACAGAGATTAGTTTGTTGAAGCTATTATTTAGATTCTTGAGCTTGTCTGCATCTAATGTAATACTTATTTTGTTATATTTTTGTTTTGTTTGCTAAATCATTTTGGAGGGAAGGGCTTACTTTGTGCTTCCATAGTTTACAGAGCAAAGATGGACACAGAAGGGCAAGTGAACTTGGTAACCCAGGTCTACAAAGAGGCCCAAAGATGCCAGAAACGCCCTCTGCCAGCCATGTGTATTCCACAACACACACTCTCCGTAACCTATTACGAGCTTTTTTCCAGTGGAACTGCGTCCGCTGCGCCCTACGAGGACAGCAACGCCGAAACCTGTACTTTCCTACATGTAATTGCCCCCATTGTAAATAAGGAGTATTTCCCAGCACTCGGATGATCCCTGGCTCCGTTGACCTTGAAGTGTTTTTGTGTGTTGCTATGCTCTGAAGGAGACAGGCCTCGCATCAGATGGCTAGTCCAAAGTAAACTGGACCTAATGGAAAGCAGGCACCAGAAAGCAGGCATCGGAGAGGGAGAAGAGAGAGAGAGAGAGAGAGAGAGAGAGAGAGAGAGAGCGAGCTTGTGCCTGAGGTTAGTGGAAATAGAGCTAGATTTACTAGCCAGTAGCCACGGCTCTGGTGGACACTTGCGTTTATCAGTGGGTGATGTAAAACCAGCACAGGGACAACAGCCTGTTGAGACTTGGCCAGGAGCTAGAAGGGGGTCAGAGGGCAAAAATCCCTCCGCCCAACTCACACCAGCTTGCATGAACAAGGAAACAATTTGGCTTAAGGCAAAAAGGGCTGATTCTCTGATAATCACATATCACACACAGTGAGCCGGACAGAGGTGAGCTCTCTAACGGAAACAACTGGCTCAGTTGGTCTTTTCCAGTGACTCATTGGTGCAGCACCAACCAACACGGTACCAACCCACTGTGCAACGAAATGACTTCTATTCTATTCTATTCTATTCTATTCTATTCTATCCATTTCAGCTGCCTCTGTTGCAGGTCTCTCCTCTCCTTACCTGTTTGGTGAAGAGTACGGCAGTGTCCCAGTACTCAGGGTGCTTGTCGTTGTGTTTATTCAACTTCTTCTGCCAGGAGCAGAAATTGCGCAGGGTCAGAGCCGCATTACTGGACACCTTTGGCCCCTTGTCGGCTTCATTTATCACCATAAAGCCCACCACCACTATGTTTATGGAGTTGAGGATGCTGGGGTGCTTGTAAAGCCTGGCCGCTACAGACATCAGGGTCAGGAGGTAATGCTTTAGGTCATCCCCGTGGAATTTGGCCATGGAGTCGTCCGCCACCACCAGGACCTCCACGAACCTGGGGATGGAGGCGAACCTTTTCGACCTGCCTAAGGTTTTCAGGACAGTTTCGCTCAGGCCGTCCAGCTCCAGCTCCCTCATGTACTTGTATTTCTCCAGGGAACCCGACGCGTTGAAGTTGCCGTCGGGCGCCACTCCGCACCTGCTGGTGAAATTGCCGCCCGAGTGAGCGGCGCGTCCCCGGCGACGGATGACGTGCGTCCCGTCAAGCGCCTTTCCGTATCCAGCGGCTGATGCGCCCTCATTCCCGAGCTGGCTGATGAAGTACTCCACGCCGTCGTAGGAGAAAACCCCATAGAGACCCTTGCAGAGACTGAGCGCGGCGAAGGAGTCCGGGTCTGCGTTCACATCACCGGAGTAGAAGCACTGCCGGAGCTCAGCGGGCGCGGAGCTGTTTGATGCCGAGGAGCCGCTCTCCAGGGGCGCGCTGCTCGGCGCGAGGAAATTAGAATCCGGAATGAGGCTGAGGTAAAATTCCTCTCTGAAAGCACTTAGTCTAAAAACAATTTGTCTTTCGTTTGTCCTCTCCGCTCGCCAGTGGAGATGCTTCTCCAGCTTCGGGTGATCCAGTCGAACAGGTATACAGAAATCTACCTCCATGCAGTAGGACAGTTTCAAATACAGCAGCACGTCGATAAAAAGCACCAAAGACCTTGTAAGCAGAGCCATCTCTGCTCCAAGTGAGGAAAGTCCACTGAGTAATTCGACTGCGGTGCGTCCGCGTGCAACGAGCAGCTGCGCGCAACGGCACGGAGCGCCTGGGTTGATGCGCCCTCAGAGGACCGCGGACCCGCTGCCCTCCTGGTTCTTTCCCATCTTGTGCCGTTTCCACTCTGACCGCCAACTTCTCTGAGCTCCGTCGGTCTTTAAAGTCGAGCGTAAACACCGACGAGCATTGTCAACTGAAATCCGAGGAGGTGCGCCAGAGAGACCTCATTGGTCATGCCTCTCGGTTTGTGCTGCAGAGCGCAACCACTTGTAGCTCTCCAAATATTATTGTTGCAGCACGGCGTGTGTGTGACAGGAGCTGGAGCATCCCCTCCCACCTCCTACACGCACTGGGTGACTTTGAATGCACAGACTCAAGAAAGACCAAAGTCTAAAACCACACACAGAGTTAAATATTAAAGTGTAAATAGTAAACTTGTGTGGCAAACTTCTGCAGGGTGCCTCCCCCCCTATTTTAACTGACAATTGTGCACATGTACAGGTCTTGTCAATGAAATAATATGAAAAATGAACAAAAACATCATAGAAAATAACCATAAATAAATAAAAATAAAACACAAACTCACTGGAATGATGATCGGAGGCTTGCAACAAACCCGGTGTTTCCCCCCCTGGATATCCTCATGCAGCAGAGACAGTAGAAAGGCAAAGAGCGACACCTGTTTGCGTCTGCGGCTACATCTGCTGGAGCGCCTGTGCCGTCTGTGCGCCTAACGGGCGTTTATTGTGCACTACTGCCATCTGGCGGTGGATGAATGAAGCAGCGCCTTCAAAGGAAACGTTTTAGGCAGAATGTTAACTTTCTTTTGACATAAAGTTGTTTTTCTTTTTAAAGGGATGTACATAGTGGCAGAAAATGGTTATTTTATAAAGGTTCTCTATAGCAACATGCTCAAATGGTTCTACATGGGACCTTTATAGTGCTGGAAAGAACCATTTAATTTTGTATTGTTTTATAATTGTCTAAACCGGCAGTGTTAAAAGAGTGTTTTAAGAACCACACTGGGGTTCTTTATTCTGATTTGCTAGTTTTTAATTTGAACAAATCAGTCGTTACTCTTTTACAAAGAACCACTACCCTAACCAAAGAACCCTTGAAGAGCCCTCCCTGTGCTGCGTGTAGATAAAGGCATTGTGTTTATGTCAATCTACAAAAAAAGCTGAGCTTTCAACAACTTTTCAGTCATTTATATTGTGCAAAAATAAGAAAATATTATTATGAGTTATTATGGGTGTTTTGTTTTTTTATTGTACCTTTGATTTGGTTAGGCATTTCTCAGTATTTAGCCCTCTGGTCAATCGGTGTTTGAAGGTGGTAGTCAGGTCTAAGCGGCCCTGGTGCATTTCTCTCACCGGCGGTGGTCTTTTGTGGAGGGGATAAAGCAGATTGGCCTTGGGAGGAGGTGTGTGTGGGGGGGGGGCTGTCAATCACACACAGCTCAGAAATAACCGAGCAGCGGACTTCCAGCTATGCATAGTATAGATGTCCTGCCGCGGCCCATAGCACGCTGGGTTAATAATAGGAGCGCGGTTGTCAAGCTATTTCAGAAGGGGGGAGTGTCGAGCCTATTCTCATTGGATCCGTTTTATCCGAGAGTTTCTCATGAAGCGCGAGTGGGAGGAGAATTTACAGCAAGCGGAGGATATCAGAAATAAACCCCCTCATGTCTAGAGAGGACCAGAAAGTATAAATACCACCGCTATGCCCAGACTCCAGCACTGGTGAGCGGTATAGAACAAGATTTAGCTTTGGCTGTAGAAATAGATACGAGACTGAAAACAAATACCAGACTTTTTTTTTTTTTTTGACCAAGACTGACTTTTACAGCACTGGAAAAAAAAAATCATATTTTATTGGAAAAGAGCGCTGGCTTTTGATTAGATACTCCTTCGAGCACAGACTGCGGTCGACGAATAAGGGGAAGAAACTTTAATACATTTTCTTTCATTTTTGTTGTATTTGTTTTGTTGCCATTCTTGAGCGCAACCTCCATTGCAGAAGATGTGTTCGGCTGCGCGTTTTATTTTCCTATCCCTGTGCTTAACCAACGCGGCGCTTTCCAGCCCTTTCGAGTCTGAGGATGTTGTACCTGTTAGGATAAACGGAAGAAGCAGCGGTCGGTTTTGGAAAAGAAGCGAGGAGCAGCCGAGATTCACGCTCAGTGCGTTTGGCAAAGACTTCACGCTGAATCTGATACCAGATACGAGCTTTATAGCGCCTGCCTTCGCCATACAGCGCGTCAAAGCCAAACATCTCGGTGTCCGACCCATCTCGGACGCGGATCTCCCCAAAAGAATCAACCAGATTGAGGAGGCCGAGGGGCATCTGAGAGGTTGCTTTTACTCGGGGAACGTGGACCACAATCAAAACTCCGTTGTCGCCGTCAGCCTGTGCTCCGGCATCTTTGGATCGTTCGTGACCGAGGGGAGCGAGTATTTAATCGAGCCGAAACGGCGCGGCGAGGGCCCGGGATCTGCCGAGCAGCTGCATGTCATCAGAAGGAGGACACTCGCCAAAAGTCACGGCGTTCCCGTTCTGTTTGATCATCCGGTCGAGGAGAGCCGAGCAGCGAAATATCACGGGGAAAGTTTTACGCACGGCGACCATGACGCACGGGGGGAATCTCGCCGGAGACGCTTTGTGTCCGCGCCACGGTTCGTAGAGACCCTGGTGGTTGCAGACGCGTCCATGACTCAGTTCTATGGAGATGAAATAAAGGTCAGACATAAGATTAATTATCTTTTCCCCCCTTGCAAACAATCCATAGGAAACAACAGCTTCATTTATTTTAGATTTTATTATAAAGGTATTATAAAGGACCCAAATCATCATTATTCCCCCCTTAGATAGATAGATAGATAGATAGATAGATAGATAGATAGTTAGTCTCCTCACTCGCCATGAGGAGGAACTACTTGGGTCCAGGTGGAGTTGCTCTGCATCTCAATGAGATCACTGTTTTCCATGGGCTGAAAAAAGAGGTCAGGGGACAGAAATGCCAGCAATGCTGATTCTCATTCCTCAGCACTTGATCACGATTTGGCTGCAACAGCTCTGCATCATCCCAGGAAACTTTAAGCAAGTCTGTTTTTCACTGACATTACACACAGCTTACTGTATTCACCCTAAACGGCTCAGAACTGTTACAACGTACAGGTTACAGATAGTTCATTCATCTACGGCGGGCCTCATAGCAGGTTTAGATGATCTCTAAACCTACATAGTATACATTGCGTAATAAAATCCATTATTTAGATTCAGCTGTGCTTGATGTGTCTTGCTGTCTTTGTGTGAATGAACTCCTGAAGTCATCACTAATATGAATAAACAGTCACGCCTAGTTCTAATACAGAAACCAAACCAGCTATTTAGTTAACTAGAAGTAGGACAATCCTCCCACATGCCACAATCGTCCTGCTGTAGCCAAGCTACTAGTCTGTTTGTACTTAACAAACTCCTGGCCTGCCAGAGTCTGTGCAGTAAAGTGCAGGCAATCAGGCACCGTGGATACAGTGGACCAAAGTTAGACTGATCTATCAGGACAATATTGACCTTTGATAACATATCAGCCAGTCCAGCTCTGATAGGATGGATATGATGCAGTGTTGGACTATGGGAAGCTCTTATCCTGAAGTGAAACATTTTGATTGGACTCTACACAAGTATGAATATGGTTGATTCTTATTCTTATTCTGATTATTTTTGATTATTCTTTTATTGTCCCATATTTCCACCATGACAAGAATAACATTTTTGGGAATTTGGGGGAATTTAAAGATACTGAATATTGGCACAACATATCAATCCAAAAAAATATGATCAGCCTTCAAAAAGCCGTACTGGTCAGACCCCACTCTCTGTTGTCATTGTTTATAAATGTGACCTTCTACCTGCTCTCCTCTCCACAGCACTATATTCTGACCCTGGTGTCCATGGCTGCACAGCTCTACAAGCACCCCAGCATAAAGAACTCTGTGAACATGGTGGTGGTGAAGCTGTTGGTAGTGGAGGACGAGGAGGTCGGCCCGGAGGTCTCCAGCAACGGAGGCGTGGCTCTGAGAAACTTCTGCTCCTGGCAGCAGCTCTTCAACCCACCAAGCCAGAGGCATCCAGAGCACTACGACACTGCGCTGCTCTTCACCAGAGAGGTGAGGGTTTACTGGGGTTACACTGACATAGCGGGCCTTTCATTCAAAAATCAGATCTGGTCCAGTCAGTGTCGTCCACCTCTGATATGATGGATATGATGCATGTATCATGGGTTTCACAGGAGAGTTTTAGTGTCCCATGATGGTCTAAATGCTGTTTCAGAAGTTTTTCCACCCTGACAAGAATACAATTCTGGGGGAAACACTGAATACTTGGATTTTGGGGGAAGTTTTTGGCAGGAAAATGGTCAGATTTAAAGATACTCATCACTGACACAAAATATCAGCATTTTCAATCCAAAAGTATTGAGTTTTGGACTGCTAGTGTTTTCAACACTTAGGTAATTTCGCAGATGCTTTTTATCCAAAGTTCTTCACATTTGTTTTTTTAAAGAGAGTGGGCAATCCAATCACACCTTGTACGGTGTAGTTTAGTCTTAATTTTCATTCAGGAGGTACGTAGTGAGGGCAAAGTCGATGAGATGAGATGAGATGAGGCGAGATGAGATGAGACGAGACAAGGTGAGATGAGATGAGACAAGGCGAGACAAGGCGAGATGAGAGGAGATGAGACGAGGCGAGATTAGATGAGACAAGGTCAGATGAGATGATACAAGACGAGACAAGGCAAGATGAGAGGAGATGAGAGGACATGAGGCGAGATGAGACGAGACAAAATGAGGCGAGATGAGATGAAACAAGGCGAGGTGAGATGAGAGGAGATGAGGTGAGATGAGATGAGAAGAGATGAAAGAAGGTGAGATGAGGTGAGATGAGATGAGACAAGGCGAGACAAGTTGAGATGAGAGGAGATGAGACGAGGCGAGATTAGATGAGACAAGGTGAGATGAGATGATACAAGAGTAGACAAGGCAAGATGAGAGGAGATGAGAGGAGATGAGGTGAGATGAGACGAGATGAGGTGAGATGAGATGAAACAAGGCAAGATTAGATGAGACAAGGTGAGATGAGATGATACAAGACCAGACAAGGCAAGATGAGAGGAGATGAGAGGAGATGAGAGGAGATGAGGTGAGATGAGACAAGACGAGATGAGGTGAGATGAGATGAAACAAGGCGAGGTGAGATGAGAAGAGATGAAAGAAGGTGAGATTAGGTGAGATGAGATGAGATGAGATGAGATGAGATGAGATGAGATGAAATGAGATGAGATGAGATGAGATGAGACTTTCCTCGCCTTAATCCAGATTCCCCAAACATGATTGGAATAAAGTCATGTGTGACAGAACTTTGGGCATATTAGGGACGCAGACGATGATAGATATGGAATAGTTGTACTCTTTTCCATCAAGGTGAGTGACGAGGGCAAACCCCGTCTTAAGAGACCCCTTACGGAGCAAATAGGGTTGGAGTTGTGTTTGAGGTGTTGCACTACAGTTGGCTGCCCTCGTCCATCTGGTATGTTCATGCTGACAAGGTGTTAGCAGACAATACTTGAGGCCAGCGAACATCATGTTACTACATTTTTATAACTTGGGTATAGGGTTGCCCCGGTTGCTGCTCGGGCTGGTGACAGGCTTGGCATTTATCCCCCTAATGGATGAGGTTAGAATGTGAGGCTTGCATTCTCACCCTGAATCAGAAATATGATGAATAGACCATATGGACTCGCAGTTTTATATTTGATTTGTTTAAGTGGCTTTTGATTGGGAAGCCATTATTCAAATGAAGCCCGTTTGTGTTTGTTTTTCCATTTCTGCGGAGATGTGCTTTGCAACCTAGAGGACGGAAGGCTCCACGTGGATGAGCTAACTTTAGTGCTGCCACAAATCAGGCTTGACACGATGAAACCACTTAAAACAGCCGGGGTTTGAATGTCCAGCTGAGCCGGACTTGACCTGGCAGAAAAGTGGGCCACATCGCCCGGTCATGAGAGAAGGCTCCACTCCTACTGTGGGGCTGTTCCTGAAACTCAAAACTTAGACATTGTTACATGTAGTGGAAATGTTTTGCACATGCATGTTTGTGGTCTTTCGTTGTGTGTGTGTGTGTGTGTGTGTGTGTGTGTGTGTGTGTGTGTCTGATTCATTCTCTCTATGGATATGTGCAAATGCAATAATGTGTATTTGTGTTTGTGAACATGCATAGATAGATTTCTGCCAGTGTGTGTGTGTGTGTGTGTGTGTGTGTACATGAGCGGCTGATGCTGCTACAGAACAAGGTGTACAAACACATGCTGAACTGCGTTCAACTGCAGCTCCAAGTCCAGATGTGTTTTGAATCACAGAGGGTTATGCCTTGTGGTTTTGGGGCTGAGGCGAGGTCCAGAACACATCCATCTCCATCATACAGAGCCAGGCATCTGACGAGGAATGGATTTGTTTAAAATCCATTTTCTGATACACTACGCTGTTAATTTTCCCACATCACAGCCCTGGGCAGCTGCATGCTGGGTATATTTATTTGTTTGCGTTTTATGACGGAAACATTGAAAAACATTTTTCTCTGAAAAATGGAAGAAAACAAGCGGACACAAATAGATTTGAAGATTTGCCATTGTACATGATTCATTCAACAAAGTCACTTAGGGCTGCTCATACACTTACTATTTTCACTTACTATATGACAATGTCTAATTTTGTAACTATTTAACACTAAATAATTGCGATTTAAAACAAAGTTTGGCATGAAAATGTTCAAATGTAAAGATTTTGGCCTTTCAAAAGCTCATATCCTCATCATGTTCCCGGTCATTCCGGTTTCAGTGTTTGCTTTGTGTTCATGTTGCAGGACATCTGTGGACACCAGAGCTGTGACACCTTAGGGGTGGCCGAAGTTGGGACGATGTGCGATCCCAAGAGAAGCTGCTCCGTCATCGAGGACAACGGCCTGCAAGCTGCCTTCACCACTGCACACGAGCTCGGTGAGGTCGCATCCATTGTTACGAGGCCGGGTTATGAAAGGGCTCACTCTTTTAGGACACTGTTAAACATTGTCAGCGATCTACAAAGGGTTAATGAACCAATGGTTAATCATCAACAGACCGTCTTTTCTGCTGAGGAGCAACGGGCATGTTTTATCATGTGTAGCTTTAACATCATTTGAGTCATCCGTAGCGACGGTATGCGCCTCTGAAAAGCTCCTCCTGTCACTTTATTTCCGTTGACAATGACGTGTTGAATCCTCCTCCGATAGGTCACGTGTTGAGCATGCCTCACGATGACTCCAAGACCTGCGAGAGGCTGTTCGGGGATCTGGGAGGACACTACCTGATGGCCCCTCTGTTTGTCAACCTCAACAAGACCTCGCCGTGGTCCCCCTGCAGCGCGCTCTACATCACAGAGTTCTTCGACAACGGACACGGTAGGAAAACACCATGGAAAACGTGCAAAACCGCCCGGCAATCGAATTCTGTGCAACAGATGATCAAATAACGGAGCGAATGTACCCCAAACAAATGCTGCAGGAGGTTTACCCGTCACGTCAAATGTCCAGCCGTTGCACTATGAGTAAATCCAAAAAAACCTCAACAGTCGCTGGTATTTGATTCCTTTCAGCCTTGTAGACATTTTGCCAAAGTGGAAGCCTGCCACAGCACCATGGTTTGCTCTGTTATTAAGGATGAAAACACATACTGTAATTTGCTCTCTCTTTTTCTTTTACTATTGCTTTCCTGCTTAAACATGTTGCTCTCCGCAAATTATGGGTTGTGGTGAGAGTTTACCTAGACCTGCATTTCCACATTCCCCTCTCCTCCGTCTCTCTCTCTTCCTCTTCCCCCCTTCGTTCCCTTGCTTTCTCTCCCCGTCTTGTGTTTTGCATCTTGTATTGTTTGTACCATTGCTAGACCTATCAGTGAACCTTCTTTTCCACTGAGTCATACTATGGACTTTTTCCTGTTCTCCACCCCTCAAGCCAAAAGCAACAGCTGGTGTCAGCAAAATATGTTCTTTATCAGTTGGAAAATGTCTCCAAAGAAAACTCATGTGGCTGAGAATGTTCATTCCAAGCAGCGGACGTCAGTGACAACCCCAGACAAAAAGCTTATTCTATGTAATAAAAGATCATTAGAGAAACAATGAATAAATTCAGTTTTAGAAAGCCTGTCAAACATCCAGACTCGGAGTACTAGGCTGCCTATAAAAGTGTTCTGCATTTGTTAAATCCAAATTATTCATTTTTATAGCCAGGATACGACTTGCCAGGACTTTCTCTCTGTTGTCGTACACTGCACACAAAGAGCAACACGTTTACAATTTACAAGACCGCCACACATATCCAAAAATCTCATACAGCGTTGCTTTCTATCTGAACCACAGGGGATTGCCTGCTGGATGCCCCAGAAAGTACTATGCCGCTACCGAGAGAGCTGCCAGGCACCACATACAGCCTGGACCGGCAATGCCAGCAGATCTTCGGAGAGGAATTTGTCCACTGTCCCAACACCTCAGACAGTGACGTTTGCAGCCAACTGTGGTGTCGCGAGGACGGCAAGCCGCAATGCACCACCAAGAACGGCAGCTTGCCCTGGGCCGATGGCACCCCCTGCAGCCCCAACGGGACCTGCCTCTATGGAACGTGCATGGCAACCCAGGAGGTCATGCAGCCACTAGTAAGACCGCTTCTCTACCTGAAATGTGGTGTGTTATGTGGTTATTAGGCTTAAAGATAACATAAGATGGAATTTGAATGACCCCCATGGGGAAATTGGGTTGTTGCGGCAGCAAATAGTAATAGGATACAGCAAAGAAAAATTGAATAAAAACAGGAAATAGAATATAAACAAGAGTATAGCGAATAGGGGTTGTAGGAATAAACAGTTCCCTCACAAGAACATGCTGCACTGGGCAACTTTGCTCTTTGGCGGCCTCAAGTGGCTATGGGAGGTAACTGCTCATTTTTGAAGGCTTGGAGGACTTCATTACCCAGAAGTCATGTAATGTAACGTCAGTAAACTGTGCACTCCTTGGACCTAAATTTCTTCCTCTTAGTAGGGGTGGAGATGGTGAAAAAAATAAAAATCAAATCAAATTAAAAAAGGCAGCCGTTACATGTTTAGGATGTTAGGACGTTTGCTCACTGCAGTTCAGGAAAAAGTTTGCATTTTGCTCGTAAATTTCGATTTGTCACTTCCTGTGCAGCAAGTTTGGATTTAATTTGGGACGCTCTTCTCTGCTGCAGTCGCACTTTGTGATTTAAACTGATAAGACGGGTGGATTTTTAAATACAAATCTCGCCCAGTGCAGTTTTACGTAGAATGTGTAAATGAAAAGTACGGGATAAAAGTATCGATCACAGCATTATGAGGCATTGGGCAAGCCTCTCTTTGATTCTAGCTGCCTCTCGGCGATTTTCACCTTAAAGAACTTCTGGTCATTTCAGTCCTTGGTTTCAAATCGGTTGCCTTGATATCTTCTCCTTGTGTTATGATCACACATCTGTTTATAAACCCAGACTGCTGGCAGTTAGGAGACTGGCTGGTCCAAACTCATAACACCTCTGGAAAGGACATCCATGCACACACACACATGCACACACACACGCACACGCATGCACACTAAACACTTTTAGTTTTGCCTTACAGAACTGCAACATGGCAGGTTCCACTAGTGGTGAGTGACACATGTGGCAGGAATGTGGGTAGAGACAGACAGCAGGCGCGTGCCGAACTTCAACACAGATTTAGCCCGGAGTCGCAGCACGCCAACACACTGTGCGGCCTCAAACCCAGAAGCCCAGACTGTGGTTTAGGCTGCACAGCTGAGATTGCCTTTGGCACCGAGCTCTAACCAACTACTCTAGGATTTTCTTTTTTTGACTTTTTTTTTTTGCTGTGTTTTACCACAGGTGGTTGTGGACGGCGGCTGGGGCTCATGGGGACTGTGGCAGCAGTGCTCCAGAACATGTGGAGGCGGGGTGGAGTTCTCCTACAGAGAGTGTACGGACCCTGTGCCTCAGAACGGAGGGAAGTACTGCGAGGGACAGAGGGTTCAATACCAGTCCTGTAACACGCAGCCCTGTGACAGCACGGACGGTAAGCCCCCACTTGGATCATCACCATTAGGCTTCAACCGATATGTTTTTGGACCGAAGCTGCCAATAGGCAATATTTTGTGCCGATATTCATTAAATATTAAATAAATAAATGTGAAATTTGACCATTTTAATGCCAAAAAATTCCAAGTATGTAGTGTTTTCCCTAGAATTTTGTTCTTGTCAGGGTGGAAAAGCATCTGAACCAGCATTTAGACCACGGGGCACTAAAACCCGAGACAGTAATAATGATAATAACAGTCTTAACCTAATTCTAATTCTAAATGTAATACTACTACTAATAATAATAATACAGTTATATAATAATAATAATAATAATAATAATAATAATAATATATTCCTGCATACTTGAATTTAATAAAGATCTCAGATTAGAATCAATTCAGGTTAAGGGCTTCCCATAGACAACCAGTGTAGCATTAATCAATTATACATAAAGTATGTAAGCTAATAAACTGCATCATATCCATATCCATTTGCCTGGTGAATTTATTTTTGTTGGTTGAAATGATTGGTTGAATGATTGGTTGATGATTATTATATTATATATTATAGTATTTTCCAGAGCTTGTTGTCACCAGTTCAGTCCAGATATATTGTACACGCAGCTTATTATTACTCTGTCTTTCAATTTAAGGAAAGAGTTTCAGAGAGGAGCAGTGTGAGAAGTACAACAGCCCCAACTACCTGGACTTCAATGGGAACATGAAACAGTGGATACCAAAATACGCCGGGGTTTCTCCCAGAGACAGATGTAAGCTGTTCTGCAGGGCCAGGGGCAGCAGTGAATTCAAGGTGTTCGAAGCCAAGGTATATCCATTCAACATCACAGCTTGTGCATGAACATTTTAGCCAACACATTCATCAAACTAAGGTTATGTTCACACCGCCGCTGAAAGTGTACCAATTCCCCCCTCACATGTGACACAGATGTGATGTTTTCTAATCAGAAAAAAAGTAGCGCGGAGTTGCATTTTTTCCAGTGCTGATTCAGACCACATGGGTAATAAGTAAATGACAACTAAATCTTACTCCATTCATCTGACATACCTAAAGTCATTTTAATAATTTTGTCATAAAATTGGCTGAGCGGACACTAGCATGGGGGAAAACAAGACACAACTGTGGAACGAAAGCCAAACAACGTCTTGATTGGTATTTGGTGGAGCCTCAATTATCTCAAAATTGGAAGGCACATACAATACCACAATGTGTTGGAAAATAGGCAGGAGAAGTATCGGTACAAAAACAGATATGACATCTTTTGGTATTGTTACTCTGCGTGAATAGTCATCTAAAAAAATCACATATGAGCAGCAATTTGGACATGTGCATGAGGGCCTGCGGTGTGAACGTAGCCTAAGTCAGTGGTTCCCAACCTAGTCCTTAAGTACCCCCCTGTCCTGCAGGTTTTAGCTCCAGCTCTACTCAGGCATACCTGAACCAATTAAGGTATCATGAAAATGTGAAGCCTCTAATTGGTTCAGGTGTGCTTGAGTAGAGCTGGAGCTAAAACCTGCAGGAAAAGGGGGTACTTGAGGACTGGATTGGGAACCACTGGCCTAAGTGGTAGTTAGTAGCTCCATGCTTTTCGTGAGCAAACTAGCTTTTATCTACAACATAAAGGTGAATCTGTTTATTGCTCTACATCTGCAGTGGAAGAGCCAACAGCACTTTGTTCATGTGTTCGTGCAGGTGACTGACGGGACGACCTGTGGCCCTGACACCACATCGGTGTGCGTCCAAGGCCAGTGTGTGAAGGCAGGCTGCGACCAGGTGATTGGCTCTAACAAGAGGGTGGATAAGTGCGGTGTGTGTGGAGGAAGTGGGCTCAGCTGCAGGAAGATCACAGGCTCCTACAACAAAGCCATGTAAGTAGTCTGAGAAGAGCCAAATTTGAACTTCAAAACCCAGAAATCCTGTAACATGATGTCAGTAAACTGTACACAGCATGTTCATGGTTACCCACCGGGCCGGTCTGATCACTTTATACCAAAGATACCAAAGGGATGAGAGAGGCAAAAGATCTAATGTTGAAGATTACAGCTTTCTCTGGATGGAGCGCTGCTGTTAAGGAGACCGTTTTGTACTTTGATTCATCACTTCCTGTGGGTGGAGAGGATTCCCCACCAGTGACCATACCAACACCAGAATTGTATCTGTGGCATCTTATTTAGTGGGGATAGGATGCTCTTCTTCTTCTTCTTGCCTAGTGCAGCTTTGAATTCCTAGATTGCCAACATTACAAGCAATCAGTATTAAGGAGTGCAACGTCACAGTGGCCTGACTGAATGATCATGTATGATAGAGAAGTGCAAGGTGAATAAGTAAGAGCCAGGGAGAAACAAGACAGGAGCATGATCAGGTGAAAGTAGAGGAGGACGATAGCGGGTGCACATGTTTTAAACCCAGCTCTTTCTTTTCTCTACCAGTTATGGATACAGTGACATTGTCACTATTCCTGCCGGTGCGACTAACATCGACATCAAGCAGCGGAGCCACCGAGGAATCAAGCATGACGGAAACTACCTGGCTATAAAGAGAGAGATCGGCGGTTACATCCTGAACGGTAACTTCTCCGTGTCCACGGTAGAACAGGACATTCCGGTGCTGGGTGCCGTGCTGAAGTACAGCGGCTCCTCCACCACGCTGGAGAGGATCCAGAGCTTCAGGCAGCTCAAAGAGGCCATCACCATTCAACTCCTGGCTACCGCGGGGGACTCCAACCCTCCCAAGGTCAAGTACACTTTCTTCATCCCTAGAGATGTGACCTTCAACAAATCCAAGGAGAGGAAGGGGTCGTTGCTGTCTCTGCATATGATCCATCCATTTGGCGTGCCCGACTGGGTGCTGGGCGAGTGGTCCGAGTGCTCCAAGAGCTGTGGGTCCGGGTGGTCCAGGAGGAATGTGGAGTGTCGGGACAACGCCGGCTTCCTCTCCAGCCAGTGTGATAAAGACCTGAAACCCGTCGACATCAGGCCTTGCGGGGACCTGCCCTGCCCCATATGGCAGATGGGGCCTTGGTCTGCCTGCTCACGAACTTGTGGCCAGGGGGAGCGCCGCCGCAGCGTCTTCTGTATAGACTACACCGGGAAGACGGTGGAGTCCGAGAAGTGCGACCCCAACAAGACCCCCCAGCCAGTCTCCGGAGAATGTCTCAACCAAGAATGCTCGTGAAGCATGTGGGCGCAGAGGACCTTCTGAAAGCAGTGGACTTTTAACAAATCCCCTTTTTGTGCCTCGCAGATTGGAGAAGAGTGACTGCACGTACCAACAGGTCACATCAAGTCACACCAAGGGCATTTGCCTGAATATTGCTCTGTCATCTTTTGTTGACAATTGACAACCACTATTGAAATTTGAAACAATGGAAATCTACCTCAGGATGTACATGTAATATGTGTAGGTACTAGATGAAGGTACTGTGGGTGTGCTTTCTCCAGAAAGGGAAATTTTTCTAGTCCCACTCTAAATGGAGAATAACTTTTTGAATGAAGTTTGCGATTGGCCACTGGTATCTATCTACAGTACATGTTTTGACTCCGTCTTTCTAAGTTAGCTGTCATTTAAAGTGGGGCTAGTACTATTGCATGAAACCTGCTGTCAAACACCAGTACAGTGTACATATACCTCCAATTCTCCTCCACAGAACTCAACCCCCTATAAAGCTTTGAATCGAGCCATTTACCTTATTAAGCTAGGTACATAACATGGATGGGATGCATTGGGGTTTTAAGACTCTAGGAAATGCCCTCCTGTTCGATAACTTCTCTTTTCTACACATTCAAGTACCTAAATGTGATTTGTGTTAAATGATTGTTTTTTATCCTAGCATTGTTTAACTATCAGGGGGGTGATTAAGGATTTGCGGTATAGATGGATTGATAGGTGATAGCTAAAACCTTCATTGAACAGTCAGTCTGAACAGATCATTTCAATGACAAACTAGAATAGAATTGAAAAAATATATATAATTTGAGTTTACACACATTGTGTAAATGTTTTAGCCTAGATGATGACTGGTCAGAACCCTAACCAAGACAAACTCGTGACACAGAGCACTTTTCTTCTGTTCTGTAGTTATTTTAGTTATTTTAGCCTTTTCCAAGGTGCATTGTAATGCAAGTGAGAGTAACAGTGGTACAAACATTTTGCAACACAACCAATGTTATTACTAAGTTATAATGATAAGCATACTATCTATCCGTGTGTATGGAGTATAATTAATTTTATTAATTTTCAGACCTTTTTTGTTAATGCATCATATGCAAACGCTCACAATTGTTTTCAGATACTTGTATGTATATTTGATTCTTCATTCCAGTTGTTAATTTACAGTATGTCATAAAACAAAAGAGATGAAGCATTAGGCCTATATCCCTTCAGTGAAGGACCATACTATTTTATTATTACAGCTTCCTTTTTAAGCTATTTATTTTTGTAAAGTTTTTACCTTGGACATGTAATTAACATTTCAGATGCTGCTGTCTTTGAGATTTTTATGTCTATAAAATTTTTTCAAATAAACACATTTATGTCAATATGTTTACTGGTCCTTCTCTTGTCCTGGGCTGACACCAGTTTATCTTCATGGTCAGAAGTGTATTGTGCATCAAGACCAGCATTTCTTCCAGGAGGAAACACATTTAAATATCTGTTTTTGTAATTCAAAGTAAGTGGACACTGAATGATCTGCATTAAACTTCATTTAGGCTTCAGAAGGCTTCAGATAGGGTTTGACCAGAAGGCTGACACAGATTCGGATATTTTTTGATTGAAGCTGACAATAGTTTAATTATTTATTGCTGGCATTCAGTACCTTTAAATTGAACCGGTTTCATGCCTCCAAATCCCCCAGAATTAGAATAATACAGTGTTTTCCCCTAGAATTTTATTCTTGTCAGGGTGGAAAAGCCTCTGAAACAGTATACAGACCATCATGGGATATTAAACTCTCCATTGAAAGTCAGTCTAATCACATTCTTTTAGGCAGGTGACTTTTAGGTTGAGTAAAATCCCCCCACACCACACTGGAATTATTTCTCTGATCAGACATCTGATATACAGTAAGTGGTCAAAGAGGAAACTCCATCAGTTTACGACATTAATTGGCCAAAATCAGTTTTTTATACGTATATCTGTCTTTTCAGAATTGACTGTTAAGCCAAGCAGGCTTAATTTCAAAATCATAATAGGATTGAAAATGCCAATAGGCCTACAATATTATGCATATAGAATGAGTTAAATATTTGAAAAATAAGAGATAAGATGAAACTTTAACGGTTCCTGTGGGGAAATTGGGAACATTTCAGCTGCAAATAGTAATAGGATACAGCGTGAAATTTTAATATAAATAAGAATATAGCATAACATGTTAAATAGAAATGTATCAATGAAAGTATGAAAAAAATGAAAATGAACAATGAGGTTCATACTATGAGGATGAGAAAAATACCTGTGGTAGAGCATACTAAGGCAAACACAAATCAAATAAGAAATATACAAAAATATGAAACGTGCAGTTTGAGATAAACTTGAAAAAAGTAACATGAAAAAATGATATGAAAACATGTTTAAAACAAGTCAGTGACTTTACAGCACGTATACTGGATGTGCTGAATGTGTGTTCATGTGAAGAGGACTACAGTATGTACACAAATATGCCGGTTAAAGGTGGGCTGATGTGTGACTTCCTGTTTCTTACAGTTCTGTACAGTGAGAGATGCGCGTTGCATTGTGGGACACAAATAAAGCGCATAAAGGACAACGGGGAGCACAAAGGAATGAAAACAGCATCTTGAAAACTTTTAATACCAACTTGTTGTGATGTTAATACATCGGAGTGTTGATTAAAATCGAGATTTTCGCGGTTGGCAGGCTGACAAATGCCTCAGAAGCGAAGGGAATGTGAGTGAACGGAGTCAAGAGGCAGGGAGCTCCGCTGTCTCTTCGACTATCGCTGCTTTTTGTCAGCTGAGCTGTTTGCATCCAGAGGCCCGACCGTTATCACATCCCTGATCCCAGAAGGTAAATTCCTCCTGCACAGTATGTCAGATAACGGTAATGGCGGTATTTACGTTTTAACCGGGTCTTGTTGTTGTCCGATAATTAATTGAGGCCAAGGGACCAACTGCTACAGCTTTGGATTGTGTCAGCTAGCGCTAGCTTGGTAGCTAACGCTAGTTAGCAAACTAATGTTAGTAGCTGCGTCGATATAGCCGAGTTAGCCGGGCTAACACCGGATACGCGGGTCTGCCTTCAAAATAAACACAAATAAATTGTTGCGTATGTAAGTGTATCGGGGGTCGCTTTGTACACTATTTTTTGTTGTTGCCAATATTGCCATTGATGATTCACAGTATAGAGAGACAAGAAATTGGACGGGTTAAAATGTGACACATGTCCCAGGCCAGATTCGAATCCAAGACGTCTTGGTTACATGATACGGAGCTTAGCCAATTAAACCACCACAGCGCCTACTTATAATGTTATTAGTGATTCAACATTGAGATATTAGTTTGGGACACAAAACTGGACTATTTTTCATTTCAACAGCATGCCACGGGTTGATTGGTATGGGGGAGACCAAAGAGCTGGTTGGAAATTTCCATTTTTATGGTAAATGATTTTGAATTACAATACTACACTATTAAATGTTGGACAGTACAAAAAAAAAATAATTACATTGCTATGAATAAATATGCAGTGACAGATATGTTGGGAAAAACAATTTTGTTTTCATTGACTACAGATTCCTCCATGAATGTATTCTTTAACCCATGTACTATGTGTTACTCAAAACATGTTGCAACACTTTCATCACTATGGATTTTATTTTGAAATCTGGGACCGGAATTCCTGTTTTTGTCTACTGGCTGGCTTGACACTGGTAAACCTTGCTAAACCACCTTGCTAAACCATGTTTTGTTGTTGCAGACATTTCTTTTGTTTAGCAGCTTGTTAGCTAGTTGCATAGCCCTGCATTCAGCCGTTGTGCTTTTTGTGTGCAATTTGACTGACAGTTTGTCGACGGCGTGTTGTCACTTTCTGGTACAACAGAGTAAAAGTACGAGGTTGTGCGCTACGCCTCCCCTCTACCCCATCAGTCAGCACCATGAACATTACATGTTTGTAACGCACCTTGGTAGATGTTCACTTATAAGTTGTTGTGACTCCTGCCAAAACTCTTTACATCCTGATCAAACCACAAGAACCTGTATTGAAAGCTAAGGCTCAAGGATGTTTACACAGTGAAGTCAGGAGGAAAGTAAGCCTACCAGTTATGTATTTTTATTTCAGTGTATGCAGTCCTTGTGATGATCCAGCAAGACTCACAATTTATAGGAATCTAATCTGGAGGAAAAACTAAATCTAAAACTAAAACGTAATCTGGCCCCCATCAAGATTTAGCTGTTTGTTTTCATGCAGTGTTATTCCCTAGTACTTGCACTCAAGCGCATTTCTGTTAGTCAAAAAACATAACTTTATACGTGCAACATTTAAAACATTAAATTGGCAAATCGAGCACAGCATCTATCTTTAAAAAAAACCAAAAACTCTCTTAAAGAAGACATTTTAGCCTTAACCAAACACCTCAGTGGAATCAAAGCTCCCTTCTATTAGTCTTATTTAGTGGGGCAAGTTAGGAACTCTCCTGTTGCTCCTCCTCAGCCCAGGCCTATAATTCTCATTGCCTTTACGGGCCAACATAGCCCGAGAGTATTTTCCCTTGGTCTCTCTCTTTGTGAAGGGGAGCAAGCTCTCCCTGCGAGAGCCCCTTCACTTGAGCTTTTGTTTGATGGAAAATCTCATGCCTCAGAGAATCCACATGTCTCACAGACAGCTGCTCAGCATCCTGTAGTGCACTGGCCTCCACATGGGTCTGGCTCGCATCGCTGCGCATCTGCTTTGATTGTTGTTACGTAACTTGGCATTTTGTCCTCCGGCTGTCTACCCTGCTTTCACCCCCTCTTACCTCCCCATCCCCTCTGACAACACCCTACTGTCTCTGTTTATACCTATACCCACTGCTTTTTCTGCTCTCCTTCCTTATACACTCGCCTTTTGATTTCATCTGTTGCTTACCATTTATCCAGCTTTTCCTGCGCTCGTCCACTCTGTAAGAGAGATTGATGTTTTGCTAAGTGATCTTTGACGTTTTGTTTTTCTCTTAAAGTATTTGTTACTAATGCAGCAGCCCAGTGAGGGTCCCCAGTGACATAATTTACTTCGCACCTGATTCTGTAACTTCTAGGTCCGGCTTTTGTTTAGTTAGGCAATTATTATGATAAAGTACCACATCCACATTGCTTTAAACAGACATTAATGATGTAAAGCATATAAAAAATATTTTTGTAAACAATTTTTTCTTTTCCTGTCAGAAATTTAACTAGTTGGTTTGACTCCTAAGATATAATTTGAAGCATTCACCAGTGATTTAACTTTTTTTTTTTTTTTTTTTTTAAAGTGAAGAATTTTGTTTGTTTTTCTGTTTGCAGGAAGGCGTAATTCCCAATCACAGGCAGAATCACTGACTCCGACATGGGGGTCAAAACCTTCACCCACAGTTCAACTTCCCACAGCCAGGAGATGCTGGAGAAGCTCAATGCACTACGCAATGAGGGTCACCTGTGCGATATCACCATCCGGGTCCAGGACAAACTCTTCTTGGCCCACAAGGTGGTCCTGGCCTGCTGCAGTGATTTCTTCCGCTCTAAGCTCGTCGGCCGGCCAGAGGAGGAGGACAAGTTTGTGTTGGACCTTCATCATGTGACGGTTAGTGGCTTCACCCCTCTCTTGGAATATGCCTACACCTCAACCCTCTCCATCAGCACAGAGAACATCATCGATGTCCTGGCAGCTGCAAGTTACATGCAAATGTTCGCTGTGGCTAGTACGTGTTCAGAATTCATGAAATCCAGTATTCTGTGGAGTCCAGGCAACAGCAACAACAACATGACAGGAGATAAACCGCATGAATCCGCTCCAGAGAGCGCCTCATCAAACTGTGCCCTGACTCCATTGGATGGCAGCTTGTCACCTGTGTCGTCTGACTGCAGTGTGATGGAGAGGAATGTTCCCGTATGCCGCGAATCGCGGCGTAAACGCAAGAGCTTTGTGACAATGGCGTCGCCGGAGAGCCCACTCAAATGCACTACACAGATGGTCACCACCTCCCCTCAGATCCCCAACCCATCCCCGTCTTTCTCAGACAGCGCAGGCCAGCCCGTGGAGTCGTCCCTGGCATTCCCGTGGACTTTTCCCTTCGGCATTGACCGGAGGTTCCACTCAGACAAGCCCAAGCTCCCGGAGAGCCCTCGCTGCCTGGAGCAGGGCACCACGGGGACCTCAGAGGTGGTGGTCGGCCGGCGGCTCAGCGACTTCCTGACGTGCGAGAGCTCCAAGGTGGTGTCGTCACCGGTGCCGGTGGAGGAAGAGGACGTGAGGGTGAAGGTAGAGCGTCTCAGCGACGAGGAAGTCCAGGAGACGTCGTCCCAGGCGGTCAGTGCTTCCCAGAGCTCACTCAGCGACCAGCAGACGGTGCCAGGAAGTGAACAAGTCCAGGAGGAGCTTCTCATTAGTCCACAGTCTTCCTCCATAGGTGGGGCTTTCTAAGTCATTCTCCATACCTAACAGAACCGACCCGCAGTTTGTTGAATTATTCACTAAATACATGTTTGATTTGTTGTCTCAAAGCTCAGTTGCTTATACTTTAGACTAGAGTTACACCAATATATTGTTGGTGATATATCAGGCGGATATTGGCTTTTTTTTTTTAAATCTGATATTGGCCAGTCATGTCATCCACTCCTAATACGATGGAGGTTCCTCCCTAACCTAGTTTCAGTGGTGTCAGTCTATAAAACCTGCATTGAAACCCTCCTCACCCCCCTTATGATTAATAGTCAGTATTTCCCTTCGCTCAGAACTTAATTTGTGGTTGTAGGGCACCCCGGGGGAGATACTTTTCAATGCTCATCTGATGGAACAAACGTTCAATGTATGGAAGAAAACTTTCCGCTCGTTGATGTATAATTACGTGACTTGTTGAATATATAGATTCCGATAGCAGCTGTGGTAATGTCAGTCTGTGGACGGTAACATTAATTACCTTTGTTGTCGAGTTGATATCAGGTTTTTGTCAGACAGCTTTTTTTTACGTCAGACTGCGTCCTTGTCCATCTAGCAGGTGATGTCTGTCTCACACAAGGTGATGAGGAAAAAAGGGGTGTGGTGTGTTTACAAGCTACAGCTGAGTGAGTTTAGTCTGGTGTGACGGAGAACATAACGTGATGCATTTGAGATCCATTTCTGTACATTGACCTTTTTTTTGTGGCGGGCATACACCACAGATGATGTATGGAAAACACTGATATTCATTTCAGTAGAAGGTTTTAGTATCCCATGGTTTAAATGTTTCAGAGGCTTTTTCTCCCTGACAAGAATACAATTCTCAAGTAATTTGGGTATTTTTTGCGAATGAAAATGGTCACATCTACAAATGTTGAATGTTTTTTTTCTTTCTGTTCTGCTGTGTTGAATAGTCACAAAATCAAGAGACAACTTCTATATGAGTGAAATGCTTTTTTTCCCCCCCTGCCTCTTACCAGGGTCAATGGATGAGGGAGTGTCGGAGAGCTTGCCGTCAATGCAGAGCACCTCTAACGCTGGAGGACATGCTGAAGATGACGAAAGGTATCACGATTTGTTAAGACTTGCAGTTTGGCAATACAAGTGAAGGAAATCCAGACATAAACTTCATCAGTGTGCGTCTGTGCCACACCTTTTTAGATCATAAATTGTTACCGTAAGTTAAAATGGCAAAAGCATGATGAACCACAACAGACATGCAAAATTCCCCCCCCCCCCCCCCCCCAACTTAAGTAATAAGAACACAAACCAAAATCATCCACGTGTCCCGGGGAAATCGCTAGCATGGTGCTCCATGCTAACAAGCCGTTCACAATTGAATGTGTCACATTCTACGAACGTCAATTCGAAAGCAGTGTTGTCCCCAGCCAGTCGAAAGTTTAGTGGAGGAATGTTTAGTGGTGGCTGTGTTGGCTTTTTTTGGTCACCCCGATATTATATTATTTGTTAAAGCATTGTTAAAGTAATAGCCTATCATACACAGGTGACTACCCATGTAACGTTATCATCATCACCAACTCATCAGATGTTTTTTCAGAATTTAAAATCTAGTGTGCACTGTTTTCTACTTTAAGATATTTTAATGTATTAAAAGAAAAAATTCAAAAATAGCTCAAGAATCAATTCAAGGATACAACTTCCGGTTAAGTTTCGGTCAAGAAGGACAGATTTTTCCAACGTATCCATCACGCCACTGCCAATGCAAATGTTGTCTACAAGGGGGCGTTTCAATGAATGACTTCAGTGTGCCTTAATGATGGTCAATTGTGAACGAGGCATAACACTTTAGCATACACTATATGGATTGCAGGCAACTAGCAGTATCTCAAAAGTGAGAAAATGAGAACTTAACCATTCACTTAGTGAATGGTAAGTAATCTTAAAAGATATGCAGCAGTTTTGTGTAGGAAATTGGTAAAATGTATACAAATGTAATGCAAAAAAAAATAATTAATGGCATATTCCTTGAACAGATAAAGAAGGTGGTAGGTTACACCTAATACAGAATGGCATTTAGCCTGCATAGCCACAGCTCCTCTTCTAAACAATAGGTGCTATGTCTATGACTTTCATAAATAGCAGCATTTCAGCATTTTCACATCAGGGGACATTTAACCTCCTACCAAAGGAGTTACATTGCACTAAAGTGCATCATTAAAGTATTGATATCAGGTTAATTTTCCAATCTGAGTCGGCGCACTTGGGAGTTGTATTTGCACTGATCCCAATACAACAGATACCATCGGTGCACTTCTATATCCTTTTACTATTGTGTATTCATCTTGCTGAACATATATCTTTCTGAATCCTCACTTTGATTTCTCCTCTCTTTGTGTTTCAGACTGGAGGGTATTCAGTACCCATACCACCTCTATATCAGCCCCTCGGCCCGGCCAGGCACCAATGGCCCCGACAGGCCCTTTCAGTGTCCGACCTGCGGAGTCCGATTCACACGCATTCAGAACCTGAAGCAGCACATGCTTATACACTCCGGTGAGTGCAGTGGAGAAAATACTGCTGGCTTCAAAAGGAATTTATCTGTGATTTGATTATCGATTTTAGGAAACCTTTGTGTGTAACACCATGGGCTCTATTTTCATCAATATTCACCGGTGCAATTGCAATTTCATGCGGCGCAATGACAACTTTTCCCCGCCGTCGTCAGTTTGGTAATTTGGTGGATAGCAGTGAGTGTGTCAATAAAAAAAACAGCTGGCGCAGTGGGATTTTGGTGTCAGTTTCGGGGTGAAGTTCCGCCTGCACCTTCGGCCTGTGAAGACCACTTCTAAAGCACAAGTCAATCACAGCGTGCTGTTTTCGTGGCTTTGCGCACATAAACCTGCCCACAATCCCACACACTGGTTTTGTACATGGTAGACAATATTTTACCCCACAGTGAGGTAAATTCTTACTGAATGCAACCTTCTTAATATGTTAAGCACAACTAACTATTTAAGCTCTATACCTGAATCATAGGCAGTCAAGCCACATCATTACGCAGGGATGATGACAGCGGGTGCAATATCTCAATAAAAAAAAGACAGGGAGAAGAAACACTTAAAATTGTGTACACCAGTCTATCATATAATTCTCTTTTTTATTATCATGTTTCTGCCTCTGATTATATTAAAATGATTTCTTCTTTGTTGGGTCACAACCTGTAGGAGATGTATGTGATTGTGAGACGCATATACAGCCGGCTGATCTCTTATATTGCGTTGTCTGAGGAGGAGGGCTGTGCAGTGCGCTCCTTCTGCACTGTAGGGGAAGTTACTCTTTAACTTATGTTATGTACATATAAATGTAAGTAATCAAATTTCACATTTGACACCCTCTTCCAAAGCCAATTTTACATAATCAGCCCTTGGGGGGCCTATTTGAGGACATAACTGTCACTGTGTTGACTCTGCACCTCCTCGACAAGAATATCAGTTTCTTCTTGGGTGAAGCTCATGTGGTGGTACTGGTTGGGACTTGGCGCAGCTGTCACAGAATTGTCAATACACTATTGTGTGTTTGTTTTAAAGGGGGTGAAATGAGCAGATTTGATTGGCTAGAATTGAAGCCACCCCTCACCACACCTACTGATAATGTATTCCTCTTAATCCAACCTCTTTGACCACTGTGTCGCAGTTGCACCTTGTGCCTCTGGTCACCAAAATACCAAAATAGACTGGACATGCCCACTTGCGCCATACGCCTAGACTTTAGACTTGCGCTGCGCCTTGATTCACGAAAGTAGAGCCCCATGTCTCTATTGAGGCAGTCTAGAAACACAATATACCTTATACCTGTGGTCCTCATATCTGGTCCTCAGCGTCCAGAGTACTGCTTGGTTTCTAACCTACCAGGTAGTTAATTGCCTTCACCTGTTGTCTCAGGCACTGGCGTAGCGGAGATGTGCGAGCCTACATTAGGGCTGTGCAGTTGGGGCCCCCTCTCACACTGGGGGCCCTCCCCGCACCGCGTGGGCCTCCCCTACCCCACTGGTCCCAGGTCTAAATCAGTCCCTCAATGGACAGCTAGAATGGAAACTACCTGGCAGAATAGAAAATCAGCAGTACTAAATCACTGCTAATCACATCACTAATCATGATTCATCCAACATGATTACAATTAGCCAGTTTCTGATGCAATGCTTATGGAAAGCCTACAAAATGTGTACTCTGTAACAGACGCCATTTACAATCAGTCAAAACCTACTTAAGTGAAAGTAAAATTACCTAAAATTAAAAGTGCCTAGTTTATCTGTATATATTGGCAGTCCCTTCTACTATTCTGGGATACTGTACTTTTCTACACCTTGTATGTAGCTTTGTGATGAATGGAATAAATGAGCCTTAATGTCTACAATCAGGGCATTCCAGGGAACAGTAATTTGGAAAAGAGTCAAGGCTGTGTCTTTGGAGAAAAACATACTCATCAAGCCAACCACACACACACTAACACATGGGTGATGCTAATGTACACATCTCTCTGCCTCCCCCAGGCATTAAGCCTTTCCAGTGTGACCGCTGTGGGAAAAAGTTCACACGGGCCTACTCCCTAAAGATGCATCGGCTGAAGCACGAAGGTAAACGCTGTTTCCGGTGCCAGATTTGTAGCGCCACATTCACGTCCTTCGGTGAATATAAGCACCACATGAGGGTCTCCCGACACATAATCCGCAAGCCGCGGATTTACGAGTGCAAAACGTGCGGCGCCATGTTCACCAACTCTGGCAATTTAATTGTACACCTGAGGAGTCTGAACCATGAGGCATCCGAACTAGCAAACTACTTCCAGAGCAGGTGAGGAGTCCGGGGGCGTCGACCCCACCCCCCCCATCATTTACTCAGATCTCACCTGGATCAGAAAATACCTCTTCAGTTAAACCTCTAATACCTGGGGTTCATTTGATCGTTCTCCCTTCATGACTTTGGTTGTGCAGTTTGTTTTTGAGATGATTGCAATTGCTGTATTTGTGGCTGTGTTTTAATCCAGGTTTAACCTCCATCGTAACAGGAGATGGAAAATACTTCCTATCCCTTTTGGCCCTTGTCATGGGCAAATTCCATGAGATTTGAGGATGAAGTGGTTTAAGTATACTAAATTAATTGACTCAAGTTTCCTAAATTAACTGAACAACCACAAGGATTGGAACTCAACTGATGAGTGCTTCTACTTACAGTGGCCTCGGAAAGTATTCAGACCCCTTCACTTTTTCCACACTCTGTTGTGTTACAGGCTTAATTTAAAATGGATTACATTTTATTTTTTTGCTATCAATCTACACACAGTACCCATTCAGACTTTTCTATGACACTCCAAATTGAGCTCAGATGCATCCTGTTTCCTTTGATCATCCTTGAGATGTCTCAAGAACTCGATTGTAGTCCACCTGTGGCAAATTCATTCGATTGGACATGAGTTAGAAAGGCACACACCTGTCTATATAAGGCCCCACAGTTCACAGCGCATAAACCTAGCCATGAAGTCCAAGGAACTCTCCGTAGACCTCCGGGATAGAATTGTGTCGAGGCATAGATCTGGGGGATGGTATAAAAAAGCCTTGAAAGTTCCCAGGAGCATAGTGGGCTCCATCTTTGTCAAATGGAAGACGTTTGGAACCACCAAGACTCTTCCTTGAGCTGGCTGTCCGGTCAACCTCAGTAACTGGGAAAGAAGGGACTTGGTCAGGGAGGTGACCAAGAACCCAATGGCCACTCTAACCGTGCTTCAGAGGTCCTGTGGTCCAGCAATGGGAGAACCTGCCAGAAGGACAAGCATCGCTGCAGCACTCCATCAATCATGTCTTTATGCTAGAGTGGCTAGACGGAAGCCACTCCTGAGTAAAAGGCATATAGCAGCCCACCTGGAGTTTGCCAAACGGCACTTAAAGGACTCTGAGAGCATGAGTAAGAAGATTCTCTGGTCTGATGAGACAAAAATTGAACTCTTTGGCCTGAATTCCAAGCGCTACGTCTGGCAAAAACTAGGTACCTACAGTGAAGCATGGTACTAACATGGTACCACTTCTCAGTGGCAGGGACTGGGAGACTGGTCAGGATTGAGGGAATGGTGTACGGAGCTAAATACAGGATGTCCTTGAAGAAAACCTGCTCCAGAGAGCCACAACCTCAGACTGGGGGCGAAGATTCGCCTTTCAGCACGACAACGACCCAAAGCTCACAGCCAAGACAACGCTGGAATGGCTTCGGGACAAGTCCCTGATGAGATATTTCATTTTTTTTATTTTTAATACATTTCCAAAAACTTCTAAAAAGGAGTTTTCATTTTGTCATTACGGGGTATTGTGTGTAGATTGATGGCAAAAAGATGAAACTATTGTAAATTAAGTCTATAACATAACAGAGTGTGGAAAAAGTGAAGGGGTCTGAATGCTTTCTGAAGCCACTATATAACTGCAAACCACAACTGTAATGATTTTGTCATCTTTTGTTTGACCTGTGTCTGTATGGATCCATATTTATTAACAAACTAGAGTGGGTTGTTTTTTATCAGCAACCCAGCCCGCAAAGCCCAGTGAAAGTCAGAACCCAGTGTAAGTCTTTTATAAAGTAGATGTGTGCTTTTGTTTCCCAGACTTTTCCACTTCTTAATCAACTCAAGCCCTCACAGGTCGGCAGGGCTCAAACGGGCCATTGACTCCTCAAGGGTTTTATAGTAGAAGGCCTACGTCTGAGATCATAACACTGTGGAAAATTCTCTGGCAATCCAGTCAGACTCTTAACTTCCACCCTCAGACTTCACATAAAAAGATATGTTAACTGTATTGTAGTTTGGGTTTTTTTTTCCGAAAGTGCTGATTTCCAGACCAGTTTGTCAGATTGAGCTGTAGTCTTTGCCACAGAAAAACATTTACTCATAAGCTCCACCATTTATGCTGGATCCTAATCTGCATGGCCCACTGTATGGTAGTCAGTAGATGTAAAGCTGCAGGGGTAGGGACTGTTTTTACAAGTGTTTTGCAACCTTAGTCATAGTGCATACACATTAAGGGGCTCTATTAAATGAAGTTAAATGTAAAGCTTGTATAATAAAGACATTGTTAAATTTTTTTTTATTAGAGCGGTTAGATTAGAAGTTACTGCATTTTTTAGCTTTAGTTATACCTACTGGACTTGGCACGGACTAGCATCCATCTCTAAATAACTCCTTAAATTCTTCCAATTTGGAAAATTTGCAGCATTTGTATTGACACGCCCTCTGGTTTGCCTCCACTCAGCTTTGCTGGCTTTGTTTGCTGGCTTTTTAATGGAAAAATCTAACCCTAACACACTTTTACACTGTTTGAAACAATTTGTTGTTTGGTGGTGTGTTTTCCTTATTATCGTGGATAAGTGGCCAAATGTAGTTGACGTGAGGGCTTCTTTCTATACTCACCGTTTTGCATTGATGTTCAAAAGTTAAACAGGGAGGAATCCACTGTAGAAGAAGCCGAGATACCGATTTCTCCACCAACAGTAGCCTTAATAGACCACAATGCAATCAGCTGCAAGACATGTTGTGTTTTGAGTAAGGGGCGTGGTCGCGATCATAGACTCATAACAGCTGAATGATCACACTATTCACCCAACTATTTAAATGCCCATATGCCATCCTTTCATTGAAGTTCACGCCCCTTCTCCGGGGGTTGTCGAACGTCATTCTGGGAAATGTAGGAAATCACTAACTGAAGTTGATGCGGTAAGGAGCAGCAGGAATACATTGAACATCACAAAATGATGATGTATAACAGTGTAAGAGTGTCCAAGGGTGGATTTTTCCTTTTAAAGCAGGAGAGAGTGTACTGTTTACCAGTCAGGGTCCAGTATTGTGAATGCTATGTGTGTGTGACAGCTTATTCTTCAAATTCGTTCAGGATATACCCTATCCATAGATTCGCATGATGTCATATCAGTCGCTGCCATATTGTTGATACAGCCTGATGGTGTAGCAGCTAGAGACAGCAGTGCTAACGAACGTTTGTAGTGCCAACATGAGTAAAAAAAGAAATGCTTCCCTGGCAATGTGTCTTTGCGTGTGTTGTTTTACCACTGCACAAGGAAGTTATCGTATAGGGGAAATGCAGGTAGACTCATTGATTGATTTTACAGAGAAGTTGTCAGGCTATACATTCGTTGAATCATTTATTAAGCGCATTTCCCCCACAATAATTTCTTTGTGCTGTGGCCAAACAACAACATACAGCGAGGATAAAACGAGGACTCACCGCCAGGTAAACACATTTTTTAGGAAGTTATTGCTATTGATCATCTCAGCTGCACTGCTACCAAAGTGATGCTACTGTAATGTCTGTCAACTATACGACGGCACCCTTATACTATTGGGTTTTGCGAATACTATGGATAATTGAATCTACGTTTGTTCAGAAGAACCTCAAAGTGAATAATATGCCACCTTCTCATACATGACATGGGCAATATAAATAGAAAATGTGTTAATATATGAAGGGAAGACGGTTAATTCGTCCCCTCCCCTCCACCTCAACTTATCCTCTCCGTCCTTGCAGTGATTTCCTCGTGCCCGACTACCTGAGCCAGGTGCAGGAGGAGGAGGAGGCGCTGGGAGTCCAGTACGAACTGGAGGAGCCCCACCACCACCCAGTCTACCTGGGCAGCACCTCCACCTCTGCCGCCGCCGCCCCCTCCTCTTCCTCGGTCCAGATGCCCGTCATCTCCCAGGTCTCCTCCTCTACCCAGAATTGTGAGAGTTCCTCTGGCTTCCTGTCGCCCGAGCCCCTGGACCACTTGGAAGCCGCGACCTCCCTCAAAATGGACGTGGACGGGGCGGCGGCCATGACGGAGGAGACCAAGATGAACAATAGTGGAGGAGGCAATTCCCCAGAGGTTTTTGAAGAAGACCAACAGCAGCAGCAGCATGCCCAGGCCAAAGAGCTGGCTTCAATTACCATAGAGTGATTGAAGTGTTGTACTTCCCCATCGCGTCTTATTCTGCATTCATGTCATATGGGAATACCCGCCGAAACGTCTGGCTAAAAGCGACGGCTTGGAACTGTTCACGCGTTGAAACTCATTGGAAGCTGTAACTCATTTGACGCCATGATTGAAGTTTACTGTATACTTTTCTTGTTCCTGAGTAGCTTTTTCCACACATAACACACATGCACTTAGTGAGTGATCCATTTGAGTTCCTGTTTTACAGCAAATCAAAACATTTCAGTGTCAACCACAAACAACAAGCTGTGTCCTGCCATGGCATTTTAAGAAATCACAAAATGACTTATTTGATGAAAATTGTTAATTTTGTTTGTTTTGTTTTAAATGAATATGTTGTTCCCTACACTTGACTGCAGCTATTTCCTGGTTGGTGATGTCAGAATTCAAGGAGACAAAGAAGTCGTAATGAAAGTAGTATTTACCAGCTGGAAGCTGACATGAATGGTATTTTCTAATATTTCTAGTAGTGTTTACCCCCTGAAAGCTGAGGTGAACAGTATTTTCCTGAAAGGTGCCGTGGATGGTATTTTCAAGAAGGAAGCTTGCATTTTTTCCCATATGACATGAATGCAGCATTAGCCACAGTCATTTTTCTCTTAGCCAATTAGAAGTCTGCGAAGGCCAAGCCTTGCCCTACTTTTGGAAAGTGCCTGAGAGCCCCCATTTAAGTACTATGTCGAGGAAGAAGAGTTCTAGACTTTGCCAACGGTGACAAATCAAGTCTGTAAAATGAACAAAAGAAAAAAGTTTTGTTTATCGTGATACTGCTAGTTTGTATGGGCAGAGACTGTGTTATTCCTTCAGTGCCGTCGCTATAGGCAAACTGTTAATGTCAATATTATCTATATTGCAAGAGCTTGTACTGTAGTTTTAATATTTGAATGCTATGTATGTTGGGTGTTGTGAAGTGCGATATGTCAGGTGTGTGTATGTGTATTTCTTTTATCAATATGAACATTTTTTAAACTTTTTTAAGTTTTCAAAACTTGAAATTTCAATGACACAGAGTGTTCCCTTAAGGTGTTTGCGCAGTATGGCGTTTTTCTTTCGTACTTACTTAATTTTGTTTAGTTGCTTATCACTGCTGTCAAATCAAAACCTTTATAGCTCCAAAAACCTGTTAGCAAAATGGTTTTTTGTGATGAGCAGCCAAGCATTGTTGAGGGTTTGTGAAACTTCCTCAACCAGTAAAGGTTCCTAAAAGGAGCCTGAAACTTATGTAAAAACATAAAAATGGTTGAAATTGGAGGTACAAGATTTTGTTTTCCAAACGGCAGTGTTCTATTCCCAATGTGCTGATGTAGCATTTCATCTCACGTGAAGTTCGGCCAATCTGTCAAAAGGCCAGTTACTATTTTAAAGTTTGTTTCATGGAAAACTTTGAGAGCGCACCTGGATTTCAAATTGACCAAGAGCGCGCTGAGGTTCTGCGATATTGCATGACTATTACTTCAAGTGATGTTTCACGTCGGTATATGATCATCTTTTAAAAAGATTTACCGTGACATGACTCTGTATTATTCCACTCAAGACATGTGTATCAACCACCAGTCCTCTGGCCTTTTTCCTAACACTTTATCAAGAATTGTAAAAAGGCAAAAAAAATGACCTAGTGAAATTTGCAGTCAAACACATTACTATGGGTATCTGTGATAGTCAGTATTGGGTCAGAATGCATTATTGTGTTTATAGGTGATATATTACTTTAAAAGAGGAGGAGTGTGCATGTGTGAATGCAAATACTGTGAGTTGAATCATTATAAATAATGAATTATAGGTTTATGTTAAACAACCAGCATTTCCCTCACCTTAAGCTGATTGGCTGTAGGTCTGTGATGTTAATCAGTTCATTCACGGACTTATTAGGAAACCTTTTCTTTACTTTTCTGCTTACTTTTCATCAAAACTCCTCCTGTTAGCTGTGTTGTGCCAACATAGTACTTTCGTTGTGCCTGTACTATGAGAAGCTGATGATACCCGTGGTAATAATCCACGAGTTGAATGCTACTGACTGTGACCTCGTTCAGTGAAATCCTCCATTATTTAATCCCCCCCCCAAAAAAAAGTATAAGCAAACATTTTGGGTTATCGCAGTAGGACCTCAAAACACAGGGTTGAATATGATTGTAAATTCAAAGATGAATATTGCTGTGATGAAAGCGTTGACGTTGCATTGTGCCGAGGATCATATCTTGGAAACTCACTGACATTCGTTGTCTTGTGCCATCCCCGTCAGCCGCTGTTTTTAAAAGTTGTGCCATTTGCCCTCTTACCTGGGTACAAATCAAGCTTTTTCTTATCGGACCAAATGTTCTCGATCTCAATGGGGACTTGCCATGGCAATCAGTAATTGCACATAATAAAAGAAAGAGATAATCATTATATGTGGTTCATGCTATTTAGCAAAAAGGGGTTGTCCTTTTATTTAATTTTTTTGCCCCTTAAAACACTGTATGATGTTGTGCATTTAAGAGGCTAGCCTTACTAAATGGACCTATTTAACTCGAGTTGCACAATGTCAGAAATTTTAAAAAAAAGACGTTTTCTATTCTCCATTTGTATGTTGTTGCGTTTCATCTGTTCTGTTCCGGTGTGTCAACTTTTTTATAATGAAATGCTGCTGTTTGTCCGAAACGCAAAAGTGCCCAGAATATTTTTGTGAAACCAATGGTGTGCAATAAATGGACAAGGTGTTGTTATTAAAGGTTCTAACTCGATATTTTGTCTTTGGAGCAGTGAGTATATAAAAACAAAAATTTTAAAAAAAGAATGTATACTTTTAGTTTTGTTCCAACACGACTGAAGCTGAAGAAAAGAGGCGAGGACCCCCCCCCCCCGTTCGATCTGTGAAATAAGGAACAACGCTTTGATATCAAACAGCTGGTTCTCTGAGCTCCTTCTTGTTTGTTCCCAAAGTTGCATGTTCATATCGTTCTGTGAATCTGGAGAGCATGTTCTGCTTGGTGTCTTTAGTTGCGTTCAAGGCCTTATTCGTCAATGCCTTTTTTTCCCCTTTTTCTTTTAATCCAATGTCGTTTTTTTTCCTCCCCTTTGTTTAGCATGCCTTTTTTTTCTTCTTTTCCACACGTAGTCCATTTTTTGTGCAATGTTTTAAAATATCTTGATTATATACAGTACATGCCTTTTTCAGTGTACACTTGATGTCGTGTACGTTTTTTCCGGTTCTTATGGTTTATTTTTTAAAAAGTAGGACAAAAAGATAAAAGGAAACAAAAAAAAAACACGGTAGCTCTTCATAACTACATATATATTTTTGGTGACTTTTGTATTATGGTTGCTGTTTCATGGGTATGCCATCTTTGGATATTCTTGTTAAATGTGAATAGAACCGCTTAGTTTGGGAGTGTGGGGGCCTTGGTAGTCCTCACGTTGTGACTGTCTGCAATGTGTATATACAGTATATACACACCTACTATGTTGCATATTCTTTATACTGTAGGCTACTTGATTACAACCTGCTTTGAGACAGATGTTGTATTTTGTGTCTTTGATACTGTATTTAAACTGTAGTTTGGAGAAATTGTACAAAACATCCCAGATAGTATTGCAACCTGCACATTGTATATGGCGACCAGACATTTGTGGTGTTGAGTGTTTTAACTGGATCAAGTTCCACAGTTGGCTATTAAAAACTGACAAAAACCACACTGTACTATAGAGTTTATGGTTGTTCTGAATCTTGGCTAGTGTTCTGACTTTTCAGTCCCGTTGTTATTAAAGGAAAAAAAAGTTGTTTTTGTAAAAGTATAAAATGTAAATAAAAACGTAGATTAAGTCAAAAGTGTTGTGCTGTGATATTGATAGGAGTTCTTTTAGCTAATACACCACTGCGAAGCTGAGAGCATCTAGAAACAGACGCAGAAACATCACAATCTGTAGCTACAGCATAAAATCTCAATCTCAGTTTACACTTTTTGTCCAAGTACCAGTAGTCCTACCAATCAGAACAACACAGGAAAATTATCATTAAAATTGATCATTGTTTGTACTTTGTGTACTTTGTGCTTCCATTCTAAAAAGCAAAGGTGCTAAACAGAGCCAACAAAGCCACTGAAATAGCACTCAGACTGTAGGATACTATAATAATAATAACAATGATAATAATCATGAACAAACTTCATATCCATATCAGAGGTGGACAACACTGACTGGCCAATATCCAAATTTAATAAAAGGCCAGTATTAAGGCCCAGACACACCAAGCCGACGTCAAAGAACTAGCGGCGGCCAAGGCCGACTGTCAGACCGCTTTGCGTCGCCTCATGTCGCCTGTAAAAGTGGCACTTGAACACACCGCAAAGACTACACGTCATGCACGTACAGTACGTTCTGCGCCTGCGTGAGAGGAAACAACTCCACACGAGGAGGTGGGGGTAGTCTGTATTCATAATTCCAAAAAGAAAATCGGAAGACCTAGGATCGCGGAAATACAAACAAACAAAGTAGCAGCTATCAAAGAACCTCTGGATAACCACAGCAGAGAAAACGGGCTATCACTCTGTCTGCCTCTACATCATGACAGAAAATACATCATGAACACTACATGCTTAGTGACGCGTTAAGTGCAAGTCAAGTAACTTAAAGCTGCGCTGGGCACCTTCGCATGATGATAGAGAGGTAACTGAAAAATTTGAACTTCAATACCCAGAAATCGTGTAATGCGATGTCAGTAAACTGCACACAAGCACGCTCATGTTTACCAACCCGGCCGGTCTGTGACGCTTCATACCAAAGGTAAACCAAAGGGACAAGAGAGGAAAAGATCTAACGTCGGTGAGTCCAGCTTTCTCTGGACAAAGCGCTCGCTAGCTGCTGAGACAGTCTGGATTTCGCTCTTTTTGATTTGCCACTTCCTGTGGGTGGAAAAGTGTCCACACCCGACACCGGAAATACATTTCAAACAAGGTGAATCTACGGCGTCTCTTCTCCGTTGCAGCCCCACTGCAACTACGGCTGATTTAACGGGTGTATTTTTACATTCAACTCTTGCCTAGTGCAGCTTTAACGCTCCAGATTACCGATACCATTGATGATGTCTGTTAGCCTCCTACAGCGGGCCGTTGGGGAAGAGATGGGAATTTATTAATGCTGTCTTGGCAATAACCAATAATCAATCTGCGTTTCCTACTAAACTTCTTTATATTCCTGGAAAGTTCTAGTGAAGAGGACATAGAGACCGCTGGGTGTTTTTCTGTTTGTGTGTTGATGGTAGGTAAGCTGGGGGTGAGCTATTCCAGCACGGCGGAGCCAGAACCGTGTTGATGTTGGCCTCTCGTAGGATCTAAACCCATCAGAGGAAATTCATTCCCCTACCCCACGGCCTCGGGGTTTTTCAGGAATGAAGCCATTTGCTCAAGATTTAGTGATGGAGGTCTTTTGTTTTTTTCTTCTTCTTCTTTTGTTCCGAAGACAAAGAAATATAAATCTAGACTCGATTATATTTTCCGGAGGGTTCGTAGTTGCATCACATCGGCGAACAAATCAATCAAATCCTCGTTCTGATTCTTGCAGCTCTTTTGAAATCAGCACTGAGCGAATGACTGCAAGTGATGAAGCCCCGTTATTCGCCTGCCCCGCTTGCATCGCTTACCATTAAAACCCTGTTGCGTAACACTGGGCTGTCACTTTGTTCCTTGTAAACTTTTACTGCGGAGCCAAGAATGTGTTTGCAGATTGCATTTATGACTTGTTTACATTACATTAGCTTATCTGCTGGATGTGCATGCATGGCCGGAGGCGGATTCTTTTTCTCTTTTTTTTTTTTTTTGTTCTCCCGACAAACTGGAGACAGCAGTTTGTCGAAGAGAGTGATAATACCGCGGCGAGCCTCGCTGCCAGGAAAAATAAAATGCACTGCATGACTAATACAGATGTCATACATTCCCAATCAATGGAGGGGTTTGGATTCGATGGAATATTCCACAAATCGCCTCCTAGCCAGATTCATTAGGCTTCCACCGGAAATAATAGTTAGACATTTGAACTCTTGTATTTCAATAAGTGACCACGGGGGCCCTGGTAATGTTATTGGCCGTTCTGGAGATCTGACGTCTCTCGGCGACGCAAAGCGAAGACATATTTGTTCCGTTAGAGTGGAGGACGGCGATGACAGTCATCTGAGAAGCAATCGGGAAAGAAAATCTCTCCCATTTCCAAACGGCGGCTTGGGTCTGCTACACCGCGTCAGCTACCTGCTAAAAGAAGCGACGGCAAGACATCCGCCTCCAGTACGTCTGTTTCGATTCACTTCTGACGGGCCTCGGCACAAACTTCATTAGCTTGTTTGATTCTTTCCACTACGGCTCAGAATCGAATCTGCTGTCTCTCTCTTTCTCTCTCTCTCTCCTCCTGGAAAAGCCTTGTTTCAGCCAGACATAGAAAATCCAGCCCTCATTCCAGTGTAAATTCCATCGCATGACATGTGACACCCCGTAGACGGAGGCAGGAAGAGGAGGTAAACATGTGAGGGGGTGGGTGGGGAGGGGCGTCCGGCAGGCCTGTTGCGTAATTAACCGGCGGCTCACACCTCTCCCGGGCCGCTGTGCTCCGCCCCGCATGTAATGGCGTTTAGCACGATCGATAAAAACACACACTCATCTGTTTCCTCGCGCTGCCAGCGAAGGCCTGCATGTCTGCGGTCGCCAGCAATGAAAAGCGCTCTAATAACTCAAATTGTCCCCGAGCCCACATTAACATTAACATCGGGCCAATCCAAAGGCTGCATTACCTCATTTTCGGCGGACAACACCTTACACTGTTGGATTCATATCAGACATGACAACTGCGCTGCACATAAACAATAGCAAGAATGAATAACTCCTGCATCGCTAGTTATCACAAACAGGGGTGGATAAAATGACGCAACTCACCGAACAATACGCGGTACTGTGACGTCTTTCTCCTTGGATTTTCTGTTGATGAAGTTTCTGTAGGTGGCGCTCTTTTCTTTGTCTGTTCAGCCACAATGGCTATCGCTGCTCATGCTAACTACCCAGTTCTTCTTCTGTTTGCTCCAAACAAACTGGAAACGTAAAAAACACATCACTTCCTGTCTCCAGAGGATTCCTCCCAGGAAAGACCTACCAGACACTGGGTGTTTAGAACAGCAAATGGAAAAGCTTTCATGAACTGGTTATAGGTTGGATCACTATTGTGTTGCATGAATCTGTGTTAGCGAGAGCAGCAAAACAAACATTTATTTATATGAAAATGTCACAGATAATTACTTTAAAAATCCTTCTTCATTTGGTGTTTCCATTACTTTGTCCACCCCCTCTGCAGGCCAGAATATTTTCCAAGGGCAACACCAGGCCCGCCAATCACTTATGTAATCAAATCAGCCAGTAATGAATGTCTTGGTCCCTGTACAGCGTGGTTGCAACTCTGCTTCCTACTACTTCTCGGGACTTGCACACATACAGAAGCCGGAGTCGTCAAAGCAGCAATCCCGCTGTGGCCGCTGCCTGCAGGCACGCCGCGTACGATACTTCTGCTTTAATTTATGTGACGCAGATTTATTATCTTTAAAGAATCAATCCTGGGCTGTTCTGTGTGTACCATCTGTTGAAATTGACACATACTGTCAGGCTGTAAATCGGCTCTCTCGCGGTATGATGTTTTTTCATGGAAGTGGTTCCATGTGCTACACTATTTCTTTTTTTTTTTTTTTTTACAACAGAAAGAAGCAGTTCATTTTTAACTGTGACTCTGAGGTGTTCAAATCCCTGTGGTAGATCTGCATCATGATTATTATGGTCCCGTGTAATTAAAGCTGCAATACACAACTTTTTTCACATTAAAATAATAATAAATAAACAACATATATCGGACATTGTCAGTCTGTGACCCTTTGTGTTCAAGTCTAAATCTCCCCAGTTTGCCTGAAATTGGCTTTTCAATGACGTTTGGAACAATTTGGGGCGTGGCCAGTGGGGAGCTGGGCTGTGGCTATCAAGGTGACGAGGAAGTCATAGCAACAACAACAATAGAGGAAATCAGGAAGAAAACAGTGAAACAGTCAGACAACACCTGTTCAAAAACACATCAGCGTTGATCACATCGTCTGCTTCTTCAACGCCTGTGGCAGCTTTACTGGCGCCGCTTACCTCAGTTAGACACCGCTTCAAGGTAGACAGCTCATCAAGATGATGACAAGTGTTGGAGCTGGAACCTGACCAACTGAAGGGGGAGGAGGGCGGGACTAACAATACACTTCCTGTCTCAAGGAGAAAAGTTGCATAATGTAGCTTTAAAAACTGGAATGTCTATTGTCAGGGCCTATAGGTGCCTTACAGCCTTTGCACCAATTCAATTGTCAGTCTTCTGTCTTCCACTGTCTTCACTCTGTATTTGCTCATCAGGGAATCTAATGTATTTTAAATGTCAGACTCTATGCTCCGTTTTAATCTACTCTCTGGAGAACCATCTGAAACAGTGATGACACCGATGTAAATGACCTTCTTGCTTGATTCCAATGACATTGTACAGTGTAAATGGTGACATTTGAAATTTTAATCTCCAAAGCTGCACCAGGCAACATTGCATATCGGTGGCTCCAAATGGCAGCGATGTTTGAAAGTGTTAACTTTCAATAACAATCAGTTCATTTTTAACAGTGGCTCTGAGGTGTTCAAATCCCTGTGGTAGATCATGCATCATGATTATCATGGTCCCGTGTAATTAAAGCTGCAATACACAACCTTTTTCACATTAAAATGATAATAAAATAAAATAATAATAAATAAACATGATATATCAGGATACCAAAGAGATGGTATGAGTCCAGCTTTCTCTGGACTCTGCTTTCTCAGGTCGCTGCTGTTTAGGAGACGGTTTGCATTTCACTCTTGTCGATTCATCCGTGTCCAATGGCACAATTTCATTTGGACAAAGAGGGTGAATCTACATCTCTTCTCTACTGCAGCCCTACTTTGTGATCCAGCCTGATAAGACGGGTGTATTTTTTACATTAAAAATCTTGCCTAGTGCAGCTTTAAGCCGAATAAAGGTCACGCTGTACCAAACTTGGCTGAAAGCACTCATGAATCAAAATGACATCACGGCTGCAATAGTTGAGTGATTTTAGCTTCAGACAATAGCTTGGACTTCATTGGTGCTGCTTCTTCTTCTTCTGCAGCTACTTGGCTGTGTGCTTAATGTGCTCCCATATTTTAAATGTCAGATGTACTTGGGAATACGGTGATATTCATTCTTGCGTTGTTGTGTAAAACAACGCAAGACACTTTCTAATTCCACTCTTAGATACTTACTTGAAGATTTATTAAGGAGGCATGTGGCTCATAAGGACCGATCAATTTATCAAATGTATAGGAAAAGTGTGTACGTGTGCATGCCATGTGTGTGTGTGTGTGTGTCTATGTAGAATCTCTCCAAAGGACCTCTCCCTTCTAACTGGCAGGATCCCACTGCAGTGTATTCCTCCAGATCGTTGCCTTATATGGTCTCCCATCACAGGGTTACGGGCTCATTGTCTGATGGCCTGCTTATTCGGTGCAGGCTCTGAGTTGAGGGGTTCACACACTCACACGAGCGTCAACATTAGAGCGCTGTGATTGGCTGTAGGCCGGATCATGGCATCACTTACCTGTCAGTTGCTTCTTCCAGATGCCTGCACAGTGACGCTCTGTTTTGACCAATCTGGCTTTTTTGTTTGCAGGAGCGTCACCGGGCATTTGTCAGACGTCATCCTCCGGTGCTTCATCTGTGTTTTTGTGTCTGACTTGGCAGTGTTTGGAGATGTCTTGATGTTTGTAAGAGTAAGAGAGCCTTATTGGATTCCTCTCTCTTTATCTTTAAAGGTTTACGCAGCAGTCCAATCAGTTGTTCTTTCTGTCTATCCATATATCCAGAAAGAAAGATGCACGAAAAGGCCTTTTTACGTACAACAATCCTGCTGCACGCAAACACTCATCTGTGATGGTGTGCTAGGGGAAAGGAAAACCCTATTAACCTGATGGGATACCTGTTATTGTCTGGCTAGACAAGGAGAGCCCCCCCCCCCCTCCTCTGGATTATCATTCACATTAAAGAACAGAGCTGACATTTATAAAGAGACGTTTTATAGCCGTGCACTCCATATCCCAGCAGCATATTCCATTAGCTCTATAATGCTCTCGAGCAGACTGATATGATATATGTTTGATTCCCTGGAGGGGAGAGAGAGTGTGTGTGTGGGGGGGGGGGGGTAGTAGTAGTAGCAGTAATAGTAGTAGTAGCAGTAGTAGTAGTAGTAGTAGAAGTAATAGCAGTATTAGCAGTAATAGTACCAGTAGTAGTAGCAGTAGTAGTAGTAGCAGTAGCAGTAGTAGTAGTAGCAGTAGCAGTAGCAGTAGTAGCAGAAGTAGTAGTAGTAGCAGTAGCAGTAGCAGTAGCAGTAGTAGCAGTAGTAGTAGTAGTAGTAGAAGTAGCAGTAGTAGTAGTAGTAGTAGCAGTAGTAGCAGTAGCAGTAGTAGTAGTAGTAGCAGTAGCAGTAGTAGTAGTAGTAGCAGTAGTAGTAGTAGTAGCAGTAGCAGTAGTAGTAGCAGTAGTAGCAGTAGCAGTAGCAGTAGTAGCAGTAGTAGTAGTAGTAGCAGTAGTAGTAGTAGTAGCAGTAGCAGTAGCAGTAGCAGTAGTAGTAGTAGTAGCAGTAGCAGTAGTAGTAGCAGTAGTAGCAGTAGCAGTAGCAGTAGCAGCAGTAGTAGCAGTAGTAGCAGTAGCAGTAGCAGTAGCAGCAGTAGCAGTAGTAGTAGTAGTAGTAGCAGTAGTAGTAGCAGTAGTAGCAGTAGCAGTAGCAGTAGCAGCAGTAGTAGCAGTAGTAGCAGTAGCAGTAGCAGTAGCAGCAGTAGCAGTAGTAGTAGCAGTAGCAGTAGCAGTAGTAGTAGTAGTAGTAGCAGTAGCAGTAGCAGTAGCAGTAACAGTAGTAGTAGTAGTAGTAGTAGTAGGCTATTGTCAATCCAATTAAAAAAACAACAACAAAACAATCACATCCTAAATAGAATAGAATAGAATAGATGTGGAGTTCAGGAGTCCATTTGTAATGAATGAGCACCTGTTGAGTGTTTAGGGTTAATGCTGAATCCAGACAGACTGTAATGGCCCAGACAGGCGGGAGGAAGACGTTGAGCTGTTTATCTAGGGATGGTTGTTGAGATAATTCAATATCCTTTGTCCCACCAGAATGCACAGCGAACTACACGATGCGCTGATGTAACTGGCTGCTTGTATCGCACCAAGTCATTGCACAAAGATGTTTTGAACGGTAACATTTCCATTTATGCGCCTCATTGTTTGTGTAATGTGACATAGCTGCCTTTTTTAGCGTTTTCTACATAAGGTGACTGATCCAAGAGCAGCCGTCTGTCCATTAGTGGCCATATGAAAGTGCGCCGCATGCGTCTCTCCCGCAGGCACTTTCGCCAGATGAAGAAATGTTAGTGTTATCAACGTCTGTGTAAACAGAGCATCCAGCCTATTTATAACAGGACTGTTAAACACAGAGCATGTTGTTATCCTGCCTTGACCAGTTCAGCAATATTCTCCCACCTTATAGGAGCCTTGTTACTACACCAACAACACACATAGTTTTATAAAGTCCCTATCTATCTATCTATCTATCTATCTATCTATCTATCTATCTATCTATCTATCTATCTATCGATCTATCTATCTAACTATCTATCTATCTATTGGCCTAGGTTACAGATAAAGTTGTTTTTCTTTTAATTTGATTTCTCAAATGACATCGGTATATGGTAAATGAAAACAGTTTATTTCACACGGAGTGTACGAATCACAGGTTTTCACTACAAGCGATAACTGGTGTGTGCGTACCCACGTGAGGATGAATCTCATGTAGTTCAACTCATATGCAAAAGAAAAAGCCAGAAGAATACTTTTCCTCCTTCTGGCAGGTTCCCCCTGAACCAAAAAAACCCAATAATCATTGTGTTGGAGGTGCTCAGCACAGTAACTTGAGGATGGGGTTCTGTCATTTTTTGTTAGTGCGCCAGGAACTGTCTCCAGATGCAAAATTCAATTCAGAACTGAAAACTAAAAGTCAAAAACAAGGGAGGTGAAAACTCCCAATCCAATCCCCGGATCCTGTTTTCGCCAGTGAGGGAAAGCAAGTTGCTGAGTGCGTGCGTAGGTAGAAAACAATGCGTCGCGTAAACTACAGATGAAAGGCTGGACAGGGAAGTACAACAGTTTCAGTTCCTCTGACCTTTCAAGCCATGTGGCAATACTGTCCCATCCCCGATTCATCTGTGTGATCAGTCAGCAAGGGCCTGTTTCAAACGCTTGCCCTTACTTTCTGACACAGACCTCTATGTGTTAGTGAAAGGAAAATCAGTTTTGGTTATTATGGGCCCCTTACCATTTCATTCAAAACCTTGGTAGCTACCACCGCCAGTCAGTCACAGTAAGTTTAAGGCAGAGTGTCTAAGATGATGTCATGTACTCACCTCAACTTATGGCTTTTAAAGGGGCAGTATGTTTTTGACTGCCCCATAGCACAAAATGACCATAGTATATCTGTGGCGGGGGGTTGATAAGGTTGTTGATCAGTACCAATAATTCAATGATAACTTGCGGTGCTGAGATTTCTGGCTTTCAAAACTCACTTTCAGGGCCTGTACTCCCCACCAATTGGAATGTCACACACTCCCAATGCCCAATGACTTCTGTGTATTATTGAAAGAAAAAGAAAATGTCTTATTATTATTATTTTGGTTATTATGGGGCCTCTTGATTTTTTTGGAGCCCATAGCATCTGACCAACCACAGTCGGTCAGTCCCAGCAACTTTAAAGCGGCGCTTCGTCAAAGATGACATCACATACACGCCCCTTTCGGTTCAAATAAATGAATACATGAATGAACAGGAAACTCATATCTCCTTAGCATACATTCATTTGTGATGTGTGTTGTTTCCCATGATCTTTCCTTTCCTGAGAAACAAGAGTGCGAATCATAGGCTTTTTTATGAGAGTTACTGTAAATGGTATCACAACAACGCCCATGAAGACATTAAAACCCATAATAGCCTTACACGGATTATCACACTAGTGTGGAACCTGTTAGCGTTTTTCACTGATCAGCAGAGGTTTCCAGTGAAGGGGTGGAAGTAGGGATGACTCACAACAGAGCTATTCAAAGCAATTTCCAAGAATGTGTTATTCTTGTAACAATACTGGGATGGGGTTCTTGGCTTCGTCCTTGGCTCTGCTCGTCTCAAAATCAGATTTGTGATCCATTGTTTTTCCGCCGTTGCTAAGGACACTATCTCTGCTCGACAGAGACGCTGACGTCAAACGCTGCTCTCATCTTGGACCGTATTCGAATAATCTTCCCGGAGATCTTAAAAAAAAAAGCACTTCCTTCGTACTCCGTCCAGTTTGTTCAATCTGTAGCGTCAGCGTTTCATTCATGTTATTCGACTTGCGAGTGATCTGCTCACGTACGCGTATGAAACGGGCAAGAGCGTATTCAGATGACATACTTGACATCGGGCATGTGGGATGCATATTAAAAGCATGGTTTAACTTTTTCCCTCATTAGCGCGAGTCAGTCATTGTCTGAAATGGCTGCTTCTAATTTAAAGACAAGGATGAAATTTTATATCGGACAAATAGGACCGATGTTGGAGTCCGTGAGGGATTTCTCAAAGCGAGGCGGTGATTTCCAACTCACCGACCAACCATCAGAGAAGGGGTCTGGAGCAGTTTTTTCCATTCTTTCATGGCTAGAGTCTTTCCACTGCGTTTCTGGGAAGTCGTGGAAAAGCCGACCTGACAGCGGTGACAGTAAAACGCCTACGACACCTGTGACATTTTCCAGTAGTCCCGGTGTCAGCCAGCACATGTGGCCAATTTGTGCTTGCAACCGGAGGCCCGGGCCTGCATGTCGGCTTTCAGGGAACATGGGATGACTTTTTTCATCTCTGCTTAGAATGTATGACAACTGGCCATGTATACGACACACAAGAATTAAGTAAACATCATCCATGTGCCCTGCTGTAGCATATATCCATCATCTCGTTTTTTGAGCTTAGTTAATTCCGATCAGCCTCAAAGTAACAAAAGCCTAACAAAGGTCATTGTCTACTCAAAAGTTTTCCTTGTGATGACCTAATTCCTTTGCTGATTTATCCCTATTATTAATCTTGCAGACATACGTTCAATTCAACACCTCTGATGTTTGCTTACTTCATTTAAAACACGTGCATCTCACAGCTGAAGGTAGATAGTGGAGTTATGTCGAAGGGGCTTTCAGAAAGTATTTACTAGCAGATTTACAGGCCCTGTAATGAGTACAATTAAAGTTTACAGTCCTTAAAAGCAGTGTGGAACTTGTTTGGGAGGGATGGAAGGGCACGGCGGCGGGGAGGCATTTTAATATCAGCCATTTTCTGTTTTTTTGTTTTTTTTTCAACTAACAGCACTTTAGTTTCATTTAGTTTTCCTAATGATAAGTAAACGCAGCGATCCTAGCGATCGCTTGGAGGACGTTGGAAGAAATAAAGAGAATGGCAACAGCCAGACGGCTGAGCCGGAGCCACGACGGATTAAAAATAAAAAGCTGTTAGCAGAAATAAAGAGACAGCTTTTCTGCGGAAGAAAAACCCTGTTCTCGCCAAGACCATGTCTTATCAGCAAGCTCAGCGAGAGTGTTTTACTTAATAGGTAAGGATGAAACATTTTGCAAGTTTTCCCCTATAGCAAATAATTCACCGTCCACAACGGTCTGACGTCTAAGCATGTTTGTACCTGGGTTTCTGGGTCAACAGATGTACCTCATAAATTCAGCAAACTTGATTTTTTTTTTTCCTCACATGACAAGTTTAGGTCAGTCTGCCTCAGATAAGAAACTGACATAGCCATAACTGTCATTTCGACAGGTTTAGTAAAAATGTTTTGGCAGGCTGTAGTAAAATGGTTCGAGACTTCTAAGTTTACCCAAATTGATCCATCACTCGGCTTGTCGGGACGGGGGGTGGGGGGGTGGGGGGAGCTCTGCTTGTTGTCACAGATGATCCCTGCAGGGGGAAGGGGGGAATGACTCTGGATCTGGATTCCTCCTCATCTCAGGAATGCTCGCAGGTTCCTCTCCAAAAGTGCTGACGTCAGGAGTGGCCTTGGATTAAAAACACCCACTTAATAATAAAAGATGAGCCGATCGTCTGCTTGTAAGGGCCGATCTGTTGAAAACCTCAGCTTTGTGTCTATGTGTTTTCTGCTTTGAGAACACATTTTAAACCCAATACATTTAGGATGTATATCAGTTAAGTAAGTAAAGTGTTTCTCCTCCAAACCAAAGATACACAAATTTATTTGCAACATTGAGTGAGTTACAGCAGCTTAAAGGGTGATAGAGAACCGTCAATAGATCTGTCCAGTACCACCTATGCAAGGGTGGTAATAACAAACTACATTTACTCTCATTACTGTAACTGAGGTGCTTTTCTGTGTACTAGAGTATTTTTTGGAAGTCAGTAATTTTACTTTTATGTTGTATGTAGTAAAGTTAGTTCTTTGCTACATTTTAAATCCCATCCGTTACAGATACAGATCCATACAGATCTCTCCATGATAATAGCTTAGTTAACATTAGCCAAGAAGCCATCCATCCAGCTATTATTGATTTGTTAGCCTGGTTGTCGTCTAGCTAGTTTGCTAGCCGTGCTAGTAGCAAATCGCTACTGAAATAAGGGAGCGGACATTATCTGTTTTATTTTTTTTTATCACAGATTAGACAAGACACCTAACGACGCGAATTTCAGAAACCTACCTTTAGCACGCTCAACATAGTTTATAAAAACATGTACAATGTCAACAGTACATTTATAGAGAGTAAACCTTCATTCACTTTGCCCTCTTCTGAGGAAAGTGTCTATTGGCTGCTCAAAAAGTCACCAAAAGTCACAAATGTGCGTATGAATGAATGTGCGACGGCACAACAGGATGGGTCAAAAGCAGAGGACAAATTTCCTGCAGCCACCCTCCCTGCATCTGTGTGTGTGTTTGCCGGCCACCACCGACTGCATGCTGTGTGTGTGTGTGTGTGTGTGTGTGTGTGTGTGTGTGTGACAAAAAAATAAATAAATAAATAAATGTGTGGACTAATAAAGTGTGTTCTTCTTCTTCAACACACAGTCAACATCCACGTTCCACGCCATCCAAAAGACAGTCGGTTTGTAGTCAGTCACTTTGCATTGCATGGGAAAGATCATATGGGACTGCGTCTGTGTTTTTAAGTAACTGTAACTTTTACTCTGAGTACATTTTAAATGAGTTACTTTTTCCTTGTACTTACGTAGATTTTACACATCAGTAATTTTACTTCTACTCAACAAAGACTTCAGCAAAGTAACCGTATTTGAGTACAATATAACGAGTATTAGTATTTCCAACCCCGCACCGATGATGTCATCCCTGAGGGTCAACAAGCCAAGCAGCCCCTCCCCCAACACACACACGCAAATACAGTGCTGTTGCCTGAGTAAACAGCCTCAGTCCTCTACGTCAAACACAGTAATACACACACACACACACAAGCACATGCAACCCTTGACCACAGAAGCACCTGTTGAGGAGCACTTGCAGGTCTAGACAGGTGAATAAACCAAACACACACATTTGGGCCCCCGGGGGAAGACACTGCACATAAAGGAGTGATTTAAGCAAACGTTGGCTTGTGTTTTCTTTTAATCCTCCACGTCAGCGTGCGCGGCGAGAGAAGCCGACAGCCCGGCCCACCTTTCTGTGCTTCTCAAATGAATTGAAGTTGTCAGGCCCGACTCTGTGAGCCAAAAAGGTTATGAAATATGACCATTATGGCCCTATATGTTTTGATTCATGAGGTCAGCTTGGAGAGCAAACAGACCGCTGTGTATGGCCGCGTACACAGCATATTGAAAAGCAGCGGTTAACCAAGGGGGATAAAGGAGCGGGTTAACGATGCCTGTTGCTGCGAAAAGAGAAATGGTGTACTGAGACTGAGTCAACATTCAAAGTTCTTCAATCAAGGGAGCATACAGCCAACGCCTGCCCCCACTGTGCAGGCTTCTTACCTTACATAAGTCGGGGCCCTGAAGACACCATCTGGAAATCAGCTCGTCCAGCATCAGGCCTCAGTGTGCCCGTGGCGGAAGGCTTCACAAATGGACCACACGTTGTACATCAATTTGGTCTGGACGTATTCTTTTTCAATCTGCGCCCCTCGCTTCATATGTCATTGCTTTACGCATTAATTTTCTTTTTCTGGCCTAGCCGTTCTGCACTGCATCAAATCTACACAGCTAGTGCAACCATTGCAGCGGATCTATAGTCTTTGAATTTGCACGAGTGGCAAAAGTTTTGAGATTCCAGAGATGCTGATAACATCCAAAATGAAAGTTAGTTAGTCCATCCTGCATCGTTTTGTGAAATCAGGGACCTAAACATCTTTCTGGTATCAGCAAGTTTTACCGTGCCATAATATCTTATTGTGAAGATATTGTGTTGTTTTTTTTTGCTTGCTGCGAAGCTTCAATAGTAGGACTCGCCCAGCCTAAACCATCATACAATATCCAAACACACGCAAAGAAATGGCTACAGCCAGAAGACTGTCAAGCAAGTTTTTATTCATTTCAAATGTCAAAACTGCAGAGCTTGCTATTGAGCGCTGCGCTGACAGAGAGCTTGTAAACAGCTCATTAGCAGAGACTCCCCGTGCCGCTTCACTTCTTTTCCACTGTCTGTTACTGAGTGGAAACAAGCCCTCCCTGAACGATGAGGGGCTTTCTATTCAGAGTCTATTAAACACTGGACACTGGGTGGCCTGATGGATTCACTCACACAACACAATACTTACTATTATCCGCCCCGATCGTCCTCACGGCAATGTGTGTGTGTGTGTGTGTGGGTATCAGAGCTTCAAAGGCCTTTGCCAAGGGTGTCTAATTCTATTCAGGGGGACTCAACCTGTTAAAGCTGCTGTACCATATACAAGACGTTGCTGAAGAAAGAGGGTGAAAGAGTAAAGAGGCCCACTTGAAAGAGGCCCACGTATTCACACATCAAGTGAAAGGGCAATATTTATGGTGTGTGAATGTGAAGCCCACTGTACTCTCTCTCTTTTCTCTCGCTGCAATCTTTCTTACGCACACAAGCACGCACACACAAATTCCTACGTTGTTGCTCGTGTCGCTCTTCCCTGAACCTGCGGCGTTTGTTGACGTCTAGCCCTCGCCGCCGCACGCTGACCTCCTGGCCCGGGCAGGTCATTAGCCCGTCTGTGAACCGAGGGCAGCTTCTCCCGCCGGGCATTGGCTGGTACCGTACACATGCGATCCAGAGTGGGACTGGGCGGGGTGAATCTGCTCACTGGATGTAAACAGACGCTTCTCGTCTAATCCACTACTCAGTCTGCACGAGACAGTGATGGGTTTTTTTTTGTTTAACCATGACCAAAACTTTACCTTAACCTTAACCAAAATGTTTTAGTTGCTTAGTTTAGTTCAGTTTAGTTTAGTTTAGTTCCTTAACCAAAGTTGTTGTACTTTGTCTACATTTAACCGCTAGCTAACCTTTTCACTTGACAAACACGTTACACAAGATTTGATGCTGTAATCCTTTGAGCCATAATCCAGAGTGAGCAATCACACAGAAGCCCAATTCAGATGTCAGAAAGAATGATGCAGTAACCCACTAATGGTGACTATAGAGGCTGTATTAGCTGTCATAAATCTACAGGACCGTCAGACAGGCAGCACCATTCACTAGCCACCTACTCTAAATGATTCTGCTGGCTTGACAACGGCCTGCTGAGCAGATCAGAAACCAAAATTGTCTCAGTAAACCATTACACCAAGAGCTGGGAACCGTGTGTCACAGCTCAGTCCAGCTACCATGCCTAACTAGGTTGTAGTAGTGGAATGGACGGATTCAGTGAGGGCACAATACTCGGTACAACCCACAGAAGGAGAAGGATGTTTTCTCCTTACACTGGAGAGAAGGGAATCTGCCAGTAGCCCTTGGTTAAATCCAGTGTCGTAAAAAAACAAGCTGTGCCTGACTGGTCTAGGAGCTCATTGGGTAGGCATCAAACGTGGACACATTATTCACCTTGCGATAATCCACACAGAACCATATAGAACCCATTGGGCTTGAGAACAAGCCTGAGGGAGGGAAAGGAGGGTTTAGTACGAGGAGGGAGCGGTGGCAGGAGGGAATCTTCTTCTCATGACTGGCCTGGACCAGACAGCTCAGTCGGTAGAGCATGACACTCGCAGTCTCAGGGTCGTGGGTTCAATCCCCACATAGTGTCAAGTACATTTGTACGTCGCTTTGGATAAAAGCATCTGCTGAATGACTGTAATGTAATGACTGGTGTCGGCCTGGCCTGACAATGTCTCGGGCGGCGTTCCACCAGTCTTCTCCGAGTCTGCAAGGACAAGTGATCCTCTGCCAGGGTGACCGCGGCCTCTGCAGGCGGTGGCACTGGCCCCAATCGGTGGTGGATGTGGGGGGGGAGTCCGCCAACGAACTACTCCAGGACCACCTGCTCCATGATGTCATCCCTGGTCCTGGAGCCCTTTGCCATTTCCTGAATCTTCCCCTTGTCATTTAGGGTGACATCACACCACATTGTTAAGCTTTTGACTTCTCTAACACTGTTGGAATTGCATCTTCATCAGTGTAAAATCTTTTGCGTTCCCATTTCCCCTTGACAATGGAAATGCTCCTAGACTTAATCGGTTTAACATTCATCCTAGCCCAATTTAAGCTATCATTTAATTTGTTCGGCAACCTTTTGGTACAAGGTGCTGTAAGTGGTTGCAGTAGTCATGTCATCCATATACGCCCTAATGGGTGACAGTCTTTCCCCACCTACCGCCCATTGTGATGCCCTTGTGATTCCCTCCATCGCCGTGGTGAAAGCTAGACAGGAAATTGTGCACCCTGCCATGATGCCTATCTCCAGATGCTGCCATACTGTAGTACAATGGCGTGTCCAGTTTGTTCACGTGAGGAGCATATCCCCATATTATTTGTGTCCACAGCCCGTAGTCGGCGTTTCAGTACTCGTGAAGTTTTGTGAGACTGTGTCGGATGATCAATGTTACTTCACCCCATCGATAAGGAGAAAGTATGCCCGATCCCCCTCCTAATGGCCTGGTTTATCTCCGATTCCCGTCTGCTAAAGAGGGCTCCACTTTGAAAGACTAAATGTGTCCTGCTTACTATCACTCCTGCACATTAAACAAGAAAGTGTTTATAATGTGCTAAGGGAATGGATTAGATTCACTTTCGCCTTAATATGTGTCCTTGGCCAAGAGCTACTGTAATGTATCACCAAGGGCGTCACTTTGTGTTGAAAAGTGGTGGGGACATGAGAGTCGACAATACGAAAATATCGGCGACCGCACAAGTAACAGTCATCCATATGCATCACATCCACAGCTGCAACATCTTATCAATCCAACAATGCCAATATCACAATATCTACTGTAGAAAGCACCAGTGCATGTCAGTCAGCCGAGCGATAACAATATCCAATATCACTGCCCTAAAATATGACAAAATAGAAACAACTGAAGGAACAACGTTAACAACGTTAGCTAAAGATAATAAATCAACCTTACCTTTTAGATGTTAAGTTAAACTGCCTTGTTGTTTCGAAGCTGCATACATTTTAACGTTAGAGAAACAGAGTTCACAAGAGTTCATGAGTCAAGTTCAACCAATCATGACTCATTCTGAATTAAACTGGAGCAGGAATTAGATTATTTTAAAATAAACTCAAATCATTGATTTGATTTTTTTTATTCATTCTTTTAAAATTCCACACATTCATACATTTCACACATTTAAACTCAATTTGTTAGTTAACATTTCTTGGTGCAAGCTATTTTTCAGAATTTTTTTTAACAAATTATGCTTTTAAAAAGTGATGGGGACAAAATCGGCCATTTCAAAAAGTGGTGGGGACATGTCCCCAGCGTCCCCAGTGTAAATGACACCTATGTGTATCACTACTAACAGAGTCCACCAGCGATGCCTTAACTTGCCTAGGGGTATTGGTTTGGGTTTCATGAGAACATTTCAGTGCAGCTGATGGAGAAGTGTGACTTTGGTGACTTTGTAATCGCTGATTGGTGTCTGCTCATTTAGGTCATACTTGCCTTGATAAGACTAACCAGTGTGCATTCTTACCGTCACCCCATGTCAGGTGAAATTGGCGACGAGTTTCACTAAGTCGCACAGAGAGGGAATGTAACTCCTCGTCGCCTCTCCCAAAATGATCGAGCGTGGAAATAATGCGCGTAGAAGATAAAGTATTCCTCCAAGGATCCATGTGAGCAATATTCCCTGTGCCAAAGCGTTGTGAGGATCTGTGCACGCAGGCCTCGAATAAACATTTATACTACCCCACTCAGCAAAATACATCTTCCAGACTTTCTGAGGAATCTACGGTATTTCTCTCGAGTGTGACGAAGCAGTATAATTTCCAAGAAAGAGAGAGTCGCCAGGGCTCAGAGTCATTTGAGGCATACCAAAGCTTTACAAGCTGGAATTGACTTTTATGAGAATAATCCCTATATGTGCATGATGCGTACAGGAACCACGGAGAATCACTCCAATACAGTTTCTTCCCCCGCAGCAGACAGAATACTTACTTCTCTGGAAATTTCCACTCCGCCGGCCACGACAATGTCCTGCAATGAGAAACGTGTTATTCCTGATGGTGACGGACAAAATGACAACCATTTATGGGATGTCTAAGGGAATTAAAATCCCAAATGCTTGACTTGCATATGAGAATAGTGGTGAGAGTGAAACCTAAGATTACAATAGTAATTCGGATTATTACTAGTGAATAAAACAAAATTAAACTATTCCTCATTTTGCTGCGGACCCACTGAGACCTCCTCAAGGACCCCCTGAGACCTCCCCAAGGACCCTTGGAGGTCCCCGGACATCAGATTGAGATCCAATGGATTTTCCTAATAAAAACAATGCGACAGAAAATGCTGATTTAAACAATCCAACACCATTAGATACATGAAACCTCAAGGGAGAAGAGAGTGGAAGAAGAAGGCAGCAAAAGTGCATGAAAATGAAAAAAAGAATAAATGCATAAATGGATGAGGAAAGAAAGAAAGAAAGAAAGAATCTTTGAAGACTCCTTGCTGCCTCCTCAACATCCACCAGTCGTTGTGTAACAGGTAGTGGAGAAAGGATGGACGCTCTGGAGCATCTCCTCCAAAGAGGAGAGAGGAAGAGAAAAATGTGTCTAGTCCAGGGTTCAACCGATACTGGTCTTTGAAGGTGAATGTGATAACACTACTTTTCGACTGAAGCTGCCGATAGCCGATGTTTTGTGCTGCTGTTCAACATTCATGCACAAAAATTCACAAGTGTTCAGTGTTTCTACCAGAGTTTGTATTATTAATAGTGGTAGCAGCAGCAGCAGTAGTTTTAGCAGTAGTAATAGTAGTAGTAGTAGTAATAGTAATAGTTTTAGTAGTAGACCATTTCTAAACACTAAAATTCTCCACCTTGGATACTTCAACTACAACTACTAATATTACTACTGGTACTACTACTACTACTACTACTACTACTACTGCTACTATAATAACAATAATAATAATAATAATACAAACATGCATACTTGCAAAACTCACATTTTGGAATCTGATCAAAATGTCTCATTATAATCAGTTCAGGTTGACAACCAGTGTAGTATTGATAATTTCTGCACTGCATCACATCCATCATATCAGAGCTGCCTGCATGGACCAGAACAAACGTACAGCAGTCTAACCCTGGTAGTCTGTTCCTTGTTGACAGTCAGAAAGAAATGACAGATGTGTGATCGGACAGAGACGCGGATAAATCATGACTCAGCAGTTTAGCGTCAGAACAACCCAGAGAGGCAGCGACGGGAGTGACTGTCTGTCTGTATCATCATCTGTCTAGCTACTCCCCTGTCTGCCAATCTGTCTGGTCTTCTGCCTATCCTGCTGTCTACCTGACTTGACTCGCCGCCTGTGTTTACGTATGTAGACCCAGCATGCCCATGCAACCTTTATTGTTCTCTACCTGTTCGACCCATCCTACCCATCTGTCTGGGTGTGTGTTTTAGTACCCTCTCTGGGTGCTCTGTGGGACTGGATTGTTGTAAACCCAGGTTTGAGACAGAGTTGTCTTTTACTGCCCTCTAGTGTATCTGCAATATCATATCATACCATACAATATCCCTACCACGGTGACTGCAAGGGCTGCGGAGCGCTTCAGCCGTCATGACCAAAGGATTCCACCGGAGGTCAGTTTATACACACACACGCCCACACACACACACAGACGTTTGTCTTACCATACATGTGAGGACCTTCCACTGCCTTCATTCTTTCCCAAACCCTAACCTTTGGGTAATAACCTGTGACATTTATATATAAATACAAACATCTGTTTTGCTGCTCTCGCTGATTGCTGCAACACAACAGTGATTCAACCTCTAAGCCAGTATCCGTGAAAGCTTTTCCATTTGCTGTTCTAAACACTCGGTGTCAGGTAGGTCTTTCCTGGAAAAAAAAAACCTCTGGCATACAGGAAGTGATGCGTTTTGCTAGTCTGATTTGTTTGGAAATAAATAAAACTGTGTGGTTAGCATGAGCAGCGATAGCCACCGTGGCTGAACAGACAAAGAAAAGAGCGCCACCTACAGGAACTCAAACTTCATCAACAGAAAATCCAAGGAGAAAGACGTCACAGTACTGGACACACTGTTTGATTGACAGGTGATCTCTGGGAAGAGCAGTGAAGAAACACCATAGCGATGAATGCTGACAAAATGTGGCAAATTATTACTTTAAAAAGGACAGAAGTAGAAAAACAATCACACTGATGTGGTCAGTGTGGCTAGCATTCCTGTAACAGAATGGGACACCATTCATTGGACACTCCTTCCTCTTCCATCACAGATGTCCGTTGCTGGGTGAGAGCCGTGCATCCCTCTTATCTCTCATGAACTGATAAAAACGCAACAGTGAGCGCAGCTATCATCGCCCCATTACACAAATACAGACAGCCACAACACCGAGGCCTGAAAAAAAAAAAAAAAAACTTCAGGGGAGGGAAAGTGACGACGACACCCCTGCTGGTTCTGTCTGTTCCTGAGAAAATCCCCATTCGTTTTTGCCATTAGAATTATTATGGAGCTGGTAGGGTTTCAGGCACTTCAGCAGGATGAATGCCCACCGACAGTCGCTCTAACCACGAGGCCACCCCGCCGCCCTAAAACGGTTTATTTGCAGATATATCAAGTTGTAAACTACAATAAAGGTGACAGTGCTCCTGTATGTCAAACCAAGAAAATGTTCAGATACATTAGAATCATTTGGGTTGAGTCGATTAAAATGGGGTTATTGACAGGAAGGAGCAGAGGCGGCATCAATTTCCATTTCACCCAGGAAAAGAAAATCACAATATTTCCACTAACCGCAATTCTACAGTGTATTTCTTTCCTCTTGGTTTGTTTTCCCTTCTTTTTCCAAATCCTCTTCTCAACATTTTGCATGACGACGAGCCTGCACTGCTTCCTTTGGAGTAAAACCTCAGCTGACCATATGGGGGCGCTAGAATTGATGGTCAAAGATGAACTCTTTGTGGGGTCTTTTTTTTTTACTACTGAAACTTGGTACACTCACCCAGCTTTTTAGCTCAGCAAATTGAATACTTGAGCTATCGAAATGTGTCACCATGAACTATCTGACATTTTTATTAAGAAACAACAACAGCAACAAAAAAACTCTTATTATTATTAAATTATTATATTAAAATTGGCACATGCACAGCACGGCAACACAATACACAATAGTTGCAATAGGCATTATTAGTGGGTATAGCCACACCTATGAAGCTACTTTCAGGAGGCACTGCTAATGACAAAATGTCAAAAGCTGTGTGAAAAATGTGAAAAACTGGTCGGTCTGTTAACGCTCACAATTTATTTCATGCATTTCCTCCTAACTGGTATCGCCATGTCATCATCTCATGTCACACTGTTCCCACGTGCCGCCGGAATATCACCCTTCCTCTGCACGTACCTGGATAGCATACGCAGGATGTACAACCTGGTGTCGACCGCACACCCTAATCCTAAATCATGCACTAAATGTGAAGTCCTGCTGTGCCAGAAAGTGGTTATGTTGCTATGTCAGTTACTTAGATTTCTGCACATTCACTGGCACTTGAAGAATAAAGCGATCGTGAGCGTTAGGAGCGATCGATGCCGGAATGTGGAATTAGCCTGTATAAGGAGAGAGCATACCGTACCGTCCTGTTAAATATGTTTAGGACCTCTACTTGAAGCTTGCACACCAAATTTCATGCAAATAGAAGCTCTTAATGAGTTTAGCCGTTCGCAGTATTGTTCACAATATTGTTCGCAGTATTGTTCACAGTATTGTTTGCAGTATTGTTCACACAGCTCTGGATGCATATAGATCATAGGTCATCACAATCTCACCAAGATGGCTGTCACTTTATTGTGAAATTTCATTGTGGATTCAAATTTTTCAATTTATTATCTCAATATAGGAAACATGAAATTGTTGCTTGCTGTCTGTATTCTCATTTACCTTCTTCCCATTTCAATTAACCACAGAATACTTTTGTCTTGGTCCGGGTGACGCAAACAGCTAAAAGTGGCAAGAGATGAAAAATTGGATGGCAAGGCATGCCTCCAGCTATTATTCTTTCGCATACGAAGACTGTAGAATTGAGCTGGCAAATTTGTTTTTTGTTCGCTCTGAGTCATATACCCAAATTCCAGCACATCAATTTGGGTAGAAAATGTCACAATTGTGCTCTTATGCAAAAACACCTACCAATTCAGAAAATATCACACCTCTGTTGCCAGAGATGAAAGTGTCAGAATAGAACTTAGAGTTTCAAAGTTTAAAGGTTCAATTTATACATTTATTAATGCTGTTTTAGGTGTATGACAAAATTCTGTGTCACGCTATTTTTTTTTGTTTGGTGCCTGAGCAGCATTCATGTGTTCACTTGATATTATAGTTAACATGAGCGTGATAAACACCTGCAAAGCTACAAACTAAACACACTTCCCTATACATTCTGAGCTCTTTAGTATTGCATGTTTCACAATAATAAAGCAAGCATTTATTTTATTTTATTATTACACCTGCCCTGAGATAAAGGTTTCCTAGTTATGAGTTGAGTTACAAATTCAAAAGACGAGCGCTACCCCTACAAAACTCTCCCATCCCAGCAGTAAGGAAACTGCTGCAGCTATAAATCAAAAATGTGGAAACAATATATCCTTTTATTTTTTCGATGACATGCTGCTTCCCAGTCTCTCTCTCTCTCTTTGATGCATATGATGCTTACTCCCCCTAATCTCGACTGTAGATGCAAATAGTCTAAAAAACGTCCCTACCAAACATTTGCATTTAAACAAATAGATAAAGGTCATTTCAAAAAGCTGCCTCTCCACGACTGCAGTGTGTGGTGGCATGTTCCGTGTGTCCCTGCCCTCCTGACAGACGTGGTAAGAGCTTCCACAGTGGTATGATGCTTAGTATGGTGCTGAACACCGGGATTTAGCTACTGTAGTCAAACACCTCAGAAGAACAGAAAGGCCTCTGTGACACTGGTCTGCAGCATCATGGACACAGGTAAGACACACTCATTCATTAATATATAGGGCACCAGTTAGCTGCCGTTGCCGTTATCTTGCCAACGTGATGATAGAGATTTTGTCTAAAAAAAAACCCTTTTTTTTCCTCTTTGGAGATGTTTTTTTTTTTTTTTTAAACTTTGTTATTGAGAGATTTAACACAAAAGGGGAAAGCATCATTTTGGATTTGTTTGTTGTGATAAAATAATTTGCCATTTGAGGATTAAAGCTACATTTGATGCTGTTTGATATGATCAGCTGACGAGAAACTGCCATGGTCGCTCCATAGCAATATAACTTAAGTAATGTAAATAAATGGGCTGTTCTAATACGAAGCAGGAATGAAACAAGTAAAGTGTCAACAAAGAAAAAGCAAGCTGCCCGTTCAAGGTGTCACCTGTCAGAAAATGTCATTTGGTATATCTGCTCTTGTATATATAATACATATCAGTGTTTGATTTTTTTTTTTATATCAAACACTAGCAGGTTATCATCTACTAATGAGGGTAGTGCCTGGCAGGATGTCGTTTTACTTTGCGGCAATGTCAACAAAGGTTTCTCGTTTTGTTGCAACCAAAAACACACATTTCATATTTTCAAGAACACGCCATAACCCCATTGGCCAGAAGAAGTAGGGGCTTATCGGAAAGATCCATTCAAAAAGCTGGTGATCTTTTACATAAAGTTTTTTTGCATGCAATTTCCGTTTGCATAATAAAGTTTGCATTTTCATTGGGTTTATACTTGTGCTACCCAGGAATGTGTCCAAATCACACCTGCACATATTCAATGTTGAGATTTATAATGAACAGTGTAATGGCAACGACCCCCCCGGGGGCGCTTTACGATGCATGCTCGTGTTGTTTTGTGTTATGTGCCATCTGCAATATTTCATTTCAACATTTCATTTCGCTTAATTTGTTCAATTTTGCAGTAAAATGAGTTTGCAATATTTTAAGGTAGATATAATGAACTGAAAGCCTTAAACTACCCAGTCGTGTTTGCACTAAATTGCTTCTTTTTAACAGTCCATTTGCATTGACCAAACCAAAGGCAATTTCCATGACATTTACACACCAAAGAGTCATTCGCCTATATGCATAGAACTGTGAAACATTCAAATTAATACACATTTGTGGGGATGAATGAAAATTTGTATGTGAGTTGTCCAAGTTGGGCTGTGTGTTTGGCATCCACCGTTCTGTTAAAGGTATTTGAATGACCTGTCACTTCTGAACTTTTCTGAACTTTCATCTAGATTATTCCAAGAGAGTCTACCAAGGCGTCCGGGTCAAGCACACGGTGAAAGACCTGCTGGCCGAGAAGCGTTCCCGACAGACGAATGTCCCGAGATACAGCGTGAGTACACACTACTCTAAAACCCCATTCTGCTTTTGTTTGTCCTTTTTGCCGTCCCGTCTCTCCCCCGCATCTCCCCGAAACCAAAGAGCACTGCGGCAGTTGACATTCAGTTGGTGCCACAATTAAGAGGTGGTCTTTTTTTTTATGCGCTAACGATCCGTGGTCAATCCGTTGACCACCTGTGGCTCCATCTGAACGTTTAGCTCTGTCTGCACTCCCAAAATCCTTGAGCCTCAAGCAAAGCCGGTCTGCAAATAGCTGAGCACGGTGTGTAGAGAAAAGACACAAAGCGTGGACTCCCGTCCCTAACCTCACAAAAGAACACTGACACAATGCTGGTAATGGTGATGGTCATGATCTCCAAAACTCCCTGATGTGTGTGTGTATGTGTGTGTGTGTGTGTGTAAAGGGTTTGGGGGGGGGGGGGGTGAAGGGCTTGGACGGATAACACAGACAGACAGAAAAGGGCCGTGCAGGAGGTTGCCTATGCAAAGTTAGATCTACGCACACCTGCCAGCTGACATTGTACTCTGCCATGTACAGGCCGCAGACAAACCTCCTATTGTTGTCTCAGAGATACACACACACACACACACACACACAGAGAGAGAAATCAGACTCTGCTTAGACGTCTGCATGCACAAACAAGACTGGCTTTTCATGCCCAAACCGCCTGTCAATGGCCCTTTACAGGACAGTATTCAGCGTGGGCTTTCTGTTAGCATCGGCGTGTCCACTCTATAGCTATTCAGGCCGCTAACTCCTCAGGTAATGGGGGGGATTGTGCAAGAGAGAAAAGTGGTGATACCCTCAGATGGAACAAAGAGAGACGAACCCAAATGCCTCTGTGCAATTTTGTACCATGATCATTGGGAAAGAAACCCTTGACCATCCAAATAGCAAAAGGATGTTTCATGTCTACCGTGGTGCCCAAAGTTTAATGTAATGTCCAGTGAAAAAGACAAGGGCTAAGAAAGGAGTTGGCTAATATTATGAAGCCGAGCGCTTTGCTAATAACTGACGAAATGCAACCTCGCCATAAGTTATCTAGGTTAGCAAGTTAGTCTAGCTGACCTTCCCAGTTCAAACTAGCCATACTAGCCTGTAGCTATATAGGTAAGTTAGTTAGTTAGATTGTTTTTTGCATTTATTTAAAAGATTAAGACAAAGAGAGAGAGGGATAACATCATGCGACAAAGGTCTCAGGCATTTTGCATTCAAACCCAGGACATCATGGTTACAGGCTATGCGCTTTAGTCAACTGAGCCACCAGGACGCCCTTAGCCTGCTGATCTTCCAAGATAATAATTGCCATGGTCAAGAATGAATGAAAAAAGTCATTGTCATTTATATATTTTTTTATTTTGACACTTCCTCCTTTGCCGTTCAAGGTTGCCAGTTAGCTAACAGCCTTTGTAGCGCAGCCTATTGTAGTTTTACAGAAGCCGAGAGTGACCATGGTTGCATATATTTTTTGCCGTTATGTCAAGATCACAACTTAATGATCTTGAGGTAACAACTTAATGGTTTTGCTGAAATCACAACTTGATCGTCCCATTGCTGTTGCCTTCCTGTTGCAAGCCAGTTAGCCTGGTAGCGTAGCCAAAGTGTAGACAGACTTAAGTGGAACTAACAACAGAAGGTCAGAAAGAGAAACGATTGATCCACACATCAGATTTTATTTTAATCAAGGTTTCATATATCTTAACTCAACCAATGAGATTATTTCTGCCTCCAGAGCCGCCGAGAAATGTTTGAATGACTAAAACTCCAATCTGCATGCTAGTTGCTCAGTAAACTAAGGCACGTGTCAAAGTTGCTTGCATAGTTGTTGGTTTGAATCCAGCTAATAACCTTTGTCAAGTTTCATCCTGTCACTGTCCACCGTACCTTATCTAATAAAGTCAGAAAAGACTTCAAAATGATGCCGAAAGGGGATACGGCAGATTCGTGGAATCATCTGTGTCGTTAAATAGTTGTTGTAAAAACGACGAGACAGCAGGAACAGACAGTCTTTCAGAGGTCAATGAGTTATATCAATTAGATTCTAGCTCCTCAAAATCTTGACTGCTTGAATCCATTTCACTTTTCATTAGCACCTTTACTGATGAAACACAAAAAGTCGATCTATACTTTGGTTTTAGAAGTCCTACCAAAGCTGCTACTCCATTACTCCATTACTTACCATTACTTGAAAAGTGGCCGGTATTATCGTCTGATTGTGTTTTTGTTGTGTTTTGTGTTGTACGTCGAGTTATTTCATCTTCCATCAAGAACCAGAGTGGAAATACATTTTTTAAGTAACACTCTGGGGTCAAATATACATGAATAGTTTTTTTAAATGATGTATTTTCAAATCAAATGGGCACATTATAGGCCGTGCATAAATCATACTGCGTTGTGTATAGGTATCTGGCCTATAGTTCTATGCCCATTCAATTCATTCATTACTCATATGTTTATAAATGGGGTCAGGAGTGAATAATAGGCAGACCGATGGAGGCTTAATGATGCACAGAGACACACAGCAGCTAAAGCCACCTGTACTCCCACTGGGAGTCAATGCTGTCTTTTATCCCAGTGCAGAAAAGGCCATTGAGAGAGCAGGGCAAACTCTGACCGCAAAGTGATTCTCTTCATGTTACAACATGGCGAGGCAGAACCAAGGGACACGCAGGGAATACACAAACATCAACTTTCTATTTTATAGCATTCCTATTGAGAGGGATTTGTCCAAATGGTGTAGTGGCAAATAAAAAGGTGGGTAAACATCCAATCGGTGACCACTGTAAGGTGTCACAACCACCAAAAAGAAACAGAAATCATACTTTAAGACTCTCACTTTATATAATGTGATACTACTTAATTTGATATGTACTAAGTCAGTCCTAAAGATTTATGTCTAAAAAGATGGTGAACTCCTACAAAGGAAAAGGTGTATAAGCAGAGTTTAGGTAGCTTTACCCTTGCTAAAGGGTTTCGCCATAAAGCAACCAGTACCCAAGATGTAAGATAATGGAACTTTAATGATCCCTGTGGGGGAAATAAACCAATAGTAATAGGATACAGCAAAGAAAAATAATAATACATTTAAAAAAATAGAGTAATAAATTAAAAAGCCAATATTATACATACAACATCTACAATTTTAACACTGTGTGAATATACCAAAAAATATGAAATATGTGCAGCATGTAAAAATTAAAAAATGAAAGAGGAGAGTATGAAGAATATTTGGCATAGGAAGGAATAGTTTGATATGTAACGAGGTCAAATGACGTCATCGTTTCCAATTCCACATTGACATTTATGACCTGTAGTGTTTGTTTGACAAGACATTTGTATGATACACCCGTCACCCCCAACGCCCTTACCCCCCAACCCCCCACCCCCATTTTTCTAGCTTTATTGTGTCCTCCTGCCTGGTGCTTTGCCTGGCTCTTCTGTTGCTGCGCGAGAGAGCCCACGAGCTCGAACGAGCTGATTTCCATGCACAGCCTTCAGAGATGTACTGGGCTGCGACCTGCGCCACACGCGGAAGTCTTGGCACTGGCAAATAACATTCAAATTCCGCCCTCAAAATTTGCTTGCCTCCCAGCCTCCCATAGCCTTAATATCAACTCTTACATGTTAGCAATATGCAAACCTGAGAGACCTGTCCTCGTAAACCCTCTCAGAGCGTCTCCATTTGTCTCTGTTGTTCTACCCATCTCTCTGTTTATAGAGTATACTCGAATACTGGCCAATAAGATGAGAAGAAACTTGGAATGTTGCAGCAGCAAATAGCGAAAGGATACAGCAAAGCAAAAATAGAGCAAAAATAAAAATAAGGCAAATTATCGGGGGTGTTAAACCCACGCAGTTGCCAATGTCAACACTAGAACGGGTTAAGTGGGAATTTATTAATACAAATATGAGGAAAAGTATGCCTGCAAAAGAAAAGAAAAGAAATAGAAAACAAATATGTGAATTGACAGCATATGTGGGCAAATACCTGTATGTGCGTTGTATGTATACGTAGAAAGTGTCAGTCATTGGGTTTGCAATTTTGTGGATTCAATGGTTCAATTCGGCCCATACTAACGGCAGTCTTCTTTTCTCTGTCACAGGGAGGCGCAACTACTCCGCCGTCGTTCGTCCAAATGCCAGGTATGATTCAGTCTTCCGCTGAACTTGCTCTCACCTGCATCACACGACGTGAATGACGATCTGTTAGCACGTCTTTCATCTGTTAATGCCTATAAGACCCCAGACAATGTTTGGACACAATAGCCCGCATTTTTTTCAAGAAATTGCTACATTACCTTGTGTAAACGTTAGTTAGACCGATATATCAGGCCGATATTGGCCTTTTAATAGAGGCATGATAAAGGATGAGGGTATTGTTTTGCTCAACAGCTTCAGGGGTGTCAGTCTGTAAAACCTGAAATGAAACCTGCCTCACCCTGCCTGAAGGAGCTGCTAACACAAAAGGGTTCCATCAGTTTAGAGAGTTTTAGTGTCACATGATGATGAGAAGTCACGTTGCCAAGTATTGACAGGGAATATGTCACTAATGTGTCACAGATTACATTTTTAAAGTAACCATCCATACAAATGACTTAGTCCTGGTCCATAGTCTGTGGATTCTGGAGGCAAAGTATCCCAAGAGTGACCTTTCTGTCCCAACCCCGTCCCCCCTGCAGGATCTCACATGTTGCCAAGCTACTATGGCATGAGGCGTCCCTTCATCTCTGAGTCGGACTTCTGCCCGTCAGCCAAGCAATTCCCCACCGAGGTCTACCCGTCCACCCTGGGGGGCAAACCCCTCGGCTGCGAGCCCTCCGCCATGTCCGGCTACTCCTCCCTCATTGACAGCTATTACCCCGAGACATTCGGGGATTACCGGAGCGCTGCAGCCTTCTCCAGCTCGGGGGGATCCATCTTCCCCTCGACCGCCCTCTCCTCCCTGCTGCCTCCCTTCACCGGAGAATCCTCTCATCTGTTTCTGGTAAGAAGCAGGTTAGAGTTGTCTGCACTCTAAGGAACAGAAAACATTTAGGAGCTTTGTCTCAAGTGCATGGGCATATGGGTCCAAGAGGCCAAATGGTAAAAAAAAAAAAAAAAAGGACTGACATTTATTTACAAAAGGTGCAAAAGTGACAAAAAAGTGCAAAAAAAAAAAAAGAAAGTGCAGTATTTTAGTGTCTCTCTAATTGGAATTCATATGTATCAATAAGTATCAGACCAACAAGACGTCACTTATAGCCCACCTTGGCCCCATTAGTGACCCACAAGGGGAGCCTTTGGACAACAAGTTCCCTGGGGGTGGGGCTTGTCGAAAGGCATTCTGGAAAACATAGGAAATTAGTGAATGAACGTATAAACGAATGAACGAACACATCCTCTCCTCTCCTTCCCTTCTCTAGAGGGAGTCGTGGGAGCAGTCGGTTCCAGACCCAGTGTCCCAGGTGGAGGGTCTCTGTCCGGACAGCCTGGCCTCAGTCAGCGTCCCGACTTCCATGCCCAGCCCGGAGCCCCCGGGGAGCCCTTCCCAGTACCGCTCCCCCAGCCGAGGCTCCTCCATGGGCCCGGCCTCCACCGCCCAGCCCTACACCCTGCACTCCCTGGAAGACGCCCACTACCACTCCTTGACCAACTCCTATCCGGCTCCCTCCTCCTTCTCCTGCCCTCCCTACATGACCGGCACCGTCAACGACCTGGTGTCCAAGATGGTCACAGATGAGGCCGCCGACAGCCACGGCAGCCTCCCCCCCCACAGCGAAGCACATCCCTCCTGGGCCAAAGAGGACGGCGGCAGCTCCTGGTCGCCCTACGAGATCAGGAGGTCCTACTAACTGGATAAGCCCCCCCCTCCGCGGTGGAGAGTTCATAAGGGGATGTTTCACAGACAATACCGCAAATCAGAATTTAGCTGTCGGCTTGGAGAAGAAGGAATATGTCACTTCCCCCTACTGTTGACAGGACAGGAAGGTTGACAGGAAGACGTACTCAACAAGTGTGATAGTCTATATTCACAATGCTTTCCATGTTAAGATACACTTTAGGACATGGACCCCTATTTAAGAAGATTTTCCACCAGCGACCTCATCTGGAGAAATTAGAGGGGATTTAGTAAAAGAAAAAGAAAGACTTGAAAGAGTGATAATAATATTTGTCTTTTCTCTGTGTTGCTGGAGGCTTATTTGATGTAACCCTTCTTTTTTTTTTCTTTTATCAAAACATTCACTGTGGAATAAAAATGAACTGTTATCAAAGTGCAACTATGATTAGGGATTGGATATAAATATACAGTACTGTGCAAAAGTCTTAGGCACCCTACATTTCTTTTTATATAAATTTGGTCTTAGATGTTTATTTTTTGTTTTCTGCATTAGTGTTTTTCATTACTGCTCTTTATAGTAAATTTATTTATACTTTACATTATTTTTGAAAGCATCTTCGCTTTACAGACTTTTTTTACATGTGCCTAAGACTTTTGCACAGTACTGTATATATAAATAAATATATATATATATATTTATATATATATAATACTTATATGTACTCCAAAATAAAAGTCATTATGGAATACTCACAAATCATTTTCCAAATTGTGATTGTACAGGAGGGGCTTTCCTGTTTGGATCATTGTTTATGAAGGAATAAAACTTGCAATAAACAGGAATAAACACTGTAATATTGGCAAAATTATTTTATTAAATTCAGGAAAGAAGAAGAACATACACACACACACACACACACATAGTGCCTTGAAGGCAGGGTAACCAAGACATGAAGTTCCCCTTTCCGGACGCTAGGTGGAGCGCCTGCACCACTGATGCACCAGTGGAAGCACAACCTATGGGCTGTAACACCTGAGGTAGAAAATGGATCAATGCAATAGAGAATACTGTATTGAGTGAAGGCAACGTGCTGTGTGTAATACTGTGTGCATGGGAAACCTTATGAAAGCTTGTTGAAAGATGACCAGATGACCTGCTGGGACGGATACTGAACACACACACACACGAGGGATCATGGTGTCCAATTTTCATGAAGGAATGGGAATAATACTACTGGTGGTTAAAGAATATTATGAGTATTTTTTTATATTTCCCCAATAAGAGAAAAAAAAGTCCAGATGTTTACAACTGGCCAACATTGGAAATATAAATAATGATAATAATAATATTAAATGTGCTGCATTGTGCTGTAATGACTCTAATTGTTTGATTTCTATTAGTTTAATTACTTACATGTAAGCCTTTTTTTTGTTCCAAACTTATATGTCTATATGTCAATTATTCGTGTAGGCTCCTTTGATTGTATTGCTGCCTGTTGGTTAGAGAGCGTTATGACAGTCCCCAGTGTAGACCTGTATAAATATTACACATCATGAAACACTGTGTTGAATTTCTGCACTAATCACTGAATGTAAGTGATTTTAATGCTGGGACATGAAATCAGGAAGGCTGGGCTATTTATTAAGAAGACACCTCTTGATACTCCACGGATCTTAATTGGGAAGGATTATTCTGAAACTTTTTTTTTTAAATAATGAAAAATAAAAGTTTGTCTGAAAAAATAAAATAAATAAAAAAGTTTTAAAAGTGTAAACTAAGACTCAGTAAGACTTGTTTTCTTATCTTGGAAAGCTCAACAGGTGAGCAGGGAGAGAGAGAGAGAGAGAGAGAGAGAGAGAACACTTGTCATGGGAGCCTGCGATGCCAAAGATGGCTACTACCTTTTGCCACGCCCACAATTCCCCCACTTTTATATGTTTTTGTTGGAAAAAGAGTTTTAAAATATGTTGTGATATGCTGGTGGCCTATTGAGTTGTCCTAATAAACATCTCGCAGCAGTTATAAAGTCATGATCGATGTTTGAACTGCGCATATGGCTGACCCAATGCTGTAGTGCTTAATGAGGGGGGAGTGATGCCCTGATATCCAAAAACCCGGATAAATCTTTAAAACATCACTTTCTTTTTGATCAAAGTGTGAAATACTGTTATATTCTATTAAAGGGAAGCTTATACTATGGTCATATGTGGTGAATTTTAGTGAAAAATCTATATTTTTGAGCTGCCTCTGAATATTCAAATTGAAAGTAACGCGCAATCAAATCATTGTCAAATCATTGAGTTCTAGGGGTTTTAAATAGTAGGCATGGAGGGGGAAAATCTCAAACTAATATATCCCCAGCTATATTACAATATTGTTGTATGCTCTGACACTGTTTTAAGACATTTGTGTTGAGAATTTTGGAGACTTTTGCGAAATTTTCGTTCTTGGCCATTTTTCCTGAGCCAGAAAAGGACGTTGTGGAGTCCCATAGGTCCTCTTCAGGGAGATCTTTTTTCCTTCATTTCAGCCAACATGTCTGGTGAGTTTGCCGTTGTCTTTTTCGTCTGGAATCGACTTTCTGTAACACTGAAAAAGAGAAGGAGAAAGAGAGAGAAAAAAAAAAGGATGTTTAAAAACCAAACTTAATGCACAGGCACATTGTAAGAGTCACATCCCACGGGGGGGGAAAAAGAGCTTGTTATCCTATGCCAATTGATTTCATCACGGTGGTAAATTAGGTACATGGCGACGAACAGTTGGGAATAATCCTCAAACCGTGAATCTTTGTAGATTAATGCCACCTGTTACCTAGTTGGTGGACTCTTCAGCTGTAGCCTAACAGGGCTTTGCCATTAAAACAGCCCTCTCCCTATATCGACTCTTGGCCGATTTATTGCACGTTTCATTCTTATTATCTGTCGTCTTATGGCACATGTGAATGGTCTTTTGCATTGGCGTTTTTTTTAATCACACTTTAATTGCCGGCGCGACTGTAATTTCAGCCGTAAGCCTTTTACCTAACCTGTGCGTAAAGGAGACGTTGCGGGCAAGCGGGTTTGAGTGGGACTTGTCTGCTATTGGCCATTTTGCCCCACTTGTTTGCCACATTTAACACAAATCGTATGTATGAATATTTATCAGATGGGAAAGCTGCATCGCGTGCATCGAATCGGCTCGCCACCCCTTCGGTGCTTTAAATTACGCCTTTAAATTACGTGCGCCTATGCGAGGCGTCGCTCTCGGTGCCTTTAATCGGGGCACTTTGTGACAACTTATCGAAATAAACACTGACAATTTATTCTTGCTTAAGCGCCCATGCAAATACATATGTACGAGTTGTGTGTGTGGCGGGGGGGGGGGGGGGTTTGGGGGTGATTAGATAGTGTTTTACCTGTGCTCCAAATGATACACAGGAGCTACAGGACGGGATAGTAATCGCTCTTTTGGTTTCATAAGATGAATTTGAGGTGAACAAGCTGAAGTTGAAGTTGGCTTGGACACAGGCTCCAGGTTACGCCGGGTTGCGCAATCGCTATAGGTTTCCATTGATAGGAATATTGCTAGTATTCTATACCGATGCAAACTCGAACCCCTTTCCAATCTTACACAACTGCACACCGAGACCGGTAACTCATAAAAGCGCATTTCTCAAGCAAATAATCGCATTTTCATACCGATCGAGCTCGTTTTTGCAGCCTCTTTTGGCTTATTTGTTAGCAGCCTGCGGGTTTTTTTACGCGGAACCCAGCAGCGCCTTTATCATGGGTTAAAGAATAACCGATCGCACACCGATCACGCTCCTATTACATAGTCGTACTATTTTCGCCTCTTTTGCCGCGTAATCTATGTTCTACGTATATATGATCAGAAATGTACACTTACGGTAGGGTATTTTGGACCGCTTTCCTTTGTTCCTGATCAGGGCGGGGTGGTTTGGGCGCACATTCCACACACAGGGAAGAGTTCGCTGAACGGCGTAATACGACACGCCAAGCCGTTCAGTGCCGTAAAGCGGGGGCCCCGGATCCGGGAGCACTGGGAAGTCGGGAGTAAGGAGGAAAGGTCCCTAACCAAAGCGCTGCATAAGCGCTGCCAAGTGCGCTTTTACGCACGGCAATCTCGGCCAAAACCTTGGACAGCTTGACAGAAATTAAATAGAAAATTGAACTGACTTTATTTATCATATACAATTGTGTTGTGTACGTATAGGCAAAGTTTTCCCGTCTCAAAGGGTTTACTAAATATAACATTCAACATTTCTCACATGTTTGAACACTATATGGGGGCGATATGATCTCTCCACTGAGAGACTGGACTTTATTAGAAATAATAAGAATGAATGGGATTTGTCGGGGAGAAACTCTGAAGTCTTTGAGTGGTTTATGCGGAGGGGAATCTGCAGGAGGAGAGGTGGTGTTGGTGGTGGGGGGTGGTGGTAGGGTCTGTAGACTCTCAAGCTATTGTCTGGTCCGATCGCGGGTGTTTAGTAAACATGAGCGACATGCGCGTCTTTGTTCTTGTCTACAGCTAAACCAAGGATGTACCTAGGTGTACGAGTGAAGACCACGGTCAAGGAGCTGCTGCAGAGACACAGGGCCCGAGAGGCTGACAGCAAGAAAGTTAAAACGGTAAAGCCCCCCCCCCCCCCCCCCCCGTCTCTCTCTTTCTATCCCTCCCTTCTGTCTCACCCCTCACTCTCCCTCTTTCTGTCTCTCGCTCTCTCTCTCTCTTACCCTCCCTCTCCAAATAGACACACACACGTTAACACCCCCCCCCCCCCCCCCACCCACCCACCCACACACACACACACACACACCACCACCACCACGATCCACACTAAAATAATAGTGTTTGAGACTTTGAGACCCATTGCTTTTTAAGGACCCCGTTCGCATCCACCACTACGACGCATCTTCTGATTTTCTATCATCAAGCTGCACACCAGCTTCAAAAGGAACATGTTAACGTATATTATGCAGTCCAAGACAGGATTCTCTATGCGTTCCGATAATGAACTACACGGATCCTCACAGTCACACCACCCCCTCTTCTCTCCGATTTGCTCTCGCTCTGCCTTGTGTACCTGAAAAAGCAGGAGCACCATCCAAATAATCTTAAACTGCCCTATACTGATATTTGACTGCTCTACACACCATCGTAATCTCATGAAGTTGACATTTTTCCGTTCAATATTTTATCACCTCCGAGCTGACCGGTAATTTGGATGTGCTTATGCCACTTCCCTAGACAGCACACATTTGAACCTGGATTCCTGAAATCCCCATATGACAAGCAGTTTGATCATGATCCCCCAGCCAGGCATATTCAGGCACACGCGCGCGCTCACACACACATAAATCCGAACCAACATCTTTTTCAAAATAACTGATTTATAGAAACGTAATAATCCGAATGTTGTGGTGTGGAAAAAAGCTGATGATTTTCTTTTTCTTTTTTCTTTCTTTCTTATCCTTCTCCATGAATAGATATCCCAGGGCTGCTTGGACATTCAGGATCTTTGTGCGTCCAACTTCTCAGGTAAATTTACCAAACTGCCAGTGCCTAGTGTCCAATGTCCATTTAAAAAAAAAAACAATAATAAAAAAAACATCTACTCCACGACTGCAGCGCATTTGTATCCACCTTGAGCTAGATGACTTTCTTTAAACGAAAGCACCTGCAGCGCAATGTGCAATTCACAATTTGCAGCGTGTAACCTGCAATCTGCATGCAGCAGCACTTGCAATAATCTGAAATAAACATTCACCTATTTCCACGGATCTGATGTTTAAAAGCTTACCAACTAATGATCCTATTGTTTAACAGACTATAGCAAAATCCACACTGTACAAATGTGGGCGTTGCACCAAAAAAATATGAAGCAGATCATTGGTTTGATCTAAATAAGCCAATTCCCAAAAACGCCACACACTTAGTTTGCATGAATCGTAGCATGCAGCAACCTGCCCTGACCCCACAATCAGCAAAGTACTTACATGTCAAGACCCAATCACGACCACAACAAGACAGAAAAGTCTACTTGGTATACAATTCTAGTGATCTATTGACAGCTGCATTCCAAAAGTGCACTGTAATGGGTCCCTTTTTATAAACGTGCATTCAAATGTGTTGGCTGATGGTGTCGTGACATCACGCAAGGATGCACTTATTTAAATGTCTCCCTGTGGTCTACTTGCCATGCCAATAGAGACTATGGAATTGGAATGGCCTATTTTTTATTGTCATCACATGCATATTCTATTTCAAATGTGGGAGGAGAATGGGATAGTTTCAGCAAAAACAGTATTTGTTAGCGGCAAAAGAGAGCTAAAGAAATCGACTTGAGTAGTTCATCAACGGTGAAAAGTGATGTGATGATGTTTTTATTGCAACGTCAGATTACCATTTCGACTTGATCAGTTATTTTTATTTTATTTCATATTTTATTTTTATTTTTATTTTTATTTTTTTATTCATTCACTCATTTTCTGTAATTTCCTTCATGTTTGACGTACAGGTGGGTACATGGACGCTGCTGCCGCCGTTCACGCAGCGGACCAGAGCGTTGCTGGTGCGCGAGCCCTTCAGCTGGGCGCCGCCTCGTTCCCTGTTCCAGATGGCCTGTGCGGCATCCAAATGCAGGAGCTCGCCTTCAACAATAACCAGCAGCAGTTTGCGGACGTGATGTTGCCTGGCAACGGCTACAACAGCGGCGACAACTACAACAACTACAGCGCTTCCCTGCCGCCACCTCCCAGCTTCCCGCTGCCGTGGTCTCACGGGCTCTCCTCAGATGCAGACTATTACGGCCATGGGATGGTAGGTACCTGATCATGAACTGGGGAACGTACTGTTTTCTCGTATGGAGAGACCAGTGCGCCAAACTTCTTCAAAATTCTGGCCATTTAATGTGGCATTGCTTTTCGGCAAACGGGCACACCTCGTAGAACAGTTGGGAAGTTTCCTGAATTATCGGGGGCTTCTGGTGAATTCGGCATATATCTAAACCACCCAACAGCTCGTATTTCAATAAAATCAAACGTTAAGAAGTGGTTCACGCTGTTTGCTACCGCCTACCGCTGCCTATTTTGGTGGAAGAAGATTGTATGAATAACACACGGAACCACTTCTAGAAGTTGAGAGTTCATTGAACAAAATGCTGCTTGGTCATTTTTTTTTCACTAGTGAACTACAATGACCACAATTCAACTATTTGGAGGGTCAATAGGCACACAATGCCTGAAATGATCTCCCCTGCCCTCCCCAGTCTCAATGCTCAGTCAAGGGATGCTTATCTGGGCTCCTTCACTCCATCCTACCTTTGCTTTATATAATTTATAATTTATGGTCTGGCTGAATGGTGTGAGGCATGGTAGTTTATTTACCCCAGGTCTACTTTGAGGAGCCCATTGGAACAGTTTAATTTCAATGTCATTTAATAGAAATTATCCTTATTAGAGATCTGGCTATTCTAATGACATGTTTCACTCTCAGCACTATTGTCTCCCCACGTAAAGAGTAGGCAGTTATACAATTCAATGCTAAATCATTCTTGCCTGTGGGTCTGTGGCATGAAAATGTTTGAGAAGCCGTCCTCATCACATTTCCGTTTCTTTCCAGGCGCCCTCCTCGTCGCCCATCTCCTTGAAGCTCCCCAGCTCGGAGGACCACAGTAGTTACTCGTCAAAGGACTCCTCCTTCTCCTCCTCGTCCTCGTCCTGCTACGACTCGCCTACCAGGATGGACTCCAGCTACCTTGGCTTCACCCCAGAGCATTACCACTACCCGCACTGCAACCTCCAGGACTGTTACTGTCTGCCCCACTGCTGGCAGGGCCAGCAGGAGAGCTTCCTTACCCCTGAGTACGCACCTTACTACAGCCCCACAGACTATCCCTACCCCTGTCCCGTGGAGGAGAACTATTTCAGGAGAGATTTGCCCATGAGCTCAGAAATGTGCTACAATGTATTATGATGAGAGCTTTAACAGTATTGTTTTGTCGTTGACAATGTAAATACAATGCACTACAATTACACAAAGTCTGTAATAAGGCTGCCACCGTTTGCTTTGACAGCCTGTTTTGCATTTCAGCGTGTGCTCTGATTGCTTTTTTGTTACGAGAAAATGGTGGTTGACTGAATGGATGACTGAATGAATAGAAAGGCTGACTTTATTTTTGTATGATTTTTTTACCACTGTGCTAAATAAAATGTGTTAAAACCTGCCCTTTAATATCCTCACTATTCATTGAAAGCTGTTGAAAGCTCAGGTATGCCAAAAGTGCTGACTTTGCATTCATGGCTCATTTTGTCATCCTAAATACAAAATTAGCGAGTAGGGAGTCTCTCTTCTCTCATTTTGAGCATTCAGACATCCCTATGGCTGGTATGTAGGATGCAACATTACATTACATTTACATTACAGTCATTTAGCAGATGCTTTTATCCAAAGTGACTTTGGATACAATAAGTGCATTCAACATAGGTAGGCAAGAGAACCACTAGTCACCAGAAATCATGAGTGCATGTCTTTCCTAAACAAGCATCTAAGAGCAGAACCAGTGCTAAGGTAAAAGTGCTAAATTTAAGATTAGAGATTAGAAAGAATGAATTAATTCTAATTAATTCTAAAGTGGGCAACATTAATAAATAATAACAATTCCTACTGTATTTTTAAAGAGTAATGAAATACAGGGTTTCAGGCTGTCTCCACCCAGTTTGAGTGGTGGAGAAGAAGGGGGGGTGTCTGTAAAAGGGGGGGGGGGGCTTCATCCATATTGGAGATTAGCCTACTAGCTAGCTAACATTACACAATGGAGAGTGACGCCACGTCTCAGGACACTTTGGCAACGGAGGGTCTTTTGAAGTGGAATTTAGAATCTCCCCCCTCTGATAATGAGCCAGCAGACCGAGGAGGTCCTGAACCGGATCAGGTGGATCCTCTGGCTCAGGCTCGGGGGGGGCGTCAACATTTTTTGTTTCAGGTTTTTTCAGTTTTTTTTGTTTTTTGTTTAAAGTTCAGGTGTATGACGTGAAGTTCAGGTGTATGACGTGAAGTTCAGGTGTATGACTGATCCGGTACTACAGAACAGCTGAAATGTTCAACCAAAGGACGGCGCAACACAACAAATAATGTTTTTGTCCCTGAAAGCGCCATTTAGACCCTTTTTGGGGGGATTCAGCCCCTCCCCCCATAACATCTTCAGCCCCCCGCCCCTAGAAAATGATTTAAAAAATAAAAATAAAAAAAAAAAGTACATTTTTTTTTTTTTACATTAACTAGGCTAAGGCTACCCAACTCATAGGCATACATACCGTTTTGAATAAAGAAATAACCATAGTGATTGTCAAAGTATTTAGAGAGAATTGCAACACATAAGGAGAGAGAGAGAGAGAGAGAGAGAGAGAGAGAGAGAGACCTGCCACCACCACATCGGGCGCGCAGAGGTAGTACGCTTGTGAAATGCACACTCAATAGTCTATTACTTGTAATAGAAATTAAAAGGCATGTTACACCCCTCTGTTATAGTTAGCTAACATTAGCTAGCTAGCTACAACACAAACTTTGCAACTTGCCAGGTATAGTTAGCAAAAAATACTGAAATGTCAGCTTCTCTCATGATAGCCAAAAGTACATATAACATAGATCGCCTACAAATAAACCTGTTTCTGCATAGATGGAGATAAGAAAAGCAGCAGAACCACAGGAAATGTACAGCAGCCAGGTAAGAAAGTGATCAGGCAGGACAGATGAGAGAGGAATCTTTGAAGTAGTACTATTTCACCATGATGAGACTACAACAGCTCTAAGCTTATTGCCCAAATGTATTACAATGTACCAACAATAGAACAGAACTACTGTTACAACTGGACCTTTGGATGGATACTAGATCCATGCAAAGGCAATGGATCCTTTCATTTAAACCTAACACACTAAAACAAATCAGTGAAAGGAACCAGGTCCTTTTCATGGTATACCAGTCTGTTTCTCTGAGCTAAATCTACCACAGATTTCTTGTTCCTTTCTTGAATATGTTGTATCCATACCGCCTAAAAGGCTATAGCACTATAATATATGGAAAATATTGTTGAACTTAAAGCAAATTTGTAGAAAAAAACATTATAATATTCCTATATAGTGAGTTTATAGTGACCTAATCCTACTTGATGGTATTTTCTAATCTGCTATGGTATTCTTATAATATTACTATAGGGTCTTATAGTTTTTCTATGATATTTGTATACCTAGTATCCTTCTAAAATCTGTTCCAGGATAAGTACCTGCTCCTCAGTGGTTTCAGTGAAACCTGAGTGTCATGGAGAGGATTTCTTGTCCAATTCTTGAATCCATTGTATCCATACCTCCTAAAAGGCTCTCTGCAGGTCTATAGATGTTCTGGTCACTAGCTGTTGGCCTGCTAGTTTTACTCTAATTCAGTAAATTCAGTAAATCAATGTGCATGCGCAGGACGCATTAAATAAAATGTAATTCATTCATTTTAAAATTCAACAAATTCACCCTTCTCTAATCAGCCCCCTCAAACCTCATGTCCTAAAATCGCCCCTGGTGTTTACTATCACTTCAAAAAGCAGCCTTTAGCCTGGTTTCAATTACAAATAGACCAATTAACACAAACAATGAAGCTAATTCGGCCTATAACAGACTTTTTACTCAGACTCGCTCAGCATAAAACATCTTTGGCAAACAGTCAGCACTTGTTTTTTTTCTGTCAGTGATAGATGAAATTGTTGCTTTTTAATTACTGCACGTGAGTACATGAACTAACGAAACACAACTGGAATGAACTGAGCTTGACTTGGGTCTGAAACTTTGACCTGTGAGCCCAAAGCCTGGCTGAAGCCTTGACTTGACTTGAAGCGCTAACCCACGGGATCTTTCCGCAAAACATCTTTGAACCTGAGGCCAACCGTATCATGCTTTCATCTTCCTTAAGCCAGTAACAAGGTTAGGGCTCTCAGGGGCATTGCAGTGAATGACGTCATTTATGCGGGGGCTCCCAACTGAACCCACAACAGTCTCCAACAGTAGAAGACCCCATCCACCCTGAACCTGATCTGCTACTGTAAACAAGCCTCCCCGTTTACCTCCAGGGTCACTAGCGCCGTATTGTTGAATCCCACGTTAGCAATAGGCTCAACGAGGATGGGGGCGGGAGAGTGTGTGTGTGTGTGTGTGGTGGGGGTTAGTCCTAGCTCACTGGTTAACATGCTGCATCCCTTCAGGTGTCTTGATAAGGTGGTGAATGGGCAGCCTCTGATGGGAGATCAGGGGTGCCACCTCACTCTGTCTGATCTGTTTTGGGGTCACACAGCGTTGATCAAAACATGGCGTGTCTCCATCTCGGTCAGCTCTCAGACGAGATAAGCAGCTTAAGAATTAGTTTCTGGTGTTTAACATATTAAAAGCCCCCCCCACCTCCTCCTCGGATACCCTTTAACTTAGATCAATCTGTGATGCTCAGTGCATTCCAGGAGGAGTTATTGAGTGATAAAGAGTTCCGGTGTGCCCGCGTTGCCCTCCACCTGCCTCACCGCTTCTACCTCAGTGAGTGATTTCCTGCGTTTCACGAGGTCACGAGGAAAAATCTGCTGAGTACGCAAAGAAAAGTGCCATCATATCATCACACGCTGAGATACTCTGCAGACTCCGGCAGTCGTTCATGTGAAACGGAACCTGCAGTGTGTCAAAATCAAACACTGAAGTGATTGGGGTGTGTGTGTGTGTGTGTGTGTGTGTGTTGGCAGAGTGCGTTCCAAAATCCTGTCAGCGTGCTCCCCTCGTGTCAACTGATTGCTGCTGTGGAAATCCCCCTGCAGGGGCTTGTCAGTGCCGGATCACTCCACCGCTTACCTGGGAGCAAACACATTGCGCTCACAAGGCCTCCATAAAACATATTGTTAATTCCCTTACAAGGCAAATTCCAACAGGGAATGCAGGAGCTTCCTGTGCATGATATATTAAAAAAATGTAATAGTGTAATAAATGCCAGATAATGTAATAACTCATCAAAATGTCATAAAATATCCCTCAAAATGCAGTAAAACCTTTTCATGTGACACATGAAACTTTTAACTGGTGAGGTGTTGATAAAAGTGAAATGTAATAATTCATGAGAATAAGAGGAATGTAACAACTGTTTTTACATTGCAATATTATTATTACATCATCTGTTAGAAATATGACGCACCCCTTAGGTTTGATGGAAAAAATGTGAGGCAGTCACATTTAATAACAGGTTTCATCACATCTTCAACCCATTTAGAGGGATGTTTTTATTATGAGGTGCCAGGCTAGTAAGTTATCTGGCAGTTATTCCACCACAAACTGGATTTGATGTAGTGACATTTCCGGGTACGTGGGATGTCGCTGCATGCACAAGGCACGTACAGTTTGGAACGTAATTCACCTGACCAAACTGGTTCTCTCACACAGCAGCGAGGATGCTGTACAACGCACCTCGACACGTCGCATTTCACAGCGCGATCGGAATCAAATGCGTCAGAGCCGAGCGGAGCCTCTAGGCTAGAGCGTAAAAAAGTGGAGGTTTGACACGTGCGCTCCCAAATTAAGAAGTTGCTGCTCGCTTCCTGTCGGGGGCCCTTTGACTCGTCCCTCCCCGTTGGAGAACCGGAGGAGCGTTGCTCAGCAGGTCGTGGGTTGAAGTCCCCGCAAAAGATGGCTACTGGGTAACCCTCTGTTACCTCTGAAAGAAATCATTTTGTGATTGCGTGTCAGTGTAACCATGAAAGATATCGCCAACTTTGAAGTGAGTGGTATTGGTTCTACATCTGAAGAGGATAGCGGGCGGCGACATTGCACAATGTCTGATAAATGAGTCGCTTGTGTTCATATCGGAGGGCGTTTCTCTATTGACTAAATCAAGGTCTGTATTGACCCATTCATATTTCCCGTAGATAACACTACCGCACCCAGGCCTAATAGCAGAGACAGGTCATACAGTAACGCCACATAGAGAAAATTGACAGGAAAAATCCTGTTTTTGCATCAAGCAGGAAGTTAGTGGAGCGACTCCTCAATGTTTCTATTGGTGAAATCGTTTACGCAGCTTTATTCAAGTCATAATCCATGCCATTGTCATATAAATAAATGTCAGTTTTGCTGCTTTCTATCACTGATATAGCACAATAGTGATTCAACCTGTGTTTGGAATAAGGAGAAGAAGAACTGGGTAGTTAGCATGAGCAGCGATAGCCACCGTGGCTGAACAGACAAAGAAAAGAACTCCATAGTACTGGACACACTGTTTGATTGACAGGTGATCTCTGGGAAGAGCAGTAAAGAAACACCACAGCGACGAGGCTGAGAGACAAAGATGGAGACTAGATTAAAAAAAAACAGATTACTATTTTAAAGCGGTAATCCGCAAACAAACTGCTATTGCTGCTGCCGTAAATGTAAAACGCATCACTTCCTGTCGCGAGAGGGTTTTCCCCAGGGAAGACCTGGTGTTTAGAACAGCAAATCGAAAGGCTTTCATGAACTGGCTATAGGTTGAATCACTGTTGTGTTATACCAGTCAGATTTGTTGTGCTAATATTAGCAGCTATGTTAATAAATCCCAATCGCCAACTGCAGCTCCCAGCCGACTCATTTTATTTCACCGCTAGATCCCTGGTATGAAGAGGGTACCCACATTGCCCCAATGGTTAACTTCAGAGATATAATCTGTGTGTGAACCGAGTTGTACTCCTGCATTATTTCTTCCAAGGAATAAAAAGAAGATGGAAAAACCAAACAAACAAATGCAGGCCCATTTGCCCCCCCACCCTGTTTTATTTGTCATCTGCTATCTTGATCTGCGAGGGCTTTGGCTGTTTGAGGATAACTCTCACTGTAAATATTCTCTGAGTGTTAGCGGGGCAGGCCTCAGCGTGATTACACTGATAGCATTACAGTTCCTAGTGTTGATGTTGCACCGCCTCCATAGCTTAGAGCCTTTTCTTAGCAGATGAAAACCGAGATAAAAACGAATCCTCACTTCTTAAGGAAAAAAAAAAAAAAGATTTTACTTGTAGTTCCAAAGTATTCCATTTTAAATTTGATCAGGGCACTGTTCCGGGTGTCAAAATGTTTCTTTCTGCAGACACAATAAAATATCAATTCATTTTCATTTTTTTCCATTCACAATTAATACATGTTTGTTGTTTAATTCTGCTGATTTTGAAAGGTTTACACTGAGCATGACACAGGATTAATGTTCCCTTTTTGCTATACCATTAATACATCAAGGTAGATTCAAGATTCAAGAACTTTATTCGTCACATACACATACAGGATGTACAGTGAAATGAAAGTGGCAATGCTTTACGGGATTGTGCAAAAACAACAACAGTAACAGTATTTACAATAAAAAGAAGCAACAATATTTATAATAGATTAAGAATATAAAGGGATCTGAAAAAATATGAAAATATGTGAAAAATATATAGATATATGTAGTCACTATATGTATCTATCTGTATCTGTATCTGTGTGTGTGTGTGTGTGTGTGTGTGTGTGTGTGTGTGTGTGTGTGTGTGTGTGTGTGTGTGCGTGCGCATAAGAGGGGCAGTGTGAGGAACTTGGGGGGGGGCCCTGGTGAGATCAGAGTTCACAGTCCTGATGGCCTGGGGAAAGAAACTGCGTGACTTTGGTGACATTCATGAGGAGGCTGTTGTCCTGGCACCACAGTGACAGGTTGGAGATGGAGTTGGAGCTGAACCTGGCCACACAGTCATGTCTGTACAGGGAGTACAGTAGGGGGCTGAGGACGCAACCCTGGGGCGGGATCCTGTGTTCAGGATGAGGGGGTTGGAGGTGTGTCTGCCCACCCTGTCCCAGCTCAATCAGCTTGCCAGCCAGTCTGGTGGGGACTATGGTGTTAGGTAGGTAGGTAGATAGATAGATAGGTAGATAGGTAGGTTGGTAGGTAGATAGATAGATAGATAGATAGATAGATAGGTAGGTAGGTAGGTAGGTAGGTAGGTAGGTAGGTAGGTAGGTAGGTAGGTAGGTTGGTAGGTAGGTAGGTAGGTAGATAGATAGATAGATAGATAGGTAGATAGATAGGTAGGTAGGTAGGTAGGTAGGTAGGTAGATAGATAGATAGATAGATAGATAGATAGATAGATAGATAGATAGATAGATAGGTAGGTAGGTAGGTAGGTAGGTAGGTAGGTAGGTAGGTAGGTAGATAGATAGATAGATAGATAGATAGATAGATAGATAGATAGATAGGTAGGTAGGTAGGTAGGTAGGTAGGTAGGTAGGTAGATAGATAGGTAGGTAGGTAGGTAGGTAGGTAGGTAGATAGATAGATAGATAGATAGATAGATAGATAGATAGATAGGTAGGTAGGTAGGTAGGTAGGTAGGTAGGAAGGTAGGTAGATAGATAGATAGATAGATAGATAGATAGGTAGGTAGGTAGGTAGGTAGATAGATAGATAGATAGATAGATAGATAGATAGATAGATAGATAGATAGATAGCCAACACCACGTGTGTTTACATCACGCTGAATCATACACTGCTGTTGCCACCCAGCTCATAAAAGGACCAACATCACCCAATGCCAAAATCATAAAAAGGCAGCTATCATCAACACTGAATTCCTTTATTATTATAATCATCATCGGATTGATTATTGGGTAGCAAAACAGGCATTCTGTGAACGTGAGTATAAACCCTGTGGTGGTGTTTTTATTTTCCTGAGCAGCTGCCAACATTTTGATCTATCAGGCAAAAAGCCAGTTCTCCAGTGAATGGATATCAAGTCAGAGCTTTATTCATTAAGATGTAGAAGACGACAATGGCTGATCAAGTGACTCAATCTGCCAAGTTGCAAGCACAAGGGTTAGACTGATGATGGATATGATGGTGTTTGATTGATTGTAGAATTGATCAATACTACACTGGTTTCCTATAGGAAGACCATAACCTGAATTGATTGAGACATTTTGATCAGATTCAACACAAGTATGCATGTATTTCTTCTTCTTCTTCTTTAGTGCTTTAGTGCCATGATGGTCTAAATGCTGTTCATAGGCTTTCCCAACCCGCTAAGAGTACAATTTGTTTTCATAGAAAATAGTTTTTATACAGAATACAAAAACTGGCACAAAACATCAGCTATCAGCAGCTTCGATAATTGTATTTATTTATTTACTTATTTTAAATCAGTATCATTTTTTGGACTCAAAAACTCATATTTGTTAAACCTTTGTAGGCACACAATGAAAAACTGCTTGAGTAAGACTAATTGCTGCATGTATTTAGAGGGCAGAGTTGTGAAATGTCTGTTCCTGGTATTCTTAATCTTGTCTGCCTCTGAGAAGAGGGTGTCAGACTTCTTGGGCCCAGAGGCGTAATCTTTCCATGATAAACTTTGGCAAAGACTCCATATGTCCCGTCCCTCTGTCTTATCAAAGACATTGCACAGGCGTGTTTCAGCAAAACCTCTTGGCCCTTGACAAGGCAATTTAGAGGTCTGCTCTGCCACCCGAGTCTGTCATTGAGATCACATAAACTGTTAAGAGTGATGAGCTGAGAGTGGGAGGGGAAAGACAACACTGGACTGAGAGCCTAGAGGCAATCAAAAGCACGTTTTTGTAAATTACATTTCCTTTCAGCACGGTTTATCTTTGCCGTGCCTGCCGAAGTGCCCTTAAGGCAACATCGGCAGTGTCTAGAAGTCAGTAAGACACCAACTGTCCTTTATTAAATCCAAGGAGGGAATCATTACTATCGCGCTAATCTGGAAAAGAGACACTCTAAGCAGAAACCTCGCTGACTGAGTCAACACGTGGGAGAAATCCTTTCCCTGGCATCAAAGAGAAGAGATGAAGGACAAGAAATAGTCATTGACAGGATGTATTTTTAAGGGTTCACATCACCAAGTGTGGTGCACATAACACTGTTACATTTCTAAAGCTGCCTGCTTGTATCACACTCAGTAAACGTTCAGATCAGACATGGATAAATAAGCAAGCATGTCTTTTAAAAATCCCCATTGTTCGATGTTTAAGATCCATACTTGACAGAAGAGATTTGTTTGGTCGGTCACTTTCAGAGGCCAGACGAACCATTTGCCTGCTCCCTTCGTCAGCTAAATGTTCTGTCCATCTTAAAGGTGCTCTATGTAACAGTTGAACATCAACACATTATTACCACATTCATTTTGAGTATAGTTATCACAAACAAATGAGACCATCACCAAGAAGATCCGCAGCCTATACATTGTATTTTACTTGACGGGAATTCTGCTGGACAGCACAAAGCAGGAAGAGTTCTTCCAGCGCTAACAGGGCTAAAGCTTTCAGAGTTTCTGCAAGCAACTCAACGCACACTCTCTCTGAACTCACAAACACATATCACACATACACACAAACCTTCCCTCTCACTTTCTATGCATCAGGGTTGATTTAGTTTCAGAGCTACAGCTATTATTTGTCAGTATTCCTACTACTATTGATGTATTTTCTCTTTCCTTTTGGGGGTGTGAAGTTTTTATAAAACCCTGTGGGGTGTCTTTGTCACACCTGCACAGTTTGTATGTCATCTCTAACCTTTCCAGTTTTTGCTATTGTAAGCTAACTGTTGCAAACTTTTCTTCAACTTTTTGCCATCACCTCTGCGTGCCCTAGACCCCCCCATGCCCTCCGATACGATCTCAGGTGTTTCCAGGTGTAGGCTTTGACAGATGTACTGCAGCCCCTCTAGCTGTGTCAGTTTCCCCTGGGGGAAAACCTCTGTGACTTGGTGCTCTCCCCTGCTGAGGATCCAAGCACAAGTACTACGTGAAAGTCCCCAACCCATGTACAGTATATTCAAAACCAAAGAAGGTCCGAGGCACTCTGCCGTGATAGCAAAAAGTGAAAAGCCTTTATTTGACATTTGTAATCAAAAAATGTAGGAAACGTAGCAACGCATTTCAGCTTGAATGACTCATTCAAGTTGAGCTTGTCTAGGAACTAGGCAACATCACGTGTTAGCAGCTCCACGTGGCAGCAAACTTGAACTTCAAGATCCAGAAATTATGTTCATGTTACCCAGTAACACTAACACTGTGATCAATCACAAACCCAAAGGGACGAGAGAGCCAAAAGATCTAATGCTCATGGGTCCAGCTTTCTCTGGACGGAGCGCTGCTCACTGCTGGGTCCATACCTGACACCAGAATTTCATTTGGACAAAACGGCTCATCTATGTTGTCTCAAATCAGGGTGGATTCTTACATGAAAATCTTACCTAGTGCAGATTTGATTTATATTGGCAATCAGAAAAGACTGGCATGTTTCAGCTTGAATGACATCGTGATGAAGGCTCATTCAAGCCCAAACGCATCAGTCGGTTTTGAACTTTTGCTATCAGAGTGCGTCAGACCCTTTTTGGTATTTAACACATCCTTATAGGACCCATTCTGAAGAGCTGTTGATTGCTTTCTGCCACGGATATTTCTGGTACCAAGCAGAGTTCCCAAATCTAGTACAGTTTAGGTCTCTCCACTATAGAAACCTCCTTCTCACTCCCCAGCAAGTCCCATGGTGTTAAACTCCACAAGATCTAGGATGGGACCGGCAGATAAGTACAGTCACGGCCTCCACCAACCAACCACCAAAATCCGTGTTTTTCCTTGGTCAGCGTCCCCCTACAGGCATGTGCCCAGGATTACTTGCAATACTGACACTGTATCATCATTGTCTGGGAAAAGGTAGACCAGACATAACAGCTGAGGTCGCGACCTCAAGGCAACAAAGAGATGGACCAAGTTATAGGCTAACAATGTCTGCTAATGCTCTTCAACGGAAATGTTTGGAGTGTCAATCAATATGGCACGAAAACAACTTTCAATATATGAAAATAACAGAAATCGATTGCAATACTGAAGTAAAATATGATATGCATGCAGTGATGTAGTGGTAAATACAAATGATACGTAAGCATCATAAGGCAAACAACCACCATTATAAACAAATATCAATTATATCTTCAGAAAAACATTGATACATTCAGCCACTTAAACACCATTAGTAGGATACTACGTATTATGATTTATATTATTAATTGATTATAAAGTTGTTATAAAGTTGTTATAAAGTTTCATATCAGCCTGGAAAGGTGGTAAACTCTGTTCTGTAAATATAAAGGTTTAGGTGGGTTTACCCTCCACTACATCCCTGTGTGCATATAAAAACAAATACTGACATGACTCGTGATAAACAGACAGGAAACAAATACCGATCACTGCGGGAAAAATGTATACCCCAGATATGTCACATTCATCAGACATCCGGTATGAAGAGCAAGCTGCTGTATGTGTCTTTGCCATCCTCTTCGTCCTCTTCCTTCGGATCTTCCAGAAGTTTCTCCAGTGGGTTCGGCGGCTCCGGCTCCACCCCTGGCTCCTCGTCCAGGGAGTGGGGTTGTGGTTCGGGGTTCACCTGGTGGTCTGAAGGCTGCGGGAGGTCCAGGATGTGGGGCTGAGGATCTAGACTCGGGGTCTCCAGCTGAGGGATCATGGTGGTCAAAGACATGGATACGGGCATGTGGACCAGAGGTGACCCGGCCAGAGTGGCAGAGCCGGGGGTGAATTGGACCCCTGAGGTGGGCATGGTGGATATGGTGGTCAGGGGCTGGGCCCAGGGGATGTACGTCAACCCTGAGTCCTGGAGGTCCATCTGAGGGAGGGAGGCTGGTCCTTGAGCCACAGGTATGGTCTAGAACAACAACAAATGAACGGCTGAGAAAAGTCGGCCACAGCTGAACTTTTCACGGTCATTGGCCGTCAACAGCCAATCAGATTTATGCGCTTCCTTGTTTCCCTACCCATGTGATTTTCTTTCATGAACAATAGTGCCTCCTGTCAAGCGTAAAATGGGCAAGGACAAGTTGATTACAGCCAATCAAAGCTTCCTACTTGAATCTTTCAGACTACTGGAATAAACATCTCAAAATGATTCCTGGATTCTTCTGTTTTTCTGTTTATGTTCAATTAATGCTAGCTAATTAGCACATAGCGAGCTGCGTTTACTCAAAACAATGTAACATTATGAAAGGCAATACCAAAGCAGTAAAAATACATGATCAAAACATAGACACAGAAGGTCAGAATAGAGTGACCCATCAATCAAGTTGCTCGCAGTGTGAATGCACGATTAGGTTGAAATGGTATTTTGGTGCAACTTTTGCCCACCAACAAGGTGCATAGAGCAGGTAACATTAGAAAAGAGGAAATTCCAGCAACATTTGCAGTACTGAGAACAAAGATTTATTAGTAAAACCAATGCATTCGAGCACACTTTTTTTCCCACAAACACATGCCAAAATGCATCAGTTGCAATTGTTTCCCAGGTTGAAGTAACGGTGCCTGTTGTTGATCTGGTACACTGGTGGTCAAGAGGTAGCTACTGCAATCAGTTACAAATACCCGGGCATCACAACTGACTGATGATCAACTGAATAGATTGAAATTTGATTGTAATACAGAAATGTTGTGCATTGTTCCAGGTTGATAACACCCTGGTGATCCTGTTTTGTAGAGCTTAAATTGAGTTGGTGGTGATTTTTCAATTATTTGTTGGTATGGTCATGTTCAAGAGATTCCCAGAGTACCATTTCAACCTAGTTCACACTGCCAGCAACTTGGTTAATGGGTTGCTCTACACAAGGCAACTTTGCACACGTTGGCGGCTCTAGATGGCAGCGACGGATAACTGCTATGGTAAATTTGAACTTCAATACCCAGAAACCATGTAGTGCGTCGTCAGCAAACTGCTCACAGCACATTCATGTTTACCAAGTCATACCAGGCAAACAGGATGACTCTATACAGCTTCTCAGTTAGGAGGGGATGGGATGTTCTTCTCTGTTGTAGCCCCACTTTTTGATTTTAGGCTGATCACATGGGTGTATTTTTTCCATTAAAAAAAAAACTTGCCCAGTGCAGATTTAAACTTGTTTTTCTTTGCCGTCTCTAACTCACCCCAAAGTTAGTGAGGAGCGGTGGATGTGTGTAGGTCAGCATGGTGTAGCTGGGGCAGAGATGCTGCATGTAGACGTCCGCTGTGAGGGTGGAGGGGGCTGGGTAAGCCAGGGTCTGAGCTGAGGGGTCCGGCTGGTTATAGTCAGGCGAAGACCAGGGCGCTATGGCAAACTGTGGCCCAGCGGCGGCAGCGATAGGCTGGGCTTTCCATCCTGCGCACTGCAGCCCTCCATCACTGGCCGGGGTAGAGAGGTCAGCTGAGGAACCACTGGCCAACTCAAACCCAAAGCTGCCTGTATTTAAAGGGGATTTTTTGTTGTTGTTTTAAGTACAGCTTATCAAAGACATGTAAGAGCAGATACTTCAGTTGCAGTTTGTCTGGCAACTCTCAGCTGGCACCACATGAAAACTGTTGTTATAAATGGTATGTGGCAGCATACAAAAGGATGACTCAGTACCTTGTGCATATGATGATTGATTGTTGTGTGGGGCCACATCCTGGAGATGAAGAAGATGATGAAGAAAGTGAGTTGGGAATATCAATAAATTGCAGTAGAACCGTAATCACATGTCAGTACGATAGAACTAGACGGCAATGTTGACATATAAATATGCAGTATTTACAGTTATACTGATAAACCCCAGGTGTGGAGCCGGATCATAATTAAAGCTGAGTGTGTCTGTGCGTGTGTGCATGCTGTGTGTGTGTGTGTGTGTGTGTTAAAGAAACAATCCGGAATTTATTTGACAGAAATGGGAATTTGGAGTGTATTCACATCGCATACATGTACGGTCTTGAAGATGCTTTATCTCTCATATCGCCCAGGATCTTTTTAGGCTGTGTAGTGCTTAGTTTTACAAGATAATGCTTTCATTTTCAAACACGTCTGCTAAATGTTCACCTGTAAACCCCATGTGGGCGCTATAAACCATTTAGACATCTTTTAAACGGCTTATCAAATGTAAAATTACTTTTTGGATTGTGAATCATATGGGACAACACTGCTGTTTGTGACATTTTGAGCAGAAAGAATGATCAACAACCAACTATTTGACCCTGCTGCAGCAATTTAAAACCCACATGCAGCACAAAAAAATGCAAGTTGAAGCTTGCAAGTTGAAGCTTGCAACCCTCCCAGAGGGACGGAGCTAGTCATGATTGTGCAACTTATAAGTAGCTTCATTATTTAGCGCCTGTCTATCATTGTGCTGCCACATACCTGTTTCCCCCGGAATATGGATATTCATAGTCACACACCATTAAGCCAAAAGATGATGCAGTAGCTAGCAACAATGTTGGAAGTAACAATGACCAGAGGCCACAATTTGCTGGAAACTTCCAAACTGCAGCTTTATAATTGATTGGAACCATGTTCCCTGAAGGCACAATTTAAATTCTTACTTTACACTACTCCTAGATAAAATGATGTGTGTGAGGTTAAAGGTTAAAGGTTAAGGGTTAAAGATGAAAGTGTTGCAATTAACATTTTTATCATACCCACTTTCCCTCGACCTGCTTCATCTTGTTCTACTTCAGTTTGTGAATGACTTTCACCAGCCGAACCTGGCATTTACTGTTTACCAAACGGTTCAAAAACCACCACCAAACAACAAAATGGGCCCAGAAATGCAAGACCCATCTGTTAAAACCCACCTCTTCAGGAAACACTACCCTGACCCTTCCTCTTAGCCTTGCCTATTTGTCGTCAATTATTTGTATGAGCTCTTGTTTATTGGCTCTTGTTTATTTGATTCACTTATTTGTCTTAGCTCTTGCTCATTTGATTTTCTTATTTGTCTCATTTGTTTAAGAAAAGTAGGTAACTAACTTATTGCACTTTTACCTTAGCATTAGTTATGCTTTTAGTTGCTTGTTTAGGAAGGAAATGCACTTACGACTTCTGGTGACTAGTAGTTTTCTTGCCTACCTATGTTGAATGCACTTATTGTAAGTCGCTTTGGATAAAAGCGTCTGCTAAATGCCTGTAATGTAATGTAATGTAATGTAATGTTATAGCAGTGTAACAGTGTTAAAGTGTGCGTGAGGGTGGGGGTGAATTCTTCCCTTAAGGCCTCGGGGAGATCATGTACAAAGGACCCCATTTCATTATTATCTCCAACTCAAGACAGACAACACAAAAGGCATCCCACATGACAGGACCTATTTCTCTGTACGGCCTGACGCGAGCACTTAATAAATAGCGACTCGGGGCATTGAGAAATACAAAGGAATGGTGTCTTCAGGCACCACTTGACCCCAGCTGCAGTGAAACATTGCAACTTTGCAACCTTGCCAGTGGAGGCATGTGCTGTCAGATGCCTTAAGGTTAGCAGTCCCTTTTATACCACATCAATAAACCTAATGTCATTAATGGGTGGTATATCCTGACTGGGTGTGTTTTGCAGTACATCAGATCACTGACGTCTTCTCTGTCTATAAACTTTAGTCTAGTAAAAGTAGGAACAATTACTGAAAAAAATGGCTCGAGTAGAAGTAGAACCACAGACTAGGGTTAGACTGATATGTGGGGCTGACGTTTTGCTCAATCAATCAAACAATCAATGGTTATCTATGGGAAGCCTGAATTGATTTGAATATATTTTGATCAGAGTAGTAAAAATTAGCGTGAACATATTCAAATTTAAAGATACTGCATATTGACACAAAATATATACAATAAATATCAGCAGCTAGCAGTAGTCATGCACTAGTTCCTATACAGTTTCAGAGGCTTGAACACCCTGACTGTCTATGACTGTGCATCAGTTGGCTGATGTGGCGTGTGAGTTTCATAAGAGCCTGAAAAGAAAATATGCTGATATCAGTTACTACTTCTGATTATAAGTAAAATTAAAAATAAAAATAAATCAGATTTATAAAGCGCATTTCTCGAACCCAATGCACTGAACAATAGGGAGAAAGCAAAAGAAAACAAAACATTCAACAAAAGTCCCTATATGCTAGTTTGAAGAGCGTTTTGAGGAGGGCTTTGAAGGTACATAAGATACAGAAGAACAGTGACCCCAGGACCGAGCCTTGTGGAACTCCCTGGCGTACCCCTGTCTCGTCTGACTTGCCGGACCCGAGAGCGGCCAGTGAGGTATGAATGAAACCACTCCAAAACCAGACCTGACATGCCGAGGAGGTAATATTTCTTGCACGTTTACATTTTACTGATAATAGGTCTGCTGTCGATGAATATACAGGACACCTGCGAGAATCAAAAGTCAGATTGTCTGTAAAGGTAGGTTGAGCTTCACCCATAAGGTCAAAAAGAACCTTCAGTGGATGCAAGAGCTGATCGGGTGTGAATCAATAAAAAACATAATACATCTATAGCATAACTCCATTGACAGGAGATGAAAACTTGCATAACTCCCCATTTGTGTATTGCGAGACACCAAGTAGTACTTTATTGATCCTTGTATATTTGACATACATATTTACATAATGTCACCGAACCATGTGCCTTGTAAGTGGCTGGCTTTGAAGGCTTTGGGGGATTCAACAAGGGTAAGCGGGTCTGTTTGGTCAACAGCTATTTCCTGCTTCCACCAAAACGCTTTCAATGGGAAAAATTTGTATGATCTATTACACTTTGCATCCTGCTGGAAGCCAAGATACGCCTACATTTTTTCAAGCAATACTCTTTTCTTTTTTTTCTTTTGTTTTTTCCTCTCTCTCGCCGCTCCTCTTATCAGGAGGGTTTGGAGTGTGTGTGCGTGTGTGTGTGTGTGTGGTGCAACGTGTGCTGTAAGTGGGATGGCTCTTTGGCAAGGCTGCAAGTTGCTTTGCATAGGGCCTTGTGCCCAGCCCCGGAGCCATGCAGGGAAATGGCTGTAACTGTCATGGAAAAACACCTGGATTATATAAGGGCAAAATCCCCTCTTTGCTCTGGGATAAGCCTCGGGTCCTGACTGCTAAAGCTATCGAGACACTATCAGCGCAAAAAGGGGGCCTGTTCTTCCAGCTCCACAAGGAAGATCTTTAATTTGTCGAAGATTATTCCAATAGGAATGCTCTTGAAAAATCTTGATCTGTCATGTTGTGCTGTTGTTTCTGCTTGACAGATTATTTTACTAAATTCCTCATTACCTTTTGGATAGAGCATCATCATCATCACACACACACACACAACCCTGCACACATATTTCTGTGATACCATGTGGTATACAAGAGATTTAAATGTACTGAGATCCACCTGTAATGGAATGTTAATAATCTCCTTCAGTCATGGGGTCTTTCTAGGACAGTCATGAGACTAGACTGCTGACTGTACAAACTCCATGTTACATAGACAGGTCACTATGTTCATATGATGAAATCAGTATGATATCTCCAATGTATACATGTGTTTTCCCCTCCTATCTGGTCTGATCAAAGGTTAGTTAAACAATCATGTTGTCCTTTGTGTAACTCTCTGGTATAAAAGGACCTCACAAGAAAAGTGTTCATTGAGAGCACAGGTACACTGTCAGGTGAATGCATGACCAGTGTCTCTCCTATTCTGCAGAAGAAATGTCGGCCGACAGAATAACCAGTGTGTCTAAGTTTCATTAGACTTGTCTCATGAACTTACAGGAATCCACGACACACCAGGAGAAAAAACGTCTAGTCATTTTTTTCTCTGTTCATCTTCTGCTACTGAACATCTCATAAAGCATGGGCAGAACAAAACATGGGGGTTGCAAGCTACAGTATCTAGATACCGAGCAGTCATCGCTCCAAAATCGCTGCTGCGGCAACATCCTGTGCCGCTCATTTGTTTAATGAGTAATGATGTAATGACGAGGAAATCTGTCAATATTTGCAAAGGGTCTTGGTAGAATGAATGATTTCTGTGTTCTGAGCTGTAGAGGGCTAGCATGCAGCCCCAACTTATTTATTTTTTCATTTGTTTTTATTGTGCATAAAATGTTTCAGACAGGACCAGGCCTCCGAGAAAACAGGTTCCACATTGAAAATGGTATTTTATTGCTCCTATAGGGAAGTATAAGCTGAAGAATCCAGAAAGGTGGTAAGATGTACTTAAATGTAGTCCTAACTCTAATTCATAGCTGTAGGGGACAATATTTCAGCTTCCTACTGAACTCAAATGAAGAAGGTGCAGTATTTTGTCAGATCCCGAGGTGCCTCACTAAAGACAAAATGACTATATTGTCTCATGAAAATAAATGTCTGCCCTTAATAAAGAATGCCAAGTGCCATGGTTCCCTCACCGCAGTAGGTGGCACTGTCTTGGTGCTGTGTGGCTCCAAACCTCTCTTCCTCCTCAGCAGCTCTTTGACCGGGTCTCTGACTCGTACGCCCTGGTATGGCCTGGACCGGGCCAGCACTGCTGGTGGCGCTAGAGAGGCCAGAGACAGAGAGAGAGAGACAGCAACACGTGAATCAAAAACACGAGAGACTTCTGAGAGATAGTCATGGGTATGATTAGTGAGTTCAGGGCTGCAGGTGAGCACGGCAGGTACGAACCCCACAGGCTCACAGTGGTACAGCGGCTTTGTGAACAGGGAATACCAACACAGACAAGAGTTTGGGTAAACAGAAAAAAAAATATTGCTAGTAGTAGTACTTTACATCATATAAAGTAGTAGTAGTATTTTAAATCATAGTAAGTAATAGTCTTACATCATGGTAAGTAGTAGTATTTTACATCATAGTAGTAGTATTTTACATAGTAGTATTTTACATAATAGTAGTAGTATTTTACAGCATAGTAGTATATTACATCATAGTAAGTAGTAGTACTTTACATCATAATTATTAGTAGTATTTTACATTGTAGTTAGTAGTTGTATTTTACATGATAGTACTAGTAGTAGTATTTTACATTGTAGTAGTATTTTACATCATATAAAGTAGTAGTTGTATTTTATATCATAGTACGTGGTAGTATTTTATATCATATAAAGTAGTAGTAGTATTTTATATCATAGTACGTGGTAGTATTTTATATTACATTACATTACAGTCATTTAGCAGACGCTTTTATCCAAAGCAACTTACAATAAGTGCATTCAACATAGGTAGGCAAGAAAACTACTAGTCACCAGAAATCATAAGTGCATTTCCTTCCTAAACAAGCAACTAAGAGCATAACCAGTGTTAAGGTAAGAGTGCAATAAGTTAGCAACCTACTTTATCTTAAACAAATGAGACAAATAAGAGAATCAAATAAACAAGAGCTAAGACAAATAAGTGAACCAAATAAACAAGAGCTAAGACAAATAAGTGTATCAAATGAACAAGAGCCAATAAACAAGAGCTCAGACACATAATTGACGACAAATAGGCAAGGCTAAGAGGAAGGGTCAGGGTAGTGTTTCCTGAAGAGGTGGGTTTTCAGCCTGCGGCGAAAGATGGGCAGCGACTCTGCTGTCCTGACATCAGTGGGGAGTTCATTCCACCACTGCGGGGCCAGAACAGAGAAGAGCCGTGACCGTGTAGATCGGCCGCAGGGACCTCTGAGCGACGGGGCAACCAGTCGCCTCGAGGCAGCAGAGCGAAGTGGTCGGGCGGGGGTGTAAGGCTTGACCATAGCCTGGAGGTAAGAAGGAGCTGTTCCTTTCACTGCCCTATAGGCTAGCACCAGGGTCTTGAACTGGATGCGAGCTGCTACAGGGAGCCAGTGTAGAGAACGGAGAAGGGTAGTTGTATGGGAGAACTTGGGGCGGTTGAACACCAGACGAGCTGCAGCTTTCTGAACAAGCTCCAGAGGTCTGATGGCAGACGCCGGGGCACCAGCAAGGAGGGAGTTGCAGTAGTCCAGGCGGGAGATGACAAGAGCCTGGATGAGCACCTGCGCTGCCTTGTCAGTGAGGAAGGGGCGAATCATTGCCTATGCAATAGCCATATGTCCATGCGTTCATACTGTATGTGTACATGCTTATAACATACTGTCAGTACTTACGGGCCCTACCTCAATACTGCATCATTCTTTAACCTTCATTTGGGGGAAATAGATTTTCTATGAAAGAAGAAAGAAGAAATTATAGCAACACTTGCAGTACTGAGAACAATAATCTTTATACTAATAGGGTCATTTAATGATCATCAATGATTTGTATTATAAAAAGCATTGTTCTCAATACTGCAAGTGTTGCTATAATGTCTTCTTTCCCAGAGCTTTCTATTTTAGCGACTCCCTGCACCCTGCTAATGGGTGAAATCGTGCAGGAATACCATCTCAAAGGTCCAGTGGTTTTGCTTTGCACGTATGATGTTTTTAGCGATGCCCTACTTCAGATTCTAACATTCAGGGTGTGTTGAACGCCAAGCACATGGTTTATCTGCACTCTGTTTACTCCTTTGGTTTCGTTCATTTGGCCAAGCGAGAACGATGTCATTCAAATGGTACCAAATAACCGCACCGAGACGCCTGAAAAATGCAGGTCTGAGTAGTCTGAGAATGTAATCTGAACCAACTACAGGAAACAACCCCAATACACAAGGTTTGGGTATAAGGAGACGGATGTTGACATCTGATAGCCAGCAGTTCCTCATGCTTGGAAAGCCTAGCATAATGAAATGAACCAAGGGCGAACCGCAGTCTGGACTGATGCTCATATTCAGCTATTTCTTCATGTGTTTTAACTGGTTTGAACACCAGAGAAGATAAATTACGGCAAAGAGCGAAGACAAGTCCATCACACTAAGATAAAGTTACAGGGAATAGAATCAGATTTGTTTTGACTCCTCCTCCCCGCCGCCAAAATGTCTAACCTCACGGGTTGACAGGTTACCAAAACTCTGTCCAATAAAACAAGCTGCTTGTGAGTCCATGTGACCTTCGTTTACAAGCCCTGGTAAACTGCCCATTTAGTTTAGTTTTAATGGTTCAGTCCCCTGGTGTAGGGCATTTCAGAGATACCGGACCAGCACTAGTGTTGCAGAAGACCGGGAAGTATAGGGTTGTCAGATGGCCAACAGCAACAAAAGACTTCTAAAGAAGCCAGGCAAACAGCCAGGAGACTGAGAGTGTGCTGCAAATAGGGGTGTGGTAGCAATCCCTACTAGTGATTTATAGCGGCAGTTAAAAGGACCAATGATAGCGCCGATGAAAGAGTTTGGTTAGTTACTTCATAAGTCATCATACAAACAAAAGTTTTAATTGAACAATTTTGACCAAGACCTTTTTAAAAGGCACACACACACACACACTGTGTTGATCCTGTTGAGCAACGCCCTTTGACAGAGGTTGAGATTGAGAAATCAAAAGGGAGTGAAGAGATTCAATGAGAACTTGTGATGACAGATTTAAAACAACACAGTGCCATAACTCTAAAAGAAACTCAAGAATTTTAACTCAAGAATTTTAACTCAAGAATTTTAAAAATTCTTAAAACGTTTTAACCCGCATGGACACGCCCCCCCCCATCTCCAACCCCATCTCCCATCAGACCTTCAAATAAATGTCAGCTTGGTTTGGAGATGCACTGCACATACACATATACAGGCATACATGCAAGGGTCAAATATGGCAGTATTTGTAGGAGGCGAACTGGAATTGAATTTCTCTCACACACAAATGCACACACAGATGTGCGCACACACACAAACACACACACGCACACACACACACACACTCAGGAACTCAAGCAATACAAAAAAGAGGAAGCTTCACAGCTGTGTAGTGTTTTACTGTGGTGCAGCCTGGTACCAGTTTGCATATCAAGATTACAACTCATAGCAACACACAGCCCAACATCCAAATGATCATCTTCCTCTTTCCGACAAGGTTAAGCACAAACAGTTTCACTACTCGCCCTGATGTTGCACTAGTAGGTTCGCAGAAAAAAAGTTGCTTTCTTTTGCCTGCACTTCTCCATAGATCCCAAATCTCTCAAGTTAAACATTAGAATTGAAATGTTCCGAATGAAATGTTGTCATGTCTAGAGAGAGAATGGACTGAGCACGTTCAAGTTCAAGTCTTTCTTTGCAAACAGTTTCACAATAAAACGCTTTTAGTGACAGGGTTATCAGCCCAGGTAAAAGTGATTGATTGCTAAGTTGTAACACGGTAACACTCACAACAGTTAAGTCACGAAGAACTTGAATGAAATGAATTGAAGGCGTTTCTTAGCGTGAAAGTCAAACAAAAGGTCCTAACACAACTCCACCCTAGTTCACCTGAATCAAACTAGCCACGTTCTCTGAAACACCACCAGCAACTCTTGGTCTATTTGACCTTAACGACTTTTCTTCCCCCCCCCCCTTCAGCAGAATATTATTCCAAACTGATATGGACTCATAGGAACATCACTTACTCCTTACTCGCCAGTAATTGCAAAGAAAAGTGAAAAAAAAAAAACAGTAACATATAAGTGATAATAGATGTAACCCTACACTGACTGTACAAAATATAAGGAACAGCCTCCAAATATTGATATTGATATTGATTGAGATAATATTGATATTGTCTCAAACTGTCTGCCATGACAGAAACAGATTGAAATGAATAATATGGTTATATATTTGGATGATACAGGACGATAGCGTTCAAAGTGTTCCCAAGCATTTGTACAGTCAGTGTATAAACAAGACAGCAATGATGTAATGTACTTACATTTCTCCCAGTGCATTGCTGCTTGATATGATATCTTATAGTTTAGCTGAAAGAAATCAGAGTGGCAGGTTGACCGGCGGGCTTTTTAACAGCCCGAAGCCTGCCAGCAAACCCCTAGGGATGTCACAGCTCCTCTAACCACAAATCTCCCTCCGCATGTCTCCTCTGACATCTAGTTTGAGTGTATTGGTGCTATTTAATTTGCACATAGATACGTACATTTTTTTTTTAAAGACAGAAGAAAAAAGAAACTGTGAAACCAAAACAGAAACAGAAATGAGGACAATGACACAAAAACGACAAAATGCATAAAAAAAGTAAAAGGGAATGAAAATCAATTACAAATACCACTGATGCAGAGAGTGTGTTATAGATTGTGTGTTATGTGTCATGACTGTGTGCATGAGTGTGTTATTCATCCGAGAAAGTGGATCAAACCTCAGTAAAGTAGTGTGGACTAATTTCATAGAGAGGTTTTCAAATTGTGAGGAAAGAGATGACAATGCTTTTCTTGTTTAACGGCTGACTGATGGCTTTCCATGCTTCCATACTGTTCGAGGTTTAACTGAACTTTTTTTGGTGAATTTTCTTTTTGCGCTTCTTTTTTTTTTTTTTGCTAGTCTCAGTAAATAGGTGAATTTATTTCTGTAATTGTGATAAATGTCTGTATTGACAGGATAGGTGCTGTTAATTCATATTTGTCATCATTTTATTAGCAGATTTATGAAAGCCTGGGGTAAACAAAGGTTTTTAGAATTTTGGAGTTTTTTTTATGAAAAAGAGTTAAATTAAGCTAGAAATGATGGGTATGCTATCTCTTCATCACTGAAACTGTGGGGAACATTTCCCCACGTGACATTATCAGTCAGCAATACAGGTGCTACATGTTGCTATAAGTAAATCATTGTCAAGTTAACTGCGATAACTTGGTATGATTACCGTAAACTAATGAGATCGCGGTGGAGATGATTGGCAGCCTCTATCTCACACCAGTAGTGACTACATTTCCCATAAACCCTTTAGCTTCCTGTCCCCCCTCCCCCTCACTGGCGTCTTCGTCTTTACTGAAGAGGATCAACATGTTGGAAGTGATTTCTCCATCTTCCTTTCTCTCCTTCCACCATCTGCCGTTGCCAGAAACTCTAGCTTTAGCTCCGTTAGCGCTGGAAGAACAGCGCCCTCTTCCTGTTTTTGTGCCGTAAAGCAATCCAGCAGATTTCCCGCCAAACCCGACCCGGTGGCACACAATGTAAAATGTAGCGTAGAGGTTGGTGGAGGCTGCCAGTCTGTAGTGGTGGTCTCATTTCTTTATGGTAATAATACTGTCTCAAATTTATCTAAGTTAACTTGACCATCTTTTTTGTCCATCAAATTTTAGCAAACAGCTCATGCAGCGTAATCCAAGCGTTTTGTAGCCAAACGTTGTAGCCAGCATTTACCTCATTATCTCCTAGATGTACCTTCCTGATAATGCTCTGGTCGCACCCTGCAGCACTCTAGCGGGAGAGTCTTAAATACTGGATCAATATTGAAGCAGTACGTTCTACAATAAACTGCATCATGTCCATCATATCAGAGGGGGGCGATGCTGACTAGCCAATATCCTAACCCTGCATAACATCTAGTAAATGATGTGTTACTATTGTGAATGCAAAGGTCAGAACTCAATAATAGTAATAATTCATAGTTAGCTTACTTTAGGTGTCACATTGTTTTTTGACTCTTCAAAGTGTACACACGCTGTATTAATGTCAGCTTGGTCATTCGAGCATGGTGACATATCACCCCCCCACTCAAGTCAAATCACATGAGTGTCAGCCATTAGTCAAATTAGTAAAACAAACAGAAGTAACAGTTTGACTTGACAGACAAGTCACAACCACACTGGGTCATGTTTTCCCTCTGTCCCTGTCCCTCTTCAAGAGTTATGGATTTCAAATAACCTGATCGCTCACCCAGACCCCCCCAAGGCTGGATTTGCATCTCAGCGCAGCTACGTGTTGTTCCCCCCAGACAAATGTTTTGTTCTCTGTCTAATCGGCAGGCGCCACATGTCAAATTAGCATAGACAACAGCTGCAGAAATCTGGAGTCTAAATTCGGTGTCTTTGGCCGACGCTGAGAATTGAAACTGGCCCGCGTCGGTCTATCTCGCGGTGCAGGAGGGAAACACCTGCATGTACTTAGAGGTTGACTGACCTCCAACGCACCAAAAGCCACGATGCACAAACTTGCACGACAACAAGCCTGCAAATGTCTGCACGTTGCAGTGCATGAACTCTTTTCTGGGTATAGTCCAGATGATGCGTAATTGAAAACGATTGAAGAGGAGATCTACCCTGTCAGCTAGCTGATCATGTCTATTTTTGCAGCTGTCAATTATCATCTCTCAAAAGTAAAAAGGCGTGCGCTTCATAAGGCAAACAATCAATAATATAAAAAACATTCATTTATGCCTTTCCCTTATAAGACTATATAACTTGCAGCAGTTTGATACTATTTAACTATGGTGTGTATTATGAATTTAAGTCCTAAAGGTGGCAAACTCTGTTCCTGCAAATAAAAAGGTGGGTTTACCCTCCACCACACCCCCGCTCCTGCCTTGCTTACTGTCCCGAGTGTCATAGCAACCTGGTACCCGTTGTAAGATGCAGAAAATAAGCTATAACTTACATTTTCACACTGGATTTTTTTGGGAAGGTTCTGTAAGTTCCAGCGAGTCCTTTTTGGTCCACCGTGTGACTACACTATTGTCTGCTGGTAGATTTTGAATGTGTGCAGTGAATGATGCAAAGCGTGTAGATAGCTAATGCAAAGAGGTTTTCAAATTATTTAAGAGGGGACCCAGGGCTTCGAGTGAAATGCGATTCGTGCATTGTAAGGCATTCGATGAACTTGCTGCAACGCTGCTGCGCCAGGTCATGTAGGTCGGCGGCCTCGGAAGTGGTAGGCGGGGGGGGGGGGGGGGGGGTTTGAAAGCGAGAGAGGGGAAAGACAGAAAGAAAGAGGAAAAAAGATGTGAAAGATGGAGCCAGCTGCCCTTTTAGCGGTTGAGACCTATCCGTTGAGTCAGTTTGGCCTGTGGGCTGGGCTTCACAAGATCGTATCTCCGCCGATTTCGCAAGTTTAAGGACTACAGCTGCTATCTCCATCTACAGTAGCTTCAATACTGACCAAGACCAGGCAGAGCAAGACGATCCCTATCTGTCTCTACCAGTCGACCAGCAACCGCCACCAAGTACACATCCAAGCTTAACTACCTCCGCTGGGGGGATTTCGGGGGAGGCGGGGGTAGGAATGGATACCTACAGGCCTTGGCCTTATGAATTCCCGCATATGCTAAATGTGTATTTCACAATGGGATGCTATTCCATTTATAATGATGTAATCTGTCATTTGGAAGAAAAAACAAACAAAGACAATGCCGTGATGAAGATGCTGTAGAGAGATAGCATCATAAGAGTGTATGTGTATTGCCTGAAGGCCTTGCTATCACATCATCATCTTAAAGGAAAAAAATTATTAAACACTGTTGAATATACAGATACTGGCGATGTACTTTGCATTCCTGGGCCCATTTTATTCCTGTGGGTAACTGGCCAGACGTCTATTTTGACGTCAGAAAATGTTTCAGCGATCTAAAACATCAGCAGTAAACGTTTTGGTGTCAGTCCCTCAGAATCAAATAGCAAAGGTTTCTTTCTAGACCGACGATCAACAATCATACAGGGAGAAATCCATCGGAGAAGAGGAAGAGACACCAATTTCTCCACTGACAGTAGCCAAGATAGACCAGAATGCAATGCAGCCATGAGACATGTTGTGTTTTTAGTGATGGAGCTAGTTGGCTACCTAGCTTTATTCTTTGTTTGAAAGCAACAAGTTCATGCCTATTAGAGTGGTGCAGGGATGACGTATTTTTGTAGGCCAACCCGGAAGTTAGCATCACCCTGGTTCCCTCAACAAAAAGCCAATGGGATTTTTCCATTGGATTTTGGATTATTGCAGAAAATAAGCTCTGTGGCAAACAAATGTTTATGATACTTACACGTCAGCAAGATAATCTTCACAAATGAACACCACTTTTATGATTTTTGAAGCGTAAATGCAATCGCCAGAAGTAAGAAGCTAACGTTAGGTTATAAACAAACTACACCACGGTCGCATGACTTCAATGTCACCACCACTAAAGATACTATAAATTGATAAATCTACAAGTTGGAAAGTTTGAGTTAGAATAGTTTGGAAGAGCACGAGTATAAACACAACTAGAGGCTGTAAAGGTGGACTAGCGAGGAGATGAGTTACCGTGTTCGGCGTGATGGCGTTTAATGTCCCCGACAACCTCTGTAGTCTCATTTAGCCACTTGTTAGCAACCGCCTTTTTTAAGACACGTAAAAGCTTCAAAATTCACGAGTGGGGTATTTACTGACGTATTTTATGTCGTAGAACAAAGCGTGAAAACCTCTTAATCTTGTGTTAATCACAGACCTTATTTCAGGCATCTAACCAAAAACACATTCAAAAAACCCATAGACTTCGAGACGAGGGAACCGGAAGTGCAAAAATGCTAACTCATTTCCTGGTTTTAGGACTCATTCCTGCACCACTCTATTTCTCCACTGACAGCAGCCAAGATAGACCAGAATGCAATGCAGCCACGAGACATGTTGTGTCTTTGGTAATGGAGCTAGTTGGCTAGCTAGCTATTCTTTGTTTGAAAGCGACAAGTTCATGCCAATTCTATTGAGTTTGTCAAAAGGCATTCTGGGAAATGTAGGAAATCACAAGCTACCTTTTGTTACCCAAAATTAATAATATCATCAATAAATAATTGAATTTCCGCTTTTTCGATAGTACTGTATACAGTGGACAGTAGGGTGTGACTGATATAGGTTTTTGAAGGCCAGTACCGATACAGATACAGTCATTTTCATGACAAAAAAAATCCAAGAAATTACAGGTATTCAGTGTTTCTTCCAATAATAATAATAATAAGAAGAAGAAGAAGAAGAAGAAGAAGAAGAAGAAGAGATTAATTTAGTCAATATCAGGTATTAGTTGTCCACACTGTGTATTAGGAGCGTGCATCTGTTAATATTTGAATGAAATATATGGTGTGACAACAATTAGAGAAAACCAAGTGGTGTGAACAAGATATTCAGATGTATTCCAATTTCATAACAGCATTTATCTAGCAATATCTAAAAATGTTGCTTTGTGTCAGTTCTAAATAATGCATTCTTGAATAAGAAGTATCAAGTGAGTAAAAAAATATTAGGTTTTGATAAATAATGAAAACAAACAGTTGTTGGTAGTGGACTCAGGTCTACTGTAGGCAGCTACATCGCTGCACTGAAGTCACATATTTTCATGCTCTGCTGTCCTGCAGCATAACTGCATACTGTATCATACTGTATCAGAGCTGCAAACTACATTGACCTGATGTGACCTTATAGTCTGGCCTGTCATGCTCACGACAACATGCTGGGTGTGGTCTGTGTGTGTGTGTGTGTGTGTGTGTGTGTGTGTGTGTGTGAGAGAGAGAGATGGGATTTCAATGTAAATGGGTAATAAACTACTCTTCTTGATGTAAAGCTTAATGAAGGAACGTGATAAGAGTAGATAGACGGTCAGAAAGTTCTCTGAAGGAATAAGAGGTGAATAGAGACAGAGACGGGTGGGAGGGGGCAATTAGTGTATTTTGTGTTTGTGTGTGTGCCAGGTCCCAGTGCTGCTTGGCCTCGGCCTGTGTGTACATGCCAGCCCTTAAAGGGTCTGAAGCACGCCTCAACCTGCAGAGCAAATAGATGTGCTCCGGGGCTGTGGCTTCACTCTTACCTTTTACTTACTGACTCACACTTGCATTCTCCCTCTCACGCACACAAAACACACATTATACGCATGTGCATGTCGCACCGCCTGGACGGAGGGTGGAGGCCCCCGGACCTTCACCCACCTAGAGGACTTGAAAAGAACACTTGGGACACAAAGTTGAAAACTGCTTGCACAGCTGCTTTTCTTGAATAAAGCTGAGAGGATTTGAGAGAAAATACAACAACCCGTGACAGTGATCTGTTGTCTTACTCTCGGGGTCTATTCTACCAAGGGCTATAAGTCAAAGAGGAGGAAAAAGGTTGTAATCCAATGAAAACATACAGGCAAACACCCCCGGAGCGAATTTATATCAACCGAAATAACGTAGATAACAATCAGTGTAAAAGTATGTGGGATTCTTTCACTGTTCATATTGCGATAATATGAAGCAAGTCTGGAAAGTCCCCAGAGCGGCAGAAATTATTAACCGACTTTGTATTTGCCTCACACACGATGCAATGACTTGCACACTGTAAGTTGGCAGTAAGTGAAAATTGTTAATTGTTGATTGAAGGTCACGCAATCATTCATGAATGGTGGATTTTTATTTTTGTTGTTGTTGCAAGTTAATGCGCGGTATGATTAACAGCATATGCGATCCCCTCTGCAGCATCTACTCATTTGTTTCCATGTGCAGACCCCTGGCCAACTTTTGACAAGGTACCTGCCTGATTGGGGAAAAAAAAAAAAAAAAAACTCTCACCAAATGAACTCTCTGACATTCAATGTAAGAGTGCAAGAAGTGTCTAGTGACTTGTTGTTGTTGTTTTTTATTGGATAAGACAAATGTATAAAATTACAGCTATTGTCAATATAACAGTAAAGAACATATCATATATCGCTGCAATTAAAATTACATAAAAAGTTTAAAAATCAGACAGAAACCACAGGAAAAATATATATATAAATAAATGCATAAGAAAACAAACAAATAAACAAACAGATAAATAAATAATTGGAATAGTAATCAGGGTCTTGCACTAAAAACCCATTATCATAGTGTGTTATGTTATTATGGTGCACCGTCTAGTGATCTCTCTGGTATTGCCATATTCAGGAAGTTGTGGCACTTCCTTTTTCTGTTGCTGAGCAGAGGCATGGGTAACCGTGCCAGGTGCTGTTACAGTTTATCTTAGTTAAACATCAGCTTTCCTCAGAACAGTCCAGACCCGGCCAGTCAGTCAGGTGGGGCAGACAGACGGGCAGATCAACACATAGCGCCTCTCTCTTATTATTAAAAGATAAAGATTCAAACGGGAGGGGAGACATTTTATTTTTTTATGATGTGATAATGACTACGGCTTTCCTGCGGGGAAACAGGAAAAAAAACACCGCCTGCCTCTGCCTCTGCACTTCTCTAGCTCGGCTCAAGGGTAGATGTTTTACAGGTCACTCGGGAGGCAGCATAGCTTTGAGGTGAAAACACAAGGAGCAGCCGATCAGAAATGTAACACGATCTATCCAGTTGGAACTAGTCGTGCACTAAAACATCAATCAGTCCCACTGGCAATTTCCTGACAGACGAATGACTCATACTTCAATGGCGTGTTGGTTTGTTATCAGCTTAGAGGGTGGGGGAAAATTTGCGCACAAATTTATATTAATGGGATTAATCCACACTGAGATAACCATGATGCATTGCTCATATTTTGTGATATTTGCGATCTGGTGCACGCATGGTCATGCACTTATTGCGCTCTGCATAGTACAGCTCTGCTTTCACTATGCTGACGACCCTCGGGGGCCACAGGGCCGTAAATAATCTCGAGCCCCACGGAGCAGGGTTCGCTACAACTGACTTCTGCTCAAAAGCAATGCCGTGAGGCAGAGTGAAAGCACTCACATGCTACATTGAAACTTGTGTGATGAATACTCCCTTCACCTCTTGCACAAGTGGGGCCTTGTACGGTTTCATTCGGTGTGAATGAAAGTAATCCATGACTAAATACTCAACACACACATACAGCGTGCCCTGAAGTTCATATCATTTCAGAGCACGGTGACGCATGTGCTCTTCTGCCAGCGAATCCTGTTCATCATCAACTAATATCCAGCATAACCTGTGAGTAATAGTATGGGGGGGGATGTCTTCCGGTGCAGGGGTAACCGAAGCACTCAACAAACCTGTTTAACTGTTCCTGTCCATGTGCTATATATATATATATATAGGGAATTCCACCACGTCGATAGGGTGATAGTTCTGTTTCCCCCTCCCCCCCAGTGGAAAGATACGCAGTCAGCGATAGCACACCGTAACCCTCTGAAAGTGAAAACAGAGAAGAAGAAACGTTGAAGAAAGAAGGGAAGAAACTTAACCACTGTTGCACGGCTGTTCCACTGTAGCTGACTAAAGTCATGAGCTACAGGAGCCTGAACACCACCCAGAAAATACACAGACCCCAGAAACCCTGCAACTAAAAGCCAGGAGCCAGAGGAGTGACACTAAAAAAAATTTAAAAAAGTAATACACTACTGCCGCCTGGTGGTAAAATGTATTCACTACATACAAATCAAATGCCTTGCAGTAAGTTCCCCTCAACACTAGATGATGCCAAAGGATTGGCTACCACCTGTTAGGAGTTACCGCCACACATCACCTGCAATGAAGATGAATAGGCAGATGATGCAAGGGGGTTTTAAAGTATTTAGCTTATAATTCTGACTTTTTAACAGATTTTCCCCCCCCCATGCAATTACCAGAGGAGCAGTTTTACCCAAAGAGCACCAAACCCGACAGTCTTTGACATAAGAAGCTAAGAAGCATTCCAGCCTCCTGTCTCTTTTTTTTTTATATACAAAAAGGGTTCAAAGGATAACATGAAAAATGGGTATCACAATTTTGAAGGAACAGCACAACTGACCTGCATGTGACTGCCACACTCTGGCAACTTTTCTTAAAATGGTCTTAAAGCACCTTTTGTCAGTCAGATGAGAGTGGCTTGAATTCACATTATTGCCAATTCCTCGTAAGATCACGCAGCTATGGTAGCAGGGTTGTCAGCTGGTATAATGCAGTTTCTGAACTGCAAAGTGGGCTGTTTCAAGCCAGAGAGGTCATTCGTACCAGTACTCTGCAGTATAGGGTGAAATTTGAACTGTCAGTGTAGTGTCAGTATAGTGTAGGTGTAATTTAAATGGGTATAGGTCAGATGGGTGCTTAGATTTAGGATTTAAAGATATAGATACTGAATGTATTAACTTTCAATAGATGAATGTATTAACACATTCATCTATTGATTTACAACAGCACATGAACAAACAATAAGAATACAAATAAAATCGTGAAATCAGAAGATTGCCAAGGCATTTTGGAGCAAAATGTGCTACGGAGTGTCACAAAACTGGGTGTCAATCGAAGGTCTTGGGTCCTCCAGCAGGACAATTACCCAAAGCACATCCAAAAGCACCCAGGAATGGTTCAAGAGAAAACGTTTTGGACTGTTTTGGAGCGGCCAGCAATGAATCCTGATCTCAATCCCATTGAGAACCAATGGAGACCTGAATTGTGCAGTTGGTCAAAGGAATCCTTTAAACACGAGCTGGAGCGGGTTGCAACTGAAGAGTGGAAGACACTGCACCAGCAGAAAGGGGCAGGAAGCTTACTGATGGTTTACAAGAAAGTGGTGCCATAGCCACTTTTCAATTTTGAAGCAATTTTTTTATTTTTTTATACTTGTATTCTTATTGTTTGACTGTTGAATAAAACAGATGAATATGTGAAGAGCAAAAGTCGTTTCAATTTCCAATTATTTCAGAAGATATTGCACATTATCTGCATATAATAATTATTATTATTATTATTTCTTATATCTTTTCATATATTTTAGAGTGAACTTCTCTATTTTATATTGTATTCCTGACCTTTGCCTCTACAGTACTTGGTTTATTCTTGTTTTGTTCTTATTCTTCTATGTTTATTGTTTATTGTTTATTGTTATGCACCAATCACCAAGACAAATTCCTTGTATGTGAAAACATATTTGGCAATAAACCTGTTTCTGATTCTGATTCTGATTCTAATGCAAGGGTGCCAAAGACCCTCCTATTACTGTGTACATAGTAGGGTTCACCCGATATGGCCCATACCAATACCAATGTTAGCAGTATTACTAGTATTGTAGCTGCCAATAGCTGATATTTTGTACCAATATTCAGCATCTTTAAATTTGACCATTTTCATGCCAAAAAATAAAATAACTCAAAGTATAACAGTGTTTCGTCCAGAACTGTATTCTTGTCAGGGTGGAAAAGCCTCTGAATGAGCACTTAGACCATCATGGGACACTAAAACTGTCCATTGAAACCCAGAGTAATGAAATTATTTTACGTGGGTTAGCAGCTCCTTAAAGTGTTGATAAGCAACATCCTGTTTTTTCCTTGTTACCATCTTTGGCATCTGTGGTGCACTTCCCAGAGATCACTTGTCAATCAAACAGTGTGGCCAGTACTGTGACTTTTTCCTTGGAATGTCTTGGTAAATTACAGTAACTAAGCTGAAATATTACACCATTAGTGACAAGTCAGATGTCCTACGAATAGCCTACAAACTTTTCCACAGCTACAAGTGATAAATAAGTTATGTCCCGCCCTCCTGATTCATCACAACCACTCTTATTCCGAGTAAGTATACTTACAGATTTTTTTTTATGGCAGCCAGGGTTCACTGACTATGCTGAGATGCCCCTCAAATTGCCTGGGGGAGAATACAACCTACTGCAGGAGCATGTTGTTACAGGTTCAATTCCATTTCCTATCCATGTGCATGTTCATATCCTATGCGCCCTTGTTCACTACCTTCAACAGATCTAAACTAGGATAACGTCATTTGTGCATCTGTTTTCCTTTTCTCCCACACAATTCTTTGAAGGAAGTAATTTTTCTTCTTATACTTCGTCACTAAATTTCAGGAAATGTCTTGTATTTAGATACAAATGAATCATGACATATCTTGTTTTAATGTGTCATCTATGGACTACCAGTAGGTGTTAGAATCCACTGTCTGTCAAAGCCCACAAAGCTTATGTCCAAAGGTTTGACCAGTTTTGGATCAAATCACAGATTTTGTTCCAAAGATTATTTTCCAAATTTTAAAATGGCAATTATTCCTTTGCTCTTAGCCTAGCTGAAATTACAATCTCCAAGCGGTAAATGTTAGTAATTTGAAATGTCATTGGTGACCAAACAGTCTCTTTAATAATGAACAGGGTATCCAGTCTTATCTTTGCACACATTTTCCATCTAGCACAGTTGTTTTCATTCGTTCATCTCGGGTGACATTGACCTCGCCTAGTGAGAAGAGATAGTTAATGAAAAAGGAAGTTACTTGGACCAACATTGTGACAGCGTCTCTGTCAGACATGCACCATACACATGCACACACTGTTAGAATAACCTGGAAAAACTGGTGCTGTGAGTCACTGAGCCATAGCTCAGCCCTAAAGCACAATTTACGCCTAGCAGCAGGTTTTAAGTCTGTCTGACACCGAGCAGAGGCGTTTAATAGAGACGGCTTGGGACTTCGTTGACTCCCAAGTTAAGCAAATACAAAGCTACACGTTTGCATTATTCAAACTTTTCACATTTCCTCCACACAAGTTAGGTGGAGAAGATGCGGGGACGATATAAACGAAAGGACACACACGGGGAAACTGATGAAAGAGAAGAGAAGGGAGCTGAGCTCTCACCTCCGCCAGCGGAACCTGAGACGGGCTCGCCCGAGCCGGACTCACCTGTTCCCGGGTTGACCGGCTGTAATAAGAAAGGTAAGTCTAGCTAAGTCGCTAGCAACGCCGACTAATACCAGTCAAGTAGCAGGGTTAGCTCGAGCCCTCTTGTATGGCGAGAATGTCCCGCCAAACTTCTTTTAAAAAATCTTGCGATTTAAATAGGCCTTCCTTTTTGCAAATGTACACACCTCATAGAATACGATTTATTACATTTTACAACTCATTGGAGTCTTCTGGTAAATTCGGCATATAAACAACCCAGTAAGCATCACTTTGTTTCAACAATATCGCAACTTTTTGAAGTGGTTCACACGGCTCGCAATTGCCCACCAAAAGTGTTAAGTCATGCTCTGTGAAGCGTATAGGTTGTTTTTTTTCTTGTTGCATTTGTTTTCCCCCACACACACTAGCTGACAGAATGGCCAACTGGTCTGAGGTGCCAGGATTTCTGGTTGCCTAATGGAGGTGGTGAGAGTTCAAATCCAACTTTAGACAGTTTTGTTACTTATATTCATACATGTTTCCGGGCACCTTGTACATATCCCCTTTAATGAATGATGTGAAGGAGTAAGGAATCAGCTGTTACCTGGATTCACCAAGTCAGTTTATTTCATAGAAAAAGAGCTGGCGTTCCTAGTGTTTTGTGCCTTCAGTGTATTCACTCTACAGAAGCACAATCATGAAGCAAAACTCTTCATTGTTTCTCCTCTATGCCCAGAATGCCCCAATTACGACAGTAAGAGGTACCTGGGAGTCCGTGTCAAAATGCCAGTCAAAGACATGCTGAGAAACATTCGCCTAGCCCAGGGGTGGGACCCTCAAGAGGTCCAGGTAAGACCCAGCAGTTACTACCCTTGTTTTTGCTCATTTGGGGTTCTCTCCATCACAAGAGATAATAGTCATTTTAGAACCCATGGTATGTACAATCAGTTACGGTGCGATCACACGTACAGTTTGTTTCTTTTGGTCTGAACCGTAGAGGAAAAGTTTACTTTGTTGCCTTTTTGTATTTGGTTCACACTGCCTGATTACAAGCGAACCAGGGCTTGTAAAGCACACAAAACAAAGGTCACAAGGACTCACAAAAGAAGCTTGTTTATTGGACAGAGTTTTGGTAACCTGTCATCCTGCAATGTTAGACACTTGGGGGATGTGGGGATCCCTGTAACTTCAGCCAAGCATGATGGTTTTGCTTTCAGTTCATTTTGTTATGCTAGGCTTTCCAAGCATGACTAACTGCTGGCTATCAGACATCAGCATCCGTCTCCTTATACCAATAATCCCTTTTGCTGTAGTTGGTTCGATTACCTTCTCACAAACCGCGCCACAGTTTGCTTCCAGTTTGCTTGGAAGAGGACAAAGACACGCATTTTTTCAGGCATCTCGGTTGTCTATTTGGTATGGAGGAATATTTCAGACTAAATTAAATAAATAAATACATCTATAAATAATTAAATATATTATGTAATGTGACAATAAGTAAATAATAATAATAAAATGAAATGTGTTTATCTAATTATTATTATTATTATTATTATTATTATTATTATTTATTTATTGTCACATTGGACAATATATTTGATTATTTGTTCTCTCCTGGCCAAACAATAAACATAAGAGTTCAAATACCATCAAAAACCATTTCAAGCATGCTTGGAGGGAATGCGCTGTTTTGCGTCATTAAGGCATCACGTCTATACTGTTTTAGCCTCGAGCAAGGCATGTAACTAACCCTTGTACTTGATGACACCTGTCTATATAATACCTAGTATGAAGTAGATTTTTTGGGTGTGTGCGTGTGTGAGGAACTGGAAGCAGATAGAAAACAAGTCTTTAACTGATGCAACTTGTTGTTCTTTTCTTTTCACATAATGCTGATCTGTGATCACAGGAGAACTTTGGCAAAAGATCCAAAGGTTGGTTAAAACACATACCCATCACAGTAGTAGTTGCTTTGGCCTCCAGCTAATGGCACCGAATGCCTTTGAAACAGTCAGTGTTTGCACTCCAGACTCTTCCTGTCTGAATTCTGCTCCAGGACATATCCCTGTTTACCAACTACAAATAGTGAAGAAGCACAGTATTTGTCAGTGGGAGGAAGCAGAGCTAGCTTGTCAACCAGACTCTTTTGAAAGCAAATGTACTCTCCTACTCGTAGACTGGCTTGAAATTTACAAGCCTTTTTCTTCCACAGGAGAGAAGAAACGAGTCAATACGGAACGTCGAACTAGTAAGGTGAGTGTTGCATAACGCAAACATGGCGTCTCACCCCACCTTCCTCTAGAAGTTTCTAACTCCGTTCTGTATCTCAGCCTATAGGAGAGCGCTCTCTAGTGATCCAACCATGGAAGCTCCAATGACACCCCGTCGGTCAAAGACAGACCAATCACAGCAGCGACAGGGGAGCCCGCCTCCTGTGATTGGTCTGTCCGTGGAGCTTCCGTTGTCGGATCGCTAGAGAGTGCTCTCCTATAGGCTGAGATACCTCACTATGTTATCAGGTAACCCTAACATTTCCTCCAGCTCTATGTGAGTGAGAGACTTTCAGCGTGTAGTAAATCATGCATCTCGGTTATTGAGCAGCCCTTAAATCACTTTGCCTATCTGTCTTTGGCTTTCAGAGAAAACACCCCACCAAAAGCCTGGAGGAGCTGGCAATCATTGTGGAGGTGCTGGAAGAGGATCTCAAGACCGGCCACACCTACAGCTCCGAGAATTTCTCACCCTCCAACCTCCCAGTGTCTCCTGAGTATTCCCCTCCGCCTGCTGATGATGCGCAGGGACCCGAACCACATTTCTACAGCTGCTCCCTTATGTATGACCCAGAGCGGCAGATGCCCAGAATAACAGGCTACAACAGCCCTTCTGATGAATACGACAACAGCAACAGCTACCCGCACGCCGTGTCATCCCACCAAGGCACGGGGTACAACAGCGATGAATCTGACGATATGATCCCCAGCCCCGAGTCCTACATGACCTACTCCCCCGGCGCAGCGGAGTACCACCAGGCTCTGTCCCCTCCCGAGTCAGTGTACACCAGTCCCCGACCCCCCACCTTCGACCTGCACCCAGACAGAAGCGGAGGAAGAGATGGCGGACAGGAGGAAGTACCGGAGGAGTGGATGGGTCGCCAGAACCAGGAACTGGAACCTGAACAGCGCCGCTTTCTTCTGGACCCAGCTGCAAAGAGAGGAAAGCCAACTGAGAGACATCTCGGACTCGGTACTGCTGTCCACCGATGGACACGGCAAGGACGTAAGTGTGGTCGGAGTAGGTCTGCGTGTGTGTGTGCACACGGTAGGGTTGGGCGATAATACACATCCTCCTATCAACCGATCGTCACCACATATATCGCCAATCCCGATGTAGCCATCCTTTAGCATTTGTGATTTAACTTCACAATTAACTTCAGTGGTGTGTGTGGAAGATGGATGATGCATGTAGATGTGCCTAGCTGAGTGTTGATGTTTAAAATTGATGTAGCATACATACGATAGCACAGTCATGTCACATGCCACGGGGTCGGTAGCATAAACTGTTGTACTTTCATGACAAAGTTCTGTCCCGTTTGCCTCCCTCGACACCAGTGGTTCCTAACCCAGTCCTCAAGTACCCCCTTGTTCTGCAGGTTTTAGCTCCAGCTCTCCTCAGGCACACCTGAACCAATCTGAGGCTTCATGTTTTTATGAGACCTTAATTGGTTAATTGGAGAGCTGGAGCTAAAACCTGCAGGACAAGGGGGGTACTTGAGGACTGGGTTGGGAACCACTGCTGTTTGGTACAGGCGCACCTCTACATTAGGATAAAAATCACTTTCTATAGGCTAGCGATGGTGCAGGCCTTTCAGCTGAGATCGTATGCTTCTTCGCGTTAAGAATAATTTCCATCCAATAACTACATATGTTTTGTTTCCTGCTTCTCCCTCCAGACCTCTCCATAGAGTGGTGTGTCTGGGGAAAAGAGCACTGGGCTACGCCATCGCCAAAAGGATGGCAGCAGTCAACAGCCTGGACCTCAGAGACGCAGAGGGAATGGTACTAGGACATTTATCATGTGTAGTTTGTGTAGGATTTCAGTGGGTTTTTTTTGCAAGATGCAGCATGTTGTTATCTCCTCAACGGACAAATTGTAGTTTACTGTTGACGGACTTGTGTTACCCAGACTGCCCTTCACCTGGCCGCCAAGCAGAACCATCACCTAATGGTGGCAGATCTGATCCACCTGGGTGCCAGCATCAACGAGAGGGACGGCTCAGGAAAGACCTGCCTCCACCTCAGCGCTGAGAACGGCTACATCCGGGTTCTGGAGGTAAGCACTTTGCTTTTAATGCGGGGGGGGGGGGGGTCTCTGTCCACCTCACTTTCCCCGGAATTCTAGTCGTGTGTGTGTGTGTGTGTGTGTGTGTGTGTGTGTGTGTGTGTGTGTGTGTGTGTGTGTGTGTGTGTGTGTGTGTGTGTCTCTCTCTCCCTCTGTCTCTCTCTTCCTTGCAGGTTGGTGGGCGTGGTCACTGAGCTTCCATGCTGCCAGTCCTGCTCAGCTGTTCTCCATTACTAATCACCTGTGTATATATGCTTTGCCCTCACCATGCTCCAGGGCTAGATTGTCAGTTTTGCCTTCTGGCGCTACTCCTGCTGGCTAGCGCCTATGCTTAGCTCCAGTGTGATTAGTCCCTAGCTTTTTGCCTGTTTGTACCTACGTCTACTATCTACCAGTAAAGAATGATTTACCTCGTCTGCTTCTGGGTGTGCTTGTACTAGCCTTACACTTACACCCTTTAGCACCGTCCTGTAATTAATATCGAGTACTTTGAGTGTTTCAAATATTTCACATTGCACACCACGTAGTGTAATTGCCGGTGTGCATTTGATGGCAAGTTATACCTGATTATAGCAGAAGAGCAAGTAACTCAACACTAACCCCGGTAATGTGTGTTTATGTGACCAATTCAAAGTAAATGTTTTCTCAGAAATGTGGTCATTCTCACAGGGCAACTCAAACAATGATACCACAAATGTAGAAATGTATCATTAAATAATCAATGCTATAGTTTTTTACTACAGCATTAGGAATGATCATACCAAAATAAAATGTATTCCAAATGTATTCCTTTATAATGATAAAATCTACGAAATTGAGTCTGGACTCTCTCACAATAAGGTATGGCAAGTTTAACACCGTGTTATACCCTATTACGCTCCCTGGGCTGTGCGTTAAAAAAAAAAGGCCAGCGCACCCAGTTTGAGACCAGCTTCTTCACAATAAAACAACAGATTGGTCACATTCAATAAACAGCTGCACAAAGTACGCCTATGGATTTATTCACTCCAGCTGTGCACAGTTTCCAACATCACTGGCAACAATTCCCTGCATCATTAAAACTGATTATAGATGATAAAGGAATAACTATATTTTAATGGTTAATCACTCTATAGTGAGGTAGCGTAGGTAGGCTTAATGAGGCTGCAGTAAATCAGTATATTGTTGGATTTTGTGTTCATATGAATGTCTGTGAACTTACATATGGTATACATATATAAATATATACAGTGTGTATTATAATATATGTATGTTTTGTTTTAGGTTCTGAAACATCTGATGAAAGATGGTGTGTACGTTGATGTTGAAGCCACTGATAAATATGGTATGTACTGGAATAACAGATGTTTCTAAGGAAACATTATGTTGACTAGTGCCTCATTCAAGAGCATAGATCTAACAGAGTATTATTTAGCTAGTTTTCTACTGAGAGTGGGAACAAGAAATTACATGCGGTATTTATCCACAGGCTGGCTTGATTCTTGTCAATAACATTGGTGATTTTAGCTTTTGGGGATAGGATCTCTCTCTCTCTCTCTCTCTCTCTCTCTCTCTCTCTCTCTCTCTCTCTCTCTCTCTCTCTCTCTCTCTCTCGACTTTTTGTACCTCTGTCGTTGTGAGGATCGCACAAGGATAGAAAGATAAGGGAAATCCTCCAAAGTGATGACTGTTTGCTGGTCCTCACTTCTAAAAGGCATTAGTTTAGGGTTAGAAAGGGTTTTCCATATGCTGTTCTAAACACCCGGGGGCAGGTAGGTCTTTCCTGGGAAAAATCACCTGACACACAGGAAGTGATGAGTTTATGTTTCTGGTTTGTTTGGAATAAACAGAAGAACTACTGGGCAATTAGCATGAGCAGCGATAGCCACCGTGGCTGAACAGACAGAGAAGAGAGCGCCACCTACAGAAACTCAAACTCCATCAACAGAAAATCCAAGGAGAAAGACAGTACTGAACTGTCACAGTACTGGACACACTGTTTGATTGACAGGTGATCTCTGGGAAGAGCAGTGAAGAAACACCACAGCGATGAGGCTGAGAAACAAAGATGGAGACTAAATAAAAACATGAGGATCTGGAGGATTACCACTTTAAAGTTACATTTAGGTGTAGCTATAGGTTATGGTAAGGATTGGAATGTAAGGTTAAGGGGTTAGGGAATGAATATAGTGAATGGAAGGTCCTTGTAAGTATAGTAATACAAATATGTGCATGTGTGTCTAGGAATGAGTGTCCTCCAGTGTGCTTCGTTGGCTTTGAACGCCACAGTACGTGAGTTGGAAAGGAGCACCTCCCCCGGTCAAACCAGGCTGCACACGCTCCGTAAAGAGCAGATGATGGAGACCCTGGAGTGTCTGCTGCACATGGGAAGCTACCTTCACACCAGGGTGAGTAGCTGCACGCTTCAAAGCTTCTTTCCACATTAGACTTTCTGTCTGTGATCAAAAAGCGTTGTGAATTGATCTCTTCACTAGTCTTGGGTGGTAACACATTAAGATAATATTCTTACTTTTCCCAGTAACGAGTGGTGTAATGAATTACTGTTTCAATTGTACTGATAATATTACAGTCGCCAATAACAAAAAACAAGTTGCTTTTGTTATCACCCCCTCTAAATACGAGATTATCCAAAACTATATCCCACCTCCATATCCCTGATTTGTTTTCGTCACAATGAGCCGTAGTTCTATCGCACTAAAGCAGCTTAGAAATGGCAGAAAACCTGACTTTTTATAGGTGGTTTTATTGAGCAAGAACTTTGGACATTTTTGATCGTTCACATAGAAGCTCACAGGTGAGGCAGTTAGTAATAAATAAATATATAACAAGTAGCATAACAAATGACTTCTCTTTTGAGTAATGAGCCCATTTACACTTGGGCTACCCATGGTGGGATGGGATCCCCCACCCCTGATGATATTTGTGCTGTGTGTTGTCCATTACACTACATGTACAAGCACATTTTTCTAACCAATACACTTCAGAGGCAAACTATGTAATCAAATTGAATCAAATCAAACATCTTACTTGCTATTTAAATATATGTCTACATTCACAATGTACATGCAACAATAGGAAGTGCATTGTTGTGTAGATATGGTTGAAAAGACGTTATTGGCAAATTGATGATTCCGCTATCATATCATATTTATATCCTCTATGTTTGGATCTCAAACTGACGGTGGGAGGGGTTCACTAAGTGTCTCTTCAAATATCTCTTGATACTGTCCGATCAATCGCAATCACCGCACATTACTGCAGGTATTGATGATTGACGTTTATTAGCTCGGTGAACAACAGCTCGCAGAGAACTGGTTCCTCAAAGGTTATTTGTGGTGATTGTATGGTAGGAATAAACCTCGGGGCTGAGATGCCTGACGTACGTGTCAATATTTTAATGACTGCCTTTCAGGGTTGTGGTTATGGGGAGAATGCTTTTCAAGTGACCTGCAAAAAGGAGACTCAGCGGTTTATGCAGGGACAGGTTTCCAAATCCAGCATAAAGAAGGTAAGTGGATTCAAATGTTGACGCACAGTAGAGCCTTTTTTACTTCAACCCTGCTTTTGAACTGACCGGTCTATAATGTCAAGTCAATAATGACTTGAATTCCTACTTTAACATTTACAATTTAGGAATGAGGATGCTTAGTGCTTATTCAGAGACACCTTTTGTACTTTTGACACTTCATCATGAATTCACTTTTTTCCTCTCTCTCTTTCTCAGGGGAGCTATGTGACCTAGAATTGGTTGATCCTTGGGCACATCTGTTTCTCATGAAACTATGTGTTCATCTGCCCGGCAAAGGCATATTGGAGACCTGACAGTAATGTTTCTGAGTTGGTTCAGGCTTGAACCTGTCTTGGAGAAAGCCTGCGTGGTTCGAAAGCCCTCACCTTATTATCTCCCTGGTATTTTACTGGAGGCTTTCGGTTATTAGCGGGGCTCTTTTTCTCCAAGCATGAATTCAAGCTTGTTATTTACGCATCTGAAGTTTTGTGCTAGGTGAAAACATCTGACTTGCCATCAGGTGTTTTTGTGGCCTGCATAATACTTTTGGGTGCCCATTAGCTGGTTTCTGTGAAACTTCCATTGTTTGTTACATTGAAGTAACAAATTGTCCTGAGTTAGAAAGTCCTATAGAGCCCAATTGGAAACTATTAGCTTTTGGAGCCTGGGTGCTAGGCTTCAATGGGAGCTAGGGTGCTGTCGGATATGTCAAATTAAATAATTAGCCTATAAAATGTAGGTAGCGGGCTTTCAAACAATCAGAAAACCCTGTGGGACGCCATAAGACACCAGCAGTTCTGTTAGATTGTCCAAATAGTATCCCAAAAGCCCCAAAACACAATAGTTTCCAGTCGGGGTCTATCTTGTTTTGGATAGATAGGATTTTTCCCGGTTGGATTTCCAAGTGACTTTCCGACTAGAGGCCATTACAAGTTGTAAGTACTGTGGTGAGAGGGATGGGTACTGTGGGGTGTTTTTTCTTGTACATTTTCCTGCTGCCTGGCCTTACATTCTTGAATGTAGCGCGGCATGTGCAGGCAATGTTTTTATACGGTTCATCAGATTATTGTCTTGGCATAGATATGGTCTGAGGTTTTTGTCTGGTTTTCGTGTTTATAGGTGCATAAAACCATATGTTGTAGGGGAGGTCTTTAAAATGGTCGGTCTTTGATCGCTGTACTCTTTGCTGCTTTGGTATGTGCAAGATTTTAAATCAAACAGATAATGTGAGGTTAAAGAACAGATTGTTGGCTTTTATTAAAGGGTCTGTCAACATGAGGAACAAAGGTGTCAATGAAAGGAAGATATTGATACTGAAAAATAAGAACAAAACAATCAATCAGAGACACAGCCCAAACACTATGCTTACCAAAGTCAACAATATGGAACATCATTAAGAAGAAAGAGAGCTCTGGCGACCTGGTAGGCCAAGGAAGACCTCTCTAGTTGATCACCAGGTTCCATTTTGCTAAGAAGCACCTAAAACAGCCTGCAGAGTTCTGGAAAAAGATTTTGTGGACAGATGAGGCCTAGATTAACTTGTACCAGACTGATGGAAAGAGGAACATGTGGAGAAAGAAAGCAACTGGCCAAGATCCACAGCATACTGCCTCTGAAACATCGTGGAGTGCTTGTGGCTTGGGGATAGCTGCTACTAGAACTGGCTCACTTGTCTTCATTGATGATGTAACTGCTGACGGCAGTAGCATCTTGTCTGCTCAAGTACAGGCATATGCCTCCAAACTCCCTGGAAGGCGCAAGACAATGATCTGAAACCTACCGCCACAGCGCCTAGGGGCGTTTTCAGGGCCAAGAAGTGCCAAGTTCTTGACTGGCTAAGTCTCCCATTGAACATGCATTACATTTACTGAAGATGAGACCTCAAAACAAACAGATGCAGATGGCTGAAGTTTATACAAATACCTTCAAATCTTTCAATCTGTACTTTAACCTCTTTGATTTCAAATCCTGAACATTTAGAGTATAGAATCAAATTAAGAAAAAAATGCTTCTTTGTCCCAAAACATAGAGCTCACTGTATATCATGTATTCTTGAGAACTGTGAAAGTTGATTCTTCCCCAAACACGTTAAAAGCCTTATAATCTTCCATACTGCTACTTATTTACCATGAAATGTAGGGCTGCAACAAACGATGAGTTTGATAATCGATTAATCGGACGATAATTACAACGATTAATCGATTAATTGACAAATCCACTGTATCCACTTTTTAGCACAGTGCGCCACCTCTCTTTCACCTAATATACAAAATGTTTTGTTTTGGAAACCCTTTTCAAAGTGCGATCAGTTGTCTAAGGACAAGGCTACATATAGTATGAACCAGTTTTGTAATCAGATGTTGTAGTTTTCTCTTTTGTCCCAAGAAGCACTTATTTTCTGTTTGCTTTGCCTTAGTCCTTAATGTGGGTATTATTTACTGGGTTAGTGGCTGTTTTGATAACTCCTCTGTTCTCATGTATATTACCTATGTGAATTTGTAATGCGATGGTGGTGGACCGCAATGAACAGGCTGAAAACATACAGTGCATGTTTGAATGAATGACAACAGTAGAGAGAATACTGGAATATTTTACTTTATATTTTGCTTTTTACTTTAGGTATAGACTTACTTTCTTACTTCTTGATAGTTGTTTATCAAGTGAAAGTAAGATGAAAGTGAAAATGTACTCAAGTACTTGTAACAAAAAAATAAATATTGAATTTAATATCCATTGTTCCTGAATTTGTTGATTTGCTGGTCTTTAATCTTTAGTCATTATCAACCCACAGTTAGGGGACAGATCCTTTTTCATTCATACCATGTAAGTTTGTAATAATGGCATGACTTAAAGTACTAGAATTTTTCTAAATGACTAGATCTTGTTGCGCTCAGTACTCACGTAACCTAAACCCACCTAAACGCTGGTATAAAGTGATCAGACCGGCCAGGTTGGTAAACATGACCGTGCTGTGTGCAGTTCACTTATCACCTTACAGGATTTCTGGGTATTGAAGTTCACACAGTTACCTCTCGACGCCATTTGGAGCCGCCAACCTGCCAGGTTGCCTAGTGCAGCTTTAACATGACACCAGTGCTTTTGACTAAAACTAAAACCTATCCAAGTAAAGGATGAAGTACCCTTTTTCACAAAATTGTGGGTGTGGTTTAGAGCGTCCCAGTAGACTTCAAGCCACAGTGAATTGCTATTATAGGTCAATGGCAAGAATTTTATCTTTGTTTTCTGAAGATGTGCAGTATGAACAAAAATGCCCATCGCACAATGATGCCTGTTCTGTAATAATTATGGGGTTATGCATCTCATATTCTATCAGTATGTGCCATTCTTTTTTTTTGCAATACATTTGTATTGTACTCTTCTTGCCTATATAGTGGCGAGTATAAAACTATGATGGAGGTGGTTATTGTTATTACAATGTATCCCAAATAATGTATCAAGACAAGCTGAAAATATATCTTGAAGAAAACCGTGGGTGTACTGCAGCCACCTGGCAAGGAGTCATTGTGTGAACCGCTATGCAACTACTGGTGTCGTCATTTTACCTGCAGGATTTCAACATAAGAGGCTTTTTTGTGTAACATTGTACATTATGAAGTCATTGTATGCATCATGCATCATGCAGATTGGAGTTTTACTTTTGTCATCGATTGAGTTAAACCTCAGTGGGTGGAGGCAAAGAACCACAGCTTTTCAGAGCGCTAAATTGGCTAACTGGCAAACCTGAATAGCAAAGAAGGAACTCTGGTTAACATATAAATAAAAAATATAAATGGCAATGATTTTTTTTAAATTGTCAGATTACAGCCCAGTAACTGATCTTGAGTAATCCAGTGGATTTAGTTGCACTCCAATTTGCAGTTTATAGGTTTTAGGTAGCAACATATTTACATGCAGAGTAATCCAATCAAACATACAAACATACAATCATAACTAAAAATAACCTAAAAACATTTCTCAAACCAATCTGCTCCAGGGCTATTGCTCCATTCTCACTTGACTGACTCACTTAATTATCTCTCTCTCACACACGCAAACAACTACAGAAACTGAGGCTGGCTGCCAAGCCGCTGTACTTCCACAAGTGCAACATAAATTGTAAAGCGTTAAAATATCTGGGAGGTGGATGACGCTGACTGGCTGATATCAGATTTTGAATGAAAGACTAACATCAGCAAACCATCAGTCTAACCCTAACTCAGTACACATAGCGCTGCACAGCTTCATTTGTGAAGTCACACACTTTCACTAAATTACAGTCGACTGAAAACAATTTTTTTTAAAAGAGCAATGTAATGACACTCTCCCCAAGTTGTCAAGCTATTACCACTGCTTCAGAAACATCTGGATTTGTCAGAGCTTGCCTGAGCCAGCATACTTTGCCTGCATGCACATAGAAAATACTGTCTGTGCAGTTTAGGTAGATGACTAGATACAGCAGCTGTGAGCTGTATTTGTTCCTTAGAGGCAGGGTTTGGTGCCAAACAACCTTAAACCTAGACCCCCATCATGGACTAGCAATCCGTGGCAGCAGTATCCAAGGCTTTGAGTCTGTGAGAGCAGGGGTCTGACGGGCTGATAACACGGTTACAGACAGTAGGGAGGGTGTATTACTGGAAGCTTGTAGCTTGGGAGTACAGGGGGAAGAAGCTACAGGTTTGTTCCGGTGGCTGGGAAAAGGTGGCAACCCCGCAAGAAGAGGTTCTTGGTAGAGGGAGTCCAGGGACTCTGCGTCAATCGGTACTTCTTGAGAAGTCAGTCAAGTCAGTCAGGTGAAATCTAGCAGCAGGTAGAAAACCAAAGTTTGCAGGATATCAATACTCCCATCACTGAGGAGGCCTGCAGCAGCACCGAGACACAGGGTTTGGAAAGGAAAAGGAAAGAGTAGGGGGCAGAAACCTAGAGCGAGATGGCCTAAATGAGAAGAGGGAATGGGAGTCAGTTAACAGAGATTTGAGAACGGCACTAGATAGGTGAAGAAGTGCAGTTGAGAATAAGTTGACAAATGATAACATGGGTGAAACTATATGAATATGGAGTAAACTACAGTGGCCCTGAGAGCTCAACGCACTGCAACTTAAAAAAACACATGCAAGTAGACAAAACACAAGCAAATTAAGAAAACATCTTCATCAATTTGACAACACGCAACAAATTACAGACAACACAACACATTACAGACAACACAACAAATTACAGACAACACAACAAATTACAGACAACACAACACATTACAGAAACGTGCAGCAATTACGCAATGACAACGGAAGTGTTTCCAGAGGACACTTAAAAGTGATGAACACGTCTGGACAGTGGAGTTGGAAAATGAGCTAAAATCTAAGTGTTTTTTGGTTTATTTTAACATTGTGATCGCATGATTCAGATATTATTGCAGACATCAATAGTGATGTTACGCTTGATACCAAAGCCTCGAAGCGCGTGTCGAGAACGTATCGAGGCTTGTATCATTTTAACATCATTACGTCATCAATGACGTTTGAAGCCTCATCCACGGAGTGCTTCAGGAACGGAATGGAGTTTTGAATTACGGTATGAAGCGTAACATCACTAGCAGATATCTGCAATAATGATCAATAATGATCAATAATCTGAATCATACGATCACAATGTTAAAATAAACCAAAAACACTTATATTTTAGCTTATTTTCCAACTCCACTGACTGTCCAGATGTGTTCACTTTTAAGTGTCCTCTGGAAACACTTCCGTTGTCGTTTGGCGTAATTGTTTGTTTGCGTGTAATTAGTTGTTGCATGTGTTGTCAAATTGATGTTTCCTTAATTTGTTGCGTGTGTTGTCAAATTGATGAAGATGTTTTCTTAATTTGCTTGTGTTTTGTCTACTTGCTTGTGTTTTCCTAAGTTGCAGCGCGTTGAGCTCTCAGGGCCACCGTAGTAAACAGGTTTGGAGTTTATGAAAAAAGAGTGAAGGTAGCTTAGAAAGCAGTGGAAGAAGGTTTTAGAAAGTGAGATCAATTGCTTGGTAGGTAGGTATCTTAGGGAAAAAAGGGAAAAAAAAGAATGATCCTTTTTCAAGGATCCCTTTAAATTTGTTAAATCAGTATTTACCAAGGAAAAGAGTAGTAATCTGCGAGTATCAAAGCAGGAGTTAGAAAATCACTTTTAATTTTAAGGCTGGACGCAGGATAGAGTTGAATCAGTGGACTGACTCTTCCTGTATCCAGCACCGGCTGTGGCCAATTTAGGCCGATTGCTGAGTTATGCTGAGTCAGCGAGGTTGGACGGCTACGGCCCAGTTGAGGTCTGATGTCAAGATTTTGTTTCAGCAATGCCCATGGTGCCATTCCTTGTAAACCTAAACTAGGTTTCTAAATGCACATTCACCCTGGTCTACAGCCCAAAGGATAACTACGTCATGCCCGATACCTTTGAAACTGTGTGATCCTCCTAATCTTTCAGTCTTATAATCAGATAAAGACTTCACTAGAAACATCAAGTTGCTTTCTCTCTGAGTCAGAGTTAGTCAGTGCTTTACATAGACACGTTAGAACTCCTTGCATTGGTACACTGAAAGTCAATCGTGTGTAGACATGACCGATTTGACCACAAAAGACTGATGGGTATCAGTATAGTACTTTGTTCATACCTCATTGTCTGTAGTGTATGTGTTTTTTGTCTGGGGGAATCATTTGCTTTAAGTGGTATTAAGTCATTTATGACATTACATTTACATTACAGTCATTTAGCAGACGCTTTTATCCAAAGTGACTTACAATAAGTGCATTCAACATAGGTAGGCAAGAAAACTACTAGTCACCAGAAATCGTAAGTGCATTTCCTTCCTAAACAAGCAACTAAGAGCATAACTAGTGTTAAGGTGACCTTCATCATTATGACCTTAATCGACTTCGATCAGTGACCAATAGAAATTACTGAACAACATTCATAGAACTTACTTCCTCCTAAAATGTATCTCTTATCTTCTCCCAATGGGTGGGGAGTAGAAATCATCAACGTAATCATTAAGTCATTGGTATCGATCCCCGCAGATACAGTGCTTGAAAGAGTGCTTGAAACCCTACAGGGGATGGTATCCTTATCTAAACTTCAAATCTCAATGAAGACATCCCAAATAAAGATCATACACATTTAAATAAATACACAAATAAACATGATATACTTTCATTGTTTATTTAACTAAGGAGGACCTTCTTAACTTCCAATCTCTCCTTTCCATTTTTTCCTCCTCTCTATCTGCTTTCTTCTGCACTAAAAATTCAAACTTCTGCTTCCAACCCTAAAAACCCTTTGAAACTTTCTCTTCCCTCCTCCAACCCCCATCCCCTCCTTCCACCTCCTCCCTGACGATTTCACCAACTTCTTTGACAAGAAGGTTACCGATATCCGATCCTCCTTCCCTCACCCCCCGTCTGGTGCTCCATGCCCCAACCACACCTGTCCACCTTCCACCCCTCCCTCTCTGCTGCCCACCCCATCTCCATCTTTTCCCTCCCCACCTCCCGCCCTACCCCATTGTGGCAGACTGGGGGGAGGGAGGGTGGTAGGCTCGGGCTGGACTCAGCGGCTGCGTCCAATTAAGGCTGATTGCAGCCGGGCCTTTTTAACCTGTGTATGGATGTGTGAGCGAGAGGGCGCCAGTGTGAGAGCCTGGCGGCGTGAATGCAGGAGTCGACAGGCGATCGGGAGGGTCGGGGGTCGACTGGGAGGGGAACGAGCCAGCAGCAGCAGCCGCGTCTAAGCGGCGTTCGCGGCTGGAGTGCCGGGACGGAGGCGAGGGCGCGAGCTGGAGAGGACGATGGAGTGGGAGAGCGCGCGTCTCCCTCCGCGGCGACAACCGACGGAGGTCCCCGGGGGTGCAGTCGGGACCCATACGGAAATGTAATATATGTACATATAGTAAATTTCCATATATAAAATGTATGTACATATTAAGGAAAAACATATATGTACATGTATGTACAAACTATATATGAAACCTATTAGAAATTGGAACAATTTCATATATGACATATATGTCTAGCCCATACAAATATATGTTTATGTATGTATAATGCATTTTGTGACATATGTCACGTATATAATTATTTATACATATAACATATATGCATTTGTATAAATGTATAATATACAAATTGTATGTATGACATGTATGTATGTGTAACCCTCTCTCAGGTGTCCCTATATCTCAACCTCCCGACTAGTCTCTGTTGTGTTGTGTGATTGGGGTTTGGGTGGGAGTAAGGGGGACAGGAGGCTTCTGGATGCGGTTAAAGCAAACTTTACTGGATTATTTCACCAAAACAGGACAGCCAGCAGCACACATTGACTCTCATCGTAGTCTTTTCAAAAGGCAAAACAAAACTGTGTTAAAAACAATACTTTTGCTGTTTCTCCAATGCAAAGCACATAAACAAAAACACAGCAAAGAAACAAAAAGGAGGTGAGGTATTTTATTTTAAGAAAATTAAACTGCATTCTATTCAGCATCCAATATCAAAAACACACAAACATCTGTTAACCCAAAATATACTTGCACATAGGTATCAACATCCCAACATTCATATTTTGGAAACAAACTACATGGATGACTATTTTAAAACATTGATTTAGGAAAGATTGAAGAGAGGGTGAATTTCACCTCATACCTTTTCAAAAGGCAAAACAAAACTGTGGCTCTATGGTGGCCCCAACCAACCAAAAGGGCTAACACAATAGCTGCACACACACAATCAAGCAACAAAAATAAGCATGCCCTCTGGTGGCCACGCACAATAATCCACCACCCTACATATGTATGACATGTATGTTTAAAATGAATAAGAAAAACATATGGATACATAATTTTTGTATGTATGTTTTAATAAACTTGCATATATAAATTCGACATATATTGTTAACATATATGGTTGCAACATATAATACCATATACAAATTCATACTATACAAATATTTAATATATGTACATATACAAATTTTACTATGGATATTTCATATATGTTAAAAACCTATATCGTCATACATCCAGAGGATGTATGTATGTGGTAATATATCGCCTTAGGTAACATCAGTGGCGGCTGGCCAATAGAGGGCGCTAGGGCGCCGCCCCACCACTCCCCACATCCTAGACTTCATTGAATAAGACTTTAAAAATTACTTTCTTTTTTTTTTTTTTTTAAATGAGCGACGTAAATATTATATAGTTAGTGAGTAGAATGTATAATCTGCAATAAAATGTAGATTACAATTGTTCTACGTTGTCTAAAGTTACTGCTAGGTCACGTATTTCCGGCCTGGGGCGCAAAAATCTTTGCCCATTGACTCTCGTTATAAGTTGTACATGCGCAGTTCGCTCCTCTCAATACAAGAGATAGGAGCTTGGTGGGGCGCAGCTTTCCTGCGCCCCACCAACGAACTGCGCATGTACAAACAGCATTTATCTGAATGCTGCTGATTTACACACCACCAACCACTGGTTGGCAGCAGAGAGCGAGTGGCTCGTGGTACAGCTGACATAAAATGCGCCAGAATGAGACAATATACTCGGTCGTTTTCAAGGAGCTGGTTTAGTAGGAAGGCTTGGCTAACTGTATGTAGTGACACCAATGCTTTATTTTGCTTTCCCTGCACCCTTTTTCAAACGACAGGTCTCAGACCCAGCATGGATTCAGACAGGTTTGAATGATTTAAACCACATATCAGAAAAATCAAAAGCAAATGTTTGGGAAAGTAAACATAGCTGCTCAGCTTGATGAAGGCTACAGGATAGGGATCTGTAAGCATAATGAAGAGGTTGACAAAAACAGGCACATCCTGTCTAAAATAAACTGTGTCAAGTTCTATGGTGCCATAGAGTCATTGAGAAATGTGCATCTCCAAGGAGAGAAGGGCAAAATTTATGTACAAAAAGTTTAAGCCACAAGGCAAAGTCATATATTTTTGAGCCAGTTCACTCAGCGTTTTGATGGCACTGGGTATTTCAAATGTAATACCATATTCATTTATTTTTTTCTTAAATGTTATTTTCTATTAGGTCTTACTGTGTTCATAATTTTCTGCCATTGTCCCAGGGTTCTGTGTTGTCAGATTTCTGTTGCACTTATCGAGGCACTTTTCGGTTACTTTAGTCTTTCACCATTACATATTGTAGTATAAAAGATAATTATTATAAAGAATTTGCACTAATTGAAGTACCTTAACTTACCTTAAGCACGTTTCATTACAACAAATGTTCATTCAGCTCAGCAAATACAAATAAAGGCCTTTTCATTGATTTAAATACACTGATGATACCTTAGTACATGTTTGTTTGATTTTTGGTATAGCCCCCCCTGGAGAAAAATGCACCAGCCGCCACTGGGTAACATATATGGCAATATTGCTCGCTGATATAGAGGCATATATGTCATATATTACATTTCCGCATGGGGAGCCGCCTGCAAGAGCTGGTGACAGTCGGGGTTGGGGGGATGCCCTGGAAGCCTGGCGGGATGCCCCTGGAAGCCTGGCAGGCTGGCCAGCTTTGGGGTTCCGCGGCTGACCCGCCGGGGAGGACTGAGGTGCGTCAGCAGAGGGAGACGGCGCCAACTGCTGTCAACACCGGGCCGGGTTTATTGTTCGCGTTAATAAAACGGCCCTGCTGGCCACTTGACTCTCCTCATGCCTATGTGTCTCTGTCTGTCACGAACCCCGATACGGTGGCAGTCCGCCACACCCATCTTTCTCCCTTCACCCCAAATGAGGTCCTTGACCCCACCACGTGCTCCCTTGACCCAGTCCCCTCCCCTCTCCTTCAGTCTACTTATTCATTCATTTCATTTATACATTTATTTATTTATGTGTACATATTTTGCATTTTTATTGAATTTATATTTATTTATTGATGTATTCATTTATTTATTGAGTCATTTATTTATTCATTTATTTATTTTTTATTTTGGCGGTTCCAGGCTTCCATAGAAAAACAGCCCAGACCATGCTAACCACCATGCTTGACCATAGGGAGAAGGTTATTTTGGTGGTGGCCAGTTTTAGGTTGTCACCAAACATGGCATTTTTTATTACGTTAGTTAACAGTTCAGTTTTGGACTCAAACAGACTAAAAGAAATCTTCAGGTTTGTCCAGGTTGTCTCTGACAAACTGAAGACTGGCAGCGTTGTTCTTTTTAGATTCTTCCTGGCTTCCCTTGCATGAATGTAATTTTTTATGAAGTGTTTTTGTTGTTGACAGATGCACAGTGACATCAGATGCAACAATGGAGGTTTGTAGATCTCTGGATGTTATTATTATGTTTTTTACTAGTTTTAATATTTTTCTTGTGGTTCTTGGGGTTTTTTAAGGACGTCCACTTCTAGGCAGAGTTTCTGTCACATTTAATGCAGTGGACTGATGGAGCCCAAATCTTTTTGCTATGAATTTCTAACCTTCCCCAGAATGATGCAACTCACTCCTCTCTTCCTGAGGTCCTCTGAGGTCTCCTTAGATCACAGCATAGTGTTTTTCTTTCACTTGCATGGTAACACCAACCTGATCAGGTTTCTCACCTGGAATTATGGGAGTGACACACAAACTCCTCCCCAAAGATCTCACCTTAGTTAACTTCATCCCCAATTATTTACCCTCCTGATTCTACTTACCTACTTGGTTTAACTAATGCAAGAGGAGGTTCACTTGTTTTTGCACCTGCACTAATTCCTACTATTTTTAATTTACTACATGCACAATTTCTTCTAAAATCATATGACATTGGCAAATATAGATCGTTCATTTCAGCTAAGAAAAGGTTAAAGGAGAATTCCGGGATTTTTAAACCTGGCCTCTATATCCACAAAATCGCCTATTATACCGCAAAATAGGTCCAAAAAGTTTTGGAATTGCTCCGGTAGATCGGCTCAGTCGGCAGTCGCGAAATGGGCTCAATGGCTGCAATGTAATCTGTAGGGGCATGTGCGCACGGTCAAAGTACGTCCACTAAAAGTGCTTGATTTTGCCACTGACAGGCTCAGATTGTTATTCGTGTGTCTGACAAGTGTCTGACAACATTACTGAAAGGATCGCTACAGAAATAGACCTTTTTTTAACCAGAAAACTAAAGTCTAGCGCAAGGAGAAGTCCCGCTCTGAAATGGACGGTGGACAAAGGTAGTCTATGAAAGCGAGAGGGTTGAGTTGTTGCGGGAAGAGGACGGTAGAAACCTGACAAAGGTATTCTATGAAAGCTGTGCGAAGTCTTCCTCAACATTTTGTTGGCACAGTTCGGAAATGCGCAAAAAACGAACCATTGTTGTTGTTTTTTATCTTTGGGAAAAAAACAAATCCTCTAAACTACGCTTAAAAATCCCGGAATTCTCCTTTAATTCCATAATTGCACAAGGGGTTCACACAATTTCAAGCATGATTATATATTATGGCCATTTTGTGCAACAGAGCAGTAAAAATTTACTTTAAAGGAGATGCAAACTAACAAACAGCCAAGCCCTTTTCTCTGTCAGAAAGATGATGAAATATCGCTGTGTTTATTTGTTCTGCCTTTGAACTAGTTGGTTCATGAGATGCACCGCAATCCAAGATCAATCAGCGTAAAATGACTGATTAGAGAGGAGTGTCTAGTTAATAGATAAAAGCCATAACTCTTTTGCTGCAGCAGATATTGATCGGGTGTAGAACTGATCAGATAGGCAAGAAGACAAATTACTGCTCAGCATGGCGGAGGAAAAAAAATCATTTTCCAAAGAGCATAGCGCTCCACTGTACTGTATATTCCACCCAAAATGCCTCCTGGAATAAAAAGCCTTGATATGGGTCATGAGGAATCCAAGCAACCAAAAAGAATAACACATTATCTATCCTAGGTTGGAAAAAAAACAAGGGGCTTATGAAAACATATATCACTTCCGCACTAGGAAAATCCAAATGACAAACTGAATTGCATCACAGAAACTACAGGTGAACAAATTGCGAAAAAACTGCATAAATAGCTAAAAAGTAAGGAAAATAAAATAAATTATAATGCTGAAAATGAAATCACTGTGTTTGTGTCTGTGTGTGTGTGTGTGTTCAAAGACAGAAAGAGGGAGGGAGAGAAAGAATATCTGTGTTACTCACCTGAGGGGAAAACCCATCAGACAGGTTTCACATTTCAAATTATTTGTGGATGTATGTTCATTGTCAGTGGGGATGTAGCTATTAGTCACGAATAGGTTGTCGACCAATATAAGTGTTTGCAGGTCCACTGATTTGTGGATTGAAGCTGCTGATAGCCGATATTCACTTTTTCAGTGTTTATATTCTCGTCACAATGGAAAAGCCTTTGTGAAGTGAGTTAGCAGCACCTTAAAGTGTTGATTGTCGAGATCCTCGTTTTTTTAAATTTTATTTATCTCCATCTTTGTCTCTCAGCCTCATTGCTGTGGTGTTTCTGCACTGCACTTCCCAAAGATCACATGTCAATCAAACAGTGTGTCCAGTACTATGCTATCCCTGAAGCTGAGTTAAAAAAAGGGAGGGACTTCCCATTGAATCGGAGGTGGACGGCCAACATCAGCTATTTAATAATAATAACAACCCTAGTCTGGTCTTATCTAGGGGAGAAATGACAGTGAGCGGTGCAGAATCTGGATGGAGGAAGGTTATGATAAGTGGGAACGTCTGAATTCTGGCTATTCCTCGACTCCAACATGCTTTTTCGACCAGTGATTTTCTTTTGTCAGTGTATATATATAAAACAGCTAATTGGACTACTGCGTCTCCCTCCCGGCCAGCTTCGTCTTCAACCTCCCAAAAATTATCCTACCCCACCCCCCCTCTCCTATGCTGCCTCCGCCGGCTGCCTGTGGCTGCTCATTTTTTATTCAAAACCCTCTTCGCTGACGTACGAGGCTGCCAACAGAGTTGCACTCCCATACCCAAAGCCATTTTGCAGCCCTCAACTCCCGTCCATCCTCATCGCTCTGTTTACTTAATGTAGCTCTCTCTCTATCGCCCCTGACCGATCAGCACAGAAAAGTAATTCCCTGTCTTCCGTCAACCTGACAACTCATCTCTTGAAAAATGCTCTGTCTCTTTCTTCCCTCCTTGAATCACATCCCCTCTCACACCATCAGCTTCCTCTACTTGCTCTAAAATGCTCCTTTCCTTTAAAAAAATTAAAAAAAATAAAAACATCCTTCTTCGTTTTCTCCTTAGCTCCCATTTTTCCCCGTGGCACTCCTCTATCATACATGATCATTCCCAGGAATATGGTCACATTACTGATCATGTGTTGTGACTGGTCAGTTACAACAGTGGTATGCTAGTGGCCATGTTACTAGTCATGTTATTTGTCATAACTAGTTGTTACTTTTCATGCTACTCATCATGTTACTGATGATGTGCTGTAACTGGTCATGTGACTAGACATGTAACAGTCATGTGACTAGTCATGTAATGGGTCATGTGACTAGTCATGTTACTGGTTATGTTCGTGGTCATTTGTTACATCTGTTGTCTACTTACTATTAGTTACTAGAATTTAAGATTATTGTTGCTTAAAGTTACTCCGGATAAGAGCGTCAGCTAAATGCCTTGATCAGGTTGCTTATTTTTACCACTTACGTTTTTACCATTTAAGTGACAACAGAATTTCAAAAGTGATTCAACAACAATAGAATCTAATTTGAGAGCAAGATCCTTTTTCTTGCAAAACCAAACGTCCATATGTATAAGTCGATGTTGTTGATGAGAGAGAAGTACCAGATCGGTCAGGCCACATGCTTATCAATCCTCCATAACCACGGGTTCATCCGCTTGGGCTAACTCATACCTGCCTGGGTTTTTATGCACGCATACACACATACACCACATTCCTGATCCCTTGACGCCCACACTCGATCCACAGTCCTGCCCAGACAAAAAAACATTTGCTCTGTCTTTTCTTTATCTCATGAGAAATAGGGGAGATCTTGATTTTTTCTCATTTTGTGATCGCCTTCATCTGAAATGTTTCTCCTAAAACCCCCGTAGGAGCAACAAGGCTTCAAAAGGACCATGTTCTTTGAGATCTTCAGGAGAGTTAAATGACACTTATTTGACATCATTTGGAGATCTCTTGTTTTGATCAGAGTGAGATCAACATGAGCTGAAAGTGGTTGTTTCTCCTGAGTTGAATTTGAGAAATAGGAGAAAATGCCTTTAGTCTTAGTCTTATATATCTAAGACTATATCTAATATCTAATTTGTGTCTAGGAGACATAAAAGGTAAAATATGGGATCTCTTCTTGGATTTTGTTTTCCTACGGGTGGTACCGTTGTACTGTAGGCAGACGATGTACAATATCTTCTGAAATAATTTGAAATTGAACTTTAAGTCTTCACACGTTCATCTGTTTTATTTAACAGCATATGATCTAATACAGCCTTTGGTAATGATGACCAAACGTTTCATCAATAAGCTTCCTGCACCTTTCTGCACACGCTTTTGTATTAGTGTACTTGTGAGAACTTTCCATTGACTAGGTTTATTCTTTCCCTCACCTAAACCTAATGCTAGTTTTAATCGTGAGGACCAGCAAATTGTCCTCACTTTTGCAGGATTTTTCTCATCTCTCCTTGTGAGGACATTTGATTTTCATATGGATAGAAACTCAACACAAGAAAAGAAAATATGGCTTTTAATTTCTGGTTTCTGAGAGACATTGATTTTGCCGACCGCCTTCACGTGTATCACACAAAACTCTTATATATATCACAGCATTCACTCCTCGTTTTGAGGCCAAATTCTTCCCATTTGACTTGTCAAAATAAATCTCTCTTTAGCTAGAGCTGTCTTCCAAGCCAATATATGGGAAGCCACATTATTTAGCATTGGAAACAGGACAAAAAAAAGCAGGAAGGGCCAATAAGTCTTTTTCTAAGCTTAGGAGGACACCTTGTGGTGAGCTGTGAGCTGAGGAGAAACCTACATTTAAGGTTAACCAGAATCTGTACATACTGCATGTACAGCCCGTACTTTTTGCAGTACATTTGCATATCCTGTATATATGGTAAATTCAAATACTCTTCTTATTCTTATACTGTCTTAAATTTTCCATAGATCTTGAGATTTTGATCATTTCTTACTTATTTCATACTGTATTTCACATCCTTGATATAGTTTCGTATGTTCTTCATTCTTTTTTTCTTTATCTCAGTATGCTGATGCTGTTATTTAGCACATTTTCAACATGCTGTAGTTCAATTGATTCATATGTTCATTCATACATTTCCACGGGTTCTTGTGTGGAAATTGTCGATTGCTTAAATGCCCCCATGTTTGCTTTATTTCTTATTTATATCCCTTTTTAAAAATGTTCCATCATTTTTTTTTATTCTATTTTACAAATATAATTTAACTTGGAATGTGAGAACTTTATTGAACACACAGCAAAAAAAAAAACATCACAAAAACAGTTTAACATTATTTTGTTCATTTCAAATTATATTATAAATATAATTTTTTGTATAACAAAAGATTTTCACATTGCACCCGTATCAAAGAAAACAGCACAAAACATGAATGAATGTATGAATGAATAAATGTAATAGCATAGTCTGTCAAGCAAGTACTTTTTTATTCTATGATAGTTCACTGCATCTCTCTTCTCTCTGCAAGTATTGTGTGATATTGCCTCATGCACTTGAAAGGCCTACGACTGCTAGGAGAGATACCGAGAGGTTTCACACACACTTACGCACGCACACACGCACACACGCACACACACACACACACGCACACCACTGGCTGGGAGATGAGATAGGCAACTTGTGTTGTCTGTTGACTGCCAGAGCTTGATATCACTCCTTTCAGCTCCGTGGATCACAGTGCACAAATGTCGTACAGGCAAGAAAGGAGATATTTCAAGATATTATACGGTGACAAATTTATTTTTTTTCAACCCCACATTTTCCTCATTGTATGACTATTTCCACAAATTGCCTCAATCGCGGCTCCCAGATCTAATGAGAAAGCACTGATGTCAGATACCCTGCTGGTCAGCTGTCAGTCAAAGCCTCTGCCTGCCTTGATGTGCTGCCTTCCAGTGGTGGATGCTGGGAAGTGACTTTTGACTGCAATGCAGCCAAAAAAAGGGGTGGAATCTGCAATTATGGGGCAGGGCACAGAATAGAGAGGCGGGGCAGAGTGTATTTTATTCTACATCTTTTTCTCTCTCTGTCTGTCTCTTGATCCCGCCCTCTCCTTATTCTTTGTCTATTCTGCCTCTGACACAATAACAGATCATTTGGACAGTTGTAGCAAGGCACTAACATGTTATAATGAATAAGAGCATGCTTTTGAAAAACACTCCAAAGGCAGAAATGAGTGATACTACATAATTGGTTTATTTGGCTGCAATTTACCTGATGTAGAATTTTTCCTGACATTGACATCTATTATTAAAAAGGACCTGAATTTCACACACATTGATCAATTGAGAACAAAATTCCCATGAAGTCGTGCCGTTACCCAACAACTATTTATTGTTGCGTCAACAGGTGATTGTTTGTTCGCAAAAATACAGCCGAGAGAAGAGAAAGAGGGGTTGGGGGTGGGGGGGAAGCCAGTAGATGTACTATGTTTCTCAGAGCGGGGGGGGACCTAAACCAAAACCTGAGGATGAATCACATTGGCTGCTCAAAAGTCAGTGAGTGTCACCAGGGGATGAGAATTAAAAAGTCAAACTCAGTAAATCGACGCGGTGGAGGATCTTGAAGCCATGCAGTGAACAGAATATTGCCTTCATCAAATAACAATCGCACATGCTTTTTTTTCAAAAATCAAACATGCATTGGGTATTTCAGTGGGGTAAAGAAGTGTAAATACTCGACATTTTTAGCAATACAAATTTTCTAAATGTTTTGCGACATTTGATCATGAATATTTCTAGAGCATGTTAAATACCAGCAATCCCTTTTATTCAGTTGATTGATTTTAAGCAAATGATAAAAAAAATAAAAACAGAATTAAAAAAAATAAAAACAAAACAGAATATTATAGTATGGTATCTGCCTTGATGCGTGTCACAAAAAACCACAAGCAAATTCAATCGCTACGACTAATTCAATGCGCGTTTTTGTAAACGGTCAATCGTTGCAAGCGCAAAAAACCTCAGTCATCGCAAGGCTGTGAGTGCAGTTCGGATCACAGTGGTCACGGACAAGTTCAGCATCTCCTCTAAAAGCCACCTCGCTAAGGCTTGTGACAATAGTTTTAGTCGCCCATTTGGAAACTTTTTTTTTGGAAAGGTTTGATTATCCTCTTGGAACAAACTACATAGTTAGAAAAGAACTACCAAAATCATGCAACTACCATTTTCACTTTTTCGAAAAAACAAAAACCCGGTCGGTGCTCTTGATTTGTGTCAGTGCTGGTTTGGGGGAGGCTGGTGAGGTCAGTTTTTGGGCATTTTTTTAGGCACTGCCGTCCTGCTTCAGCCGCTGACTGCGAGCCTTGTAGACCTCGATCAGTAAATCTTTGACGTATTGGATCTCTCGCTCCACCGACTCCGCCTTGTCACGAAGCTCCCGGTTTTGTCCCTCGAGGCCATGAAGCTCCTCCTCCAGACAGTCCAGCTCCGCCCTCTTACGCAGTCTGTACCTGCAACGGGAACGAATGCGGACCGTTTGGTTTTAGTTTTTTTGCTGCCTTGCATTTTTCGTTACAGTAGCAGGCGAGCGTGACCCTTGTGTTATATCAAATGCATTACTCACACAGTGCAGCCCTAGAAACCCCCTGCCCCGAGGTCAGGCAATTTATCATTTCATTTAATTAGTGAAGGAACAGGATCTATTTTTACCCTCATGCAACCATTTCCCAACCTAGTCCTCCTCTATCGGAGCATTTTGGAGATTTTTTTGGATGTGTATCCTATTTAAAACAAATGAATTAAACACACACACACACAGACTAAACACCAGGCGAGCTCACAGAAATGGTTAGGTGGGGCTGGATTTGGCAGGCAGTATGGGACTTTCCATAGCCTCCTACACTCTGCAGGACATTACATTTGATGCACTATGAACATGACCTCACTCCAAATACAGACATCTATAGCTTCTGTGGCAATCCTAATCATCGAAAAGTCCCAAATATTACGAAACAAACAACACCCGCAATCTGTGTGACCATTACAAATCTCAAGGAAATGTGTCATCAACTGATGCTTAAGGCATAAACAACATTAAAGCGACATTATGATTTCAATTCAATTGAAGAATATGGGTATTATAATTCACCTCAATCTTTCCTCATTTTTTGGACATTTGTAACACTTGACCTAAAGAAATCAATTGGTTGGATTAAGAAATATCTTCCATGAAATGTCAACGTCAATGAAAAACTTGAGATCTCATTCATGAGAGCCTTTGTAAGATGTTTTTATTAAGTAAAGACCTTAGTATGTTGTTTAAGAAGAAGGAAAGAGGAAGAGAGAAAGGGGGGGGAGAGAGCTGGAAAGAAGTAAGTAAGCCAGTCGGTTACCTGTGTGCAGCAGTCTTGTTCTGGTCCCTCTTCTTCTGCTTCCTCTCTCCTCCACCGCCCTCCAGAGGAGCAGCACCCACCACCAGAGCTGGCTTGAGGGAGCACAGTTCATCTTTTAGCCTCTGGGTGGGGCGGTGGATGGAGGCGCCCACCAGCGGCCCCTCGCCCTCCCCTCTGGACAGACATTCGTAGCTTTGGTCTGCAAGGCATTCTGGATAGAGGTAGTGGCCATGTTGGGGCTCTACGGCTTGTGCTTGTGAGGGCTGATCTAGGTCACCTATAAAGCTATGGTAAGGCTCTGAGCTGGCCATGGACTGGTGGAAGTAGCCGTCGCCGGCCACCATTGTCTCTTGGGGAACACTTCCGGAGAGTCCTCCGTCTTTGCTGCAGTGCAGGACCTCGAGCCCCGAACTGTCGTAACTTCCGCCGACCTTCATGTTGTGCATCAACTGTCCTTCTCGCTTGTGGTGGCCATCGTAGGAGCCACCGAGGCAAAAGCCCCGAGCAATCTCTTCGCTGCAAAACATTCCTTCCGTAAAACAATAGCTCTCCTCTTCCTTCAACGATAAAGCACATTCTCGGACCTTCTTCACGTTACCAAGGCTGTTCTTGCCAACTGTCTTCAGTGTGGAATAGTGGTTCACAGACAACTCCGCGCTTCCTGAGTAGCTTCCCCTGGAGCCCCACGTATCAAGTCCAACTTCCTCCCCTACTTTCACAGCATCACTAATTATTCTTCGCCCGTTGTTGTGGTGGTAGCGGTGATGGTAGTTGTACGGGGCAGGTCGTGCTATTTTGGTTCTGCCGATGGGACCACCACAGAAGCTCGCCAGGTCCAGTTCCCCTGTTGCCAAGGTAACAACCACAGGGCTGGTTTCTGATTGGCTGGTCCCGTACGAGGCATAGGGTAACTGGTAATAAGACTGGGTGCCCATGGCTTGGGCACCCTTGTCACATTTTGAGGGTTTTTCCAACTTGGTTGTTGTGGATGTGGACTCGGAGCGGAAGTAGTCCTCCAGCTGAGCCAGCTCCTCCTGCAGTAGAGAGGTCATGACCTCCAGATCTGAGGGCACCTTGACATCCTGTTCTAATGGCGAGGGTGGAAGGGAAGAGCTCGGGGAGGACTCAGACGTCGACACAAACGAAGACAAATCAACTTTTTCCGTCATCCAATCCGTGTGACCATCACCTACAAAAATAAAAATAAAAAAAAAATAATTAATGGAGTGATCCATTTTTTTTCATTCAGGTGCATATATACTATGATGGAAATATGAAGTAATGATTCAGGAAAAAAATATTTAATCTCACAAGCTTGAGACGATAACTGTAAAAAAAAAAAAAAAACCTAGCAAGTTATAATTAAATATTAAGTCCAAAATATCCAAATGCACAACTAACCGATCATCTGAAAATGATTGAACAGCATCGTCTGCATTCGATAAATATCCACTTAGCTGTACTCACTGTACGACATTAGCCCCGTGCTGCACTGCGGCTCCGACCTCGGGATCTGGAAAAATAAAAAAGCGTCTTGCTGTAACTCACCAATTAAGTGCTGCCTCTCTGCTGGCTCCGCCCCTGTCTCAAGCCGTGATTGGCTGTGGCTATCCCGTCGGAGAGGGGGGACACCGAGGTCGCCTGTGGAAATGGGAGGATTTTTCCTGCGAAGGATCGATGCCGCCATCGTGTCGTCTACTTCGGTCGAAATGTTGAAAAGCCCAAACTGTGCAATGGTTTGAGGAAAGAGTTGTTGAAAGACCTGAAGACCTGTTGAGAAATGGGAAAAATTGGAAAAATAAATAAACTTGACAATTTGGAAATTTGCCTCAAAGCAACCCCCATTCAAGGCTCCAAAACAGTAAATAATAACCAAAATATTTTTTTAAATAATATAAGATTCTTGAAAAAACATACTCCTTAAGTGAATATTGTGAAGGTTTGCTGTCAGTACTTCACTTCACTATACACCTGTCTAGTCACCTGTCACCTCATACTTTCAAACCATTATGAATTTCTGTCAAAACAATAGCATTATCATTCAATAGTCCCCAAAACAGTAACTTCACATACCTTGAGATACAATAAACCATGAAAAAAATAGTAAACAAAAATGATTAATTGCAAACATAACACAGGTGTGGAAAGTTTGTTTTCAATATGTAATCTCTACCATAAAACATATATTAGTCACTCAATTAAAAATTATCAAGCTGCATAAGTGAAATAAACACAGTATTTATTTCCCCAAAAGTTTGTTACTGTAAAACAGCCCTGTAAATGGCATCAATAAACAATAAGTGATAAGCTTTCCACTGCAGTTTGAACAGTGTCTAAACTGGCTGGTGAACTAAAGGCAGAAATAATTCCCTGAACTTTCGGCTGTTCCCCCAAAGGTAAAGCGACTTCACTTACCCCATAGTTTCTGAATAGCCTTGTGAAGTGCGCTGCAAACGCAAAGCACACGAACCCTACTGATGACGAGGACGATAGTCACAATTTAAAAAGGCATCTTTTCCTTTTGGAAGTCAAGGACTCTACATGAAGTGCTATTTAGACGAATACACTTGCAGACAGAAAGTTTTTAAATCCGCTACTTCTTCTGCAACTCCTAATGCCCAGACCGGATCACAGCAGACAAATTAATCCGCAGTTTACAGAGTTCACCCGGTCGTTACGTCATGAACCAGGGGACTTTCCCATTATCTAGAGACTAGCAACTGTTTTATAACTAGTCAGACCGTATTCCCTTTTCCTATTTTATTTCATTTTTTAAAATACAATATACATTCTTTAATTGTAAACTTTAATTGTAATTTATCTTACTTGTAATATATGTAATTATGTTATTTTATTAATTTTAAATTATTAATTAATTCTAAAATCTTTATTTTATTTAATAAAATAATAAAATAATATTATATATTTTCCCTTTTTTTGACCGTGTATTTTATTTTTTAACCCCCTTGCTTTAGTTTTATGTTGTGAAAACTAAATACCTTTATTATGAATTCTAATACCTAAAATGTAAGTATTAGTATTTAATGAAGAGTAGTGTAAAAAAAATCTGTGTTAGTACAACATGGAAATGGACTCAGCCTTGCCCACATACTCGAAATAATGTTTTTGAGTTTCTACGACCGAGTCAGACTCGGTATAATTTGTAGAAAGTGTATTTAAGATATAATTATACGTCTAAATTTGCAACCCAAGTCAGACAGTATTGATGGATACGCACAGCAGACAGCGGAGCAGGCACTACTTTCTGTTGCGCCGCAGTGGAAGGACACAGCGTTGCATTCGGAAGGTGTAACTTTAGTTGCAGCCCTGTTGCATCAGATCCGCAGGGGATTCGCTGAATGCTGTAACAATGTGGCCACACCATTGGTTTATCTGGGGAGGTTTTCTGTTTCTATTGGCCTGCTATCAGTCTTCAGATGATTGTTAGTCATTATACTGTAGGTCCAAACTGGGACTTTTGCACTGTACATGATAATAAGTGATGTGAATAAAGTTGAAAATGATTTATACTTTCAGAAATGCATTTATTTCGGCTTTCCTCCCTTTAAAAGAGCTTATCCTCTTACAGCTTACAGGCTAATACCACTTGTTATGATCTACACTATGAATTTATGTCATTTAGGTTTATGTCAGTCTAAAAACTCTAATCTAACACTAAGAATAGAGTTTATCCACCTTTTTAGGTTGACATAAATCTATACGACATAAATGAGGTAGGATCGACCTGATGCGAGTCACGATATGATATGATGATGGGGTCTTTCAAAGGTGGAAAACATAAATTAATGTTGTTGTGAAAATATCATTGATTTCTGTTTCTATTGGTGGTTATTTGCCTTATGATGCTCACCGACTGGAGGTCAGAGTTCACCCTCCTTTTTATGTGTCGCTACATCCCTGTCTGGTACAGCGCTGTAAAAATTCATATGATGTCAAAGTTTCAAATGAACTTCATCATCAATAGAATAATTATAGAATTATCGAAGAAGAAGGGATGTTATTTTCTGTACATGTTTTACTGGATCTGTGTACAGGTGCATTTGGATGTCAAATTGCTCCCAATGGTCAGGCCAGCACCTTGCATGGTAGCTCACTGCCATTGGTGTGTGAGTGTGTGTGTGAATGGGTGGATGAGAGGCATACCTTGTAAAGCGCTTTGGATAAAAGCGCTATATAAATGCAGCCATTTACTATTTACCATTTATGTGTGTGTGTGTGTGTGTGTGTGTGTGTACCTGTAATTCTGGACTATTTTGAGATAATGCTGAATTTAAGTGACACAAACACAAGTTCTGGCAGGCACACCCACACCCACACACACACACACACACACACACACCCCACACACACACATACTCCCACTTTACAGTTTCACCTGTCACTTCATACTTCTTTGAATTTCTGTCATAGCAATATAATTACCATTCAAATAGGAACTTCAGATACCATCAGGCACAACGAACCATGAAAAAAAAAAATAGTACACAATAATACCACAAAAATGAGCTGTGGATAGTTAGTTTCAAAATGTAATCTATTACTTCTAGTTACTTTTAGATGGCTTTCCATCAAAAACAATCTATAGAATATTAAGTAAAACAGATAATTTAGTCAAGGTTACAGACGTTAACGTTCCTACTGTTCTCTATGGAAATGAAATGTGTGTGTGTGCATAAATTTGCAACTGAGCCAGTTTCCCCCTTGATACAGGTGTCCGAGCCCTCCAACAAGTAATCATCCCATTTCAGTAGCCCTATACCTGTAATCTGATGACATTTGTCTGTCATCAGATTCACCCAGTCCACTCCAGTGGGTTAATCCCTCACTCCCCCAGCCCTTCTGCGTGTGTTCCTTCTCATTTACTTTCAAAGGGCTGGGGGAATAAGGGCCAGTGTGGCAGGAGGACGTGTGGAGGACGCCGGTTTGTCCCGTTGCCCTCATTAGTAAAACCACTACGGCGCTTTCTCCCTGACTGGAGTTGCTCTGCCTATCCTCCTCTCCTTCCCTGAGAAACCAAAAGCTGATTGAAGCAGCCAGGTCTTCCTGTTGCTATAGTAATAGGCAACACTCTCTCACCCCTCTCAAAAAACATGTTTTTTGGCATCCCTGTTGCCATGGGTTTCGAGCCTCCCCCTCGTCTCCCTATCCCCCCCCCCATTGTTTACAGTGTTCCTACTATTATTTTGCAGACGGTGCAGTTTTTGTCTTATTATTATTATGCACGATGCACCTCTTTAGTCGCTTTTTGAATTTGTAATCATCCCCTGGTTGTGAAGGATAGGAAAAGTTGAGGTATGCGCATAGCCAAGCATGTGTCTAATCTCTTAACTAGCAAATTAGTTATTCAATTCGCTGATTAAATTCATAAACATCAACCGCTCTTTTTCTTTTTCTTCTTCCATTACAACGTTGTTTTGGACAGGCCCAGAAGTGTGTCTGATGAAATTCAAACAATTAGAGTAATTACTCCATAAATAAATAGAAAACAGTGGCACAACATGAATACACCAACCACAATTTACAGTAGGAATACAGTTAAATACACATTTCACTTTATTTTTGCATCTACTCAAAGTCCCACGTTCATTAATTGCTGCTGTAAAGAAATATTTCATTCATCAAATATTATTTATACACCTGCAAACAAAAGAAATCTAAAAAATGACGTTGGGGGCAACAATAACATACTATATAATATGAATCTGACATATACTGTATGTAGGTGGGATGTTAAATACTCCCATGTGCCTGTACAGTAGAGACCATAGGATTTCAGTGCTGGGTGCAATATTGAATCAACTCTTAATTCCATGAACTCGCATTGGTTTTTCTCTATTGCGGCAAAAAGGATTGCCTGCTCTTTGTGCAGTATTGCCCTCCATCTGTCCGTTGTTACTGTACAGACATACAGGAGCCCTCGCTCCAGCAGTGCATCGCGGGATGGGAAGAGCCTCCTTCAAACAGCCGGGCGGCCATGCACTTTTCTACCATTGGCACATTGGTATCGGTTACACCACAATTTCATCACCGGCAGCTCCCCGTGAATCCTGCTTACATTAACTTTTTACAGGGATTGGCAACACAGAAGCAGAGACGCATGGCGCTGCCAACGCTTGGACCTCTTTGGGTTTCACGTGCTGTTTAGCGTTAGGCTAAAACGCGTTGTTGTCTTGTTGATGAAATGTTGTGTATGAACCAATTGTATAAATTGTGAATACCCCCCGCCAAAAAAAAAAAACAATAGGACGGGGAGACTTCAAAGTGGAGGATCGTGCAGCGTGGCGTATTGTTTTGATAAGTGTTCCTTGGGGAAGATGTGTAAAGAGCATGTCACTTTCTCCTCTCATCTCTCCGATAGGGAGCTGGGGGAGGGGGGGGGGGGGGGGGGGGGGAGGGGAGGTGGTGTCAAACCAGCCGTAATTACAGCGCCGAGCTAACAATGCTGAGCGTCTAGTTCGTATTCAACCGGCATCCCCAAGCACGCGCGCGCGCCGTAGAAATACAAACGAACCAATTTGAACGTGAACATAAATGAACACGTTACACCCTGAGATGGTGATAATACTCCCGGCGCTCAGGGACCCGGCACACAGAAAGAACATCAAATGTAGACAGTTTAATCCAAATCCCGCGATGCAGAGGTTTGTTTTCATCACTGTTAATTGTGATGTTATTAATTGTACTGTGTGTGACGCAAAGGCACAATGTGAAATATCCTGTGTGTACATTTCCATTTTACAAATCTGAATCTGAAACTTGAATTAATAATGTTACAGTGTCTCTGCTCACAAATACAAATTGAATAAGAACATCAATTAATTTACCCATTACCTTTACCATGAACATCTTTTATGTACAATTAGCATAAATTCAGATTGTTCCCATTTCCAAATTTGCTTTGGTTTGGCTAATGTAAATTTTTTCTTTCATGCATTTGAAGATTGCAAACCAAATGTCATATAAATCACCTCCTCAAAATAGACAACAGAGGCAGACACAATACCACACACACCGCAATACAAATGGACGTATTGTGTTTAAGTGATTTTTCAAAATACGATTTTCCTCCCCAAAAAAGCGACCTCATCCCCTGCATTTATACACTCGACTGTACGCTTGTACTCTGCCGTTTTATTTTTCACCATCTTGACATTGAATTCTCCATCGCCATGCGCATGAGGGATTCAATAGTCGACACAAGCTTTTCCACTTTTGGTTCAAACAGCTGCTCGGTGACTGTCTGTCTGCATGAAATGACAGTGGCCAGGCTGCTCTGAAATGGGATTCCTCTCTCTCCTAAACCTTCAACACCAATAGGAGTTCATCTCTCCTGTAGCGACTACTTGGGATAGAATCTACTGGCTTGACTTCATGCTTTTATTCAAAATCAGATGTGGTCATCCACCTCTGATGTGATGCAGTTTGATTTATTACATATTTGTTGTATAATTCATCAATAGGACACTGGTTGTCTATGGGAAGCCCTTAACCTGACCTGATTCTATGAGACATTTTGATCAGATTCCACACAAGTATGCATGAATACGTTTTATTGTTAATATGATCTTGAGTTTCAGTGGAGAGATTTTGTGTCCCATGATGGTGTGAATGCTGTCAGACAATCAGAGGATTTTCCACCCTGACGAAAGTAACATTCTAGGGGAAACACTGTATCCAATGTTTCGGGGGGGTTGCGCATGAAAATGGTCAAATGTAAAGATACTGTATATCGGCACAAAATATCAGCTGCAATACAAAAAATATCATTATCAGTATCAGCCTTCAAAAAACAGTTGAACCCTACTGATGGCTACGAGCTGAGGAACTTCATGGACTGAGGAAAAAAATATAGTATTAGATATAGGACAACACTTTCTCAATGGTCGGAGTGTTGATTTATCTTATGAGAGCCAGATTAGTAGCGTGTCACTCTACGCTACTACTCTACAGGACAGGACAGGACAGGACAGGACAGGACAGGACAGGACAGGATAAAACAGGACAGGACAGGACAGGACAGGACAGGATAAAACAGGACAGGATAAAACAGGACAGGACAGGACAAGACAGGACAGGACAGGACAGGACAGGACAGGATAAAACAGGACAGGACAGGACAGGACAGGACAGGACAAGACAGGACAGGGTAAGATAGGACAGGACAGGACCGAGTGAGTTTACATCTACAAAAACCCACATTACTAGATTACTGTTGTCTTTCTCAGGGTGTTCCACCACGGTCTCTCATAACAATATTGGCTGGGGGAGAGTGTACCAACCATCCAGCGATTTCAAGTCATCGTGGTCTCATTACAGCAGGCTGTTGGTAATCCGCTGCCTTTGATCTGGGAGCTAAAGGGAGCTGTGTTTTACAGTAGTTCAAACAATGTTCTCCCTGCTCCCTCAGCACCTCCACCAGGAGCCCTATGGTGAGAGTGTGTGTGTGTGTGTGTGTGTGTGTGTGTGTGTGTGTGTGTGGCAGTGAGAGAGAGAACGCGACAGAGGTAGAGGTTTGTTGGTGGCGTGTCAGTCAATTTGAGGTTAACCCGAAGGAGATTCAGCCGACACTGACGTGGGATGAGGGGCGCTATAGCAACGCTATATTGATAAAGGAAAACACACTGTTAAAAAAACTATTGGTGATGTACCTTGCATTTATTGGCCCATTTCGATGTGACGTCACAATGGGATATTTCCAGCTATCAGAAATGCCCTTCAGGATCAAAGAGCAACCGACGTTCAACAATCATACAGGGAGAAATCCATTATAGAAGAGGAAGCAACACCAATTTCGCTGCCTCAGTAGACCAGAATGCAAGATGTGTTGTGGTTTGAGTAATGGGGCACAGCCGTCATCATCAACACGCCCCAAGGCTAGCTAGCTATACGCCCATACACCCACCTCACGCACCTTTTCTGGGGGTTGTCGAAAGGCATTCTGGGAAATGTAGGAAATCACTAACTGAAGTAGACGAAAGTAGGCACACAAAAAACATCATCACAAAATAACTGCTGGAATGCATTTAACATCTTAGACTGATGTGATCTAACGGTGTACGAGTAACCAAGGGTGGATGTTTCCTTTAAGTATCAGTCCATAGCCAGCCAAGGCAAGCTGAAGCTAACTCAGCTAGGACTCTGTAGCACCCATGGGACTCCTGAAACCAACCAAGGCGGTACGTACAACCCCCCTGGAAACCACAGAGCCACGAAAACCAAGGAAACCAAAGGCAGAGAGCGCACTCTGAAGCTCAACATATCCCTGAGTAGCCTGTTCTAGCTCTGCACACACACACACACACACACACACACACACACACACACACACCACCCCTGGATTTTGTTATACCAATATGGGAATCATACTCTCTCATAGACTCACTGACAACAATTCTCTGGGATTGTGCTCATCGCTGGCTCATGTACCGATGCTGTGGGCTTCTGTTTGTCCCTGATCTTCAACATTTTGGTAGAAGTGTGGATTCCAATAAAGGCTTGTTAAACAACAGATTTCATTCTCCGACTCAAGAGGGCCCCGCATGGCCCAGAGGCGTAAGCTGCTCCTTTGAAAATCTAAATCCCCCGTGCAGCATCTGACTTCCCCTTTGTTATTCACTGGTGGTTTGTTCCTTCACTTGCACTGTTTTTCCATGTACACTATCTCTTTGGAGAGATTCCACTGGATTGTATAGTGGGGGGAGGGGTTAGGGGGGGGGTTTAAAAGTTCATTTCATTGAGATCATCAAGCCTCAGCTAAATGAATATTGGGCCGTTTTTATACAATCTTTTTTTGCAGGACCAAAGGGTTCTCACACTGTTTTAATAAAGAATTCATCAGCCAAAGATGGAGCAGCCAGATATCACGAGCCCCTCCCTAGAATAAGCGATAAGACATGAAATGCTAGTCTCCTCACAAGCCTAATGTCTGCTGCCCTCTCCTGCCTATTGCTGTAAATACACAGCTGTCCATTTGAAATGGATTGGATAGTATGCTGCCCTACAAAGACAAAGACCAGTACCTGAGAAAAATGACTGTATCTTTTACTAATCATGACTTTTGATGGTTAAAAAAACACAAAAGTACTTGCTGCTGTTTGCCCTTGTAGAGTATTATGGTTATCCTACCCTACCACATATATGGGCTTTTGAAGGCCAACGCTGATACCAAATACATTTGAAGCTGCTGATATTTTGTGCCGATATTCAATATTTTTGTGACCATTTTCATGGCTAAAATATGCCCCGAATTACAAGTATTACAAAATGTTATTCTCGAAAGTAGGAAAGCCTCTGAAACAGCATTTAGACCGCGGGACACTAAAACTCTCCATCGAAAGCCAGACCAATGAATTTCTTTGAGGTTCTTTTAAGGTTAGCAGCTCCTTGTGGCAGGGTGAGGCAGGTTTCATTACAGGTTTTACAGACTGACATCCCTGAAGCTGTTGAATAAAATCCTCCCCTCACACCACACTGGAATGATTTCAGACAGCTGATATATAAAAAACCCCTAATAATAATAATAATAATAATAAAGGCCAATACCAACCGGATATGTACAGCAGCTTGATTTCTGTCCTTTCTTAAGAACGAAACACTGTTCATGGACTCTGAAGACATGTGATCTGTATGATGTCAACAGGCCACTTTCAGGCATTTTATATGCCGGAGTCACAGGAATTTTCTTATCTCAGTATTGCTAACAAACAACAGCTGGGAATCTCTGATCTAAACCCTTAGGAAGTGCAGTACTTTGGATAAATCCAACACCGGAATAGAACAGTGCAGCATATCCACGGAGGAAAAGACAGCGTTGTAATGTCTGTGCCAGTCAGTCATATTTCTTGAGTGATTTTTTTATTTGAGCAGCAGAGATCAAAGGCCAGGGTAGACATGAAAGAAGGGCCTGGTGCGACGTCACCTTCTCATCTCCGGCGTCGGCATACAGACGCTACGGCACTTAATTGGAGGATCGTGTGTGTGCATGTGTAAGTGAGGATGGAGAGACAGAGCTTGTGTGTGACAGAGAAAGAAAGAATAAATGTGAGGAATGTGACGCTGTTTAGTGGAAAGACAATTAAGAACGAAACGTTGGTAACTGCAACTGTCTTTCCCCCCAAACTGACCAACAAGTAATTCTGGCTCTCAGCATTGAATGAAAACCTTGAAACAATTCACCGGGCAACCCCGCTTCCTATAACCGGCGACTCAAACACAAATCCAGGTTTTACAAGCTGAAAAAGGTGGCGGGAGCATCTACATTTCAGAAAGGAATTTCTCCATGAGTCTTTGGGTAGATACTGGTCCTCTGGGCCCGGAGAACCCTGCTGGTTCTCTACCCTGCCAGGTAGTTAATTGCCTTCACCTTGTGTCCCAGGCCTAAATCGGTCCCTGATTAGACGGCTGCGATGAAAACCAGTGGGGCTCTGGGCCCAGGGGACCCGGGGTTGAGAACCGCTGCTGAGCTGCTTAATCTGTATTCTGTTTTCAATCCGCTCAGTCCTCACCGAGGAGCGAACAGAGGGAGTGCCCGGGAGGGTTCTCACGGAGAAGCTTTTTGATATCCTGTGGGAAATTCCCCTCGTGTTTACCCTCTTATGCCTCGGAGGAAGTGCATCTCCGTTGCCCTCAACACACCACGGCCTGCAGTGCCCCATTCCCTTCCATTGTGTGCTTATACCCTGCTGGCCATCAGCACCGTCTCCAAGAAAATGGCGATGACGACGATGGTGACAAGTGACAAAGACTGTCTTGCCATCCTAGAGCAGGATTTTTAGAACATAAACCATGGACCCCCATTTGATAAGGTTTTGGACACCCATATAAAAAGTACACTGTGTGTGGCGAGATAATATCAGTGATATCAGTAATAAAGCGGTTCCACAAAGCCGAATTCAAGTTACCGTGATCTGGCTAAGCCAGGTTCAAGCAATCCAGATAATTGCGTGTGCACTGCTTTCTTAAGCAGCCCGAGAGGTCGATCATGGATCCGATCGATTCACCATGTACAAAAAAGACCCCAAAGACAGAGCGGCAATGTTCACCGCCACTGAGCAGCGACTTTTGGTGGAATTATATGAAGAATTTTCAAAAAAGAGAAATACGACTGCCATAAAGGGAGGGAATTGTATTGTATTAAAAACGAACAACGTTGATAGACCTTATTAAATATCATGTGTTCCAACATTATTAAAGAACTGAAAAGCTGTGCTAAAAATATTATACATGAAACCATGCCATATATGAAACCTCAAGACTGTAAATGTACCACTTGAAAAGAATGCACACAATCTGTGGGACTGTGAGAGCTGTGCTGTTTTCTATGTGGCATTACTAATCTGCAGATCTAATGAATGCTTTCACCTGAGGACCTACCGCTCAAACACATGTTGGTCTGGGTAAACCAGCGGGTCTGATCTGACCCTGAAAGTTCTTTCTCTTTGGAAAGCCCTGCGTACAATCCTAACTCCCTCATCCACAACCACGACCTCATCTATGAATGGACAGGCCATGATGGACATAGGATGAGACATGGGTCTTCCTCTGCGTTACATAAACCCTGATGTGAATAAAAGTGACAGTAAATCCCATAGAGCAACAGTTAATGCATCTCCTAGCAACCGTGGAAACATTTATTAACATATATACATATATGTTAACAAGACACTTTCTTATTTCAAAGAATTTTCTAAATAAAAATAATTTAGAAAATAAAATAATACTGTGTCATCAAATAATTCTTTCTATAAGTTGTAACCGTTTTCTAAAAGCAATACGGCACTTGAAGTCTTGCTGTATCACTCATGGTTAAATGCTCTGAACCGTGACTGTATCCTACATCCTACATACAGCCTACATCGTTATATATTTTTTATTTTCTATTAACGTTACATTTTACTGATAGTGTAGGGTATAGGGTTATAGCGTTGAATGTTAGGATGGCGGAACTTTGTTTGAAAAACCTAGTTTCGAAGCATAAATTGCCACAGCAATTCAGCTTGAACTATGCTGAGCTTGCTTTGTGGAACCGAATACACCTGAAAATGAGCCAGACTAAGTGAAATAAGCCTGGTTAAGGTGGTAAACTCACTTTGTGGAACACCCCTCTGGATGAACAGAACAGTCATTGTTGTGCATTCTCCAGGCGGGATCATTTCTAGTGAATTAGGTTACAGTGAAATTAACGTACTCCTCATTTTGCAGGAACCCAGTACTTTTTGGGCCCGTCTCAAAGGAAATGCCTCATCTCTGCTGTCCTCAATACACAAGCACTGCATGGCCGGTTGTTGTCCATTACAAAAGGAATGGACAACGGGTCCAGTGGATTTGGATCATCATGACATGGCCCATCCCAATAACTCTTTTCCTTATCTCTTACCCCCTTTGTGGTGTTTGCACTTTCTCAAAATCCTCCTGAGAAGGGAAGGGTGGACTCTCTTTTTGGCAGCCGACAGGGCAGTGCAGTTTCAAATTTTGGGAAGTGGAACCTCTTTTGGGAATAGGGAGGAGGCTGCGAATGACCAACTGTGATTTTTTTTTTTTTTGGGTGGGTTGGGGAGGAGGGGGAGTGACTCACAGGCTGGGAAGGGGGTGGTTCGCGGTATATACAGCGACGTTGGAGCAACTTTTCTGCCCCACACAGCCCCACTCTCTCTCTCTCTCTGACGAACAGGGGGGGTTAGTTGAACAGAAGCGCGTGCGTCCAGCCAGGTCCGCTCGCGTCGTCCCTGCCGTTTGCTTTGAAGGTTGCTTTTTTTGTTGTTGTTGTTTGTTTTGTTTTGTTTTTTTGTCGCAGACATGGCACCTGTGCTCGACATATTTACTCTGATAATCGCGTCGGCGTTTCTGCAAACTGCGACGTCGGCCCTCAATGAAACGTAAGTACAACTTTTTTTTTTTTAAACAAAACAGACTTGGTATGAAAACCTTTCGTCAGATGTCCACCATCTGCGAGACAAGTTGACCACATGATGAAGTTACAAAAAAATGTTTGATTTCATGCAGTTTGTTTCCCGTAAGAGCAAAAAAAAAAAAAATCGGCATCGTCCGATTGATGGGGCAGAGAGGTTCAGTGGTTGGCCCAGGACACTGTTATGCAATCTGTAGTGGAGTCACCCCTCCCTCTCTCCCTCTCTCTCTCTCTCTCTCTCTCTCTCTCTCTCTCTCTCTCTCTCTCTCTCTCTCTCTCTCTCTCTCTCTCTCTGGCAAAGCCCCTTCATCTACTATCATTTACCACCACCACCTATTTTGACTAAATATTGGAGCACTGACTGATGACTGACAAGATATTATGTGATCAATGATTAGAGGTAGGTCACCAGAGGGAACATTCGTCCTGGATAGTCTTAAGATAAAGCTCCCAAATAAACTATCACACTTGAACTCCACACCGTGCCATGCCCAACAGATGCCTGTGTGTGTGTGTTTGCATACTGATCGGGTTGCGTGTTGATTTTTTAAAAATCCTGTCATATGTGCTGTCTGCCTTCTGATCATCGTCCTCCTAATCCCTTTTTATAGTTGACTGCTCAAGTGACCGTCAACGGCATCAGTATTCCCTGCAACTCCACCCAAAACTCAGTTAAAACGTGTCCTTTATTTCTCCTTGGCAGCAGCAGGCCATTGTGAGGTGCATGAGGACAGGTGGAATCGGTGGTGAAATCGATGTGGGATCATAAAGTTTACTAGTGTCCAGAGGTCCTTGAGAGGTTTTCAGGAGTTTCCCAGCAAGAGGAATAGTTTATAATAGTTTATAAATCAATTCACTAGAAATCATCCCAGTTAGAGAATGTATAAAAATGGCTCTTGTGATAATAGGTTTCACTCTCACCACTATTATCTCCCTGTGTACAGTGTAGCCAGCCATGCAATGCAATACTAAATCAACAACAACAATCTTCCCATATGGGTCCCTTAATCATCAAATTGTGTCTCTAATGTGGCTTTATTTGGGGGGGGTCCGTGACATAAAAACATTTTGGGAACCCCTGCTACAGACAGACGATTTGCTGATTCCCACGGCTATCCAGTCGCGTTGCGTATCCAGGAGCATCTCTGAAATGTCTTTCCACGTGTCTTCTCTCTACCTGCAGCATCTTTGCGGTGACGGTGAGCTCCCAGGTAACCGGCGGCAACCAAGAGACCCTGTGCGCCCAGATCCATGGACCTACAGAGCCGGTCTCTCTGGTCGTCTCTCTGGACGTAGAGTCTAACAGCACTCCCATACTGGAGGAGGCCATCACGCAGGACTTTTTCCGGTGCAGAACCTTCCAGGTCTGGCTCAATCGTTTGCACCCATATTTGGCAGAGTGAACTTGTAGTTTTCCTCATTTCTAATCAGATTTCCTGCCATTTTCCTTGTTTCTGGTGTTTCTGACCCTGAACCAGTGGTTCAATGCACTGACAAAGTCTCCAAGCACCATTGTACATTATGAATGCATTGCATAATATTAGTGTGATTGTGGATGAACGCTGGTGTGGTCATTCTGCTGTTCCCCTGGCCCTCCATTAAGCCAACAACAACACTCCTGACATCATCGTGTAACTATCTGTAACTAATGACTTGTTAAATTAGGTACTCTGGTTGCTGTCACACTGCTGCTCTGTGTTACGCAACTGCCGAGCCTTGCTCCGTATTGATTCTGAATGAACCGGGCGACCCCAATCAGTGCTCTGACAATAGCTTAGTTTCAATTCATTCCACAGTGTTTTGCCCCTCTGCAGCCAAGATCTGGCATTTCTCTATCTGCGACTAAACAAAGGCTTCTTTCTGCCAGAGGCCAGCTATGTACCTGCATTCCACTGAAAAACACCCCCACCCCCTACTTTCAGTCTCTCTCTCACACACACACACACACACACAAAACGCCCCTCGCAAATTTGGAAGTGGTTCCAGTCTCTGTTATGCAATAGCACTTGCATTAGCGAGTGAAAACATAAGTATGTTTGATAATTGCTGTCATTAACCTTCTGCCGCTACAGTGGTCTGTTGTTCCTCAACATCATTGAATTTGCTTCCACTGCTGATGTGCAGATGTTTCAGGCCTTTTGGTTGCCTTTAATCAATAGAAAATTAGCACAAGAGACATGGTGTTCACAGGTCTAGAGGAAGGTGAGACAGAATTACTTCCACTCAACTCAATTAACATGGGGACAACAGACAGAGGCAGAGAGGGAGATGTTGGGGATGAAAGGATCTATGTAAAATAGTACATGGATGAGTTTGTATAAAGGAACTGTTTCTGCTTGGAATGTAATGTAATGTCAGATGTAAGTAAGCACAGTGACCAGTTGCGGTCAGCCTGGTTCGGTTTGGCTTGGTTCAGCAGCATCAGGATGCAGAAAAATGGGGGCACAGATTGCAGCTCGGAAGGCAACGGTGAAACAAAATGGAACAAAAAGCGTGTCCTTGTTGGTGCTTCAGTAAAACATCCCATTGCCGACTATCAGGACACTTCTTTTTTATGGGATCAGATATTCAATATTCAATATTCAATCAATATTCACAAACAAACACAATACGATTCACAAATGTATTTTGCGATTTATATATAAATGACTCTGTTCGCAAATATATTTTTCAATGCACACACAAATATTTATCATTTTATATAAATGTAAAAAAAATCCACATATAAATAAAAGAAGGTTCACAAATAAATGTGTGTTCATAAATGTCTGTTTCCGATGCACACACAAATATGTCTCATTTTAAATAAATGTTTAAAAAAAATCCACAAGTACACATAGTTAAAAACAGTTGCAATGTTCATGTAAAACATATTTAAATTTTATATTTATTTACAGACTGTCAAATCTGTATTTACAAACTGTCAGACACGTGTGAAATTCATTACATTTGTGTGGATTTTTAAAGGTTCCCTGATGCGTTTATATTAACAAACACATTTTTTCTGAAGGACTTACTTTCTCTGTAGCCTATCAGACGTCTCTTTCCGTCGTTTCCATCTTATCATCACATAGCCGCTATGTGATAGTATTGAATCCTATGCTAGAAGCTATGTTTATGTGATTGGCTAAAATGGAAAGAGACGTTCCAGAGAAAGTCCTTTAGAAAAAATGCAAAATCTTAATTTATATTGTGGATTTTTTAAAACATTTTATTTAAAACAAGACATTTGTGTGTGCATCGGAAACAGACATTTGTGAACACACATATTTATTTGTGGACCTTCTTTTTTTATTTATATGTGTATTTTTTTTACATTAATATAAAATATAAATATTTGTGTGTGCATTAAAAAACAAATCGCGAAATACATTTGTGAATCTTATTGTGTTTGTTTGTGAATATTGAGAGTAATCTGATCCCGTACTTTTTTTTTGCTACATTTTGGTTTAGCGGGGTGAAATTCCCCCCGGTCCTTTCTAACAGATGTGTGTTGGGCGATATTGCAGGTCCCTACGGTGAGCTCTAGAACCGTGGCTACCATTAATGTCGTTGTCCAGGGCGAGAGGGACTCGATGAGCAAGAATACCAAAATTGTCATCAAGCCTCCCTCCTTCATCAACATCATCCAGACTGATAAACCTGTCTACAAACCTGGACAGACTGGTAAGTATCTAGTTTTAAAGCACCCTATTGAGCAGCGTGTAGCTCATTCTGAATCTTAATTTAATCTCTAAAATGTAGTCCACTAGGATATTTATTTGAAGTATTGTAGCTCCCTGCTGTGGAGTAGAATTCCTAATTCTGCTGCAGTCATACCAGCTACATTATTCAGTCTGCATTGCTTACCAATTCAGCAGTAATTTTCCAGTACTTTACGGTAGCTGCATAACCCTGAGCCATTTTGATGCATGACAGCTTCAGGAATTACGTCTATGTTCTATACACACAGTAAAATGAGGGCTCAAGGGTTCTCTGGTTAGGTTAGCGTTCTTGGCGTCATACAGTTCTATGTGTATAATTTTTAAACATGATGAAATTAATTGGTACTATACCTTGGTATATAATTATCAAAAACAAATGAGACCATTGGTCAAATATCAGCAGCCTATATCCTATATCCAGCCTATATCTCACACTAGTGCTTATTGATAGTGCTAGTGTTTCTCAAAATTAAGACTACATTTCCCATAAACCCATTGCTTCCTGCCCCCCCCCCCCGGTGTCTTTGTCTTTACTGAAGATCAACATGTTCAGCATGTTGATTCCTTCCAACATCTGCCATTGCCAGAAACTCTGAAAGCTTTAGCTCCGTTAGCACCGGAAGAACAGCGCCCTCTTCCTGTTTGGTGCCGTAAAGCAATCCAGCAGATTTCCCGCCAAATCCGACCCGGTGACGCACAATGTAAAATGCAGTTTTGAGGCTGTTTCTCAGCAATCATCTTGTTTGTTGATTTGTAATTATACTACTGTCTCAAAATTGATGTTTAAAATGCTAGAAGTAGCACCTTTAAATGGTTCTTTACAGCACCATAAGGATCCTATGTAGAACCATTTAGCATAGTGCGATACAGAGCCATTCCAAAAAGGTTCTTTATAGCACCATAAAGGTTTCTGCTATGGTACAAGCCTAAAGAACCATTTTCTAGAACCCTTTTTTGTTTAAAGTGATAACATTGTACATATTTGAATTCATGTATGTCAAGAGATATGTATAGTGCACTGTATGTGCCCTGGTGTCCTTTACCAAGTACATTTGTATATACTATTACACTCAATATGGTGTCAATAAATCTCTGCACCAGTGCTACCAAGACAAATTCATGTACATTTATTACATTTGGTGAATAATAATTACTTTATAATTTTTTATTAGTTCAGTTCCGGATCGTCTCTCTGGATGCCAATTTCATTCCTGTAAATCGCACGGTAAGTCCTTCAAAATTATATTATTTTAAAGTAGGATTGTCCAACCAATGAACTCTGTTATTTCTGCCATTCAGTCGCTAAATCTAAGAACGAGGTCTATTTTGGTTCAGGAGAGTGGAAGATGAAGGGAGGGCTGTTTGTTGATTTTGAGACAGCGTGGGTGTGAAACGCTGTGTGGAGGTGGCTTGACAAACATGCTGTCAGAGTTCATTTGGCACACAGTGCATTTGACCCAAGCATCTGAATCAATACTGGCTTAAGGCCTTTCCGTTTGTGAAGAGAAATATTTTGGCTGAAACCAGATCTGGGTGCAGTAAGCATTAGGAATTAATTCAAATGGGTTAGCTTGCCAGTAATGTCAGATACTGTATACTGTGATATTTTACATTCATTTGATGAGGAAAGCCCAATCAATTACAAAAAAAGATGGAAATTTTACCCAATATCCCCTTGGGGATCATTAACGTGGAGATCCATTTTTTTAAATTTAGTCTCCATCTTTGTCTCTCAGCTTCACTGCTGTGGTGTTTCTTCACTGCACTTCCCAGACATCACCTGTCAATCAAACAGTATGTCCAGTACTGTGACGTCTTTCTCCTTGGATTTTCTGTTGAAAAGTTTGAGTTTGAGTTCCTGTTCCTGAGTTTCTTTGTCTGTTCAGCCACGGTGGCTATCGCTGCTCATGCTAACTACCCAGTTCTTGCAAACAGCTAGGCTTAGAACAGCACATATAAAAGCTTCTTTTGAACTGGGTAAATGAAGAAACACTGTCATCAATCGCCGATATATAGAGTAGCAAAACAGACATCTAATTTCATGTAATCTAAATGTTATTGTGCCTGAGGTCTGGTTAGATTTTTCTTGTGAAACTGAAGGTGCACTTTCAGCCGTCCAACATTCACCCAATGCTTTGTTTCTTTCATTTCAGTACAAAACCGTGGAGCTGCAGGTAAGAGACACTAAAAATCTTTGCACACTAAGGGTTGCATGAAAAGTCGACTCATCATCTAGTGAGACCACTGGGCAGCGTTGCATTAGCCATTTGTTAACCCATGAACACCAATCTGTGGCAAAATTCACCTCGACAACATCGACAACTTTGACAATCAAATGTCTGAATTACAATACTGCCGTAATGTATTGAGACCTGTTGTTCATAGTCCTTGGGATTCGTCGGTATTTCATCGACAACTTTTCATGACTTGTCGACCAGTGAAAGTCACGTAATGCTACATATTGATGGCGTTGTGACCAATCACTTTTCATGACAATGAATGGCAACCAGAAGTTTGGTTTAAATCTAAGGGAGTCATCCGGGCTTACCTGCAAGAAAAGCCCATATAAATGTCTCTCTGTCTCTGACTCCATGTGTAGGACCCCAACAGAAACCGCATCGCCCAGTGGTTGGACCAGTCACTTGGTCACGGCATCCTTGATTTTTCCCACCCCACGAGTCCCGAGGCAACACAAGGAAGTTATAGGATCACAGCCTGGCCCGAGAAAGAAGATCCTATATCTCACAGCTTTGACATCAAGGAATATGGTCTGCTGCTGTCATATGTATAAAATTGAAAAAGAAAAAATAATATTGCAAGAATGTCCCCTATTTACCAAAACATTTGTATTTGATCTGTTTTTAAATTTGACCTCTTTTGGAATTCTGTACAGTTTACATTTTTCTCTTTGCTTCAGTTTTGCCTAAATATGAGGTGAAGGTTCACCTCCCCAATGTGATTACCATTCTGGACCAAGAAGCAACGCTAAAAATCTGTGGAAAGTGAGTGTCCCCAAGAGTCAAACGATGGACAGAGTTGAAACTGGATAATGGCATTGAAGATGGGGTTAGACTGACATATTGGCCATTTATTAAAAATCAGATATTGACCGGTCAGTGTCGTCCACCTGTGATATGATGGATATGATACATTCTTTTTATTACATATTTCATGTAGAGTTGATACTACATTGGTTTTCTATGGGAAGCCCTTAACCTGAATTAATTCTAATAAAACATTTTGATTGGTTCCACACAAGTATGCATGAATACGCTAAATTATTATTATCCTGGGTTAAAATGGAACATTTTAGTGCCCCATTGTCTAAATGCTGAGGCTTTTCCACCCTGCAAAGAATAAAATTCTTTTGGAAACACTGAATACTTTCTGAATACTGAATTTAAAAAAAATCTAAATATTGACAATTTGCACAAAAAAATCAGCAGCTTTGGTCTAAAAATATCAGCCTTCAAAAACCACCATCAGTTGAAACCTGATTGAAGATATGGCCTTGTGTTATAAATCCCATGTTTAATTATCTTTGGCAGTATTTGCTTGCTCAGGCTACAAACAACAGCTATTTTATCCTGATGTGTTTTTCTCCAGATACACGTATGGGAAACCAGTCCTCGGCTCCGTCAAGGCAGTGATTTGTAGAAAGCCTTTCCTTCACTACTGGTTCCTCGATGTCATGCCAAATAAGCTCTGCAAGAAGTACGAACTGACCGTGAGTATCCTAGAGCACGATAGTCTATTTTTCTAAGATCTCGGTGCCGTGTCACTGGTGGCGATTAATTATGGTTTTTTTTAGTTTGTTGGCAATTTACCCTCGTTGTTATCTTCTAGACGGACCGAAATGGCTGTGCGACACAAATTGTGAACATGACAGAGTTTTCCCTGACCAAGAGAAGGTATGAGGACAGCTTTGAGGTGGAGGCTGAAATGGAGGAGTTTGGGACTGGTAAGGTTATTGACGTTATTTGATCTGAGTAATGGAAGTTATATGCAAGTATACAACAAATTGTTGTCGTGACCTTTTACCTGTACTCTTGTTCTAGGGGTCATCCTGAATGGCAGTGGGCGGGCTGGCTTCACTAGTTTCATCAGAACTGTCACTTTTGATAATGTACCTGCCGCGTACAAGCCAGGGATCAGATTTGAGGGGAAGGTAATTGCTGTCGTCGATTAACAGTGGATAGGCTTTTACCAAGGAGATGTACATGTGTGAAATTTGGATTGGGCTTTGTCAGTCTGTAAAATCTCAGGTGATATCTCAGACACCACTGGTCTGATTTTGACCCTTTGAAAGTATGGTTTCATTCCACTATTGGGTCATAGCAGTGCTCCAGCTTTTGGCTTCTCATTTCTTTCTTGCTTTCAGATCAAAATGACTGGTCCAGACTCCAGACCTGCTGCCAACGAGCCTGTCTACCTGTTCGTACACATCCCTGAACTATCAGAGAACCTAACACTCACTACAGACAACCAAGGCATGGCTTCGTTTTCTCTGGACACCTCCCTCTGGAAGGACTCCATCTTTCTGAAGGTGGGTTACCCGTCTTGTCTCCTCGTACTTGACCGCGACTCTTCTGCCTCGAATCAGTGAGGTTTTCCCCTAGACTTGACACGAGGAGATTGATCGGCAAACATTGTGATATGGGAAGATGGGAAACGTTGGTCACCTTTTTAATTAGGGTTCGACTGATATGGGTTTTTGAAGGTACCGATATATTCCTTTTGGATTGAGATTGACTGATTTACAAAGACCCGAAAGAAAGTTTGGGAGTTGGTGGTTGGTAGCTAATGAATCCTTCTTCATTCATCCACTGTTTTCTCAATAGGCGAGGTCTAGGAAGAAAGAGGAGAACGAGCAATACGTGCACAACCTGCGTAAACCAGAATATAGGACGGCCTACCAGATCGTCACAGCGTTTTACTCCAAGAGCAAGTGTTTCATTAAGCTCATGCAGGGCAGCGGGAAGCTCTCCTGCGACAAGGATGCTACTGTGCACGTTCAGTACATCATCCAGGGGGAGGAGCTGAAGAAGGGACAGGAAATCCTCGACTTCTTCTACTTGGTAAGAGTAATGCTATGGTTGACTGTAACAGTCCAGTTCATGCTCCGCCATCAGTGCGTCACCGGGTGCTCTGTGGTTCACTGGCCTAAGGGACATGCTAATGCAATTACGATGCAAAACCTCCAGGTCTGGGTTATGATCTGTGGCATAATCACTTTATTAGGCACACTTAGCTAGTACCAGGTAGGACCCCCTTTTGCCTCCAGAATAGAATTGAATTCTTCAACACCTGGATTCAACTCGATGGCATCATTTGAGTTCCTTTCAGACATCCCATTCAACCTCATCCCGAAGGACTCTATTGAGATAGATAGATAGATAGATAGATAGATAGATAGATAGATAGATAGATTGCTCTTTATTGTCCCCAAGGAGGAATTGCAGTTTGCAGCAGTACAAGACAAGAAAGAGGCACACATGAAATCTGGACTGAACTAAAGTCACGTTCATGTTCCTGGAACCGCCTTGAGACGACGGTGCATTCTCCTGCTGGAGGTATCCGTTTGAAAAAGGGTAGACTGGGGCAATGAAGAGATGCAGCTGGTCAGCTACAGTGCTTAGGTACAGCATGGTGTTCAAACGGTGCTCCATTGGTACAAAGGGGCCTAACGTGAGCCAAGAAAACATCCCCATGCCACCACCAGCCTGTACTGGTGACACCAGGTGGGATGGAGCCATGGATTCATGCTTTTTACACCAAATTCTGACCCTTCCATTAGCAAGTCATAACAGAAACCAGGATGCATCGGAGGTGAGGTACCTGAACCTCTCCACCCTGAGGCATACTTTATATTTATTCTTAATTTACATGTGACTCACTGTCTGGACGCTGTTAGCTGTTAGTGTAAACAGGGAGGAGGACCAAATAAAGTAGAGTGTGTGTGTGTACAGTATGTACACACAAGTGGATTCCAGAATTCTTCACCCTATTATGTGAAAAATGTCTAACTTCATTCATGCATGTTCATAAATCTATCTGCCTGCATTATTTCACTTTATAGGTGATGTCCAGAGGTGCGATTGTGCAGCATGGCCATCAAGCAGTGGATGTCAAAGAGGGAATAGGTAAAGTCTTTACTAATGTGATTCTGAGGTTCTCAATCCTGGGGGCCCAGAGTAATGCTGGTTTTGGATTTTACCGGGTACTTAATTGCATCAGGTCTACATCAGTCCCTGATTAGACAGGTAGAATGAAGACTAGCAGGGAATGGGCCCCCAGGGATCTAATTCCTCGGGTTCAATTTAGCAGATTTAAAAAAGAAAACAATACAAATATGTGATTTGACATAAACCAGTTGCAAACAAGGTAGCTAGCTTCTGTGGATCTTGACAAATTCATTCTCACCATCTGTGTCTCTGTTTGCTTTCTCAGTCAACAGAGGGGAGTTGTTGTTGTACCTGCAGCGGATGGCAGACCTGGCACCGTATGCCCAGGTGGTAGTTTACACTGTGATGCCTAGTGGAGAGGCTGTGGCCGATAGCCGGGACTTCCCCATTCAGCTCTGCCTCAATAACAAGGTACCACCTGGCCTGCTGAGTCTTCCTAAAGCCTAAACAGCTAGAATACCCGAGTCCTCCGCCTTTGACATGTGCTCTTTTGTTTAAAATAAAAAGGCTAAATATAGAATTTCTTCTTCTCGAAAGCTGTAGAGGTGTGGCCACGCGCAAAACACATCTAATCAACGCACAAGCTGATGAATCTCCACCCTGGTCTCTCCTGTGCAGGTTTCCCTCAAGTTCTCCACTTTCCAGGAGCTTCCGGGAGAGAATACCACATTGAGTCTTCAGGCTCACCCGGGTTCCCTGTGCTCCGTCAGGGCTATCGACCAGAGCGTCCTCCTGCTACAGCCGGAGCAAGAACTCACCGTTGAATCCGTATGAATCTGATCAAGATCTGTACTGTTACCACAACTTGAATATGGTGTTATTACTACAATAGACGCGATATGATCACTGTGAGAAGGATTTTTGTAGGACGATACTGATATTTGTTTTAATTTAAGATGACAGCCAACACTTTGTTCCAATAGTTGATATTTTCTCCTGGCATTTTTTCTCATGCAAATGGTCAAACTGAAACTTGTTGAGTGTTTTCCCCAGACCTTTATTCCTGTCAGGGTGGAAAAGCCTCTGAAACAGCATTTAGACCATCATGGGACATGGGACAAGTCTCCATTGAAACCCAGACTAATGAAATTATTTTAGGGTTTGCAGCTCTTTAAGGTAGGGTGACCCTCCACCAATGGAATTGAATCTCTGGGACACATTTCTGCCTTTTTAAATGAAGAATCAATTTACAGAAGCATTATTTAAAATACAATCTGATGTTTCGGTCTAGCCCTAAGTGACTATTGGCTTGCTTTGCAGACAGCCGTACAGTAATGCGGTAGTTTGACTTAAGTGAAACAAGTTACTGACGCCTTAAGCTCATAGACACGCACTGCAAAAAGAAATGACATGTTTGATTTCTTCCTTTTAAAAAAAACAATAGCCTTCCTTTGTTTTGAAGAAAGAAAGACCCAATCATTAATGTTTTGTTTTTGCTCTCCCATAAATGTCACTAACGCCCCTATGTACTTGCCTCTGTGTGTAACATTGCAGGTGTACAGCCAGCTGCCCGTACAGAAGCTGTCAGGATACCAGGTGGATGACCATGAGAAAAATCCCTGCCTCTTTCACCCGCAATTTCCAGTGGTAGATCCCGCGCTCGGCGTACTGCCAGTGGACAGAGCAAAACGCTCGTTACACTATGGATTAAACAATGACAAGAATGACGTCTACAGCATCTTCAAAGTAGGATTCTGATCAACTTGATTAAAGAGTAATTTAGAGGAGATATTGACATTGATCAAATCATTTGTAATAATTTTTTTAAGTGGAAAAAGTAGCAATCCCAATATATGAATACAGTATCACAGAGAGAATCATTAACACAGATCAAAACAAAAAGAACTATATGAAACATCATTAATTGCAAAAGCATTTACAGCATCTTAATTTTATCTTCATCGAGAAAATGTATTTTTACCTTGTGTGTTCATCACCAGTAATCAAAGCATATCTACTATAATTGACTCTGTGTTTTTGCCTGAATGTTGAAGGTGTGGCCTCACAATCTCTAACGTTGTTGAATTATCTCTACATTGTCCCTTCTAGGAAATTGGAATCAAGATTGTGACCAACTCCGACGTGAGAAAACCTCCTAACTGCGATGTTCAATTTGACTATGGTTCGTTCTAGTTTCATGATATTCTACTGGCACGATCACCAGCCAGACACATTTACTGTGATTGATTTGAGCTTGATGTTATATTATGGGATCACATGGATCTTTTATTATGGATCTTTTTTAGACTATCCGGTTCCCATGGCCTTCAACATGATGCCAGTAGTCAATGGCGAGAGTGATATTGAGAAAGTTAATGAAGAGGAGAAGAAGGAGACCGTCAGGACCTACTTCCCTGAGACCTGGATCTGGGACCTGGTCCCTGTTGGGTAATATTATATAATATGAAACATCCCTTTCATATTACGTACATACATGACAAGATGCACGTTAAAAGTTTTGAACGGACGACGCACAAACTAAGAACCGGGTTGCCTCCTGAACCCATTCAGATTGCTCAATGCAAGATCATCGCTCTTATACCATCACCGCCTGCCGAGGCTCAAAAATAAGATGTACTCATTCCGTGTTTCTTAACATCAAGTGAAATATATGGGCTTTATTTATTTATTCAGCTAACCTTTATGAAAACGGTCCACTTAGCAACACGGAGAAATGCGCTGCTTCCTTTAGCCTTGCAACTAAAACTTGAACTAAAAGCTTAGTTCCTTGCAGGTGTAATGAATACTGTACATACTGTATATAATATATAATAACTGCACAGCATGTTGTAAATGACTTGCATAGATTTAACTAGTGCAGTTGCAGATTTCACATACATTTTTCAAGTAGCGGTGGTACCGTGTCACTAGCAGTAAGCTGAAGAAAACCAAGTTGAGACCTTTAAAGACACTGAACAAAAGCCATTAAACCTGCAGGCTATTGTATTGTTATTGAAATTTTGTTAGTCCAGTTATTTTTATTTTTAAGTTCCCTTTGGTGTTCAGGTGTTTCTCATCACGGTGTCCATTTGTTCCTCAGTAATTTAAGAAGCCTAGCCTCAACCTTACGAAGATCTGAAAATGCAGACCGATTCCCAATCTCAACCGCTCAGAAAGTTTTAACTCGGCAGCGTAGACGTTTCTGTAATTCAAACATTATCTACATGACATCCTCTAATCTGGGGTGACTGGGACTGAGATACCCGGGAAATGAAACGATACCAATCCTTTTTTTTCCATTTTACCAAGTTACCTTTAGGCTCCGAGCTGCATCTCAGATCTATTAAGCCCTCAGATCGCAGCCTGAGATCTTCAGCAGGACCTCCTGGTCACTCCGGGGTCCAGGGTGAAACTAAAGCTGGACAGGCCTCTGCTGACTGAACCTCGAGGCTTCGGAGCTCATGCTGGCAAAATCAGCAGCTTTTAACCCTGTTTTTAAATCCATGCCTGACATTTCTATTGCTCATCTCAGTACCTTTTTCTTGTTTTTTTTTGTAAATAAAGTTCTAATCTATTGTCATCAGCCCACACTTCCATGCAGGTGTGCATCTTCAAATTAGTTAAAGCTGCACTAGACATGATTTTTTTATGTAAAAATCCAGCCATCCTATCGGTCTAATCAAAGTGAGTGTCCCATCCCCACTAATCGAAACGCCATAGATTCTCTCTGCTTGCCCAAGGGACTCGCTATTTTCACGCAGTTTCACCCGGATTACGTCAAAGTGCCGGGGGCCGGGGGGGTGGCGGGTGGGGGTTGTAGAGCACTAGCCAAGCTTGATGTCTGCAAATTTGTTCATTCCATGCAATGGCATAATCCAGTTTGCTGGAACATTAACAACTGGGATATTGGAAAATCATATGTTCATATCACAGTATAGGGATTCCTTTCAAGTTTAAAAAAAAATAAAAATCCACATCCCAATCCTCGTCACACATGTGAGCGACAATCACATTCCCAGTAGGTTGTGTTCTCTCATATGGAGAGAACGTCACGCTGAATTCCATTGGTGAAGGTCATCACGGCAACCTGTTATTAAATGGCTTCTGGTCGTAGGTTTGAGATTGAGCGGACAAGGATCGCGAACACACCACTCGGTGTCACCTTAGATGTAGGGCACCACCCGCGGGTGAAACGGCGTGTAGATATCGTGGAGGACCTTTTGCTCCACCCACAGGAAGCGACAAATCAAAAGTGAAACACAAACTGTCCGTCCAGAAAAAGCTTATTTAAAAAGAAAAATTGTCTCCATATTTGCTTGTATTTATATTTGTATTTTGTCTTTTCCTGTACAGAGACAGTGGATCGGTGAATGTGGAGAAGACCGTCCCTGACAGCATCACCAAGTGGGCAGCCGGAGCTTTCTGTACCTCGTCTGTAGGCTTCGGCTTGTCGGTCAACACTGGACTGACCGCCTTCCAGCCTTTCTTCGTCAGCCTGACGCTGCCCTACTCCGTCATCCGAGGAGAGGTGTTCACACTGAAAGCTACCGTCTTCAACTACCTCTCCAAATGCATTATGGTACGTATGTGGGCTGTCCTGTTGGTGCTGCAGCGGTGAAGGCAAACAATACTATAAATAACTGGGGGGTTATAAACACATATGCCACTGACAGTTTCAACAGTAAGTAGGCTGTAAAAAGGGAAACGTACAGGAAAGAAACAGAGTACTACCATAATAAAAGCAAAATGTAACACCGCTACTACCAACGCTGGAAAGGACGGCTGGAGGAAAATTGCTGATGGTGTAATTGGAAGTAAATATGCTCATCGCTGCCCCTCATTAAGGCACAGTGGGTGTACGTTTCACTGGTGCCCTATCCTGTCCTCACATTGAGTCGACCTCCTGTTCCCTGGGGCTGCTGATGGGAATAGGCGCTCAATCTACCAATCACTCTTGGGAATCCTTCAGCACACTTAATAAGCAACAGTACATTTCATTCATTATCGGTAACTACAATCAAATATTTAATCAAAATTAGTTTGTTCTTAATTGAAATAAAGGATCTATTTTTAGCAATTTTATATTTTTTGTAAAGGACATTGTTCATGTAAAATGGAAATAGGTTAAAGGGAATTAGTGCAAAAACAAGTGAACCTCCTCTTGCATTAGTTAAATCAAGTAGGTAAGTAGAATCAGGTGGGTTAATAATTGGGAAGTTAACCAATCACAGGTCAGATCTTTGGGGAGGAGTTTGTCTGTCACTCCCAAACCTGGTCAGTTTGGTGTTACCATGCAGGTGAAAGAAAAACACTATGCTCTGATCTAAGGACATATACACTATGAGAACAGGGTGCAATTTCAACTTCAATGTTAAGTAGAAATGTATGAATAAAAGGTAGGGGGGGGGTTATGGATTATGGCATTGAGGGTGCACAAAATAACAGCAGTAGAACTTATTGAGACAAAGATGAAACAGAAGGAAAATGTCCAATATGAAAAAATACCAGAAATGTGAAATAAATGCATGAAACAAGGTTTTAAATACATGCCGTCTGAATTAAGTGGGGAAAAATACAAAAAATAAATATATATATATATATATATATATATATGCAGTATCTTTAATATATTTAATATTTTTGAGCATGCTTTGTCTGCAGGTGAACGTCACCCTGGCGGACTCGGAGCAGTACACCTCCAGAGAGTGCGACGGCTGCCAGTACAGCGTGTGTCTCTGCGGGGAGGAGAGCAGGACCTTCAGGTGGATCGTCACTCCCACCTCCCTCGGTGAGCTACATCGACGACCCCATGTCCAGGCAGTGGCGCCTACCTCTGATCTGATGGATGTGATGCAGTTTGATTACATTTATTGTAGAATTGATCAACGCTACACTGGTTGTCACATTTTGATCAGATTCCAAGTATAATATGAATGTGTTGATAATGATTATTATTACTCTGCTATTCTGGAGGCTGAATACTCAGTATTACAATTTTCATTTTGGGGAATTGTTGTCATGAAAATGATCAAATTGATTAAATGAAATTTAAGGATATTTAATATCGGCACAACATATTGGTTTCTCACCCTAGATGAGCTGGAACTGAGATGTAGGTCAACTATTTGCAATCTCAAGCCAAAAATATCGGAATTGGCCTTCGAAAATTGATATCAGTCGAACCCAAATCATCACGTATCCGAAAGATAATAGGGGAAACTATCTTTTGATGTTGTATAACAACCAGGTGAGGCTAGATAAAGCGAAGTAATTGATCCGGATTAAGTTCAGCGATGGTCTTTGCATCTACACTGCCTGGGAAAAAAAGAAGAAGAAAAGCGCTGTTCTACTGAAACTGATGCTGCTTGGCCTGAAACCTGAGGATCGCTATCAGCCTCCATCAGCAGAGATGGAGACAAGGCCCTGATGAATGTCAAATTATGCTTCCCCCCCACCCTTAGAGGAATGCTGACAATCACTTGTACTAACAAGTCAGGTAGTCTCTCTGACGAAACACTCAGAAACCTTTCCCTCTGGGGGGGTGAAGGAGAGAAGAGAGGGAAGGTGTGGAGAGAGTTAGGGGGAGGTACTGTATAGAGCGGGATGGAAGAAGAGGAGTTGGGTTGAGAAGGAAGGGGGAGGGTGGGGGGGGGTCAACTGTTTTGCCTGAGTACACAAACTGAGTGACGGGGGTGACAGCGAAGGCTGCAGGAATCAATGTGTCAACGTTCACTCTTAATTGCAGGCGAGGTGAGTTTGAAGGTCAGTGCTGAGGCCCTGAAGACGGACAGACTGTGTGGCAACGAGGTGGCCGCCGTCCCCGACAAGGGAAGAATTGACACGGTGGTCCGCACGCTGCTGGTGGAGGTCAGTCACTGTCAAACGCCACAGAGATCAGAACAGATTTTACTGTCTTCTAGTGAAATCCTCTGTACGGCTCCCGAATGCAGCCATTGTAGATGAAGTACTCCGTGTATTTGCGTTTGTGTCGGTGTTACTATTCTGTTCTGTTCTCTCTCATTCATAAAACCCAACAGTGGGAGCACTGTGGGCCAATGAAAATCAACACGTAAATGAAACACTACCTAGCGTTACAGCCACCCTGCCTGCAGGTTTAATGGCACGCATGCTAGAGCTGTCAGAACGGCAGAGAAAGACATATAAGACAGAATGAAAGAGGTAGCCTTCCTGATTGAACGTACGCTAAGCTCCATCTAACCTACTGGACAAAATGTTAGGAACCACCTTCCCAGTTGAGGAGTTGCTGCTTCTTTTGCACAATCCACCTCTCAGTTGTCCCAACCCTCATCCCCTTCATCTGCCCTGGACGGTCCATGCCCATGTCCAGAATGCCCTATATCTATATTTCACAATAAGGAAATGACACAACCAGAGCATCTGAGTTCAAGTGTTTAATGCTAGGAGTTTCATATATAAAAAAAAACAGCACACAGACAAAATCTCTCTTGTCCAAATACTGACAAATACCCTTTCACAAACATGGATTTAATAGAAGAGACAAGCAAGTGGATTTAATGGGTGAAACCGATAAGGGATCAATAGATCTATTTCATGGAAATATCAGGTGGTCCTAATAATTTGTACTCTTGTATAACTGGCAAATCAACGTCAACCCCACTACTGATCCGTTGTTTCTTGTCTCTCTGTTCACCAGGCTGAAGGAACACCAGAGACGGTCAGCCACAACGCTCTCCTCTGTCCTGCAGGTCAGCATTTGAAGACAACCGGTGTTTCACTGATTAGTCTTTAACCATGTGTTCACACTGGGTGCAGCCTGGTTGGTCGTCGGCGGTGCCAGAGGCTCTGGTTGCAGCTACGTAGTAGTGTCGTGGAGCTATTGTGTATTTGTCAGCGCTTTGGTAATGCCTTTCATAGTTTTTCGTGATTTGAAGCTAGCTAGCTCTAGTTAAGTAGCATTAATTGAAAATAAACAGAAAAAAATACTTCAGAGTTTACCGTCGAACCCAGCAATGGATGCAACCGTTCTCCGAGCATCGTTTTTTGAGACGTTTATTCCCGTAGTCTTTCAAATTCAATTTGTGGAGAGCTGGGAAGCTTTGAATGGCTGACTTCATGCCCGTTGTTCCACTTGCAAGGTGGAACTATTCATGAAACAAAATCACATCGTAGGGAAACAAGGCTATTGACGGCTGACGACTGTGAAAGATTCGGCTTTGGCCGACTTTCTCGGCCGACAAGCTTGTTGACCATCCACACATCAGCCGAGTTTCCCTGGTCGCTCAGCTCTGTAGGAAATTGATGGACTTGGGTGACTTGTTGATCGTGTTGCTCGCAGTGTGAATCCACACTAGATGTACCCCCTGGGCAGGGCTCGACGCTAACTTTTAAAAGTGGTTGCCAGGCTTGGCAACCACGCATCAGCTTTTGGTTGCTGAAATGGACAATATGGTTGCCATGTTTTAAACGGCCTATATTTGGAGCAATGAATATCAATAACACATTTTAATAATGAAACAATGAGATAAAGAATGTTTAAAACATATTTATTACATAAAGACTTTTGTCTTTGTTTTAACAGTTACTTTACAGCAATTAAACTGAAAGAGTTTTAATTTAACAGCACAACAATCCTCAAATCCTGGTGTAAAGAACCACCAGTAGTGCTATAGTTTCAGATTATATTATTATTATTATTATTATTATTATATAAATATCTCTCTCTCACTCCCTCACTCACGCACGCACACTCGCACGGACGGACGGACGGATGGACGGACGGACACACACACACACGCAGACACACACACACGCGCACAGAGAGAGAGCAGGTAGACTCACTAATGAAAAAAACTCTTAACAATACACTAACGTTACAACATTAAGATCGTACATTTATTTGAAAGGTTATTCATTTAGTAGATTCAATTCTAATAAATACCTTCTGCAAGCCTGAGCAGACGAGGTAAACAGGTAAAGGGGTCTTCGCTTTTGAGAACGTAGTAAACTGTTTGATCGGGATTGCCCGATTTGCGGCGTTCATTTTCCGAATGGCGGTATCCATCGCTCCTTGTATGGGTGTGCCTGTTCGTGCGCCCTCCACCTCATCGTATCTTTTAGCTGCTCTCTCGTGTGGCTACGAATTCCAGTGTTATTATTATGCCGCTGCAACAGCCTGGCTGCGCGTGCGTGTGTGGAAAGTGGCCGCACAACGGCTGAAATGTTGTGTTGCGCACGATCATACTGTTAGTGCAGTAGTAACTTAACGGAGGCAACCAAATAAAATGTTGACTTTTATTGAAATTAGATTTTCCAGTTTTGTAGGTTTGTATTTATTGTTATATATTAAAAAATAAAAAATACTGAACAGGTGGTTGCCAAAGGTGGCAACCAGAGCCCACGAAACGGTTGCCAATTGACTCAATCTGGTTGCCGAGGGCAACCGGGCAACTGTCGAGCCCTGGCCCCTTCTATCACATCTTTCCATTATCCGAAAGCTTTTGGGGTACCATCATCTCGGCCTGTATTCAACAACCACTGACCTACTGATCACTGACCTGGTCCCCTTGACCCTCTCATTCATAATGGCCTGAACAGACAAACTAATAGCAGATCAGCTCTCTCATGCTGAGACCCTTTCTGACCATCATCACCACAAATACCTCTGTCTGTCTCTCTGTCTGTCTGTCTGTCTGTCTGTCTGTCTCTCTGAGTTTTTTGTGAATGTAATGAGTGAATGTAAGTTGCTACTTCCCTTCACTGTGTTCTTGTTTTCTATCTCTGTTGGTGTCACCAGAGGGGCCGGTGGAGAAGAACATCTCTCTGCTGCTACCTGAGATGTTTGTGGCCGGATCCGCCAAGGCCTCCGTCTCCCTACTGGGTCAGTAAAATCATATTGTAGACACTCTCAGCCTTCCTTTGCTTTCTTTATTATTATTACTAGTAGTAATTGTAGTAGTTTGTAGTAGTAGTAGTAGGCTTTTCCACCCTGCCAAGAATAAAGTTCTGTAGGAAACATTGAATGCTTGTAAATGTTTTGACATATTGTCATTAAAATGGTCTAACTACCAGAAACATCAGCCTTCAAACCCTAATGTCAAAAGTCCAAAACCTTGCCCTCCATGACCCTCCTCCTCATCTTTCTCCTCATTTATCTCCTCTTGTTTCTCCAGGTGACCTGATGGGCCGGGCCATGAAAAACCTGGAGAAGCTCCTGGCCATGCCGTACGGCTGCGGGGAGCAGAATATGGTGCGGTTTGCGCCCAACATTTACATCCTCAACTACCTGCAAAGCACCCATCAGCTCACCAAGGAGATTCAGGACAAGGCGACGCGCTTCCTGGAGAGCGGTAAGCCCTCGGGGTCTTTCTCCAAATGCGACCTCGTACGTCCTCGTGTCCTCCGAGGTGCGTTTGACGTAATATCTGACGGCCCGAGTGCGATTCCAAAACGAAGGAGCTCAAGGACGTGACTGAAAGGCTCGATCCTCCAAGTGTGTTCGCCAACAGCCATATCCTATCAAAGTGTCAATTAAGCCCCGACCTTAACGGATATGTCTTCCTTGTGTGTTGTAGGGTACCAGAGGGAGCTCACCTACAAGCACGGCGATGGTTCCTACAGTGCCTTTGGCAAGCGGGACAACTCTGGCAACACTTGGTCAGTACGACCTCAACCACACCCTCAACAACATGAATAGATTAACACTCCTTGGAAAAGGAATATCAGTAGTGTCGTTTTACTTTTTTTCAATATTACAATGTACATCGGAAGATTTATTACATTTATTACAGTAACAGTGAGTAACCAGTAACCATTGAGATGAACATTTTATCACCTTTTGACAATTATTACCTCAGCCGGTAATTATCACATTATCGGTTGCTACAGACTATATTTCTAATGCATTATAAGGCTTCTTAGAAAGCCTAAAAAATACAATTCGTTTGAGTGAGAATGACAACTATTTTCAAAAACTGGATAAATATGTCCTCTCTGGGTTTTGGCACCAACAGCCTGCAGAGGATCCTAATAAATTTCATATCCAACCTTGCCAAAAAAATATTAATATTTCCTTTTAATGAGCTTAAAGCACAATGCCACCCAAGACTTAGCCGCTTTCCAAACCCTTCTTTATTTTTAAAGGGTGCTGGGCAGTTTGGCAGTGTGGGTGTGCTTGTGTGTGTGTGTGGGTGTGTTTGTGAGTGTGTTGGGCTGTGTTAGCAGAAACTAGGGCAGGGGTGGTAATTCTCTCATCTATATTTCATGTGTACATGGAGTATACGTTGAAATTCCAACGGTAAACCGGAACATGCGATAATTGTGATAATCAGTGATGCAGTGGTAAATGAAAAAGGAAACCATGATCCAGCCGGTGAGTACCACAAAGCAATATAAACAAAACTTCATTTATGCTTTTATACTGAAAAGACCCTACCGTCAAGATGACTTGGATCAGTTTGACTCTGCTCACTTTGATGTATACTATGAATTTACCTCATGAAGATTTATATCAGCCTAAAAAGATGGGTAGGTTTAGGTGGGATTACTGCTGCATCCCTTATGATGTTCTAATGTGAAAGTGAGATATTAGCGGTGTCTATACCGATGTTCAGAAAGCATTACGATTGAATGTTGAGAATGTATGAGTCAATTACAAGTCTTAATGTTTGCCATGTGCATTTCTGTATTCCCCTGTATTTGCTTGTGGCTCCGAAGCGTAAGTTCATGTTGTGTTCTGGACGCAGGCTCTGTGTTAGTGTGAGGCAGGAGGTTGTTATGTAATTGTCCTGCAGCAGTTGTCCTGGTTAAATGTGCTCTCTAAGAAGTGTGTGTGGCTTGTTCAGGCTGACCTCCTTCGTGATGAAGTCTTTCGGTGGGGCGAAACCATACATCTTCGTGGACCCCAAGCACATTGTAGATGCCAGGAGGTGGCTGGCCAGACACCAGCGGCGAGACGGCTGCGTCAACTCTGTGGGGAAACTCTTCAACAATGCCATGAAGGTAATTGAGATCAGTTTGAACGAAGGTGAAGCCGGCAATGCCGATGGGTCGAAGTGGGGACGATGCTATGAAAGGGGGGGGGGGGCACTTTTACACACACATCTAATGACACCCAACGACAGTGGAAGGAAAAATCCATCTCTGGATATTCCTACATTGTTAGTTATTGGACATGTCTTGGAGTTATTTTGTGATGACGTGTTGTAATTTACTTTTTTGGCGCACCCCCTTTCTTGCTCATTGATTCTGAGGAATCAAAGAGGGTGGATTTTTACTTTTAATGCCCAAACATAGAAATTAGTATACTAAGTACGCTGGGGCCAAAAGTATGTGAACACCTGCTCGTCGAACATCCAAAATCATGGGCATCATTATGTGGTGAGTTGGTCCCCTTCGCTGCTATAACAGCCTCCACTCTTCTGGGAAGGATTTCCACTCGATGTTGGAACATTTCTGCTGATCATCTTCCATTCAGTCACAAGCGCATTAGTGAAGTCGGGCACTGATGTCGGGCGGTTAGGCCTGGCTTGCAGTCGGCACTCCAATTCATCCCAAAAGTGTTGGATGGGGTTGAGTTCAGGGCTCTGTGCAGGTCAAGTTCTTCCACACCGATCTCGACAAACCATTTCTGTATGGACCTCACTTTGGGGGGCATGGGGGCATTGTCATGCTGAAACAGGAAAGAGCTTTCCCCAAACTGAAGTTGGAAGCACAGAATCGTCTAAGGCAGGTAGTGTTCTCCTGGCACCTGCCAAACCCAGGTTCGTCCGTCGGACTGCCAGATGGTGAAGCGACATTCATCACTCCAGAGAACGCGCTTCCACTGCTCTAGAGTCTAATCACGGTGAGCTTCACACCACTCCAGCCGACACTTCGCATTGCGCATGGTGATCTTAGGCTTGTGTGTGGCTGCTCGGCCACGGAAACCCATTTCACAAAGCTCCCAACGAACAGTTCTTGTGCTGACGTTGGAACTCTCCAGCGAGTGTTGCAACCAAGGACATCTACGTGCTTCGGCACTTGTTTCCACTTCACAATAGCAGCACTTAGAGTTGACCGACTTGTTGGAAAGGTGCCATCCTATGACGGTGCCACGTTGAAAGTCACTGAGCTCTTCGGTACAGCCCATTCTACTGCCAATGTTTGTATATGGAGATCGCATGGCTGTGTGCTTGATTTTCTACACTTGTCAGCAATAGGTGTGGCTGAAATAGCTGAATCCACACAGTGTATTTCATGGAGCTGTAGGATAGGTGCAGGGAGGGGAGATCACCCAGGGCCTGCAGGGAAGCAGCAAAGGCCACAGACCGCAGATGAAAAATCCCAAACAAGTTATTGCTAGCCAGTCCTAAAAAACACAGCACCTCCTGAAAGCCTTCAGCACCAACAAGCCCTGACAACTGTGTGTCTAAGGAACAGTACACTTGTATCCACAGGGCTTTTACTTGTTGTCATATGCACGGGGTAGGAACACCGCAAATAACATCAAGCCTTTGCTGATGGTGGCAGTGGCAGTGACACTAAATCATACTGACAACCTTACTACACTCAATTAAGTCGTTGGGAGAGGGTTATTTTTTTTTGGTAACTCCATCCTTATGTTTATTTCTTAAGGCACAGTGAGAAGAGACAAGAAGAGTTAACATTTCATCCTAGTTCCGCAGAAGTACAGTTTGGCAAATTGGAGTATTTTAGTTGAGAAGGTGTTTGCATGTGATGCTCCCAGTGAGCAGTGACTCAGAATCACTTAACTCACCAAGTAAAACAAAAATACACAAATTTTGTTCAAACAGTATTGTTTGAACGAGTATTGTTTCAAGCAGTTTGACAGTATACATTAACGCACATCAAATACAGCGCAAAGGGAAATGTGATAGACATGAAAGACAGTGGACTTTACAAGGGTGGAAAGCATAATGTAGTTGTAGTGTAATGTTGTAATGTAGCAAAATGTAGTTCACTTAAAGTAAAAACGGATTAAAAGTTACTGCGTTACAAAACAGGCAGTCAGTGCAAAAAGGACAAGAGGACACAGAGTTCAATAGTTGTTGTACATGTTTTTACAGACTATGTTGAACACTGATTCTGAAATTCATGCCATAAATGAAATTTCTACCGTGATCCTGTTTTCACCAGGGAGGAGTTAGTGATGACGTGTCCCTGACGGCCTACATCACCGCTGCTCTGCTGGAGCTGGGCGACAATGTCACCGTGAGTCCTATTCATTCATTCTTCATATCAGCTTTTTCAGCTCTCCATCTTCACCTAGTTCCTCATTTTATAGAGGGTTAGAAAAGAGACGGCCAAACTCAGGTGCCCGGAAAGAAAGATATTTCCCAGTTCATTCATTCACTGTATCAATTGTTGGCGCTCTCTTCTTTGTGCATGTGACCCTGCATACTGACTCATCTCCACCAGGACCCCATGGTGGGGAAGTGCCTGAGCTGTCTGAGAGCAGCGCTAGCGGGCCAGCTGGACAACATGTACACCACGGCCCTGCTCTCCTACACCTTTACTCTGGCTAGGGACGAGGAAGTTAGGAGCAAGCTAATCACCCACCTGCATCAGAATTCCAACACCGGCGGTAGGTCGATGGAAACCACAACCAACTTCCACATTGTGTTTTTCCAAACAACACTATCACAGTTTTCAAATCTGTCCACTTGGGACAACGTTTTCGAAAAGCTCTGTTGTGTGGGGGTAAAAGTTCCTCTGCCAATTATTCCTAGGGAAAACCCGTCACTGGCAGAGAACGGGGGCTTCCGGGAAAAGACTGGACTCTCTGGAGGTGGAGATGACGTCCTACGTCCTGCTGGCTCTGCTCTCAGGTCCGGCCCTGCCAGGCTTCGGTCTGGACTACTCCTCTGGCATTGTCCGCTGGCTGGCACAGCAGCAGAACTCTTACGGCGGCTTCTCCTCCACACAGGTAGCAACACACACTAGGGTTAGATCGATATATCGGCCGATATTGGCCCTGTATTACGTGGCTTTGCTGGATTCTCAATTCTAATTGGAACGCATTCTGGGGTCTGTTATTTTCCGAAGACCGCTTTTTCTCATCCAATCATATCACTGGTCAATCAAGAAGTCGGTCAAGATTCCACATGAGCATGCATGAATATACTACTATTACTATTATTATTGGTTTCAATGGAGAGTTTTAGTATCTCAGGCTTTTACACCCTGATAAGAATAGATTTCTGGAGGAAACACTGTTACTTGCCCATATCAGTTACATCCACACCCACAGTCACTCTGAGCCCTCCGATGCCTGCCCCCTCTAACCCTCTCTTCTGCTCCTCAGGACACTGTGGTGGCCCTTCAGGCGCTGGCCAAATACGGCGCTGCCACCTACAGTGAAGCGGGCGCCACTACAGTCACGGTGACCTCGTTAGGAGGGCTGAACAAGGAGTTCACTGTTGACCAGAGCAACAGGCTGCTTTACCAGGAAGAACAGCTCACCGAGGTCCCCGGGGAGTACAGAGTCAGAGCCCAGGGGCCGACCTGCGTTCAAGTGCAGGTACGCTGTTTCACAAGAAGCTCTGCAGAAGAAGATGACATTTTGATTCTGCAAATGTCAAGATAAACTGATACACAAGAACTTAAACAAAAGAATACCCAATTAGCAGCAAATACATGAAAACAGGTAGATGTTTGTGGTATGGTACTCCCCATAAGACTACTGCAGAACGTGCAGCAGAGGAAAGTACGCCTGAAAACCGCAAATTCTTGTTCTTCAGCAAATATTTAATCGACACAGCACCTCCTGGCATTTAAACTCCAGGTGATGTGTTGGACGCTTTTCTTTTCCAAAGTGCCTTACAGTACCGTGAACCCTTCAGTTTTTTTTTTCCAGCAGGTCCGGGAAATTCAAACCGTCAAGCTTCCTGCTCCTTGTATCTTTAACGTCTTAAAAGCAAGCAAGCTATTTCGACCAGAAAAAAAGCTGGCCTCAGCAATCTTTGCCCCTCTGGTCCCTTTTGGTGTAAAGTAATCACAGACCAGCCGGGGTTGGTAAACACGAGCTTGCTGTGTGCTTGAATTTTGAGGACTTCAATACCCAAAGATGCTGTAGGGTGGTGTTAGTAAACTGCAGTTACCTCTCGCCAATGTGCAAAGTTGCCTAGTGCAGCTTTAAGCTCCTCTGCAACTACAGACATACCAAACCTTAGTTCATACAGACCCCAGCTCTTTCTAGAACTGTATGTGTAAAGTAAGGACAGAGCTTGGCAATGAATTTCCAATGTCAGTGATGAACCATCTCTCCCCAGATCTCCATGCGTTACAACATTCCCCCTCCCCCTGACTTCTCCGCCTTCCGCATCGCCGTGAACACCATGGCCAAATGCAACATCACCAGGCCTCAGCTCATTGTCTCTGTGGATGTCAGGTACTGTGGGGAGGTCTTTGACCCTTTATTAAAAAGTGGATGCAGTTTGTTGGATTATATCGGCACAAAATATCGCCTTCACAACCCATATGAGTTGAACTCTAGTCACAATGTCTCAGAGAATCCAGTATCTCCAGTATCTTGTGGTGTTTTGATGGTCTGTTCTCTGCTGCTGTGTGGCTCCAGGTACCAGGGGAAGCGTGAGGAAACTAACATGGTCATCATCAACATCAAACTCCTGTCTGGATACATTCTGGATAAGAGCTCCCTGACACCTGTGAGTTTGTCAACACCGGTAGATGAAATTGTGCGGGCAATCCGATCCCAGCACACTCCCATGAAAAAGTCCATAATTGACATATTTTAAAGGTTTTTGTGTCACTATTTTAAACCCATGTGTGTGCTGTGTCCTTTCCCTAGTTGAAGAGGGACCGCTCAGTCAAGCGCGTGGATATGGAGGAAGGACACATCAACATCTACTTAGACGGGGTAGGAAACACGGACCGAGTGTGTGATTATCATCTGTTTGCATGTGTAGGGTGACACAATAGAAACTGAATTGACGCCTTCTGCATCAGCTGGACATACAGAAACAGGGGTGCGCCGGCCTACACAAATCCATCAACCACACAGGAGCTCACACTCCACAAACCGACATATTGGAATACAAAACCAGTGAATCCTTTTGCACTGATGATGGGGTAACCTGCAAACGATTTGCACTGTTTCACCGGAGCACATGGTATTTGTTGGTTGGATGTGGAATAACCATGGTCTTTTTGTATTCCAATATCTCGGACGTTTTTTGTATTTTTATGTAATGACAATAAAAAGATGGGTAAATTATGACCTCCAACCAGTGATCATCATAAGGCAAACAACCACCAATCAATATTTTTAGAAACACATTATTTTATGCTTTATTTTCCTTAAAAAAAAACATATGTTCCTATAATTAACATAAATTTGATACTACATATTACGTGACAGGTCAGTTAACATGAACAAGCTGTTTGTTTTGACTTTGTTAGCTAGCTACCTAGCCAGGTGGCTAATGTACAAAGCAACTGATGTTAACGATTGCTCTGACTAGATACGTTAGCTAGTGCAGAAATCAGATGTCTTTACAACAAGATAGTTTCCTTGTTAGCTAGCAGCTAACCTTCACTATCGAAACACAAAGTCTTAATTCTTTTGAGACAGCCTTGTTGTACGTTTAGAAACACAATCAGCTATTCTCAGCCACTGTTGTCCAAGAATCTTCAATATGGTTGCCAGATGGTGCATTTCATTCCCTATGGTAAGGTAAGTAAGTAGACTGACTTTAGGTGTGTTTACCCTCCGCTACATCCCTGGAAACGAGGTCATGAGGGAATTAAAAAGTTAGACAAAATATGAGAAGCAATTTAATTTGTGACCCGTTATGTCTGATTGCAGCTGAAAAAGAATGAGACTAAGACGTACAGGGTGACAATAGAGGAGGATGTGCCGGTCAGAAACCTGAAGCCAGCTGTGGTCAAGGTGTACGACTACTACCAGACAAGTAAGACACCCTATCACTATACAGTTCTACTCTACTTGTAATTTTCTAATGTTAACTTATATTAAAGGTTCCAAATTATTCAGTTTTCATGATTTTGTTTTCAAATATGCTGTGGCTCAGGATGAGAATAATGTTCTTTATGATGTTTTGCAAATTAGTCTAGTTAAAAGTTGAATTGAATTAGTTAAATTAAATGAATTTGAAGACCAAGTCCTCACAATACTGACACCAGCTCCTTTAATTGAAATGAGGTAAACCTGCTGAGTGGAAGCCTTCCAGTTGAAATGCTGCAAACTGGGCTGATTGGACAGATTTCAAGTCTTTATAGTGAGGGGAGCCAATCAGGACCAACCAAACTCAACGATGCGTTTACCGGAATGGGTCTGAAACTGCAATAACTTCAAAGTGCTCATTCATGACTGGTATACTTGGGAGCATGTCTGCCTGCCCTCCGGGGGGCCCTGCCCTTCAGGGGACCCCAACAGTGCGTTATGGAAGGGCCGGCTCTGATGCTGAGGGAACATAGGGCTGACCCCGTATAGTTGCTACGCTGTCATATCTTTGTTCTCACTTTCACATTAGTCTTCACTTTATACTGCTGTAAGAGAAGTTTGGACTTTCCACTCATTGTTTCTAATGTCTTTTTTCATATTTTCAGGTGACGAGGCAGTCATTGACTACACCTCCCCTTGTGCCGAGAGTAAGTATATAACATTTCTCTAGTTTCAAAAAAAATCACTGGCTGTTTAAATTGTTTGATTGTCCTCTGCCTACTTTGTTTTTTCGTTATGCAACAGTTCAAGGTTGGCAGTTGACACAAAGGGTGGTAACCCATATTTATCACAATAACAAAAGGAGATTTAAACCACCAGAGGGACGGAAAATACTACCAAAATATCTTACTGAAACAGAAGTACTGTTAGTTTGCTGAAATTTTAAGTATAAGTACAATTACTGGTGTAAAATTCTACTTGAGTAAAAAGCTTATTCAAAATGTACTCCAGAGTGAAGGTTAGTTACCTTTCTTTTAAAAAAAGATTGTTGCGTAGGATGTTTTCCCTGCAATGCAAAAAGGAGAGGTAATAAAGTGCATAAACAAAATAAAGCATGAATCAACATGATTTATTCAACATGACTGCTGTTGGCCAGTTTCTAATGCAGTGCTTTTGTATGCCTGAATTTTTTGTGACAGAAGGGATTTAAAATGTAAAAAAACAAGGCTACTCAAAGATCGAAGTACACAAAAAGCCAAAGAATTGCAGCCATGAAAATAAATGTAATTCATTACTTCCACCCCTGGGAACAAGGGTGCTTTTGCCTGGCGTTTGGAGAGGCAACTGAAAAATGCATATAGATGATTCAAAAGGCAGGTAACAATCAGAGGGAATATTAAATCAATCAATCTATTATTTTACAGGTGACGGCACCAACCAGCTGTAAAATACACTAGGAAATCCTACTAATCCCCGCCTGGACCTGATGTCAAGACAACACCTTCCTTCATTTCCCTACTTGGAAGAATTTTTACTTCTTATGACATGACCTCATAAAGATGATTTTCTTTTTTCTACTTACTGTTGCGTGGTAGACTTGACTTTGTGTGCCCGAATTTGAGAAATAGTATCGTATGAATAACATTTCAGTTAGAACTCTGTGCAGTAGGTATCTGTGACTTTGCCCTCCCACCCAAAAACATGTTATTGAAGAAACACAGACGATATTTTGTAAGTTTGTTTTTAATAGTTGACAAAATCCATATTATCCATACGTGAATGTGGCGCATGAAACATACAGGGTACCGCTAACACAGTATGGTCCGAGTATTGACTGCCAGTGTGTGTGTGTGTGTGTATGAAAGCAGGATCTACTTTCAAGAAAAAATGTACAGTCTTGTGGAGTGCTAGGTGTGTGTGTGTGTTCTGCTCTACCAATAAAAAAAAGGTAGATTGATACACTACTACCATACAATTGAAATGCAACTTACTCTGACAATAAAATTTCTAAATGACAAAAAAATAAGTAAAAACTGTACTTTTTTTTCATACAATACTGTTTCATTTCAATAGTGAGATTTTCTTTTCTTTCAGGCATCCTTTTTTTTAACAGTATATTTTTTTCCTGTCTTTTCAACATGGATAACTACAGTACTGTATATACCACCTACTATCAACAGACGTGATTCAACAGCCTTGCCAGTGCTGAATAGTTTTGTTCACACACATGACTGTGCGGGGGGTTGGGGGGGGTAATAATATATTAAGGTCTTTTCACTAGTCTTTTACTTCTCCTTCGAAGTCGTCGCTCACCACCTCGCAGGCGTCTCAACCATAAATTATCATCGGCGGCACATGAAACGAAACAGTTCCACGTGCTCCTAAAAATCACAGCGCAGTCTCTCCGCTCCCCTTCAGGTTTCTAGTTTCACAGCCCGACCAAAAGATGCACAGTGTCATGAGCAACACGTCACGACGGCGGGCTAACCCGGCCGTTTACACAAGCTGTCAAAGCTGCATTCAGGCCACAGTGGGGACTGGAGCCGAGAATTTTTTTGTAGTAACAGGTTTGGTGTTTGGTACAACCCTTAGTATGCGATTTCATTTAAGAGTTGGGGTTGATTTCTAACGGAATCGTATGTTATAATCAATGTGGTTGTAAATAAAAAGCAGGGTAAACTATGACCTTCAGTCATAAGACAACCTACCAATATAAACAAAAACTCTAATTTCAGAAAGCATTGATATATCCTTAAAAGTTATCCTCTTATAAGTTACATAAGTTTGATACAACTTAATACGACGTGTACTTTGAATTTACATTGTAAAAGATTCATGTCAGCCTAAAAACGCCTCAGATAAAAAGGTGTTTACCCTCTACTACATCCCTGGTTATAATTATATAACTAAATACATATATCAGTCAGAGTGGCGAGCTAGTAGCAGAGCCCCAGTGTGCACAAGGCCTTCATCTCTGCCAGTAATGCCACTTACAGGCAGGCAGACTTCCCTCCTACATCAACTATAGTGAGTGTAGAAAACCCCCCATGCAAACCTCCACATACTATATATTTCAGCAACAGAAAATAAAATGCACACACATGATCGTGGTCTTCCAGCAGGGATGTGCTGGACTCAAGACGACGGATCAATAATGACACTTAATCAAGGCACAGTTCTGAATTGCATCAAGTCTGTATGGGATGTGGTCTCTCTAGCGCCCTCTAGCTGTTGTTGATTTAGGCTGGCAGTGATGATGGCTACTTCTGAAGTGTGGTGATTGGGGTGGGGGGGTCCAAGTCAGATGATAAGTTAGCAGTACTTGGCAAACAGACTTTGTCTTATGCATTTTGCACCTTGAGTTGGCGCCATGACGGTGCGATACAGACACAGTGAGATATTACTGGTCACCATATTCACAAACACGCACAAGAATGTGGGCGCTAGGGTTGGACCGGTATCGGCCTTGTATTAAGTATCGGACATCGAGGTTCCTCCCTGACCGTTTGCAAAACCTGCGATGGAGTTTTCTTATTATTTATTAATTTACTTGTTTAGTGTCTTTTTTTGTAAAGTAATATATGTGTATAAGTAATAATGTGTCCCAGAGATTCCCTACCATTGAATAGGTGAGAAGGGGCGGTCAGTCTGGGTTTCAGTGGAGAGTTTTAGTGTCCCATGATGCTCTAAATGCTGTTTCAGAAGCTTTTCCACCCTGACAAGAATAAAACAATCAATGTTTTGTCATGAAAACAGTCACATTTAAAGATTGAATATCGGCACGTTATCATCAAGATAAATATCGGCACTGGCCTTCGAAAAACCACATATCGGTCGCACCCTGCGGTGAACTGCAGAGCGTATGAACTCCTGAGCTGCAGTGGGTCAAAGGCCAGGTCAAAGTGTAAGGAAACACCTCTAATTACTTTGGTACGAGTGTGAGGGGCAGGACTCAGCTCAGGGCGCCATCAAGAGCAGCACGAAGGCGAAATGACGGTTTTGCACTTTGAGGTTACAGTACTCCACAAAGTTTCACGCTAAAAAACAGGCGAGTTTTGATAACGTCCAGATTAGTGTTTTGCCTTGGATAAATAACGGGCGGGTTTCTCATCTCCGGCCCCTGCTGACTCGACTGATTTCTCCGATCGCTCACAGATTTATACAACATTTCAAACGACGATGATTTTAAAATAGATTTCTAAGATGATTACATTTTGATTGACGATTATTTGAAGTCACGTTTCTGTCATCAGACCTTAGCACGGTCATCGTGGAACACTCCGCGTAATGACCGTCTGTCATAAAAACAAACAAAAAAAACATTGGCATTATGTCATTTGGCAATTTTCTCTATAATGAGTACAAAAAGAAAAGAGGAAGGAAACAACTAATACAAAAAAAAGGTTGAACAACCTGTAACTACAACAAGATCTCCATTTGGCAAAATAGAAAGGCTTTTAAGTCTTTTGGTTTATATACAGAAGTGTGTGTGTGTCCTCCAAGGGCTCCCTTTTTCAATCCAAACATAATAAAGTAGAAAATGCGGTGGTGAAAACGTCTACACTGGAAAACGAAAGGCATTGGGATTAAAAATGTGGGATGAAAAGTAACAAACAAGGCGTTTTGTCGTCGTTTTGTTTTTTCCTGCCAGTATCGGAGGAACAGCAAGAGAACGTCCTCTAGGGGAAGGAAGGGCCTGTAGAGTCTGTGGTGGAGTCCCTGCCGAAACTGCCTGCTGGTCACCTTGGTAGTTTTGTCACAGCAGCGTTTTCTAAGTGTGTGTTTCAGTTCATGAATTGTGTGTATCCCTCTGCTCCCGTGACGATAACATCCATCCAGATCCGCATGGCCTCTGCTGAGGGGGCGACCATGTAGTACAGCCGGTCATGGGTCTTAACGCAGAACGTCAGTGACGGGTTGGGGCTCTGGAGGACAGGAAGGAGAGTTTTTAGTGTCTTACATTTCAGTTTCTGTTTTTTCCACCCTGATACAATTCTGGTGGAAATACTGAATGAATATATCGGCAGCTTCAATCCAAAAATATCTGTATCGGCCTTCAAAAACCCACATCAGTCGGTTAGTAGTGTGTAATTTATTTCCAACAAGTTCACCAAACCATTACAAAAATTAAACGTGGTATGACTTGAAGTCTTCTTTTTAAATCGGTTTTCATGGAGTGGCATCATTCCCATGTTTTCACTGTAAATGTATTTCTGTAGATTATGAAGTACTGTAAATTTCATCGTAACGCATATTTTCAACCAAATCTCCATGCCATTTCTAAACCAACACAGTCCTGTGTGTGTTTAATGTTTTTCTTATCTGGTCCTGGGTATTGAATGTCTACCGTTCATCCTACAAACGAAGGTCTGTGTTAAACAATTTTTTTCCCCCACATCTGTAGTTTTATATTGTAGGTGGCAAATATCGACATAGCAACGTGTTGGCCCATTGGTAGAGTAAGATTCACTTCCTAGTTCACCAAAAATGACAAGCAACTACAATTAAGCAGGCCAAAGGTTTAAGGCCTTAGTGTCAATACAAAATTCCTGTGACCAAAGAGTCATCAACTAGGAGCGAGTGCTGTGAAACAAACAGAGTAAGAGCTAAGGAGGAGGGAGATCAAGAGATTTTTTGTCTTAATTCCTAAAAATCCTACTTTATCTTGTCTCACCCCCTTCATCGACATCTCCCCTTCATGACTGAAACAGCTTCAATACGCAGAATCAATACACAGTCACAACCCTTACCTGGATTCTCCTGGTCGGTTTATTACATGGAAAGAACAAGCGTCCCCGTCCCCCCCCCAAAAAAAACAAAACTGCACACTCAGGGATATTTCTGTGCTATACCACAAGCATATCAACCGGCAAGACCCACTAAGTCAGACTCTTGTTTTCTAGCCATTCCACAGGTTCAACACAGGGCAGACTGGGATAGACAGAGGGATCGTCACTCCAAGCAGGGTTAGCAATCCACGTTACAGTCAAATCCACACAGTAGCAGAATAAAACCAGCGCAATTTCTGAGGATTTTTGAAGGTTTCAGAACAAGAAGGAATGAAATGTACTTCCATCCATCGTTTATCAACCATGCACGACCTTCTTATATCCGTTTCACTATCACAACGGTTCGGACACACAGGGTTCGGAGAGGTTAAGATGCGAGCAGAACAGAGAAAGTGGATACATACACTGGTCAAATTCAAGTTGAAAAATCCCTTCTGTGATAGCAGCCGGCCAAAGCAAAAGAGCGCAAATAAGAAAAGGGAGAAAAAAAAAGCAAAACACAGACAATGGCGAAAACATGTTTGAAAGTAAAAAGTGTGAAGAGTGGCAGAAAAAAAACAACGACATTGAAATGCTGAAATAAATGAGAGAAAATTTGAATTGTTGCATTCAAACACAGCATACCTTTGTGGCACTGCGGAGGTGATCATAATAGACCTCTTCTATTGCCTGGAAGTAGATTACACCCTTCAGCTTGGTCTCGTGTTTGTCTGCGGGAAAAAGAAAACAACGTGGGATCGGAGACGCAGAGTCGAAACGTATTGGCAATGACAGATTTGTCTTGGCTGCAAAAGCCGGTATCAGTCGCATGTCACCTAGAATAAAGATACGAACCACAGACGGTACAGTCATTAAAAAAAAAAACTTTGATCATCACCAATTTATCATTGGTGATGATGGATAGAAAAAGACAACCACAGCATTTTTCTGTTTTTCTTTTTTTTTTAACCAATGGTACTCATTGTATTTTCAGACTTGACTGCATTCTTACGCTGCTCTGGTACATCATTGCAGTTTGTTTCATCAGCCACTGCAGAACTGCAGAGGGGAACCGGTGGGGAACTCAACGCCCCTCTCTACCTCCAGGCACAAACACTCCACAAGCCAACTTAAGAGTAGTAGGTAGAAACGGAGAGCTTCATTTCGAGGAATAACAGTTCCGTTTTAACGTGCAGCCATTATCTGCTAATGACCTCTTTTAGCATTCAAATAGCCCTGCATTTGTTTAGGATGTAAATGCATCTAAATTACCGAAACTCTTATTGCGGTTGCAGCCAATTAACCCGAATTAGCGGCGTGAGCGACTTGGGCTCGTCACCTCTCGTTACTCCTCACTCAAGGTCAAGAGACAAGGGCGAGCCTCGCATCTCGATCAAGCTCCCTCGGAGACGGAGGCGCTACTTGCATACAAACTACCGCTGTGGTAATCTCTGAACACCTCCGCACACTGGCATACTTAAGACAAGGTACGCTTTAAGCAGGTTTAAGCGGAACCGTTTGAAGTCTTCAAAGGCCTTCTAGTGTAGAAGTGTCACAGATTACATTACAGAACCATGTATGCTATATATCAATATACTAGGACTCCTTTTGAAGGTCTAGAGGACCTATGTATTATCTCTGCCTCTTCAGCCATCTACAGCAGCTTCTCTTACTTTATACTCTCAGGCTTATTGCAATGGGTTTTACCTGTTAAATAATCTCTGACATTTTCATATAAATAAATGTCTATTTTGCTGCTCTCTATCTGATTGCTACAACACAATAGTGATCCAACCTCAAGCCAGTTCATGAAAGCTTTTCCATTTGCTGTTCTAAACACCAGGTGTCTCGTAGGTCTTTCCTGGGAGACAGGAAGTGATGCGTTTTATGTTTCCAGCTTGTTTGGAATGAATAGAAGGACTGGGTAGTCAGCCACCGTGGCTGAACTAGGAAAGAAAAGAGCGCCACCTACAGAAACTCAAACTTCATCAACAGAAAATTCACACAGTACTGTGTACGTCACAGTACTGGACACACTGTTTGATTAACAGGTGATCTCTGGGAAGAGCAGTGAAGAAACACCACAGCGATGAGCACCAAAGATGGAGACAAAAAAACAACCAACAAAAACTAATAAACACTGATGTGCGGATTGCCACTTTAAGGTACTTACCAACGTAGTAGCAGAAGGTCCTTTTGAGGCGGTCAAAGACAAACCAGCGTTTCTTCCAGGACTTGATCTTGCCTCCCATCTTGACTAGGTAGCCCTTGCACATCTTCTCAGTGAGGATGACGTGGTAGCAGGTTTCCACGCTGTGGCCCGACGACTCAACGTGGGTGCGCAGGTCGAACTCCTCCTTCCTGATGGGCAGGTAGCGAGTCATAGGACGGGCCTGGGGGCCAAGGGAGCAAACATGAGCTGAAAGCACAGGCTGGTCTACAACGAGATCTTTGGAAACGGTATACTTTGATGAAGGCTAAACCAAAATAGGGTTAAACCAATTTAATGGGTTGGGGGGGGGGGGTATTGGTTGTCTGTGGGAAGCCATTAACCTGAAACAGAAACTTAAATCAGTACTTAGAACTGTATTCTTATCAGGGTGGAAAAGCCTCTGAAACAACATTTAGATCAAAGGGAAACTGAATCTTTGGGGCATTTTTGGCACAAGAATGTTAAGAAATTTAAAGATACTGAATATTGGCAGCTTTAATCCAAAAAATATTAGTATCTGCTTTCAACAACTCATATCGGTCAAACCCTAACAATGTTTTTAACATGCAGATCTCTCACTGTGCGCGGACTGACCTGAGAGAAGTTCTTGGCCCTCATCTTGACCTCCTTCTCCACTAGCTGCAGCCGGTGGGAAGTTTCGTCCTGCAGTCTCTTCTCCGCATCCTCTCTCCTTCTCCTCTCCTCCTCCAGCATGTGTCGACGAGCAAGACTCTCTCGTTCCTGGAGGGGAACATTTTCATGGAAGGCTTGCTGAGCTAACACCCGCTGCTTTTCGGCAATGCCCTACGTCACATTAATTTATGCACATTCCGACCTGGGAGCTACCCAGTACTACCACAAACTCTTATTGTTGACCACAACAATATGAGGATTAAGGGCCTTGTTTATGGGCCCCCTCGGTGGTACACTCTTAACAAAAGGGGTTCTATATAGTACCAAAAAATGAAAGAACCATTTCAGTGTGCAGAAAGAGAAGGGTTCTTCAATTGTTTATGTTCTTAAATGGTTCTTTACAGCAGCATAAAGGGTCTATGTAGAAGCATTTGAACATGGTGCGATAGAAAAAGGGTTCTTTATAGTGGTTCTGCTATGGTACAAGCCTAAAGAACCATTTTCTGGTGTTATATGTTATATAGAACCCTTTTTGTTAAGAGTAGTAGTTGTTGAGAGAAGAGAGTGTTACTTTACTTCACTGCCCAGATTTCCCCAGGCAAACCGGGATTCAAAACAGTGACCCTCTGGTTTGAATTTACTGAATTCTAGATATATGGCTTGTAGTTGTTGTACCCTAACCCATAAGGCAAAAAGTAAAAATAAAAAAAGGCCACTGAATTGGTGCTCAGTCCAGAGAATTAAAGCTAAAAGCAATGGGGGGAAAAAAGGCTTCAAAACGGCAACTTGATCCTTTCGATCATCTTTAATGACCTTCGGAACATGTAGGCCAATAAAGATGAATGAAGGGATCAAGTGGACAACCTGAGCCCCTTTTCCCTCCATTCCTATTGACTCTTAGTTTAGTTTGATGCTTTTTATAGCAGGTATTGACAGCAACACAGCCCCACGACCCTCATCAGTCACTGGCTATGGTTCATGATATCCTATTTGTCACAACAAGCTCTTTTGCAGTCTCTTCTTACCCGTGATTCAATGAGTCTGGCCTTCTCTAACTGAGCTTCCTTCAGCATCTTCTCCATCTCCTCAATCTTCAGGGCGTCCATTCCACTGGCACTGGGTGTCAAACACAAAGACACAGCATACAAGATGAGAATAGCTTACGAACAGGGTTCATCAGCATTCAGCATTTTGAAATACTGAGCATCCACATCCTGCACATCAAAACCAGCCTTTTTTCATTTGTATTTCATTACCCTCTTAAAGAAAGTGTTTCAAGAAGTCTAACTTCAGGGATTTAAGATGCTGTTAAAGCTGATATTTTGTGCCAGTATCCAAGATCTTTAAATTAGACCATTTTAATGCCAAAAGAATCCAGGAAAGGTCAGGTCAGTCTAACCCTTCTTTCAATGTTATAAGAGTTGGTGTAGCCACAGCAGTGAAGCACTTCTGGCAGGTAAATGGACTCTACAACCAATGGAATCCAGTCATCCAAAGTATGAGCATGTGTTGGGATTCATTTGAAATCCAAACACATCTGCTGTCTATCTCTGTCAATCAACACAACTATGTTAAATAACGTCCTTGTGGTGGTTTGTGTATACAAAGCAGAGTTTCAGTTGACATTACTGTGGTCTGACCGGGTGGCTATTACTCACGCGTAAGAGACAAACACTGCTGCACAGTAACATACCCAGCAATGGGAGTGAATGAGATGGAACCAGTCTGAAAGCAGGGTCACATATTAACCTATTGGAAGAAAGGGCTCATAAACTTTCCCGCAGTCATACCTCCCCTCCTGTCTTAGCTGTCAATCCCCACTGTGCACTGTTCATTAAAGAGGAAATCTCATTTAAAAAAAAAAACACTTTTATCCGTATTTGGGATTTGACTTGAGGGCCGTGAGGGGAATATTCACAAATGGGTTCTGTTGAAAACATGCTGTGAACATTGAGGTAATGCAACACACAGCTTGACCCCATTAACAGATGGTCTCCAAATTAGCAAACCCCGTGGATAAGGAATTTAACTGGTGGGGAGCAGAGTCTGGGAGGATTAGCATGCCGTCCGTGCATGTGATTGTGTATGTCTGTGAGCTTTTGTCTGTGTTTGTGTTTTGATTGATAGCTGCTGATAGCTGATTTGCACCACACTCTTCACTGTGTGGCATGTTTCAACACTTTGATATTGTAGGTGACAGATATCAAAATTGCAAACTATGAAGGGGAAAAAAGTATTCACTTAATGTGGACCTTTGTTTGCAAGATGAACTACAGACATTCAATACCCAGAACCAGATGAGAAAAGAATCCTAAACACAGGAATGTAATGGTTTAGAAATGGCATGGCGATGCAGCAGAGTGGAAAATATGTGTTATGCTGAAATAAATTATACAGTACTGGGAGTTTGACTGATTTTTTGGATGCCGATACCGACAATTTTGGACTGATATTTTGTGCCGATATTAAATATCTTTTGCTGCCCAAACCCCGCAAATATTCACTGTTTCTCCAAGAATTGTATTCTTGTCAGTGTGGAAAAGCCTCAGCATGTAGACCACCATCTGTAATTAACTGTATCATACACACCATATCAGAGGTGGATGAAACTGGCTAGCTGAAAATCAGATTTTTAATAAAAGGCCAATAGCCATTGCATCGGTCTAACCTTGTTACCACTGTATATATTCCTGTGGGCATTACTCTGTGCATGTCTGTGTTCTCCTATCATACCTGGACATGTTATCTGGCGAGCAAGCAGAGTTGTTGCCGGTGGACACACTGGTATCCATGCTGTCGGAGCTCTCCAGACTCAGGGTGTCGTAGGGCTGCTCGCCTGCTGATGGGGGCTGGTGGTGCAGGATGGAGTGGTGCACGAGTGGGGGGGGCCCGATGGAGCTCTGGCTCAGCCCAGGGGTGTAGGCCATGGCTGGGGAGTAAGAGGAGGAGGAGGAGGTGCTGAGGAGGTGGGGCTGGGAGCCGTGGAGCGCTTCCCACTGGCACTGAGCCTCTACTGCCGCTCTCTGTTTGAGCTCGGCCAGACGCCGCCGCTGCTCCTCGATCACCTGCTGACCTGGGGAGGGAGTGCATGATCAGTGCATCTGCTCTGCTTTTTGGCATGAAGATCTAACCATAACCGAGCATTCACACCATGAGCAACACGATCTACAAGTCACCAGAAGAAGACATTAATTTAATATAGAGCTGAGCGACCAGGCAAACTCAGCCAATACTCAGCCAATATGTGGACGGTCAATAAGCTTGACGACTCAGCCATCGGCTGTCAACAGCCAATCAGATTTCCGTGCGTCCTTATTTCCCAAATGAAGTGATTTTGTTTCATGAATAGCTCGATAAGTTGATTACAGCCAATCAAAGCATCGGTCTATCTTCAAGTTCTCTACAACTTTTATTTGAAAGACTACAGGAAAAACAACGCTTGGAGAACGGTTGCAACCATCGTTGGAGTTTTGCCCTGCCCACAATAGAACAACCCATCAACCAAGTTGCTTGCAGTGTGAACGCATGGTAAGGAAGAACCCGGGGATTCAGCCCTATACGCCACTGAATTCACACCAACATGCTAGCCAAGCATCCACCTGCTGGGGAATCACCAAAATGATACCAGTCAAGGTAAACCAATACTAGCACCAGCCCATAAACCATCAGGCCATAAACCATGCACCACACATACAAGTATGTGCTCACTTAGTGTCACAAGCCCGAGCATGATCCCAAGAACCCAAAATGGCCCCATCACCAGAGAGTTTCAAACAGCTGGAGCAAGAGTTAAGTTGCTATGTAACTTCTCTCATTGTCAAATCCATGCTACTGTGCACCCGAAAATGGGCAGATACCTCTGGAAAGAAGTGCCAAAGTCAATAACTCCAAAGTGGGAATGCACTGAACATGGAACATGCAATATTGATTCTCCACTGACAGGAACATTCACAGAAGACTGATGGAAGTAGAAAGTGTACAAGTTTCAGACAGTGAAAAGATGAAGAGAAAACATGGGGGAAGAATAGTTAATGACACACCAGAGATGGAACAAATGGAGAGAGAAGATGGAAGGTAAGGTGAGGTCAGGGTCCGAAATTAACACCCGCCAAGTGTCAAATGCTGGTGAAATCTGTCTTTGGTGGATAAATCTATAAGGGTCACCTGCCACACTGACCAGTAACGTTTTGAAACATTGATAACATTTGAATGCCTTGGTTATATGCAGACTTTGCCTGTTGTCAAACTTTGTCACTGTACACTCTCTGACCATGAGCCAATCAAATCAAAGCAAAACAATAACTCTGTATCAAACAGGCTCCTCATTGGCCACATTTTACACTGCTCTACACAAAGCACAAAGTCATTTCATCACTAATACATCTGATAGATTTGATATCTATTGACATCTGATAGAACTTCCACTTGTTAGCTAGATAACCACAGTATCTGGTCAGCTAACTATCACTGTCTTGTTGTTATGTTAGCACACTAGCTAACGTATGTCGTAGAAGCTAGCATTACCAGTGGCTAGTAGTCCCATGTTAACATGAACTAAATTAGCCTGCTGGCTAGTTAGCTAGCTAACAGTTTGTTCAGGTTAACTGAGCTGACTCTTCTCCAGCTCCAACTCAGATTGTTTTGGAGTAGAGACTAGGGCTAAAGACAAGACTGAGTCACAGTAACCTACATTTGGAAACAAATCTACCTGATCACACTATTCACTTTAGCCTCTAGCCTGGTTGTTTTATATTAGACATTAGCTAGGTCTCCAATGGACCATGATGGCGCCAGATGTGAAGGCATGAAATAGCATTGAAAAAGGATAGGGTTACATATTTCTGTGAAAAGTGTATATTAATTATTTTGGCTGGTAAAAAATAACGAATTGTTTACCAGCCTTTGGCAGGTGAGCCACAAAGGACACTGGAAATTTCGGACACTGGACGAGGTGTATATAGAGACAGTAGAGAAAGATGACAAAAATGGGTGGAGTCCCACTGAAAGAAAAGATCAAAAACCGGACGAGTCCCACTCCTGGACGCAGTGATCTGTCTACCTGCTGGGCTTTGCTCTATGGTGAGGTGGCTGGAGAACTGGGGGTCTGTGGTACAGCAGAAGGCCAGCAGAGGGAGGGACAAGTCCACAGACAGGATGACAGACAGAGAGACAGACAGACATGAGGACAACCTGAACTACAGACGCTAACAGACGTGACCGGCTCAGGTTTCCAGCCCAGCACTTGTGGGTGGCAGCCCGCCAAGCTAAAACCACCGGGCAGACTCATTCGTTTCTTCTAATCCACAAACAGCAGACAAGTGTTGAGGGTCAACACTCTCTCAACAGACGCACATACAGCTCCATACAGCAGGGCAGTGTAACGCTTTACAGTAACCATCACTAATAAATGTTGAATTAATCAATAGTTTATGTCCTACATTGTTTAATGATTAATAGAAAATGGTATGGTGAAATTGAAAATGACAGATTGGAATAAAAAAGCAAACAACTGTATCTCAATAACATTTAGAGTTTGTATTGCCTTTTCCTAATTCCAGCTCTCTCATCTTGTAGCCTTTTGACATTTTCAGTAGTCATCACATGCGACTTTATAATGTATTCTTCTCTGGATACTTGATTATTTAAAAGTGTTTAATCTGGATAGTAATTGGATAATAATAAATAAAGCACAGCAGTTATGATACAACATATAAACAATTAATTGATTTACTAACATGGCATTCATGATTAGATAATGTACACTAAATCATTTACTACTAATGAGTAAACAATGTAGGACAAGTAATCATCAATTAGCTATTACCTAGCCATTAAATAATAATAATAACACCTATTAAATACTGATTAATTAACCATGTATTAGTGATGGTTGTTGTGATGAGTCACCCAGGGCAGCGGCCACCTGCAGTAGCGGGGTAGTTACCTTTCTGCTGCAGAGCTAGCTGTCTCTTGGTCTCGATGTCCTGCAGGGTGGCAGCCAGGTTCCTGGGCAGACTGCCGGTGCTGTTGGCCGCCAGCAGGGGGCTCTGTTGGGGCAGAGTGGAGGCAAAACATCACACTCAAATATCAAATCTAGGTTGAAACATTGCCAAAGATCAGCATGTCAACTGCACTTTCTTTGATTTGATAAATATAAAATTACATATTAAAAAAATAAAAGTAAAATCATGTATATTTGACCCCAGAGGATACCATGTTTTTTTTTAATTTCCAATGGGCCACTCTGTTCCAATTTGGAGTTAGATTGGCAATATTAATCATGGGAGTACACATTGCATTTGAAATAAACAGGAGAATAGTGGTTGATTATCATTTGAATGACCATTTAAAACTATTGCTTTCACAGGAGCTCAGGTCTCTTTCAAGGGAACTCAGCTATAGCTTTTTTATTATTCCTTCCCTGAGTGAAAGTGGCCTGTTAAATGCGCACGTTCCACAGTAAATGCCAATCTATACAGACCTCAGAATATCATCTGCTATGGAGATGAACAATCACCCTACCTTAGAGGATGCGTTGCGTCCCAGCGTCGCTGCCCCGTGCTGTATGGGGGATCCAGAGCCTTTGGGCCGATGAACCGACTGGCCTGCATCGCTGTCCAGCTTGGAGCGGAACACCTGGTGGAGGGAACATACAGGAATCTATGAGGATCGAGAATATAGTGCTGATAAAATGTGTTAAAACGATGCTGAGACGTGGCAGCAAGTGTTTTAGTACAATCCACCAGGGATGAGTTCACTATCCAACGGTGGTTATAAGCGCGGTTAGCATATACGCCGTGACTATTACAGATGATTGATACTGTCAACAGAGAAACATTGTACGTCTGTTCAGCTGGACTGTATCAGTCCACGTTCCTTGTTAAGGAATGAGATATCAAAGAGTCCACAGACAACAGTTAAGCTGTGGTTAAACACACACACGCACACACCTGGGACGGCAGCACAGTCCCCTTTCATTGGCTGGTCCTTTGATCAGGCACACTCAGGCTAATGCTGCATTTAAGTCTTATGGGAACTAACTGCCGGGAAGAGTTGTGATCACAAAATGATTGATCGTTTGTTATTTGAAATCAGTGTATTATCCCTCACACTTGACTGCAGGCCTTTCCTTGTTGGTGACGTCAGAATTCAGGAAGTCAGAGGAATCAGGATCCATTGCCAAACCCCCGAGTTCCCAAGTAGTATTTACCAGCTGAAAGGTATTTTCATGTAGGAGACTGGTATCTACCGTCTCGCCCACAGGACATGAATGCAGCATAATTACAGACCTGTTGTCGTGCTCTTTCTCTCTCTTTCTCTAACACATGCACGCACAAGCACACACCTCCCACGCCTTATCTGGGCGTCGGGCAACGGCAGGAGGTTGTTGACAGAGGCTTTATGGCAGACAAACAGTAAAACAATGAGAAGGGAAAAAAAGAGGAGGAGCCCCTCTACCTGCAGCGTAGGCCTGCGGCCCGAGAGCGACTTAGCTGGGAGAGGGGGAGGACAGAGCTGGCTGGCCTGCCCAGCAGCCATCACCTCCTGGTACCACTGCTCTAAATCTAGCCTGGGGATGTGAGGCCTACTGCCCTCAGACTGGTACTGGGAGACCGCACAGAGAACCAGCAGACGAGAGAAGAAGAAGAGGAAGAGAAGAGAAAAGAGGAGAAGACATGACGAGATGAAACAAGAAGAAGGTTAGCAAGCATTCAAAGAAAGGAAAAGGGCAGAAACACATTTCATGTTTTGCACACCCTCATCATGCTATACCCCATATGTTTTCAGACATTTCTATTTAAAATGTCCTTGACACAATGGAATTATGCTTAATAGCCACCAGTTGCTATATCCTTATTATAGTCTGTGTCTCCTTGCTGTATCCTATTATTATTTTGCTGCTGCAACAACTATATTTTCACACATGTTTTTATGTTCTATGTATGTTTATGTTTGACTCAACTTGTATGTCCGTTGGCTACACTAATTTGAAAACAGATTTACTTTTTTTCCTTTAGGGTGCAATAAGAAATAGACTGATTTACTGGGGCCGTAAACGCGCACACCCAGAGGTTGGGGGCAGGAGAAGAAGAGGGAAGGATGACACACACACACACACCTCCATAGAGAGAGAGGGGGAGGAGCTATGCAGAGAGGAGAGGCAGGAGAAGGCGGAGTCTACCGCTCCAGACTGCAGGGGCTGGCGAAGTGGGGAGGTGGGGGAGGACTCCACCTTCGGCATCCCGTACATCTGATTTAACTGGCCAACGGTCACATAGTCCTTCTCACGGGCAACACAGCAGGAAGAAAGAGGGCAAGGAGGGGAGAAACAGAGGAAGAACAACAGACATGTCAGCAGGTGGAAGGCAGACGCTAGAAGGGAAACATGTCAGGTACATTTACTGCAGTGCACGTCTGCATCGCTCATGACAGAAGAAAGGACATGTAGACTGGTTTATAACACACAGTTCTGACATTAGGGTTAGACCAAAGGACTGCATGATGCAGTTTGAGTACATATTCACAGTATAATTGATCAATGCTACACACTGGTTGTCTCTAGGAAGCCCTTAACCTGAACTGGTTGGGTTCCACACATGTATGCATGAATATGATTTATTATATTTATCATTATCCTGGGTTTCAATGGAGAGTTTCATGGTCTAAATGCTGTTTCAGAGGCTTTTCCACCCTGCAGAATAAATACTTTTCTCGCTTACAGTTATTTTATTACTTTACTTTGTTTTGAAGAAAGAATGCTGAATATTGGCCTTTCTGCAGCTTCAATCCAAAGATATCAGCCTTCAAAAAACCCATATCGGTCCAACCCTAATCCCTAATCCACATCAGCTCCAGTGCATTATCAGCATTGTATATACACCAATCCTCCATACCATCATTAGTGCCTAAATGAACACTCCCCTTCATCTACACAGGGGCGAGAACAAGCTGCCTACACCAAAAGCTTGCGTAGCACAAAGCAAGGCCAACAGTGCAGTAAGTGTGCTACATGATAAACAGCCAACCAGTTGAGGGAGCAACATGATATGAACATGGAAAGGATGGAGAGAGAGAGAGAGGAGCAGAAAGAGAGAGTTGAGGCAGTAAGACAGGGAAAGGAGGCAGAGAGACAGACAGGAAAGCGATGGTACCTCGCCGGGGCCTGCTAATGCAGCGTCTACGGCAAACGAGTGGCCGTGCGAGGCGGGCTTGCTGCTGCCGTGGGAGCCGCCGCTGCCATACATCTTATAGACGTCCGACAGCTTCAGGTACTCCTGAGCGCCGGCGAACAGCGCGGCCAGACAAGACGAGAAGCCGTGAGGACAGCGGCGTACTGTATTTTTCATATACAGTACATGAAACACACACACACACAAACAGCTTACCCAGAGCACGGTGCACTGGGCAAGAGAAGGCATATATTTCCAAGCAAAAAGCCAGGCCGGTATTACACCTGGCTGTTCAAAACGCTGTTATTTCAGCTGCAGGGTGCATGTGATGACGGACAAACAGTAACACACGCAGCAACAGAAACATGTGCATCTCCGGCGTAGCGAGTCACTGTGGAGGTCACAGGCAGGCATTTCGTTGGCTTTCACGTGGCTCAACCAGCGATGTAGTGGCAAATAAAAAGGTGGGTAAACTTTGACCTCTAGTCAGTGATCATCATAGGTGAAACAACCTCTAAAAAGCATCAATTTATGCTTTCCCCCCCCCCCTTTAAAAGTCTCTATCCTGTGGGTAAAGTGAGTTTTTAGGTGGGTATACCCTCCACTACATCCCTGGGTTCCACCAAACAGAACGCTACTGTGCTGGCTCCTCTTCCGACACTTAGTCTGCACGGTGTGGGAAGGAGAGGGCTGGACCAGCACAGTAGGGGTTACAGGTGTTAGCAGTGCGATGTGATTTTCAGGGGTGTGTCACACAAGACGGCACAGGGAGGAAGCTGCGGGCGTCATGCAGCGACCGTTAGTCTTGGTTACCTCCGTAGGGCTGCCGGGGTGCAACGGACAGGGAGGGGAGGGGTGTAAGTAGGAGGAGGAGGCTCGACGGAGGGAATGCTGGGAGGAGTGGGCGTCCTCTAACAACGGGTCGGTCTCGCTGATAGGGAGCGCTTCCTGTTTTAACAGTGCAGGGGACACTTGCTTTTATTTTCCTGCAGCGAACTTGTGGGAAGCTAGGCCTAAACGTCTGAGCTCCCCACAAAAAAAACAACCCAAAAAAAAAAGAGAATGTCCCAAAGTCTAATCCACCGATAAAAAGGTGGGTAAACTAGGTGAGTCTAGGTGGGTTTACCCTCCACTACCTCCCTGGATTTGTCTGATTATTTCTGTTAAATGGTTAGATCGGTTTGATTTACTGTAAGTCTGCACACAAACACTTCAAGTAAAAATTAAATGTGATCAGGAGTCAAACAGTGAAAGCTCTCTTTTGTTTACAGGTCATGAGCATCGTGTGTGTGTGTGTGTGTTCTCCGTATAGAGAAAGATATTGTTCTCTCACCTCCCTCATGGTACTGGAGGACTTGGGGAAGCTCTTTCCTCCGGTCAGGATGTGGTATCTCTTCTCCAGGGCCGACAGCCTCTCCTTCTCCTGGAACATGGAAGACAAAATGTTGGTATAAGTAGATCGTCAACTAGACCATCGGTCCAGCAACCTAGCAGGACTTAGGGATTCCGCGTCCTAGAATTTAGACCATACAGCTCACTGCCATTGAATAGGTGTGCTGGGTCACCCAGAGCTGCTAACCCCAAAATAATTTCATTAGCACGGATTTCAAATGTTTTAGTGTCCCATAATAATCTAAAGGCTGTTTCAGAGGCTGTTTCACTTTTACAAGAATAAAATTCTGGGGCAAGCACTAAATCTTTGTTGAGTTGTTCAATTGAAAAAACAAAAACAATCAGTAGTTTTGGCCTCGGTTGAATCCTATTTTCAGTGCACTCACTGTACCTTCTGCAGCATTTGCAGCGTGAGGTTCCTGTCCTTAGCCAGCCGGTCGTACTCCTGAGAGGCCTGCAGGCCCAGCTGGTTGGCCTGGCTCTCCAGAGCAGACATCTTCTCCTGGGGAACAATGGACAAACACTGTTACATGTGGGAGTAGCACATCTGGTTCTAGTAGCACTACAGGCAAAAAGATAGTTAGTACAGTACAATAAACAATAAGGCATATGATAAGTATTAGGGTCCGGCCAATATATAGCTTCTATCAAGCCAGTATTGGCCTTTCATTAAAGATTTGATCTGGTCCAGTCAACTGGTTCCTCACCTTCCTCTTGGCCACGCTGCTGTGGTACTCCGCCCTCTCCTGTAACAGCTGCTGGCTGATGGTTTCCCTCTCCTCCTCCAGGCTGCTCTCCCTCTCCAGCTGCTGAAACTCCAGGTCCTCAAACTGTTTGGTGCCGGCTTCCAGTGCCTCTCCGTCCTAATGGAGCCCCGCACACCCCACAAAAACACCCCCGACGCCCACGGTTACAACATGGACACCAAAGACACGTACCGTGCGTAGGCAGGTGATTCTCATACCATCCACCATTCTCAGAACGACATAATGGGTAGCAGCGAAGCCGGCCACTTTGGCTTTTACGTCTAAAATTGTGCAAAACATTTTTCCTGGCATGGTTGAAACTCGACCTTGGAAGGATCAGCGTGTTTCCTCGATAACTTCAGCGGACGACTAAAAGCACAATGAGCTCAGCCAGGCAGACAGCCATGGAAGAACATGCTTCTACTGCAGTATGGCTACTGGTGTAGTAAATTAGTTGTAGTGCACAGGAGACAAAGGCCGGTAATCTCTACCAAAACCTTTTTTGTACTGGAGGATTTGTAAACCCTATCATGTCATCTTGAGAACTTTGCTGACAACTTTGTTTTGCTGATGAAATTATCCGTGTGTTTGAGATGTATTCTGTGCTGCACGTTGCAGAGATGCATCATGGGTATTCTGTCTTTGCTGTCAATACATGGTTGCTGACAAGGAGAGGTTTTACAGCACTTCTGTTGTCAGCAGCTGCATGTCAGCTGAGAGAGTGTGGGTCTGAAGGCTCTCGAGACCCTTTGTAGCACTTGAGAAGGGCTGGACTGTTGGCAGCATCAATCCATCGACCTGCCGTCAAGACTCTAACGGGAGTCAATAAATTCATACACCTTGGCAACACATTGTAAGGCTATATTTGCTTAGTTTGTACTCTGTCCAGCGCCTGGTTAAGATTGAGATGTGTGTTTGTTATTACAGTAATAATAACTTTGAAATACTTGATTTTAAGAACTAAAAACAAAATAATTGTGATTGAAATGCATTTGAAAGGTCCCGTTTCTGCACTATGGACCTACATGCAACACTGTTTCGATTGTCCTTTTTTGAGAGATGTCATGCGGCTTACATATGAATAAAGGGTTGTATGGGGGAATAAACAGGAAAAATATAGGCATTTGTATGACAAAATGCAATGAAAAAAAAAAAATGCAATTTCAGATCACTGGTAAGACTAAAGACAGGCCCTTCCTCCAAACCAAGCAAATACATTCATGTACATAAGAGAAGTCACAGGATGAGAGGGAGGGAAGAGAGAGAATGGAACTAGTTAGGCTCTATGTTAATCGATTAGTGAGCAGTTACAAATTAAGCAGGGCATAACGAATCACAGAAGAGATGCACACTGGAATCACACATGCAATGCAGCACATTCACATCACATGGACCGTATTTGACCAAAATGCAGCACTACCAGCTGGAGTGACCGTCCCGTCCCGTCCTGTCCTGAGGGCTTCAGTAGCATGTAGGTGTGGTAAATTCCAGCAGCTTGTGGCATTAGCACGCCTGTGAGGGGCACTGGCGGGGTTTCTCACAGATGCAGTGAGTGTGTATGTGTGTGTGTGTGTGTGTCTGTGCACCATATGCAGTGGGCCCCAGCTAAAGGGTTATAGGTGCCAGTAACACTATGTACAGTGGTGCCGGCCAAAAATACTACAACATACACATGCTCTAGGTTAACATAAGCACGTAGGATTTGCCATAATATGATAAATGAATGCCACATTTTTTCAGTGTCAGATTTTAAAAATTCCACATGGGGGTTCTACGCTAAATGTTGCTTCTGCCAGCCAGGCAAATACTTTACTACGTCTTTTTAAAGAAGGTAATGCTGTTAAGCTTGATATATCTTTACATATAGCGTCATTGTGCTGAACAGCATTACACTGCTGGAATTTCCCACTGAGCTGGTGGCAGGGGGTTGCAGGACGGAGGGAACTGGGGGGCCGGTGGGATCGAAAAGGTTGTGGGTGGGGGTAGGGGGGCAAGTGATCTCGGGACTGGGTGTGTGGTGGTGGTGGGGTGACAGATTGGGTAAGGGGGTTGCAGGCTACTGCAGATTGCAGGGGGTTGGGGTGGGTTTGGTGCTTCTGGTTGACTGACGACCCACCCTTTTGAGCTGTTCCTGCAACTGTTCGCGCAGAGACTCAGGACAGTTATGAAGCTGGTTCTTCAGCTCAGCGTAGCCCTCCTGGAGGCTCTGCAGGGCCCGGCGCTCAGGCCTCAACATTAGCCCTCTCCTAGAAAGACAACACACACCCACACACAGGATGGATGGGCGAGAGGAGAGAGAGAGAGAGAGAGAGAGAGAGAGAGAGAGAGAGAGAGAGAGAGAGAGAGAGAGAGAGAGAGAGAGAGAGAGAGAGAGAGAGAGAGAGAGAGAGAGAGAGAGAGAGAGAGAGAGAGAGCGAGAGAGAGAGAGAGAGAGAGAGAGAGAAACAAAAAACACACTGCTCAAAATCCACACCATGCAAATAAAATGCTGACTGGTGTTAGCGAGAGACAGATCGTGACGCTCGTTTGGGGCTTGGGGGTTGGGAGGGCACAGGGAGAGGGGTACTCAAATGTTCACAGCCTAGGATCCATAGTGGGCATGTTGGTGTGCAGGTTTAAAAGCTAAAACACAAGCCTCAAACAATCCCTGCTCTCAGACATTTCCTAATACTATTCAATGTTTGTTGGATTTTTTTTTTGTGATGGCCAATTCATTATAAGGCTCTGCGCCTCAGGGTCCCGTTCACACCGAGCATGTTTGGGGCAATTTAATCAAACCCTGGAGCGTTTACTCCTTCAGTTTGATTGGTTCGGGCAGGTGAGAAAAACGCCATTCGAACTCGGGTGGCAACAAATATCCGATCGAGACGCCTGAAAATGCAGGTCTCGGCCCTCTTCCAAGTGAACTGTGGTGTGGTTCGTTAGGAGTGAGAATGTAATCCACACCAACTACAGGAAACACCCAAAAATGCAAGGGATTATGGGTGTAAGGAGACGGTGTTGACGTCCGATGGCCAGTGGTGACTCATGCTTGGAAAGCCTAGCATAACAAAATGAACCACGGGTTGACAGGTTAGCAAAACTCTGTCCAACAAATGACACTTTTTAAGTTCATGTGACTTTTGTTTACAAGCCCTGGGTGGCTTGTAATTGACTGACATAAACCTAAACAAATCAAATACAAAAATGCAACAGACCAAAGAAGACCAAAGAAAACAAACATGATGATCGCACCCTTAAAGTAACTCAAGTTCTTTTTAGTAAAACCCTTGAGTATACGCATCCAAGCCTCTTTGGGTTTCCTGAACCTGAACGGTCTTTTCTCTTGTATGTTGTTATAGATACTGGCTGTTGATATCCTGCAAGAACTTTTATATGTGCATAAAAACAAAAACACAATATGCTGTGAGAACATTAGCCCCATAATTTACTTGACATCTTTGGGCCCCATTTATGAACTCAATTCTCATAATCCTGACAATAGCAAGGTACAGTGGCTGAGTTGCTTCTGGCTGAAGTGTAGAAGCTCCCCCATGTGTCGAAGGGACCCCCACCTAGAGATTTGTGTTGTTGGACATGATTTGGAGGGCCTCTCGCTGCCCCATCTTCAAATGAAATAACAGTGAATAACACTGTTCCTGATTTTGCTGCCCCTGGGGATCAATGACTTAGAGTAAATACAGTATGCCTTCATTGTAGAGCAGTAAATCAGGGGATCTGCAAGGCACATTTAAGATTTTTTAAGACCTTTTTAATGCTACCTGGAATTTCTTTACCAAAGTAAAGAAACAAAGCTGATGAAACTTGCCTATTTCTGACTGAACCTAGCTAATGAAATGGTCAGTATAAGAAAAACACAACAGGAAACTATATTCCATATTGTACCACTTACCCTGTATTACTGTGTTAAATAAATCTGTCACTACATGGTGAAAAAGTGAGCCCTCTGATAAATGTATTTAAAACATTTAACTACATACATATACATATTTTATTTTTTGTCTTCAGAATGTGAAGGAGCTGTGGATAGCCTTTAAACTGACTAATCCTGTTCCTTTCCATTGTAGAGAACGTGCCCACCACCACCAATTACTGTATCTCCTTATTAAGGAGTGTCCTGCAGAACCCGTGCACTACAAAAGCAAAGAGCCCTAATAGTCATTCCACAGCAGATTTCCTGGCCCATGGGATCTGTCATGCAGACGGTGGAGAAACGGGACAGTAGAGTAGCCTAGAGGTGGTTGTGAGTGCTGAAGAAGCAGAGAGGGAATTAGGGGTTAATGGATGCTGGTTAGTTAGTAGAGGCAAGCTGAGGAGAAACAAGAAATGAGGACTGACCTGACAGCAAACTTTTCATGAAAAAGTCAGACAAGAGAGAAGAACACCCGGGGGGGGCAAATGCAGTCGTTTATTTGGGCCGTTACCGTATACCTTGTAAGAAAAGGGCTGTCTGCATTGAATTCAAGAGACTCCACACCATCAAATATTAGGGAAGCTCAGTATGGATAGGAATGCCATCTTATGGAGGAAAACGATCACAATGGTCATCCAGTAAGGAATGTCAGATACCAGAGAAGTTTAGGAGACTTCAGTAAAAGAACAGGCAGTGTGTGTGTGTGTGTGTGTGTGTGTGTGTGTGTGTGTGTGTGTGTGTATACATGTATTTCCTTCCAGTTTGTATCTGGACCCCCTCCCACCCACCCACCCAGTGCTCTCCCTACCTTGTCTTTCTCCCTCTGGATGACACTCTCCAGCTCATCCAGCTTGTGTTGCAGTTGAGCAATGATGTCCGACTCGGCCTCTATCTGGTCGAGCTCCGCCTGCCTCTCGCCCTGCAGCAAGGCACGCTCCATCTCTGCCTGCAGGGGAGGACCAAACAAAGTCAACTGTTGGCTACCGGACCCAAAACCCTGAGCTAGTGATGTGGTGGTAAATAGCAAGATGGGTACACAAAAAAAGAAGTACTATTCTCTTATAACGCACATCAGTTTGATCCTACTTACTATATACTATACATTTATGTCAAAACAGTTCATGTCAGCCTGAAAAGGTGGGTAAAACCTATTCCACAAGTAAAAAGATTGGTTTAGGTGACGCTTTAACCAATTTGAGGTAGATTTACCTTCCACTACACCCCTGATCTAGACTGTCTGGATCTACCTAAGATCAAGTTATTGTCCATCAGCATCATTATCTTCAGGTCCAGTTGCTTCTACTCGACTCTACCTCTTGTTTGGACTCCTGCAGCTGCTGCTCCAGCTCTGTCAGCCGGGTCTTGAGTTCATCGACCCGAGCCAGAACCCGAACCCGCTCGTCCTCCAGGTAGCCCAGCTCCAGACGACTGGCACTGCCCGAACCAGGTGAGTCCTCATGCTGCAGGAAGAGAGAGAACAGGGTGAGATCAGGTTTGAGAAGGGGAGGGACTAGAGAGGGAGGGGAAAGGGATAGACAGAGACTAGGCCCAGACCAATTGGCCTTATACTGATAGATTGACCTTTTATTAAATATTGGATACCAGCCAGTCAAAAGGGGCAAAAACAAAGAAACTGATAAAAGTTCATGCAGGGGTCACGATAAATAACCCTAACCCAGCGTGTGAGTCCACATGACTTCACAGCCTGTAAAACCTCCCTACAAGAGGAGCTCATGAATGAGTCAGGAGTTGTAGGTTGCAGCTGCTTATAGCTCTGTGTGCTCAATGTTTTGGTGTGCAGACTTTTCCCCAGAAATGCAAGAAACATTTTGAATGTCTGGAGAGTCAGAATGCATCTTCATGTCTTGGCAAAAGCTCCACTACATACTATTAAGTGCATTCTACACCTGCAACCTTACATAACATGCAAGATGTTCACATCACATGCATCCATGTGAAACATTCTAATAGAATAAATAGCAACCATGTGCACTGACAAATAATGCACCACGTTTTCATGCCACAGACCCATGAAACCTTTGCTGGGGACCCCCTGGAACCCCTTCAAGGACCCCCAGTGGTCCCCGGACCCCACCCTGAGAACCACTGATGCAGCCAACCCAAGCCATTCCCAGGGCTTTTTGCACATGCTGGTTTCCACAGTGACATGCAGAGAGTCGGTCCGGTGGGATGGAAGCACCTCCTCTGACCTGTCTGTCTCCATTGTGCAGTGCTGATGCTGTGCTTGGAGGAGAAGTCCTCACCTCCTGATGAGTGCTTTCTGTACTGCTACACTCCTCCTTCAGGTTCTCCTCGTCGCTCTCCCTCTGTCTCTGGGCCAGGCGTAGCGTGGACGAGGACGGTGTCCCTCCCAGGACGTTCTCCGCGGAGGGTCTCGGCCCGGAGCCGTCGGCCAGCCCCCCGGGGAAACCCGACCTCCCTGAGCCCAGAGGGTCCGGGGAGGGGCCGTCGCCTTTGTTGTACTCGGCACAGAGGCTGAGGATGGTCTCTAGTCGCTGTCTCTCCTGGGGCAAAACAAACACACAAAGAAAGAGGCACATCAGACTAGGGTTTGACCAATAAGGGTATTTAAAAAGGCCCAATACACATATTTCTGCAATGAAGCGACAAATAGCCAATATTATGTCACATATGGACAATCAGAGTAGTATTGATTAGTCATACAATAAACATGTGATCAAACAAACTGCATCATATCCATCATGTCAGAGGTGGATCATCCTGGCTGATAAGAGATCTTTAATAAAAAGTAAATATCGGCCTGATATAATCAGTCTAACCCTGGTGTTCAGTCACAATTGGAGTCCTTGGTCACCTCCCTGCCATGCTGAAGGCTGCTGGACTCTTGTGCATACTGTAACCTATACCGGATTCAAACCTGAGTCCGTATTTAAGCCTAACATGAATAAACAGAGGGTGGAAGGGTACTTAGTTACTTTTAGTTAATATTGGCTTGATATTTCAACAAACTGATATAGCAGTCTAACCCTACACCAGATTAGACCCGTGGCAGCGAATATGCCCCGCTATCTCATTTCCTGTTTGTGTGCTGGCCGGCGGGGCTGATGCCAATCTGGAGATGGGCTGGTCAGACACAGGGGTAGGAAGCAGGCCTGAGGCTGGCTGAAATGTCAGACTGTCTTTCTCACAGTTAATCTGGCATCTCCCTCATATCTTATGTGACTCAGCTAAACGGCACCAAACCAACCAAGCTCATAATACAAGAGACCGTTATGTTTTGAGACTCCTATATTAAAAATCATATTAAAAGTTAAAAAAAAGCCCTATGTTGATATCAAAACAGATATTTTCACATTTGAAGCTACCGGTAGGTATGATTTTCATACCACAAAATAACAAGTATTCAATGTTTCTGACTTTATTCTGTCAGGGTGGAAAAGCCTCTGAAACAACAATTAGACCACGGGACACTAAAACTCTCCATGGAAACCCAGACTAATGAAATTCTTCAGCAGCGTTGGGTGACCCACCCCAACTAGACAATGGAAAAGGAAACTCTGACATACATTACTGCTTTTACGTTCAGTAAAAGTTCAGTAATATTTACAAAATATATTACTGAACAATTAAATTAATCAAGAAGTTGTACAAAGAAAATACAATTTAATTGCAGGTTTTCCCAACTGTTTTTATGTAGCTGTGGTCAGAGAGCAACCTCTATCATGTCGACGGTGGGCGGCATGACTGGCCGATATTTAGTATTTAATACAAGGCCAATATCTGCCCATTATATCGGCAAACCAGACTACTGAGTAAAAGTCTCTTCTAACAAGATAGTTCCCTGTATTTGCAGCCAAAGCTCAGTTTCAGTATGAGCGGAGACGAAAGCAGTGTTGACCCTTCTCACCCCTGAAACAACACAGCAGGCCACCCTAGGGTGTCGCCTGGGAGTCCTACGCTGTGATTGGTTGTCCAGCTGTCACTATGAGAGGTTAGCCCACCTATGGGGGCTCCAGCAGACTGGGCCAGGGGGTGACCTATGACCTATGTCAGCTGCTGTCTACTGCCAAACCCCTCAGTTGCAGACATACCGTCTCTGAGGCTTGCATAACCGCATAGATGGTAGCCAGACAGTGCTGAGACCTGAGACCAAAATCATCCACGTGTCCCCGGTAGATCGTTGGCTCCAGTGCTCCATGCTAACACTTTGTACACTATGTTGAGTGGTAGTAGGAGCCATGCTAACACTTTAGCATACACCATGTTGAGTGACAGTAGGCTCCATGCTAACATTTTAGCATACACTATGTTGAGTGATAGTAGGCTCCATGCTAACACTTTAGCATACACCATGTTGAGTGACAGTAGGCTCCATACTAACACTTTAGCATACACCATGTTGAGTGATAGTAGGCTCCATGCTAACACTTTAGCATACACCATGTTGAGTGACAGTAGGCTCCATGCTAACATTTTAGCATACACTATGTTGAGTGATAGTAGGCTCCATGCTAACACTTTAGCATACACCATGTTGAGTGACAGTAGGCTCCATACTAACACTTTAGCATACACCATGTTGAGTGATAGTAGGCTCCATGCTAACACTTAATTTACACCATGTTGAGTGATAGTAGGCTCCATGCTAACACTTTAGCATACACCATGTTGAGTGACAGTAGGCTCCATACTAACACTTTAGCATACACCATGTTGAGTGATAGTAGGCTCCATGCTAACACTTAACTTACACCATGTTGAGTGATAGTAGGCTCCATGCTAACACTTTAGCATACACCATGTTGAGTGACAGTAGGCTCCATACTAACACTTTAGCATACACCATGTTGAGTGACAGTAGGCTCCATACTAACACTTTAGCATACACCATGTTGAGTGACAGTAGGCTCCATACTAACACTTTAGCATACACCATGTTGAGTGATAGTAGGCTCCATGCTAACACTTTAGAATACACTATATTATTATTAGCAGCAGCAGACTGGGTTTCAGTGGAGAGTTTAGGTTTTTCCACCCTGACAAGAATAAAATTCTAGGGCAAACAGTGAATACTTGTAATTTATGAAAATCGCATTGAATATCGGTACAAAATATCGGCAGCTTAAAAAATATTATATGACTGACGGTATCTGTACTATACACACATTGGTCTAACCCTTGCAAATGCATCTTTTCCTTGTTTACAATAGATAAGACACAGATTTGGTACAACAAGAGCTTCAAGGCACCGGGGTCAGTCCCTATGTTCCTACTATGGTCGTCTAGACTCAAAGCAAAATTTCACTCAGGAATAAAACCTCCAGTGGATCCACTCACTCAGACTTACAGTGAGACTGGCTTTCCCGCTGTGTCTGCATGATAAGGAGCTTTCCACAGCCCCTACATTAGCTTTAACCTGTAATCTGGGACCGGTTAGCTTTTACACTGAGCGGGTGGGAGGAAAAGACCCCTGGGCTATGGAATGGTGCTGCATGTTCACTCGAAAAGAGTCAAACTTCAAACATTTACTGGTAAGTCTACAACAACAAGTTACCCTCCCACACATCCAGATTAGAAAGCTCAACACTCTGACGCCAGTCTCGCTTTTGACAAGAAAATTGATTGAAAGCTGAAACTTTCATCGTCTCATTTGAATGCCAGACGGCCTTTACCAAACCTGTCTGATGGCTGAGCAGCAGGAGCCCACACAGATTTCATACTACGAAATCTGTGTTTTACCTCAACATCAATCAACTTGACACGGCGTCAAATTTGTAGCCAGACACTTGCAAATTTCGCTCAAATTATGCTCCTATTCAGCCACTGCCTGGTTGACAGATTTGTGTGAATCCCATATTTTGCTCACGTGGGCCCTTTAAATACCTGAGGTGTTTTCATGTTCAGAGAGGTAAAAAGCTCATATCTTTTAGTTTTATAAGTCTCTAGGTCGTCTAGGTGGTACAACTGGTCACTGTGTTAATGCAAACCTTTTTACCAGATGCCAAGCCCTGATGTCCCAGTTGGACACAGCAGAGTTACTTTGACATATTTGGTCTTTTCATGTTTGATCACTGAGGCTGAGCAAATGTAATTGTTTTGCCCTTGTTGTGACTGACTGATGGACTAACTGGCAAGTCCACAAATACAATAAATAACCGCTCTGAGTGCCACAAACAGACCCACATCCAAGGCAACACAACATACAACCGACATCATTTAAAAACATTTTTTTTAAAACCCACTGCCACTGTTCACCTAAATAAAATCTAAAGAAAAATCATGAGAAAAAGAATGAAAACCCAGGTTTACTCACTCTCATGATGGACGTTGTGAGAAGCAACAGCTCAGACAAGGCAGTGAGGCACACATTCAAACCCAGCCGGCTCGGTCAAAAGGCAGATGAACAAATACTGGCCAGTCCCACCCCCGTCCACACCACCACCACAACCATCCCCCCCTACCTACCCCCGTCCTCTGGGAGGGTAAGAAGGTGATAAAGACAGAGCTCCATGTCCCTTGGTCAACATTCAACCTTCCCCTGCCGCTAACAGAAGCTTTTCACATCCAAACCAAAGAGATATTATGGTCCCTGTCCTCTTGACTCATATCTGAACTGATTTAAAGATTAATATAAGAACATGGCAGATGTGCGAGATGAGTAAACATGTTGATTGTAAAAAATGTTCTTTGATCAGTTTGATCAGTTTCAGAAAGCCAGATTTAAGACTTTTTAAGGACCTTGTGGATGCTATATATGCGTTACATCACCTGAAATCCTTCTATATGCTGGGTACTAGTGTCTATGATTCTTGCTGTCTCTTCTGTGTTTTTCTGGATGTATTTGGGAGTACTGGCGTGTTGTTGAGGTCTTTGTTGTGGGAAGACACCTAAGCATATCTCAATCCATCTCATCTATTCATCGTTCCAGTGTTTATTCTAATGGAGATGTATATGTAGCTGAAACACCCAGTCAGCTAGACATAAGGGATAAAGCCATGTCACAAGACTACAACCACCAAGGATCTGACACACACACACACACACACACACACACACACACACACACACACACACACACACACACACACACACACACACACACACACACACACACACACACACACACACACACACTAGTTCAGCCATGTTGGTTAAGCACCTCCATGGGAAACAGTGGACCACAGTAACCAGTATTAATAATCGGCTCTGAACACAGACCTCAACTTCCATTTCTATGAGCAATCACTAATATCAATTTTCTGTACGGACTAAATGGCACCACTTTATACACTTTACTAATACAGCTCAGGCCAGGATTATTGGCACCCTTGCATTTCATGCAGATAATGTACAATTTCCTCTGAAATAATCAAACCAAAAGAATATCGGTAGCGGCCTTCAAAAAGCCAAATCCGTCAAACCCCAGGACATTGCACTTGCATTATAGGGTCAAGAAAAAGAGCGCCTACCAGCTAGTGCAAATCCCATACATGTGAGCAGTTTATGAGAGAGGCCTTGGCGGGGAGTAAAAGTCCTGCACTCAGCACCTTCCAGAGAGCAGGGGGTGACTGATACTTCTCTGAGAGAGCCATTCCTCCACAATGCTGATTTCCACCCTGCATTCCCCAAGCGTTGGACACCGTTTCCAGCCTTCACAAAGATCAAGACCCCCGCGACCCACCAGTTACCGGTGCACACGTTCCACAATCCGCTATCCGTCACCTTTTGCGCCTATGGGCGGCTCTCATGACAGCTCGTACGACGGTCGACCAATATGTATTTTTTAAGCGTATTGTTGGAATGAAGCTGCTAACGGCCAATATTCAGTATCTTTAGAATTGACCATTTTAATGCCAAAAGAATTAAAAGTGGACCACACTGACTGGCTGGTATCTGGTTTTTAATAAAAGGCCAATGTCAGCCCAATACATCAGTCTAACCCACCAACATTCCTCATGACAATTTTTTAAAATAAAATATAATAATAATAATAATCTACCATTTGTATTTTTCCCTGCAATGGATGTGGAGGAATTTGACATAATCCTGGTCTCCTATGTAGACACTTCTCTCAAGTGATTTGCTGCATCCTCTCTCTGTGTCAGTTTTCCCTCATTTAGTCAGTATGTTTTTGTTGTACTGCACTGTACTCGTTAGGTTTTCATCCTCCCAGCAGTCAGCATGTTCTCCTCATCTCTTCTCTCCCCTGGGAGTGTTTTCTCCTGCCCTTTAATGTATCTCTCTCCCCTTTCCCGCCTCTTCCCCCCAACACCCCGGGGCGACTCCCCCCATCAGTGTACCTTTGATCCAGGGAGTTATTTTTGAATGTACAGTGGTACTCTGCTTTCCCACGTTCACGTACATCACAGACGTAAACAGAAACTTCATGCGCATAGTATTTTGAGAGCAAATTGGGGAAGTTCAACAAAGCCTTATTCTCTACATATATCTTCAGGCGGCTGAGAAGATTCACACTCTGCGTCTCCATAACAGTCTGCAAAACAAACCCCATTCATGAACAGACTCCCATCCTTGAAGGGGTTATCTCTCCCAGGTCCCAGGGGAGGCACAAACACATGATCCTAACAAGAGCTATTTTTTTTTTCTTTCCATTTTTTGCTGCCGCTTTTTCCCTCTCCTTGTGGAACCCACGGTTACGTGAAGCAACAGAAGCAGGCATCAAAGCCAGGCACTAGCAAGCCCCCCAGCAGCAGCCAGCCTCTCTTGATAATAAACTGGTGGTGCTCTGTGCCGATGTCGCTGGCACTGATCTCAAGAGGAACCTATTGGGGTTGTTGCCCCCTATAGAGGCGGTTAGCATTTAAACCGGTGATGCTTCCTACTGATCAGGATCCAGGGCCATGGGGGACGTTCTCCATGTGAGGACTGGGTTCCAGTTTTCATGTCCAGCACTTCTTAGAGATGAGAACATCAGAGAAGAGACTCAATGATTAAAGGCAAGACGGGAGTGGTGTTTTCACGTTCTCTAAACACTGCTGGGGATAATAGGCACGCTTACAGTGTGATTATTGTTATAGGACAGGGAGCCAATAAAGAAACTGCAACACAAGTCTCTGCAAAACCTGCACGCAGTTGCATCAGCTGTTAAACTAAACACGACGCCAAAAAAAGCAGAACAGAACTAAAATATTAATGACATCTGTGCACAAGAAAATCTATGAGAAGTATCTAAGAGAAGTATCAGTATCTCCAAACCAATGAAAACTACAAGTCAGCACCAGCACACGATGGCCACCGTGATGTGGTAGTTGTTACTGTAGTGGCACTACTGTATATCCATGTGAGACTGTTTTGGCCATGGGGAGAGTCAGCCTACCAGCCAATGTAAACAGGGCCCCAGCTGTCAAACTGGAGGATGCTTACAGCCGCCGGGAGCTCCACTCACACAATAGTCAGCAACTGGGTTTCCATTCAACTATTTTTATACAAATGACGATGCATGGGATTAGAAAGGCTGAATGGCAATGACACATTTCAATAAAAGTGTCTCAATATCACACAAAAGAAAATGACGATGGAAATGTATTTGTCAAATAAATGACTGGCTTGAAAAAGTGGCTTTGGACCTTCTGAAATGTCTGTAATAAATCTGTCCAGCACGACCGCCCAGAAATGTCGTGTTTGCCCATCGTAGTTGTACACTGGAATATTACCATGTGCATTTCTTTGTTTTCGTCTTCAAACGGCATGAAACATGGCCACAACATTCGCTAACACCACAGAGCAACAACAACTCGCCCAATGCTAATAAATTCTTGAAATACTTCCCATTGTTATGGTGGATGTGTTTCTTCTGACATTCAGGAAGCCAATTTACTCGCTTCAACCGAGCTGATGGAAATGCACCTAATTCACAGTTTATTTTTTGCAACATTTCAAAAGTTTGTTTCAAATTTGCTTGACAGCTGGATGGAAACATAGCTAGAGGGAAGCTCTGGCTCTCAGTCTACTTTTGCCTCCTTTCTATTAACCACACACACACACACACACACACACACACACACACACACACACACACACACACACACACACACACACACACACACACACACACACACACACACACACACACACACACACACACACACACACACACACACACACACACACACACACACACACACACACACCAATATTCATCATCATTATGGCCATAATTCAGCCTCTAGGCTTCACCATCTGCAGGTCTCATGTCAGTGAGCTGACAAACCTGGCAGGATATCCGACCAGACTCAGACCGTCAATCTACCAACTCAGTGAACCCTACCAGCCACGCAGCCCAGCTTGGTGACCTCTGACCCCTCGCAGCGCTAAAGCTAGGGTTAGACCGATATGTGGGCTTGCCGATATACTGGGCCAATATCGGACTTTTATGTAAAACTTTGTTTGATTACATATTTATTGTATATCTGATCAATACTACACTGGCTGTCTATGGGAAGTCTTTAACCTTTACTGATTTTCATGTGACTTTTTTACTGGATTCCATACTGGAGTCACTGCATGAACATGTTTTATGATTATTATTATTATCCTAGGTTTCACAAAAGCATTTTAGTATCCAGTGATGGTCTAAATGTTGTTTCAGAGCTTTCTCCACCCTGCCAAGATGAAAATCCGTGAGAAACACTGGATGCTTGTAATTCTGGCATGAAAATAAAAATTAAAACATATAACACAAAATATCGACATTGGCTGTCAAAGCCCATATCAGCTGAACCCTTGTTCAAACAGGTTGTTTCAAGGCTTAAAACTTGTGGCCAGAAATAGTGAACTGGTTTCATATGTATGCCTCCACTGGCCTTGGCTTGAATCCCACCAGAGCTTCAATGGGTGAAATCAATAAGGGATTATAGCTTTCACCTGGTCTATTTAATGGAAATGGCAGGCCATAATATTTTATATACATATTGTAGTTATCAAAATAGCTAATACGTTCATTTGTGCATTGGAGTATTTATGATGGACAGTGAATTTATTTGCATCTAAATTCCGAGTTTGTACTTGCCTCTCTCATGTACTAGAACTGGCTAACAGACATTTCCTCACGCTGTAGACTACGTCATTCCACCTGGTATTATGCAAGCACATGTCAAATATTTCTCAAGCTGTAGTCATAAAATCCCCCAAGTTGAAAAGCAGTGAAAGCTCCCATTGTGAGCAGCTGAGCCGGTAGAAAGCATCACACGCCTGTTCACTGTAATGCAACAATCACTGAAGCTCCACTGCAGGAACCAGCTCCAACGCCCCTTTATGGCTCAATACCTCGGTCCATTTAAATATAGTCAGAGAGCAACAACTGCCGGACCTTCGTTAATATTAGCGCTGACATCGGTTACCTTCATGAGTGCTGCCACGTTGTTGAGAAAGCCTGGGCTCTCTTTCGCCAGAGCAAGCAGATAATACGCGGCCTGTTCTCTGTTCTGGCCTCGTCTCAGCGCCGGTACCATCTTGCTGCCGCTCGACACACGGTCCATAACGCGGCAGCAGATCCGTGGACTGGAGGTCTACCACACAGCACTGGAGGAGGTCGCTGCCTCGGCTGCTCTCTCTCGTCTTAGTCCAGAGAGTCGTGGTTCTCCACTGACTCCTACAGTGGAGCAATTTTCACAACTGGCTGTGCTACTTTGGGACAGATGGAGAGCCCCCCACCCACACACACATACACATACACATACACACCTAGAGGAGGGGGGCGGGGCATCTCAGAAAAAGGGCGTGGAGTAAGAGAGAACAACGTGTGCAGGGACTTCCTCATGTGGGATGTGGCTTACCGGGTAGTTTCAAGAAAAGTAACAGGACCTACCCTATAGACAGAGTGTACACAATGATATGCACCGCCAGCTCTGTGCATGACAAAAGACTGCTGAGGGGAATCCAGGTGAAAGGCACGATGACTTATACTGATAGACTTCATCTATCATCTAGATAACAGGGATGAAACACACAGAGGCATTTTAAGCCTTAAAAACTGAAATCTTTGTTATCTTTTTATCCAACATTGAACAAAATGGTGGCATCTTCTTATCTGTAAGTTGTTCCTAACATTTTACACACTCACTATACGATTCAGAACATCTTTGACCAGATGAGAGACATCGCCACTTCCCATTATGGCTTGAGGAGAGCAACATCTATGAGTACTGGAAAGACTTAAGGGTCTATTTTAACTGTCTCCTTCACAGCATGAGCGGTGAGGCTACGCCCTCTAGTGGAAGAGATCACAAAAGAACAGAGGTTAAAAAAAAATGTGTGTAATCAATAAAAACTAGCAGCAAAGGTAAGTTATCCAGAGTCGCTTTCCAGCCAAGCCTCTTACAACTGAGAGGAGGCGTCTCCGTCCTCTAGTGTGTTCTAGGATGACCAACAACAAAAATCACCTCCTTTGACCAAGACCAGATAGATTACAGTATGTAGAGAATTAAAAAAAAAATGCTGCTTCAGTAGGTCCCTACTAGCAGGAAAATCCACATGCAGCATATTTATTTGTGCCCCGTCTCAAGACTGGATTACTGCAGCTTTCCGTTAGACGGACAGGGGAACGGAGATTCAGCTGTCCCAGATAATGAGCGGTGGAAAAGTGAGCCTAGCCATTGTCTTCTCCGTTCCACCCCTTCTCTCCCTTCCTGTTTCTCAGTCCTCTTTGGTTCTCCATCAAATGGTCAGGATCATAGTAATCTACGCTGCACCAGTAAGACGTGTCACCCGCGACTCAAGCCACTAAAACAAACATGCCAATGAACGGGTTGGGTACTAGAGTCTAAACATGCGTCATATTCTAGATCTAAATAATAGACAATGGCTCACAATACTGCAAAAATAGACTTTCAGGATGAATTAAATGAACGTGGCTATGTTCACACTGCAGCTAAAAGTGTCCCAATTCAGATTCCCCCCCCTCATGTGTGACACAAATCTGATGTCAGTGATGTCATGTCAGTGTGAGCAGCAAAAAGAGTCAAATTTGATCTGGACCACATGGATCTGTGGTACAACATCGGATCCCGAGGTCTCCCCATTACAGCCTCAAGCTGGAGGTGCTGGATATATTCGGTGTGTTCTGCAATATGCTGGTGTATATATGCGGTGTCCTGTTCTACAGTATGAGGGTATATTTGGTGTGCTAATCCACACGGACAGTGGCGAAGACGCCGGCCTGGAGGGTGGAAGCTTTGTCTGTGTCGGGCGCAGGCGATTTTTCTGAGCTGCTGGTGGGGTGGCGGTTCAAAGAGAGCTCAGCAGGTAAAGAAAGAAAGACGGGGAGGAGGGGGTGACAGGGCAGACTGGTTCAGCAGAAAATCCTGTCAAATCCTACAATAAGTCTACACTGCTTATTCATTGTGTGAAGCTAGGGAGACACCAAATCAGACACCACTTTTTCATTGCCTTTCATTTCAATTCCAAGTAATCAACTTTACAGGGCAATAAGGGAGAGTTTTACTGCCCTGTAGCACAAACTGACCATAATGTATCTGTGGGAGCTGATAGGGTTGTTGATCAAAACCGATGACTCAACGATTACTAGGGCTTGGGATTGAGAACCGGTTCCAATTTAGTCCTGGGTCCAAATTGCCCAGTTCCTTGGAATTGATTCCTCCTGTACTATCGATGCTTAGTGGCTGTTGGTGTTGACAGCTGGGCCTTTACATGCGCCATTGATTGCAACCAATGACATATTTTGACCTTAGGGTACTGTGTAGGGTACATGTAGTCTTTTCCCCTTAACCATTTCAATAATTGGAATTGATAAAGGAATGGTCACTGATAGAGGTCAATAGAAGTCATAGATTACTTAATGCCCCTTAAAAGTACTGGCAGACACAGAACGCCATTTCTTTTACTAAATAATACAGATTTAAAACATCAGTGAAGACACAAATAATACATTCATTCCGCCAAACCCTTCAACAGCTTTCTTACAAAGCAGAAACACAATGTCACCTCAAGACCACCTCGTTAAAAACGACGACATCATCTTTAGTGGGCGTCACAGGAAAGATGAGGTCATCTTTGCTGGGCGGAGGGAACTGTGTCTTCACACTTTTGTCTGCCTGCCACAGACAGAGCATGCTGGGACTCGGGTTTTGTACGCCAAGTGTGTTTGCCAAGACAGCATGTCAGTCAGACAGCCATGTGGAGAGACACCGCCAGGCCGGACCTCTCGGATCAGATGGACTGCGGACTGTCCATTACAGAAAGCCAACTCTGGGCAGCAAAATATTAAGCTAACTACATGCCACTTAAATACTTTATTTGTTTGTTCAACCAATGTGGATTTTTGAAGGCTAATACAGATATTCAGTGTTTCCACCAGAATTCTTGGCAGGTGAAAGGCCTCTGAAACAGCATTTAGACCATCTTGGGACACTAAAACTCTCCACTGAAATCCAGAACAATAATAAAGCATATTCATGCACACTTGTCCATGCAACATCTTGATCAGATTTCACACGGACAACACTGACTGGCTGATATCCGATTTTTAATAAAAGGCCAATATCAGCACATATCTGCAGATCAGTCTAGCCGGAGTCACTCGTATGTGAGTCAGTATCTCTGCTGCGTTAATATAAAATGTCCCATTTAGTATGACGAGTGCTGTCTCTCACAGCATCTGTATCACGCACATAAAACATCTTCAGTAGCTAACAGAGACCTGTAAACAGCAAACGGTGTTAGTCTACCAGAATACCAGAACACCAGCTCAGTGGGCCTCAGTGGGCGGCTTGTGGGACTTGCTACTGTAGCCATAATACCCAGCATGCATTAGCCTCAGGCATGTAACCAATCCCCCGGAGTATTACACACAGGAATAACCAGAGTATAAAGTGCACCTTCCTTGAAGCTCAAAGGGACTTGAGCAAAGTGGTTAAGTACTGCACCAAAGAGTGGAAATATTATGGGAACTATAGCCTTACTAACCTGACTCTGCACCAGACTCTTATTCATGTTATACTTAAAGCTGCACAATGTAACTTTATGTAATTTAGTTGTTGGCACCCTCAAGTGCCTGCGGGAGGTAACCATTTGAATTTTTGAAGACTTCACTACCCTTAGCTGTCTGTAGCGATGGCCCGAGGTGCTAGCTCGCACACTGCTGTTTCAGAGCTGTGACTGGAGGGGGCGGGGCCAGTATTCTCTGTCGCAGCCCCACTTCATGAACTAGACTGATAAGACGCTTGTATTTTTATATAAAAAGTTACATAATACAACTTTAAACGTGGACTGGAGGTTTGAATCCAGTATAGGTCACACTATGCACAAATTCCAGCACCTGTGTGAATATATTATTATTATCATAATCATCATCGTGGGTTTCAGTGAAGAGTTTTTAGTGTCTCGTGGTCCAAAAATATTGGTATCGACCTTCAAAAACTCACATCGATCAAACCCTACACTACACTCACCCAGACCTAAGGTCATGTTTATAGAGGACTGAGCCCTGTAGAGACACAACCAGTGAACAACTAGTCTTACTGCTCCCCCAGGAATCGTTTCAGATATAGAACCAATGTTTCACACGTGTCCTCCTTATGTCACAACATAATCATCTCAATAGGAACAATTTTGGAACTGCTACCTTCTCCAGTCGAACAGGGACTGGAATTGGACTCAGAACCAGAACCAGAATTTACATTCTGTCCAACAGCTACTAAAAATACAGCAGCAGATCTAAAAAAAAATCCTCCCAGGAGTCGCTGTGGATCAGATCCATTCACACTGCACTGAACAGCAGATCCCACCCCTCAGTTCACCATTAGGGTTCGACCAATATGGGGTTTTGAAGGCCGATACCGATCCTGATATTGTTGGATTGAAGCCGCAATATTCAGTATCTTGAAACTCGACCACTTTTATTGCAAAAAAAAGAAAAGAAATTGAAGGGAAAAAAAAAAGAAGGAGCAGAAGAAGCATTTGTGCATACTTTTGTGGAATCCAATCAAAATGTCTCATTAGAATCAATTCATGTCAAGGGCTTCCCATAGACAACCAGTGTAGTATTGATCAATTCTACAATAGATATATAATCAATCAAACTGCATCACATCCATAATGAATGAACGAGACTGACTGATATCAGGCCAATATCAGCCTGATATCAGACTATTAACCATGCTGCCTCCTGCTGCCTCTTAGCTCTCTCTTCCTGCTGACATCTTTATTATATCAACAACTCCTTTTTTATGAATAAACCGCTCGCTGTTCAGATAACGTTGTTTCTATTTTATTTTTAATGAATCGTTTTGGCTGTAAAATGTGGCTTCAAATGTGAAAGCTTTGGGCAAGGAATATCTGTCACAACAATGAGTCAACTGTGACTAATTACAGGCCCTGTAGCTCCACACCCTGCCTCTTTGAAAACCTACGAGTTTCTGTGTTTGTAAAAGTACAATAACCTACCAGATGGCTGAGAGATCTATTGCCTGCGTCTCCTAGGCCTAGTGTCCTTGTGTGTCGTATTTACTTGACACAAATGTGTTCTTGACCTTGAAATTCCTTGAGCTATTTGCACATCCTATGTCAATACTTTTTCTCTGTGTGGTAATGGTCCAAAAGCTGTTTAAGGTTGAGCAGAGATAACCTCGACCCAAATACTGATATTTTTGCGTTGAAGTCACCGATATCCGATATTTTATTCAGGATTCCAGGTCTTGTTTCCCCCAGAATGTTATTCCTGTCAGGGTGGAAAAGCCTCTGAAACAACATTTAGACCATCATGGGACAAAACTCATTGAACCCCAGACTAATTAAATTCTCTTAGGGTTAGCAGCTCTTTCATGAGGGGGGACCCAGCCCATCCATTCAAAGGTAGAGGAAACGCTGAAGAGAATTGTGCTAAGAAAATAAAATTTCATTGCAGGTTACAGACTGTTTTTATGTAGCTGTGGTCAGGGAGGAATAAAATGCCAACATCAAACTGATATCGGTCTAACCCTAGTACAAATACTACGATTCTATACTATCAAGCTTGATCAACAGACCTGCCTTCTTAACAATGCCTTCATCATTTAACTGGAGCAGGTCTAGATCTCTGTCTCGGCCCTTTGACACAGCCCACTTCCCTCACAGAGGGTTAAACAAAGACTCATTATATGGATTCTGGCACCGAAGGCACACTGTTTTACTGCCATGCCTGTGTAGGGAGTATCAGACCATGGCGAGGTACCAGGAGAGAGTGAGAGAGAGGGCATGTCGTCTGTCTATCCCACTGAGCGGCCTTCACTCCATCTCACACCCTGAAAAAACACCCACTTTGTAATTACAAGCAGGGCAGACAAACGCCTTCTCACGCAAGCACAAACGCATATAAAGGCTTTTTTTTTTAAAAAAGGACTTTGTCTCAGCAGTTTCATTCAAACGCGCAGACAAGTTCAAGATGTCTACCGCCGTTCCGTCCCCCCCCCGCCCCCTCCTCTGCTCAGTTTAGGAAACAACAAACAATGTGGTTGCCATGGGTTCATCTGGGCGCCCTGAGACCGCATGTCGGCAGCAGTTTAGACAGCAGACAACCCAGTTACAGACGGTTCAGTTAGGTGGTTTACGGTCCTGGTCACTCCTCCTTCTCCAAACACATGTGGAGATACTGAGATATTTCCATTCCCTTCTTCTAGGAGGTCACACAGATTAGAGTTTAACCACTATGGGTTTTTGAGGGTCAATACTGATATCTGTGGATTTGAAGCCGCCGATACCTAATCTTCATTTCTGACAACCAATGGATTCAGGATGTAGATTCAGTGTTTCCCTAAGATGTTATTCTTGTCAGGATGGAAAAAGCCTCTGAAACAACATTCAGGACAATACAAATCTCCATTGAAAGTCATACTAATGAAATTGTTGTAGGTGGGTTAGCAGCTCCTTAAGGCAGGGAGAGGCAGGTTTCACTGCAGGTTTTACAGACTGACACCCCTTGAAGCTGTTGAGGAAAAGCCTCCCACACCACACTGAAATGATTTCTCTGGGCAGCAGTGTGAATTAAAAGTAATAATAATAAAAAACAACATGTGGAATGCAATGTGCAAACTAGAACTCAAAATCTAAATCAAGTATACTTAAGACAAAATTATGGAAACTTGACACAGTTCAAACAAACACTGAGTGAAACTTTTCAGTGCCTTCCAAATCAACTCAAGAGTAACAATGCTGTAATCGTGGATGAAATGATCAACTGAAATGTATTTTTTTTAAGTGCGACTGAATAGTGTTGGGTCGCTTCAACAATACAGAGTTGTTGAGATATCTTCCTCACTCACCAGTCTTTCCATCTCCTGCTCGCGGAGCCTCTCCTCTCTCTGGCGTCGGTGGTACTCCAGCAGCTCGTCCTCGTTGTCGCTGATCTCCGTGATGCTGTTCTTCCTCTCCCTCATGCCTGGGTGAGGTCTCACTAGCTCCCTGTGGCCCGCCGACATCTTCCTGTGGCTCCTGGGGCTCGCCACGGGGGACGAGCCAGGCAGAGAGCCCAGGCTATATGCAGGGGACAGGGAATTCCCAAAGCTAGGCTTCCTTACCCCGCCACCACCACCCTCCATCATCAGAGAGGTGGGCGAGGGGCTGCGGGCTCGGATCCCCCTGCTGGCCAATTGCTCGTCCTGCGGAGACCCAGTCTTACGCCGGAGCCTTGGACTGTCTGGGACCAGCTTGCCCAGGCTGGAGGGGCTATCTGGGGTCCTCAGGGTGGGGATTGACCCTGGGAGTGCCCCTGGGAGTACCGGGACCCCTCTCCGAGCCATGGAGGGGCTAAGAGGGGGCAGTTCTCTCATACTGCTGCCCCCTCCACTGCCTCCATTCAGCTCCATGTTTCTCCTGGCCATCCGAGGGCTTTCGGGGGGCTGCAGTGAGCGTGGATGCTGCTGGTGCTGCTGAAGCGGGGAGCCTTGGATGATGTGGACAATGGGGTCCAGGGGAGGCTGGAAGGCCCTGGTGGGCTGGGAGAGCTGTCTGGAGGGGCTGGAAGTGAGGGAGCGATCAGTCAGACCGGTCTGCTCTCTGAAGGGGCTGGCAGGTCGATCCTGCAGCACCGTGGCTGCCTTGGTCCGGGGGCTGGAGGGGGACGAGCAGGTAGGGAACTTAGGAGTGAGTCTAGGGCTACTTGGAACAATGTTTCTGCTACTGAGAGATTCAGTAGAGGACAGCAGGTGGAT